>OX359289.1:56475103-57087603 GCA_947179395.2 Pulicaria dysenterica | reverse complement strand
GTTGTTGTTGTTATTGTTGATGTTGTTGTTGTTTAGGGTTGTCGTTGTTGTTGTTGTTTTTATTTAGGGTTGTTGTTGTTGTTGTTTAGGGTTGTTGTTGTTGTTATTGTTGTTGTTGTTGTTGCTGTTATTTAGGGTTGTTGTTGTTGCTGTTGTTGTTGTTATTTTGGGTTGTTGTTGTTGTTGTTGTTGTTTAGGGTTGTTATTGTTATTGTTGTTGTTATTTAGGGTTGTTGTTGTTGTTGTTGTTATTTAGGGTTGTTGTTTTATTTAGGGTTATTGTTGTTGCTATTGTTGTTGTTATTTAGGGTTGTTGTTGTTGTTGTTGTTTAGGGTTGTTGTTTTTGTTGTTGTAGGTGTTATTTAGGGTTGTTGTTATTGTTGTTGTTGTTCTTGTTGTTGTTGTTGTGCTTGTTGTTCTTGTTGTTATTTAGGGTTGTTGTTGTTGTTGTTATATAGGGTTGTTGTTGTTGCTGTTGTTGTTGTTATTTAAGGTTGTTGTTGTTGTTGTTGTTCATGTTGTTGTTGTTCTTGTTGTTATTTAGGGTTGTTGTTGTTGTTCTTGTTGTTATTTAGGGTTGTTGTTGTTGTTCTTGTTGTAGTTATTTAGGGTTTGATGTTGTTGTTGTAATTAAGGGTTGTTGTTGTTGTTGTTATTTAGGGTTGTGGTTGTTGCTGTTGTTGTTGTTGTTATTTAAGGTTGTTGTTGTTGTTGTTGTTGTTATTTAGGGTTGTTGTTGTTGTTGTTGTTGTTGTTGTTGTTGTTTAGAGTTGTTGTTGTTGTTGTTGCTGTTATTGTTGTGATGCTTGTTGTTTTTGTTGTTATTTAGGGTTGTTGTTGTTGTTGTTGTTTAGGGTTGTTGTTGTTGTTGTTGTTATTTAGGGTTGTTGTTATCTAGTGCATCATTGACGTGTTGTTGTTGTTTAGGGTTGTTGTTGTCGCAAGCATGAGGCAGCTTACATCTAGTGCATCATTGACGCGCTTTTGGTAAGCCTTTCTGACTTCAGCCCTCGCATTGTTGGCTGGGGCATTTCTCACCGGCTCGTCTAGGACGTACCACTTTCTCTCATGCCTGAGCACAATCTGGAGTTTCCTAGAAAATGATAAGCTCACTGGACCTAACTTTCTCAACTGGGAGGTTGTTAGTGTTTGAAACGTGTCACACCCCGCCAAGGCGGAAACGCGAAGTGTGACGGAGAGTATCGTCATAACACATTGATATAATGATAGAGAAATTACTAATATGCAATTTAAACCAACGTGTCACGACGTTCCCCGACACAAGAGGGGACTTGTGCCGCGTTAAGTCGGTATTCACGACACCAAGTGAAAAGTAATATAAACAAAAGTAAAACCCACAACCCGGGTCAAGTTTGTGGGACAACAAGCCCAAACATAAAGTGCAAAGTAGTACCAAACATTTTAAACTCATAAAAGTAATTGAATGTTCATGCAGTTGTTAAGTGTAACTAAAGTTCAACTACAAATCACCTAAACTCCTTAAGCATTGTCATTGGTATTACCTGAAAATAGACACTCGAAAATGTCAACATAAAGTTTGTGAGCTCGTAGGTTTAAATACAAACAAGTTTACCGTGTATCATTTCAGATAGACAATTATATCCATAATAGCATTGCATAAAATAGGAATACAAACAAAACATAGGATTCAATAGGCATGAGTAATGAGTTTTCCAAACCGTTGCCTACCAGCTGGAGCTAAACGTTGGCTACAATAGGAATATAGGAATCAATAGGCATAACCCGGTTAAGGGTTCATACAATGCACATACATTCACATAATTGTCAAAAGCAAAAGTTTAGTTTACACGGCATAAGAATTAAAATTTGGTTTGAGTGCCATTTTCCCCCAAGAAAACATGTAAGAAAAAGGGGCTACGAGAACTCACCTTAGCCTCAAACGAATTTAACCTTGCAAAAGAACGGGTACGAGATCTACAATAAGTATATTGCACATAAGTATCATATTTAGGTGTTTGAACTCCCTAATATAGCCTAAAGGCTTGAGATGTGTTTCTATATGATCCTAATGCCACAGTGCATATTTCTGTTTTTGATAGGCAGAATTTTAGTAATTTTAGAACAAACCAAACGTCCAAAATATAATCCCAAAATTTAAATACATAGGGATTAATATCTCTAAAACTTACTGGAATTTTTCCAGAATTTATTAACTTACCTAACTATTTTTAAAAATTAAAAGAAATCAATACCGATAGAAATCCCACTGCACTTGCGCAACAGAAAGTTTGATTTTTGTAAAAATATCAAACGATATCCAAAAATTATGAAACTTTTGTATAAAACTCAAAAGTCATCGAACCTACTACTGTAAAAATTCCAATCTAAAACTCCAAGTTTTAAACAGGTTTAAAAATAGAAAATTTTGACCCTAAATCTACCGAATGTCCTGACAGTTTGCGCACTTACACGGTAAAATTCATTTGATCGACCAAATGTCCTTCAAAATTTACAAAACTTAGTTTTTATGAAACTAGACTCAAAGATACGAACTCTAGTCCCAAAAACCGAAAGAATTCGCAAAATAATTGGCTCGGTTATGACCTCTCAAACGTAACCCTAGTTTACTGTCAAGAAACTGCTTTAAAAAGAAACAATCTTTTATGATAAAAATCCTAATTTTAACATATAAAAACCTTTACCCACCTCATAAAAACGTTTTTTAGGCATCATATAATGATCATAAGCATGTTTTCTAAGACCCAAGAATAAGAAATAGAGAAGGAAACATGAAGGAAAACATAGAAGATTAAAGTTCAAAGATAAAAAAACCCTAACTTGAACCTTGATTCTTGTTCTTGGATGAAGAAATCGACAAGATGGTTATGGGGGCTTGAGGTCACGACTTGAGAGTGGGAGAGGGGGATGTCGACGATAGCAAGGGACGTGGGAGGGGGGGGGGGTAGGGTTTTTGTTTAAGTTTAAATAGGATAAGGGTTAAGTTTAAATCTAATTTATGGATAAATATTAGGATTTATATATATTTAAATCTTAATTAAAAAAATCCATCTTATCCTATGGAAATCGTAATATATATAATTTAACAAAATATAATTTTTTTTAAAACATTAAAAATTAATTAAAATGTGGCAATCTAATTAAATTAATTGAAGTTAAAACCTAACCAATACACAAAATACAACTTAGGCTAACCTAATTCCTATAATAATTCTAATACCACTAGTATACTATAATGCTAAAATTAACCATATATATATATATATATATATATATATATATATATTATATATATATATACGAGCAATAATTAAAGTTTAAAAAAACGTGCGGTTTAAAGTACTAACCGAAATTCGGTGACGGATGTCACAGCATCCCCCACTTGAGAGAATTTCGTCCCGAAATTCAACTTGTACTGCTATGAGAAGTATTAATGCTTAAACAAGTGTGGATATTTGGCTTTCATATGGTCTTCCCGTTCCCATGTAAACTCGGGCCCTCGCTTAGAATTCCATCGTACCTTGACTATCGGAATCTTACTGCGTTTCAATTTCTTTACTTCCCAATCCATGATCTCAACAGGTTCCTCCACAAAACGTAGAGTATTATCTATCTTGATTTCGCCCAAAGGCACATGAAGGTTCGCATCTGCCAAACATTTCTTTAGGTTCGACACATGAAACGTATCATGTATTCCACTCAGCTCTTGCGGTAGTCTCAGTCGGTATGCTACTGGCCCAATCCATTCGACGATCTCAAATGGCCCTACATCCCTTGGTGCCAGTTTTCCTTTCTTGCTGAACCGTACTATACCTTTCCAAGGCGATACCTTGAGTAATACTAGATCACCTACACTGAATTCAAGTGGCTTCCTCCGATTGTCGGCATAACTCTTCTGGCGATCTCTTGCTGCTTTTATTCTTTCCTTGACTTGAAATTTTTTATCAGTGGTCTCTTGAACAATCTCCGGGCCAATCAACTGACTCTCACCAACTTCAGCCCAAACAATGGGTGATCAACATTTTCTTCCATACAGGGCCTCAAATGGTGCACACTTAATGCTGGTATGATAATTATTGTTGTAAGAGAACTCGATTAAGGGGAGATGAGTATCCCAGCTTTCTCCGAAATCAATAACACATGCCCTAAGCATGTCCTCTAGTGTCTGTATAGTACGCTCACTTTGACCGTCAGTTTGAGGGTGATAAGCAGTACTCATGTCCAACCTTGTTCCCAAAGCCTTTTGTAGCATTTTCCAAAATCGTGATGTAAATCGACTATCCCGCTCCGATATGACAGACACAGGCACTCCGTGTCTTGCACTATCTCACGGATGTAAATTCTTGCTAACTTATCCATCTTGTAGTCTTCACGGATTGCTAAAAAATGGGCTGACTTAGTCATCCTATCCACAATGACCCACATTGAGTCGTGGCCACTACTAGTCCTGGGCAGCTTTGTAACAAAATCCATAGTTATATTTTCCCATTTCCACTCGGGAATCTCCGGTTGTTGCAACAGTCCAGAGGGTTTTTGGTGTTCAGCTTTTACTTTTGAGCAAGTAAGACACTTGCTAACATAAATGGCTATGTCCTTTTTCATTCCAGGCCACCAATACAAATCTCTTAGGTCATGATACATCTTGTCTGCCCCTGGGTGGATAGAGTATTTTGTTGTATGGGCTTCATCCATGATCAGTGTCCTCACACTTCCCACCAGTGGTACCCAAATTCGTTCCATAAAGTACAAACCACCATCTTCCTTTTTCTCCAATTGTTGTCTAAGCCTCGCAACATCTCGTTTGGAGCATTCAGGACTTTGGTTGCCTCTCTCTGAGCTTCAAGTATCTTGTCTTTGATGCCCGACTGAATCGTCATGCTCATGGCTCGTACTCTCCTTGGCTTAACCCTCTCTTTTTTGCTTAAAGCATCAGCTACCACGTTAGCCTTGCCCGGGTGGTAACGAATCTCGCAATCGTAATCACTGAAAATTTCGACCCAACGTCTCTGCCTCATGTTTAACTCCTTCTGGTCGAAAATATGTTGTAAGCTCTTGTGATTGGTATAAATGACACTTTTAGTCCCATACAAATAGTGTCTCCAGCTCTTGAGTGCAAAAACTACGGCTCCTAGCTCCAAATCATGAGTGGTATAGTTCTTCTCGTGAATCTTTAGTTGTCGAGATGCGTTTCAATTACCTTACCCCTTTGCATCAACACGCATCCAAGACCTTGGTTTGACGCATCGCAGTACACTACAAAGTCATCCGCCCCATCAGGTAGGGTCAAAAATGGTGTGTTGCACAACCTATCTTTCAGTGTTTGAAACGCTTCTTCTTGATCTTCTCCCCAACCAATTTTCTTGTCTTTTTGAATCAGTAGAGTGAGAGGCTTGGCAATCTTCGAGAAGTTCTCGATAAACCGACGATAGTAACCTGCCAATCCTAGGAAGGAACGGATTTCCGAGGGTGTCTTAGGTGTTCTCCATTTCTTTATGGCCTCAACCTTACTAGGGTCCACATGTATGCCGTCTTTATTAACCACATGACCTAGAAAATGAACTTCCTGTAGCCAAAATTCACATTTCGAAACTTGGCAAATAATCTCTCCTCCCGAAGTAGTTCTAGTATTAGCCGTAGATGCCTCTCGTGTTCATCCTTAGACTTAGAATAGATCAGAATATTATCAATAAAGACTATAACAAATTTGTCCAAAAATGGCTTACACACACGGTTCATTAGGTCCATGAACACCGCGGGACTCTTTGTTAACCCGAAAGGCATAACTGTGAACTCAAAATGTCCATAGCGAGTCCTAAACGCAGTCTTTGGGATATCAGCCTCACGTACCCTGAACTGATGATAACCGGAATGAAGGTCAATCTTGGAGAAAAAATGCGATCCTTGTAATTGATCAAACAAGTCGTCGATTCTAGGGAGAGGATACCGATTCTTGATGGTAAGTTTGTTAAGCTCTCGGTAGTCGATGCACATCCGAAAGGAACCATCCTTCTTTTTAACGAATAGAACGGGTGCTCCCCAGGGCGAATGGCTAGGTTGAATAAATCCTTTGCCTTGAAGTTCCTGAAGTTTGTTTGACAACTCCTGCATTTTTTACGGTGCTAGCCGATAAGGTGGCCTTGCGACAGGGGTCGCTCCCGGGATTAGGTCAATGCTAAATTCCACTTGTCGAGTAGGGGGTAAACCCGTCAGATCCTCCGGAAACACCTCACAAAATTCCTGTACAATGGGAATATCTTCGAGCTTCTTCTCATCCTTAGCTGCACTCCTAAGGTGTATCAGGTTCTCTTCAGGCCGTTCACCATGGACCTCCAGGACTCCTCCATTCGGTAAGGGTATCCGAACTATCTTCTCATGGCAAACTATTTCAGCCTTAAACCTCGATAACCAGTCCATTCCCACAATCACATCAAAACTCCCATGCCCGAAAGGTATAAGATCTATGGAAAAGTGTGGCCTTCTAAACCCAAATTGCACCCATGTGTGATTTTATTTATTTCTACCCTTTTCCCATTGGCTATCTCAATCGTATAACTAGTTTCTAGTCTACTAGGTTTCACATTTAACAAAGGTACAAAATCAGTGGAAATAAAGCTAAAATCAGGGCCAGAATCAAACAAAACAGTCGCATAGATATTATTTAAAAAGAAAGTACCCGTCACAATGTTGGGGTCGTTGCGTGCTTCGTTGGCGCCCATAACAAAAGCTCTCCCACGAGCTTGGTTCTCGTTGTTATGCTGATTACGATTTCCCTCGATAGCCAATGTTTGGTTCGGGCGGTTTCCTCCTTGACCAGGTGCCCTGTTTAGCCTTGGGCGGGTATTCCTGTAATGATCGGTGCCTCCACATTGAAAACACGCCCCACGGTTTCCAACCGGATGCACCACGTTAATCGGCGCTACAACCCTTGCCCCACTTCCACAATCCTTAGCATAGTGTCCCAATCGGTTACAGGTCGTGCATGAGCGACACGGCACATTTGGGTAATGATGGTAATTACAGTTAGGGCACTTTGGTGCGGGACCTGCATACTCCTTCTTGGCAGGGTTAGTTGCTACAAAACCAGTTGCCACTCTAGCTCTCTTGTTCTCATTCCGAGTATTCCCAGATCTAGTTCCCTCGCAGATGTCTTTCCTTTTCTCATTGACCTTGGTCAACTTCCCACTTCTGACGGCGTCATCGGTCAAAGTTCCGGCTTTCAGTATGGCACTCTGGATTGTAGTCGGTTCTGTGGCCGCTACCATTGGTCGGATCTCAGGGACCAATCCATTTATATACCTATCAATACGCTTGTACTCAAGGGTGACCAAGTGCGGGACTAGCTTGGCTAACTCATGGAAGCAATCAGTATACGCTACATTGTTAGCACCTACCATGGCGTGGTTCCAGAATTCCGACTCTAACTTCTGCATCTCATTCTTTGAGCAAAACTCCTCCACCATTAATGCCTTGAGATCTTCCCACGACATCCCCATCGCCGTAGTCCTTCCCCTAGCTTGGACTTGCGTGTTCCACCATGTTAAAGCCTTATTAACCAGAGAGCTAGTTGCGTATTTCACTTTTTTATCTTCAGCACAGTTTCTGATGTCCATCACAACTTCCATCTTTTCTATCCACCTCGTAAGTGCCAAGGCTCCCCCTTTTCCATCAAAGTCCCTTGGCTTACAGGCCAAGAACTCCTTATAAGTGCACCCACCAACATTACCGGCATTGTTATTTTCTTCGCCGCCGGCGCCACCTGCATCTCCTCCTCCATTAGGATTACCGCCACCGCCTCCGTTGGCTCGATTGAGGTTATTAGTGATTTGGGTGACAATGTTAGGGATGAGAGTTTGCAGTTGTTGCGCTATCATTTCAGCGATGTTGGGGTTCCCTTCCTCTTCGTTTTCAGGTCCATTACCACGACCACCACGGCCGCCACGGTTACCAGCACCTCTACCACGACCACGTTGGTTCAAACGTGCAGAACTCCGTGAAGACATGTTCTATAGAAAGGGTAATTTCATAGGTTAGACGAAATACAAGTTCGTGTTTATAGATTCACGCCGCGTTTAGCATGGCATGCACATAGAAATTTGTCGTTTTTAGCCATATTGGTATATAAATAAGGATTTCGCGTTTGTCTGACATGTTTGGTATCACAATCCTACTACCCAACCATAGTTTGTTTTCACAGGACGCTTCGTGATATTTTAAGTGTCCTTGTGCTAGGTATGTGTGCATGGCGGTGATCAGGCGCAATGCATCCATACTTATCACAACTTCCCTTAAAGCACCATTATTCATCTCGATCGAACAACATAGGTCAGTCCCTAAATCCTACAAGTCTAAGCGTACATGAACACCCAACCATGCATAACACTAGATCACATAGTCATTCGAATGATTAGTCCTACTCTAAAGCAACAATCAAACAAGAACATGCTAGAAAGCTAGATCAAAAGTTCTATGTCTATATGATCTTGATCATGCATGATCATTTATAGCGTTCACTTAGCCCTTCCCTATTCTATAACTAAACACACGAAGTAACATATAGACATGCACATAGACATTTAAGAAGTTTTCATTGAGGTTTAGAGTTGCCAAACAATGAACATTGTTTAAGAGTAGTTATCAAAAGAAATCAATTCAATAAGTGCAAAAACTTGTCTTTTATTAATAATTGTTTCCAGAATTTCAAAACTAAAAACTAAAACCATTCACTCGAAAATTCCTAATCTAAAAGCTAAACAAAAACGGAAAGCATCTCTAATCCTAGCTAAACTACTCAGCTGAATCCTCCTTTAACTCATCCTCGGATCTTCCTCATGGCCCTCTCCGGGGTCTTCTTCAGGATTCTCTTCAGGGTCTTCCTCAGGGTCCTCTTCAAAGTCTTCTTCAAGGTCTCCTTCAGGGTCTTCTCTAAAAGCCTCGAGTTGTTGTCCCTGCTCTCTTTGCGTCTCTTCTAACGCTTGAATCTTGTGACCCTGCTGTATCTGGTCGTGTTCCTGGTACCTCACTTGTTCCTGCAGCGCACCCACCTGAACTTGAAGCTGCTGAATGGTCTCTCGTAGAACACTTGAGATAACCGGATTCTCACGTCCAACTAGGATTGGCTCTGGACACCTGTACGGTGCGTAGCGAGTTTGGCTTGTTGCTTCATGCTCGGGCACACGGTGCCGTCCGTCCTCTGCCCAGATCATTCCTACCGAATGCATCGCCATCCTGAGATGGCGAAACTCTTCCACCTTCTGACGGAACTACTGTTCCGTCTCAGCGAGTCTCCTCCTGAGCTCGGTGATCTCAACTAGTTTTGCTCTTGTACGGACCCTAATGGTGTGAACCATCGTATCTAAAAAAAGAAAAAGAAACCCGGTATAAGCGTTGGCGATTAACAACAAACCTACAACGACTCGCTAGACAGGGGAGGGGGGGAGGTATAGTTTTATGAAAACGTTCACGTAGAATAATATGCACAAGTATTTCCTATTATGCAACTACATGAGATGCTTAGGTTATAGTCTAGGTCAATCCACCTAATTCTCTATAACCAATGGCTAAGATACCAATCTGTCCCACCCCGCAAAGGCGGAAACGCGAAGTGTGACGGAGAGGATCGTCATAACACATTGATACAATGATAGAGAAATTACTAATATGCAATTTAAACCAACGTGTCACGACGTTCCCCGACACAAGAGGGAACTTGTGCCGCGTTAAGTCGGTATTCACGACACCAAGTTAAAAGTAATAAACACACAAAGTAAAACCCTCAACCTGGGTCAAGTTTACGGGACAACAAGCCCAAACATAAAGTGCAAAGTAGTACAAAACATTTTAAACTCATAAAAGTAATTGAATGTTCATGCAGTTGTCAAGTCTACCTAAAGTCCAACTATAAATCGCCTAAACTCCTTAAGCATTGTCATTGGTATTACCTGAAAATAGACACTCGAAAACGTCAACATAAAGTTGGTGAGCTCGTAGGTTTAAATACAAACAAGTTTACCGTGTATAATTTCAGATAGACAATTATATCCATAATAGCATTGCATAAAATAGGAATACAAACAAAACATAGGATTCAATAGGCATGAGTAATGAGTTTTCCAAACCGTTGCCTACCAGCTGGAGCTAAACGTTAGCTACAATAGGAATATAGGAATCAATAGGCATAACCCGGTTAAGGGTTCATACAATGCACATACATGTCACATAATTGTCAAAAGCAAAAGTTTAGTGTACACCGCATAAGAATTAAAATTAGGTTTGAGTGCCATTTCCCCCCAAGAAAACATGTAAGAAAAAGGGGCTACGAGAACTCACCTTAGCCTCAAATGAATTTAACCTTGCAAAAGAACGGGTACGAGATCTACAATAAGTATATTGCACATAAGTATCATATTTAGGTGTTTGAACTCCCTAATATAGCCTAAAGGCTTGTGATGTGTTTCTATATGATCCTAATGCCACAGTGCATATTTCTGTTTTTGATAGGCAGACGTTTAGTAATTTTAGAACAAACCAAACGTCCAAAATATAATACCAAAATTTAAATACCTTGGATTAATGTCTCTACAAGTTACTGGAATTTTTACAGAATTTATTAACTTACCTAAGAATTTTTAAAAATTAAAAGAAATCAATACTGACAGAAATCCCATTGCACTTGCGCGACAGAAAGTTTGATTTTTGTAAAAATAAGAAACGATATCCAAAAATTACGAAACTTTTGCAGAAAACGCTAAACTCATCGAACCTGCTACTGTAAAATTTCCAATCGAAAACTCCAAGTTTTGGACAGGTTTAAAAATCGAAACTTTTGACCCTAAATCTACCGAATGTACTGACAGTTTGCGCACTTACACGGTAAAATTCATTTGATCGTCCAAATGTCCTTCAAAATTTACAAAACTTAGTTTTTATGAAACTAGACTCAAAGTTCCACAATCTAGACCCAAAAACAGAAAGAATTCTCAAAATAATTGGCTCGGTTATGACCTCTCAAACGTAACCCTAGTTTACTGTCCAGAAACTGTTTTAAAAAGAAACAATCTTATATGATAAAAATCCTAACTTTAACATATAAAAACCTTTACCCACCTCATAAAAACGTTTTTGAGGCATCATATAATGATCATAAGCATGTTTTCTAAGACCCAAGAATAAGAAATAGAGAAGGAAACATGAAGGAAAACATAGAAGATTAAAGTTCATAGGTTTACCTTAAAGTGAAAGATAAAAAAAAACCCTAACTTGAAGCTTGATTCTTGTTCTTGGATGAAGAAATCGACAAGATGGTTATGGGGGCTTGAGGTCACGACTTGAGAGTGGGAGAGGGGGGTGTCGACGATAGCAAGGGACGTGGGAGGGGGGGGGGGGTAGGGTTTTTGTTTAAGTTTAAATAGGATAAGGGTTAACTTTAAATCTAATTTAGGGATAAATATTAGGATTTATATATATTTATATCTTAATTTAAAAAAATCCATCTTATCCTATGGAAATCGTAATATATATAACTTAACAAAATATAATTTTTTTAAAACATTAAAAATTAATTAAAATGTGGCAATCTAATTAAATTAATTGAAGTTAAAACCTAACCAATACACAAAATACAACTTAGGCTAACCTAATTCCTATAATAATTCTAATACCACTAGTATACTATAATGCTAAAATTAACCTTATATATATATATATATATATATATATATATATATATATATATATATATATATATATATATATATACGAGCAATAATTAAAGTTTAAAAAAACGTGCGGTTTAAAGTACTAACCGAAATTCGGTGACGGATGTCACAAAACGTCTGCCATCTACAATTTTAATCATGTAGTTCAATTAGTAACACATATAAGACTTTGCTATATACAAAATCATAAAAACCCTTAAATGACAAGTATTAGCCCTATGATCCTTATTTCACACGTGTTGGTGCATGGTTTGGGCACGACAAAACCAACCTCGTGCTATTTCAGGTAGGTAGGTTCCTTTACCAATCGTATCTAACTTGATACGACTCCTAGACTTTGTAGAGATTTTTAGACAAAACAATCTAAGTATGTTTATCTCTGCACTAAGAGTAATTTGGGCCCGTCACATCAGGGAATCACTAAAATAGACCGCACCACCTAAGACGGGGTGAACTCTGGCCTGTCACATCAAGGTAATCGCAAAGTCTTTCACCCCCTCCTCACATTGGTTTGAACCCCGGTGTGCACTCTATGGGCACGACAACACACCAAGGTACCGGGAGCAGGAAAGGTGTACCACTAGATGGGTAGCACTACTGGTCTAAGATTTTTGTTGGGTTTTATCCATGTTTTAAAAAACTTGACTCCAGTTTTGTAAAACCATTTTAAAACTATCTTGTTTTAAAATCCGTATATATTAGTATACCTCAAACTAGGTACATAATACGTCTTACGACAAAATTATTTTGAAAAACAAGCTGTTTTTAAAATGCTGATATGACAATCATAAAATATTAAAATTTATAAACTGTTGTCATATACCAATTTTATCATATATCGTGGTTTTACCTCTGATTAATAAAAACCATTAATAATCTCCTACTTTAATTTTACAGTCGCATAATAATCATAAAATAAAGTACAACCACGCAGATAATAAGTTGTTATAGTTTTGCCAACTATGTCTTAAGGGGTCAACTAAGGACAAGCTAAACTAGATAGATCCCGTGGCTGGATCTAATTAATATTCTTCTTGCTCCCACTGGCCTTGACACCTCCAGTCTTAACCCGAGCAACTCTGTTTGGTTTCCTCGTCTTGAAAAATCTTTTGTCATCAGTTTTGGTTACAACAATCTAAATTAGAATACATAAATCTATTCTATTACAATCACATTATAGAAATGGGTTGTAAGTGGCACGCAGGCCTCTCCGAAATACTTTTACATTGTAAGAGGGGTTGTAAGTAGCACGCAGGCCTCCCCAAAACCAAAAAGAAATATAGAAAAAAATAACACAACCACAGGTCTAAGTTGGCAAAACCTATAACCTACATGTCTAACCACAAAAAGAATGTACTGTTGACTTGTTTAAATCAAACATTTGTAGTTGACATGTAAAAAACTACAAATGCAATTTAAAAATACTAATGCAACTTTCATATACAAGTCAACTAATTCAATATTTATACATATAAACAATATATATAAATAAACAACCATGCATTAAAATATAAATAATAAATAATGCAAGCATTATATAAAACTTTTCTCATTTATTCTCAAATTAATTAAACTATTAATTGAGATGAGAAAGAATTTGACAAAACTTGTCAAACCCTTTTTTATTCAATTTACAAACTAATGGTATAATAACTATTACACCAAACGTGTTTTAGTCCAAAAACACATAATTGATTAAAGGATTAGCTTTGGTTTATATTGTCTAATAATAATACACCATTATGGTTATTTATTATATTTTAATCCAAAAATATAATAAAACTCATATTTTAACTAAACTAGTTAAAATAAAACCTTAACCATAATATATATAAATATTTTAATTTTAAGTCCGCAAAACTAATATCCATTTATATATTATCTTGTATAATTACTTAATCCGAATTATCCGTCCCAATTATTTATCATCCAAACCCTATGGGCCTAAGCTCATTCTTGAATTATCTTAATTGGGATGTTAACCCCCATTGAGTTCATCAAGTCCTTTAAATCCATATAAGCCTTAATTAAAGTAATTATGAACAAAATTAGAGAACTTGGGCTTTTAGCATGAAATTAAGTTAATGAACCAATCGGGTCAACCCTAACTGGGCCGAAACCCTCTAGGATTGCCAGGCCGCCGCAAAGGGCCATGGGCTTGGGCCGAAAGAGCTATTGGGCAGAGGACCATTCTGGTCGTGATCAACCGTTCGCGGCGCGATCTCCTTGGGCCGGCTGACACTTGGGCCACAACCATGCTGCTGGGCCGTGAGCAGTCTTTCACCATTGTGGGCTACCACCCTGGGCCGCCGCGGCTGGGCTTCTCTCTGATGGTCCATGGTTGTTTCCGGTGACCCTTTTTCGGGTAAACTCTTAATTCAGAATTGTATATATATATATATATATATATATATATATAACTAGAAATTCTTGTTTATTTAAAATTCAAATTTAAAAAATAGACTTGTTTCATTATTTAAATTTTAAAAATCCTATCAGCATAGAACTCGTTGACAAGACAATAGAATTTCATAATTTTGAAGTTTATCCTTTAATCGAAAAACTAAACTAGTTTTCGATTAAAAACTTCAAAAATATCCATATTAACTCAACTGGCTTATCCAAACCATTTTTGGAATCAAAATCAATATTCATGATAGATTTTCTTGATTCAATGTATGCATTTGCCTCATATATGCCATGACATGGTAAAGCTTTAAAATAAACAACTTCATTTCTAAAGCAGATAATTGTACCATTTACAAATCTAAAATCGTAACCATCGTCATACAACTTGTGAAAAGAAATAATGTTTCAAGCCACATAGGGCGAATATCATACGTCTTTTAATAAAATTGAAAAACCGGTCTTGAATGAAAACTCCAAGTCACCCTTTGCTTACACTGGGACAACCTCCGAGTTTCCCATGACAAGATCCAGCTCTCCCCGCTCCAACCTCCTACTTGCCCTTAGCACCTGCACCATATTACATATGTGAGTGCCACAGCCAGTATCTAATACCTAGCCTTTAGAAGTAGAAGTATGGTGGAGTTCTATCATGAACGTACCTGACGTGTCCGGACCCGAAATGCTCATTGCCTTGAGCTTGTTGAGTCCCTCCAGGTACTTCGGGCAGCTACGGCGGTAATGGCCCTTGCCCCCGCAGAAGAAGCACTCCGCATCCTCCGGAGTCTTGGCTTGGGGAAGTTTCCCTTTGCCCTTACCCTCGGAGGCCGGGATAGGCTTGGCCACACCAACCTTTCCTTTGCCTTTCCCTTTATAGGAAGGAGCGATCTTCTTCTTCTTGATGCGGCCTTCCCGGATAGCGAGAACGTGATTGGAGGAGGATGGCTTGTTTTTGGTCATGCTAGACTCAGCGGTCTTCAACATACCATGAAGTTCCATCAAGGCCTTCTCCATGCTGTGCATATGATAACTCATAACGAATTGATCATATGTACTGGGCAGGGATTGGAGGATTAAGTCAACCGCCATCTCCCTCCCTATGGTAAAACCTAGCTTCTCCATGCGCTCGATGTTTGCTTTCATCCGCAACACATGCGCACTCACGTTACCTCCTTCTTGCATTTTGCAAGCAAGGGTTGTCTTGAGGCACTCGTACCTTTCCTGCCTCGCCTGCTTTTGGAACATATCCTTCAGCTGCCCGACCAGGTCATATGCACTTAAATGTTCCATTTGCTTTTGCAAATCTTGGTTCATTGTGCTCAACATGAGGCACGTGACTTCCTCAGTTTCCTTGAGGCGTTTTTCATACGCCTCACGGACAGCCCTTGTTGCACCAGCAGGAGGTGCCTCGGGTAGGGGTTCCTCTATGGTATGCAACTTCCCTTCATACCGCAAGACCAACCGTAGTTGTCTATGCCAGTCCATGAAGTTGCTACCATCGAGTTTCTCCTTTTCAAGGAAAACTCGAAGAGAAACGTTGGTGGTGGTGTTTGTTGCGCTTGTTGATGCCATCTAAAATTGCAAAGTAGATTTTATTTAGTTTGATATTTTATCTAGTTAATTAATTTACCCATATAGAATTATCTTAACAAGGCTAAGAACCGTATTTCATCCTACCATGTGACGGGGTTACCGGGGATCACATGATAAAACTATTTAAGTCGGCAACCATTTTGCCAATTGCAATCTCTATTGCAATCCTTAGCACATGCGGGATCCTACGACATCCAATGGTCGTTTGGCATGTTTGATCCCTTCTTGCACCAATTTTAAGTCTTGAAATTTTGGTTAACTCGTGCTAAGCTCAACAATTAACCAAGATTTCAAACCTAAAATTGAAAATCGTCCGTCAAGACATACGGTAACACATTCACCAAAGTTGGCTCGTGCTAAGCTCGACAACCAAAATTGTGAATTCGCCACACTCACCTTCCATATAGTTTTATGAGAATTGGCTCGTGCTAAGCTCAACAACCAAATCCCATAAGACTAGATTCGGGTGGTATCGACTTACGATGGTGCATGATTTACGTTTTGTTGGAAAAACGGGCTTTTGTTTCCAGCTTGGTTTTAGATTAATTTATTAGTGACAAATCCTATTTTCACTAGGTGGGTTAATCTATGTATGTGATCGCGCGCGAGAGTAAACAATTTTTATCAAAACTCTTGTGATTTTATTAATTTTAACAAAAAATTATCTAGCATGCGAAACCTACACATCTATGCATAAAATAATAAAATCACATCACACGCAATATACAAAATAATCGGTAACCCTTGCCAATAAACCTATGCATTCCTCCCGTGAGCCAAAACAGGAAGAACTTGGTCATACTAAGGGACAAAACTTCTTAATGCAAGCTCCCATTAGAGCCACCATCTCCATTGGACTTCATTGGCTTCTAAGGGCATCAATACTCCATCTTGTTTTGCCTCCATTTGTGTCTTTATAGCTCCATCATACAAATTACATACAATAGAAAATAAATGGCATACAAGCCACAAATCTTCCTATTTATCTAATACTTGTACATGGATGATGAAATGACATGCAAGCCACAAATTTATTACAAACAAACTGAAATTAATAAATTTACAGCCTTAAATGTGGATAAAACCACCAAATGCATGCACAACACAAAACAACCATATAGCCATAGCAAGGTTAGCAACTCAAATTAACACATACAACCAAACATATCATGTCACTACTACATAATCAAGCAAGGAACCTTTGGAACAAATTTTCAGAAGGTCTAAATGCCAAAAATCCCGAGACCAAAACTGTTTTATCAAAATTTTCGAAAAACAATTTTCCAGTAACGTTAGCGGCGCTAACCAGCAAGACTTAGCGCCGCTAACTCAAACGGCAGAATACAAACATTTTGATTTCGGGTTTTTCAGGCCACCAAGTGCTATTCTAACATAGAGGTGGCTCTGATACCACTGTTGGGATTTCAAAAACACGCAACGGAAGCAAGAACAACAACATACAAGCAAAATTGTGTTCAAACATGAAATCCCAAATATGGATCAACTCTATGTAACAAAATAGCAACATACAAGAAGGTAAAAAGATTATACCGTGCTCCTAAGCTCCAGAAACTTTCTTGTTGGTGGCTGATGTTGGTTTGGAAGCAAGAACCTTCTTCTTCTTCTTCTCTTGAAATCTCACGCCGGGTACAAGCCCAACAACTAGTGCTAGCTAACTTGTATGAAACCTTCTCTGGAATTCTCACACAAGAACAACAAATCGTGGCTATAGGAACTTGTATTTCTCTTAAGATCACCAAAACTAGAGGTATCAAATGAAGAGAGAATATGTGTGCTAGAGAGAGAGTTGGCCAAGAGATGCAAATGTCTAGGAATAAAGCTCTTTTATAAACCTCAAAGAGTCCCTAGAGCTTCCTCTAACCGGCCAAGATCCATCTAGAACTCTCCATGCATTGGCCAAAAGTGTAGGTGATCTTGACATAAAGTTCATGCAGCGGTTAACGCGACTGACTTTGAAACGACATAAAGCACATGCAGCCTTAGCGGCGCTAACCTTAAAAGTTAGCGGCGCTAACTCGTTAAGTTAGCGCCAGCCTGCATTGCTAACTTACACTTTTGCCATCTTTGGTCCCTCAACCTTATTTGCTGTCATGTTAGACCCCGGTGTGTGACCCATATAGGCCCATACATCATCGGCAGTGCTCTAAGGAGTACATATTATTGGGCAGATTCTAACAAACTCCCACTTGAACATAGTATATTGTACCCTAGCACAGACAAAGAGTGGCCTCTAGCAAAACAATAATGCCCCCAAGTCTGTATGGGTTCTGATTACCTGCAGAAAACCATCATACTGAAAGTAGTGGTACTAGATAAGTGATCTTAGACATCCTTTTGTTCGCGATATCCGTGTGAACACGAGACATGGATTAGAAAATGTCAATCTCCAGATCGTTCAAGATTATGTTTCTCGATCTTGATTGGTGGTGACCAAAAGTTAAGGACATATCTGATTCTCAATCAATATTCCTTGTGCATGGCCATGCAAATTTTTGGTGTCAGCTCCCAATCATCGAGGGGCCCAGGGATATCTCTCATACTGGAGGAACAAATCCCTTTGACTGCATAACTCCATACCATACTTCTTGACTTACCTAGTCATTTCCTTTATTGTGCCAGTCACGAACTGCTTTTGAAAATGGCTAAAGCAAGTAAGAACTATGATATAGCAGTTCATACATCTCGGGTCTAAGGATGTAAGATTTTATCATCCCTAGTTACTCGTGACTATAATCAATGAAGTATACTTGGGTGTGGATCTTCCAGTCACTTGAAACTCTTTTCAAGCACAGATAAGCATTGCATCTTAATTTAACCATTTTGAATTCAAGATCACATGCTTATCTCAGTCTTGATTCAATCTTTCTTCCACAAGATTGACTGACTGTGGAAAGTTTGAAATATATAATAATATTTCTGGAAGTAATTAAACATGCTAAGATGGAACACAGTAAATTCTTATGAATGTAACCGTATCACACGCATATATAATCTCCATTATATATCGAAAGAAGCATAAGTTACAATATTGTCTGTATCGTTCCCAAAATAAAAATATACATATCAAACGAACTAAGTAAATACAACTCAAGCCAAATCGCTAGCAAATCTTACACCTATCGCTCTAATGTGAGATTCATAAGCTGGTTGCTGTAACGGCTTAGTGAATGAATCTGCCAAGTTTCCATTCGATGCTACTCTGCTAATGATGACTTCACCACTTTCAACTACTTCTTGTATAAAGTGGTACTTGCGTGAAATGTGTCTTGTCCTCTTGTGAGCTCTTGGTTCCTTTGCCAAAGCCACCGCACCCTCATTGTCACAGAATATATCTCAATAGGGTCAGCGATGCTTGGAACCACTTGTAGATCTTGGATGAATTTCTTCATCCACACGGCCTCCTTTGCGGCTTCATTTTCCGCAATGTATTCCGATTCGGTAGTCGAATCAGCCACCGTGTCTTGCTTTGAGCTCCTCCGACTGACAGCACCACCATTTAACAGGAACACAAACCCCGATTATGATCGGCAGTCATCCCCGTCAGTTTGGAAGCTAGCATCCGAGTAACCCTTTACTCTTAGCTCTTCTTCCCCACCATATACTAAGAACATCTCTTTTGTACGTCTCAGATATTTGAGAATGTTCTTTACTACCCTCCAATGAGGCTCTCCTGGGTTCGCCTGATATCTACTAGTCATGCTTAAAGCACATGACACATCAGAGTGAGTGCATAGCATGGCGTACATGATCGAGCCCACAGCCGAAGCATATGGTATTCGCTTCATTACTTCTATCTCCTCTTTGGAGGTAGGACATTGAGTTTTACTCAGTGTCAAGCCATGCAACATAGGGAGGTTTCCTTTCTTGGATTCCTCCATCTTAACGCGTCTCTCGACCTTTTCTATGTATGCACTTTGAGAAAGCCCTAGCAGCCTTCTAGATCTATCTCTATAGATCTTTATTCCCATAATACAGCTCGCATTCCCTAGGTCCTTCATTGAAAAGCAATTCCCTAGCCAAGCTTTAACACTCCTTAGGCTTGGGATATGATTTCCAATGAGTAGAATATCATCTACATATAGAACCAAGAAGACTATAGTGCTCCCACTAGCCCTGACATACACGCAAGGTTCATCTTTACTCTTTGAAAATCCAAACTCTTTGATTTTTTCATCAAAGTAAAGATTCTAGCTCCGAGATGCTTGTTTAAGTCCATAAATGGACTTCATAAGCTTACAAACCTTGTTTGGATACTTTGGATGTTCAAAACCGTCAGGTTGTCTCATATACACCTCTTCATTAAGCTTCCTGTTAAGGAAGGCGGTCTTTACATCCATTTGCCAAATTTCGTAATCATGAAATGCAGCTATGACAAGTAGTATCCGGATTGACTTCAACATGGCCACTGGGGAGAAGGTTTCATCATAATCAATTCCTTGAGTCTGAGTGAAACCCTATGCCACCAGTCGGGCTTTGAAGATATCCAAGGTTCCATCTATGCCGGGTTTCTTCTTGAAAACCCATATACACCCAACGGGTTTTATCCCTGGTGTGGGATCAACCAGTTCCCAAACTTGGTTATCCGACATAGATTGCATCTCGCTCTCCATCGCCTTCCTCCACTTAGCAGACTCATGGCCTGCCATGGCTTCCTTGTAGTTGGTGGGTTCATCATGATCCACCAATAACTCGTTACCCTCAGATATGAGGAACCCATATCTCTCTGGCTCAGAACGAGTTCTACTGGAACGCCTAGCAGTAGACGTTGCTAGAGTGTCAGGTACTCAGAACGAGTTCTACTGGAACGCCTAGCAGTGCCAACCTCAAGTTCTCTATCAGTCGACCCTTGATCTTCCTCAAGGTCAATTTCCTTACTGCCATGTCTGGATAGCAACTCCCTTTCAAGGAAGAATGCCCTACGAGCAACAAATACCTTGTTCTCTGAAGGTTTATAAAATAAATATCCAACACTGGCAGGAGGATATCCGATAAAGTAAAACCTTTCTGAGTGAGGTTCAAGTTTGTCTTCGACCTCACGTCTCACGTAGGCTTGACAACCACAAACTCGTAGGTATGAAAGTATCGGCTTATTATTATGCCACATTTCATAAGCTGTTTTAGCAACTTTCTTGGTTGGTACGAGGTTAAGGATTCTTACCGCCGTTTCTAAGGCATATCCCCAGAAACTAATAGGTACCTCTGCCCGACTCATCATAGACCTTACCATATCAAGTAAAGTCCGGTTCCTCCTCTCAGTGACCCCATTTAACTGTGGAGTCCTTGGAGGTGTTAATTCTGAAATAATTCCACAATTTTTAAGATGATCGATAAACTTGGTACTAAGATACTCTCCACCTCTATCAGACCGGAGTATCTTAATTGTTTTGTCCAATTGATTCTGAACTCTGTTTTGGAATGTCTTGAACACCTCAAAGGTTTCATACTTGTGTTTAACAAGATAGACATACCCATACCTACTATAATCATCTATAAAGGTTACGAAGTATCTTGAGTTATTCCTTGTGACATGCTTGAAAGGTCCACATACATCCGTATGGATTATGTCTAAAAGGTCCTTTCCCCTCTCACTTGTTCCCGTGAAGGGTGCTTTTGTCATTTTACCCAATAAGCAAGATTCGCATACATCATTTGATCCTTGATCAAATGATTCCAAGATCCCACCCGCTTGGAGCTTGGCGATGTGAGTCTTGTTTATGTGGCCAGGACGACTATGCCATATGGAATACTTATCCAAACCATTTTTGGAATCAGAATCAATATTCATGATAGATTTTCTTGATTCAATGTATGCATTTGCCTCATATATGCCATGCCATGGAAAAGCTTTAAAATAAACAACTTCATTTCTAAAGCAGATAATTGTACCATTTACAAATCTAAAATCGTAACCATCGTCATACAACTTGTGAAAAGAAATAATGTTTCTAGCTACATAGGGCGAATAGGTTGTTGTTGTTGTTTAGGGTTGTTGTTGTTGTTGTTTAGGGTTGCTGTTGTTGTTGTTATTTAAGGTTGTTGTTGTTGTTGTTATTTAGGGTTGTTGTTGTTGTTGTTATTTAGGGTTGTTGTTGTTGTTATTGTTATTTAGGGTGGATGTTGTTGTTGTTGTTATTGTTGCAACTTGTTTAGGGTTCAGGGTTTAGGGAAAGGTTTTGTTATTGTTGTTGTTGTTGTTATTGTTATTTAGGGTTCTTGTTGTTGTTGTTGTTGTTGTTGTTTAGGGTTGTTGTTGTTGTTGTTGTTGTTTAGGGTTGCTGTTGTTGTTGTTATTTAAGGTTGTTGTTGTTGTTGTTATTTAGGGTTGTTGTTGCTGTTGTTATTTAGGGTTGTTGTTGTTGTTGTTGTTATTTAGGGTGGTTGTTGTTGTTGTTGTTATTGTTGCAACTTGTTTAGGGTTCAGGGTTTAGGGAAAGGTTTTGTTATTGTTTTTGTTGTTGTTATTGTTATTTAGGGTTCTTGTTGTTGTTGTTGTAGTTGTTTTTGTTGTTTAGGGTTGTTGTTGTTGTTGTTGCTGTTGTTCTTGTTGTTGTTGCTGTGCTTGTTGTTATTGTTGTTATTTAGGGTAGTTGTTGTTGTGGTAATTGTTACTTAGGGTTGTTGTTGTTATTGTTATTCTTGTTTAGGATTGTTATTGTTGTTCTTGTTGTTATGTAGGGTTGTTGTTGTTGTTCTTGTTCTTGTTATTTAGGGTTGTTGTTTCTGTTGTTGTTGTAATTAAGGGTTGTTGTTGTTGTTGTGGTTATTTGGGGTTGTTGTTGTTCCTGTTGTTTTTTTTTTGTTGTTATTTAGGGTTAATAATGTTGTTCTTGTTGTTATTTAGGGTTGTTGTTGTTGTTGATGTTGTTATTTAGCGTTATTATGGATGTTCTTGTTGTTATTTAAGGTTGTTGTTGTTCTTGTTGTTGGTATTTAGGGTCGTTGTTTCTGTTGTTGTTGTAATTAAGGGTTGTTGTTGTTGTTGTTGTTCTTTAGGGTTGTTGTTGTTGCTGTTGTTGTTGTTTTTTAAGGTTGTTGTTGTTGTTGTTGTTGTTGTTATTTAGGGTTGTTGTTGTTGTTATTTAGGATTGTTGTTGTTGTTGTTATTTAGGGTGGTTGTTGTGGTTGTTGTTATTGTTGCAACTTGTTTAGGGTTCAGGGTTTAGGGAAAGGTTTTCTTATTGTTGTTGTTGTTGTTATTGTTATTTAGGGTTCTTGTTGTTGTTGTTGTTTAGGGTTGTTGTTGTTGTTGTTTAGGGTTGTTGTTGTTGTTGTTGTTGTTGTTGTTGCTGTGCTTGTTGTTTTTGTTGTTATTTAGGGTTGTTGTTGTTGTTATTTAGGGTTGTTGTTGTTGTTGTTGTTGTTGATGTTGTTGTTGTTATTTAGGGTGGTTGTTGTTGTTGTTGTTGTTATTGTTGTAACTTGTTTAGGGTTCTGGGTTTAGGGAAAGGTTTTATTATTGTTGTTGTTGTTGTTGTTGTTGTTGTTTAGGGTTGTTGTTCTTGTTGTTGTTATTTGGGGTTGTTGTTGTTGTTATTTAAGGTTGTTGTTGTTATTTGGGGTTGTTGTTCTTGTTGTTGTTATTTGGGGTTGTTGTTGTTGTTTAGGGTTGTTGTTGTTGTTGTTATTTAAGGTTGTTGTTGTTGTTGTTATTTAGGGTTGTTGTTGTTGTTGTTATTTAGGGTTGTTGTTGTTGTTGTTGTTATTTAGGGTGGATGTTGTTGTTGTTGTTATTGTTGCAACTTTTTTAGGGTTCAGGGTTTAGGGAAAGGTTTTGTTATTGTTGTTGTTGTTCTTATTGTTATTTAGGGTTCTTGTTGTTGTTGTTGTTGTTGTTGTTGTTGTTTAGGGTTGTTGTTATTGTTGTTGTTGTTGTTGTTGTTGTTCTTGTTGTTGTTGCTGTGCTTGTTGTTTTTTTTGTTATTTAGGGTTGTTGTTGTTGTTGTAATTGTTACTTAGGGCTGTTGTTGTTGTTATTTAGGGTTGTTGTTGTTGTTGTTGTTGATGTTGTTGTTGTTGTTGTTGTTGTTGTTTAGGGTGGTTGTTGTTGTTGTTGTTGTTATTGTTGTAACTTGTTTAGGGTTCAGGGTTTAGGGAAAGGTTTTATTGTTGTTGTTGTTGTTGTTGTTTTTGTTGTTAAGGGTTGTTGTTCTTGTTGTTGTTATTTGGGGTTGTTGTTGTTGTTGTTCCTGTTGTTTTAGTTCTTGTTGTTATTTAGGGTTGTTATTGTTGTTATTTAGGTTTATTGTTGTTGTTCTTGTTGTTGTTATTTAGGGTTGTTGTTTCTGTTATTGTTGTAATTAAGGGTGGTTGTTGTTGTTGTTGTTGTTGTTGTTATTTAGGGTTGTTGTTGTTGTTGTTATTTAAGGTTGTTGTTGTTGTTGTTGTATTTAGGGTTGTTGTTATTGTTGTTGATTTTTAGGGTTGTTGTTGTTGTTGTTGTTATTTAGGGTGGTTGTTGTTGTTGTTGTTATTGTTGCACCTTGTTTAGGGTTCAGGGTTTAGGGAAAGGTTTTGTTATTGTTGTTGTTGTTGTTATTGTTATTTAAGGTTCTTGTTGTTGTTGTTGTTGTTGTTTAGGGTTGTTGTTGTTGTTATTTAGGGTTGTTGTTGTTATTGTTGTTGTTGTTGTTGTTGTTGTTGTTGTTGTTGCTGTGCTTGTTGTTCTTGTTGTTATTTAGGGTTGTTATTGTTGTTGTAATTGTTACTTAGGGTTGTTGTTGTTATTGTTATTCTTGTTTAGGATTGTTATTGTTGTTCTTGTTGTTATGTAGGGTTGTTGTTGTAGTTCTTGTTCTTGTTATTTAGAGTTGTTGTTTCTGTTGTTGTTGATGTTGTTGTTGTTTTTGTTGTTTAGGGTTGTTGTTGTTGTTGTTTTATTTAGGGTTATTGTTGTTGCTGTTGTTGTTGTTATTTAGGGTTGTTGTTGTTGTTGATGTTGTTGTTGTTGTTGTTTATTGTTGTTGTTGTTGTTGTTGTTGTTGTTGTTATTTAGGGTGGTTGTTGTTGTTGTTGTAGTTATTGTTGCAACTTGTTTTGGGTTCAGGGTTTAGGGAAAGGTTTTATTATTGTTGTTGTTGTTCTTGTTATTCTTATTTAGGATTGTTGTTGTTGTTTAGGGTTGTTGTTGTTGTTGTTGTTGTTTAGGGTGGTTATTCTTGTTGTTGTTGTTGTTGTTCCTGTCGTTTTTGTTCTTGTTGTTATTTAGGGTTGTTATTGTTGTTCTTGTTGTTATTTAGGGTTATTGTCGTTGTTGTTGTTGTTGTTATTTAGGGTTGTTGTTGTTGTTGTTATTTAGGGTGGATGTTGTTGTTGTTGTTATTGTTGCAACTTGTTTAGGGTTCAGGGTTTAGGGAAAGGTTTTGTTATTGTTGTTGTTGTTGTTATTGTTATTTAGGGTTCTTGTTGTTGTTGTTGTTGTTGTTGTTGTTGTTTAGGGTTGTTGTTATTGTTGTTGTTGTTGTTGTTGTTGTTCTTCTTGTTGTTGTTGCTGTGCTTGTTGTTTTTGTTGTTATTTAGGGTTGTTGTTGTTGTTGTAATTGTTACATAGGGCTGTTGTTGTTGTTATTTAGGGTTGTTGTTGTTGTTGTTGTTGTTGTTGTTGTTGTTGTTATTTAGGGTTGTTGTTGTTGTTGTTATTTAAGGTTGTTGTTGTTGTTGTTGTATTTAGGGTTGTTGTTGTTGTTGTTGATTTTTAGGGTTGTTGTTGTTGTTGTTGTTATTTAGGGTGGTTGTTGTTGTTGTTGTTATTGTTGCACCTTGTTTAGGGTTCAGGGTTTAGGGAAAGGTTTTTATATTGTTGTTGTTGTTATTGTTATTTAAGGTTCTTGTTGTTGTTGTTGTTGTTGTTTAGGGTTGTTGTTGTTGTTGTTTAGGGTTGTTGTTGTTATTGTTGTTGTTGTTGTTGTTGTTGTTGTTGTTGTTGTTGCTGTGCTTGTTGTTCTTGTTGTTATTTAGGGTTGTTATTGTTGTTGTAATTGTTACTTAGGGTTGTTGTTGTTATTGTTATTCTTGTTTAGGATTGTTATTGTTGTTCTTGTTGTTATGTAGGGTTGTTGTTGTAGTTCTTGTTCTTGTTATTTAGAGTTGTTGTTTCTGTTGTTGTTGATGTTGTTGTTGTTTTTGTTGTTTAGGGTTGTTGTTGTTGTTGTTTTATTTAGGGTTATTGTTGTTGCTGTTGTTGTTGTTATTTAGGGTTGTTGTTGTTGTTGATGTTGTTATTGTTGTTGTTGTTGTTGTTGTTATTTAGGGTGGTTGTTGTTGTTGTTGTTGTTATTGTTGCAACTTATTTTGGGTTCAGGGTTTAGGGAAAGGTTTTATTATTGTTGTTGTTGTTCTTGTTATTCTTATTTAGGATTGTTGTTGTTGTTTAGGGTTGTTGTTGTTGTTGTTGTTGTTTAGGGTGGTTATTCTTGTTGTTGTTGTTGTTGTTCCTGTCGTTTTTGTTCTTGTTGTTATTTAGGGTTGTTATTGTTGTTCTTGTTGTTATATAGGGTTATTGTCGTTGTTGTTGTTGTTGTTATTTAGGGTTGTTGTTGTTGTTGTTGTTATTTAGGGTGGATGTTGTTGTTGTTGTTATTGTTGCAACTTGTTTAGGGTTCAGGGTTTAGGGAAAGGTTTTGTTATTGTTGTTGTTGTTGTTATTGTTATTTAGGGTTCTTGTTGTTGTTGTTGTTTAGGGTTGTTGTTGTTGTTGTTTAGGGTGGTTGTTGTTGTTGTTGTTGTTGTTGTTGTTGTTGTTGCTGTGCTTGTTGTTTTTGTTGTTATTTAGGGTTGTTGTTGTTGTTATTTAGGGTTGTTGTTGTTGTTGTTGTTGTTGATGTTGTTGTTGTTATTTAGGGTGGTTGTTGTTGTTGTTGTTGTTATTGTTGTAACTTGTTTAGGGTTCTGGGTTTAGGGAAAGGTTTTATTATTGTTGTTGTTGTTGTTGTTGTTGTTTAGGGTTGTTGTTCTTGTTGTTGTTATTTGGGGTTGTTGTTGTTGTTATTTAAGGTTGTTGTTGTTATTTGGGGTTGTTGTTCTTGTTGTTGTTATTTGGGGTTGTTGTTGTTGTTTAGGGTTGCTGTTGTTGTTGTTATTTAAGGTTGTTGTTGTTGTTGTTATTTAGGGTTGTTGTTGTTGTTGTTATTTAGGGTTGTTGTTGTTGTTGTTGTTATTTAGGGTGGATGTTGTTGTTGTTGTTATTGTTGCAACTTGTTTAGGGTTCAGGGTTTAGGGAAAGGTTTTGTTATTGTTGTTGTTGTTGTTATTGTTATTTAGGGTTCTTGTTGTTGTTGTTGTTGTTGTTGTTGTTTAGGGTTGTTGTTATTGTTGTTGTTGTTGTTGTTGTTGTTCTTGTTGTTGTTGCTGTGCTTGTTGTTTTTGTTGTTATTTAGGGTTGTTGTTGTTGTTGTAATTGTTACTTAGGGCTGTTGTTGTTGTTATTTAGGGTTGTTGTTGTTGTTGTTGTTGTTGATGTTGTTGTTGTTGTTGTTGTTGTTTAGGGTGGTTGTTGTTGTTGTTGTTGTTATTGTTGTAACTTGTTTAGGGTTCAGGGTTTAGGGAAAGGTTTTATTGTTGTTGTTGTTGTTGTTGTTGTTGTTTAGGGTTGTTGTTCTTGTTGTTGTTATTTGGGGTTGTTGTTGTTGTTGTTCCTGTTGTTTTAGTTCTTGTTGTTATTTAGGGTTGTTATTGTTGTTATTTAGGTTTATTGTTGTTGTTCTTGTTGTTGTTATTTAGGGTTGTTGTTTCTGTTATTGTTGTAATTAAGGGTGGTTGTTGTTGTTGTTGTTGTTGTTGTTATTTAGGGTTGTTGTTGTTGTTGTTATTTAAGGTTGTTGTTGTTGTTGTATTTAGGGTTGTTGTTGTTGTTGTTGATTTTTAGGGTTGTTGTTGTTGTTGTTGTTATTTAGGGTGGTTGTTGTTGTTGTTGTTATTGTTGCACCTTGTTTAGGGTTCAGGGTTTAGGGAAAGGTTTTGTTATTGTTGTTGTTGTTGTTATTGTTATTTAAGGTTCTTGTTGTTGTTGTTGTTGTTGTTTAATGTTGTTGTTGTTGTTGTTTAGGGTTGTTGTTGTTATTGTTGTTGTTGTTGTTGTTGTTGTTGTTGTTGCTGTGCTTGTTGTTCTTGTTGTTATTTAGGGTTGTTATTGTTGTTGTAATTGTTACTTAGGGTTGTTGTTGTTATTGTTATTCTTGTTTAGGATTGTTATTGTTGTTCTTGTTGTTATGTAGGGTTGTTGTTGTAGTTCTTGTTCTTGTTATTTAGAGTTGTTGTTTCTGTTGTTGATGTTGTTGTTGTTTTTGTTGTTTAGGGTTGTTGTTGTTGTTGTTTTATTTAGGGTTATTGTTGTTGCTGTTGTTGTTGTTATTTAGGGTTGTTGTTGTTGTTGATGTTGTTGTTGTTGTTGTTTATTGTTGTTGTTGTTGTTGTTGTTGTTGTTGTTGTTATTTAGGGTGGTTGTTGTTGTTGTTGTTGTTATTGTTGCAACTTGTTTTGGGTTCAGGGTTTAGGGAAAGGTTTTATTATTGTTGTTGTTGTTCTTGTTATTCTTATTTAGGATTGTTGTTGTTGTTTAGGGTTGTTGTTGTTGTTGTTGTTGTTTAGGGTGGTTATTCTTGTTGTTGTTGTTGTTGTTCCTGTCGTTTTTGTTCTTGTTGTTATTTAGGGTTGTTATTGTTGTTCTTGTTGTTATTTAGGGTTATTGTCGTTGTTCTTGTTGTTGTTATTTAGGGTTGTTGTTTCTGTTGTTGTTGTAATTAAGGGTGGTTGTTGTTGTTGTTGTTGTTATTTAGGGTTGTTGTTGCTGTTGTTATTTAAGGTTGTTGTTGTTATTGTTGTATTTAGGGTTGTTGTTGTTGTTGTTGTTTTTTAAGGTTGTTGTTGTTCTTGTTGATATTTAAGGTTGTTGTTGTTGTTGCTGTTGTTGTTATTTAAGGTTGTTGTTGTTGTTATTTAGGGTTGTTGTTGTTGTTGTTATTTAGGGTTGTTATTGTTGTTGTTGTTATTTAGGGTGGTTGTTGTTGTTGTTGTTATTGTTGCAACTTGTTTATGGTTGAGGGTTTAGGGAAAGGTTTTGTTATTGTTGTTGTTGTAGTTATTGTTATTTAGGGTTCTTGTTGTTGTTGTTGTTGTTGTTGTTGTTGTTGTTTAGGGTTGTTGTTGTTGTGTTTGTTGTTATTTAGCGTTATTATTGATGTTCTTGTTGTTATTTAAGGTTGTTGTTGTTGTTCTTGTTGTTTGTATTTAGGGTCGTTGTTTCTGTTTTTTGTTGTAATTAAGGGTTGTTGTTGTTGTTGTTATTTAGGGTTATTGTTGTTGTTGTTGTTGTTATTGTTGCAACTTGTTTATGGTTGAGGGTTTAGGGAAAGGTTTTGTTATTGTTGTTGTTGTAGTTATTGTTATTTAGGGTTGTTGTTGTTGTTGTTGTTGTTGTTGTTGTTTAGGTTTGTTGTTGTTGTTGTTGTTGTTGTTGTTTAGGGTTGCTGTTGTTGTTGTTATTTAAGGTTGTTGTTGTTGTTATTTAGGGTTATTGTTGCTGTTGTTATTTAGGGTTGTTGTTGTTGTTGTTGTTATTTAGGGTGGTTGTTGTTGTTGTTGTTATTGTTGCAACTTGTTTAGGGTTCAGGGTTTAAGGAAAGGTTTTGTTGTTGTTATTGTTATTTAGGGTTCTTGTTGTTGTTGTTGTAGTTGTTTTTGTTGTTTAGGGTTGTTGTTGTTCTTGTTGTTGTTGCTGTGCATGTTGTTTTTGTTGTTATTTAGGGTTGTTGTTGTTGTTGTAATTGTTACTTAGGGTTGTTGTTGTTATTGTTATTCTTGTTTAGGATTATTATTGTTGTTCTTGTTGTTATGTAGGGTTGTGGTTGTTGTTCTTGTTCTTGTTATTTAGGGTTGTTGTTTCTGTTGTTGTTGTAATTAAGGGTTGTTGTTGTTGTTGTGGTTATTTGGGGTTGTTGTTGTTCCTGTTGTTTTTTTCTTGTTGTTATTTTGGGTTATTATTGTTGTTCTTGTTGTTATTTTGGGTTGTTGTTGTTGTTTTTGTTGTTATTTAGCGTTATTATTGATGTTCTTGTTGTTATTTAAGGTTGTTGTTGTTGTTCTTGTTGTTGGTATTTAGGGTCGTTGTTTCTGTTGTTGTTGTAATTAAGGGTTGTTGTTGTTGTTGTTATTTAGGGTTATTGTTGTTGCTGTTGTTGTTGTTATTTAAGGTTGTTGTTGTTGTTATTTAGGGTTGTTGTTGTTGTTGTTATTTAGGATTGTTGTTGTTGTAGTTGTTATTTAGGGTGGTTGTTGTGGTTGTTATTGTTGCAACTTGTTTAGGGTTCAGGGTCTAGGGAAAGGTTTTGTTATTGTTGTTGTTGTTGTTATTGTTATTTAGGGTTCTTGTTGTTGTTGTTGTTTAGGGTTGTTGTTGTTGTTGTTGTTCTTGTTGTTGTTGTTGTGCTTCTTGTTTTTGTTGTTATTTAGGGTTGTTGTTGTTGTTGTAATTGTTACTTAGGGATGTTGTTGTTGTTATTTAGGGTTGTTGTTGTTGTTGTTATTGTTGATGTTGTTGTTGTTGTTTAGGGTGGTTGTTGTTGTTGTTGTTGTTATTGTTGTAACTTCTTTAGGGTTCAGGGTTTAGGGAAAGGTTTTATTATTGTTGTTGTTGCTGTTGTTGTTGTTGTTGTTGTTTAGGGTTGTTGTTCTTGTTGTTGTTATTTGGGGTTGTTGTTGTTGGTGTTCCTGTTGTTTTAGTTCTTGTTGTTATTTAGGGTTGTTATTGTTGTTATTTAGGGTTATTGTTGTTGTTCTTGTTGTTGTTATTTAGGGTTGTTGTTTCTGTTGTTGTTGTAATTATGGGTTGTTGTTGTTGTTGTTGTTGTTATTTAGGGTTGTTGTTGTTGTTGTTATTTAAGGTTGTTGTTGTTGTTGTATTTAGGGTTGTTGTTGTTGTTGTTGTTGTTTTTTAGGGTTGTTGTTGTTGTTGTTGTTATTTAGGGTGGTTTTTGTTGTTGTTGTTATTGTTGCAGCTTGTTTAGGGTTCAGGGTTTAGGGAAAGGTTTTGTTATTGTTGTTGTTGTTGTTATTGTTATTTAAGGTTCTTGTTGTTGTTGTTATTTAGGGTTGTTGTTGTTGTTGTTGTTGTTGCTGTGCTTGTTGTTCTTGTTGTTATTTAGGGTTGTTATTGTTGTTGTAATTGTTACTTAGGGTTGTTGTTGTTATTGTTATTCTTGTTTAGGATTGTTATTATTGTTCTTGTTGTTATGTAGGGTTGTTGTTGTTGTTCTTGTTCTTGTTATTTAGAGTTGTTGTTTCTGTTGTTGTTGATGTTGTTGTTGTTTTTGTTGTTTAGGGTTGTTGTTGTGGTTGTTTTATTTAGGGTTATTGTTGTTGTTGTTGTTATTTAGGGTTGTTGATGTTGTTGATGTTGTTGTTGTTGTTGTTTATTGTTGTTGTTGTTGTTGTTGTTGTTGTTGTTATTTAGGGTGGTTGTTGTTGTTGTTGTTGTTATTGTTGCAACTTGTTTTGGGTTCAGGGTTTAGGGAAAGGTTTTATTATTGTTGTTGTTGTTGTTGTTATTGTTATTTAGGATTGTTGTTGTTGTTTAGGGTTGTTGTTGTTGTTGTTGTTGTTTAGGGTGGTTATTCTTGTTGTTGTTATTTGGGGTTGTTGTTGTTGTTGTTCCTGTCGTTTTTGTTCTTGTTGTTATTTAGGGTTGTTATTGTTGTTCTTCTTGTTATTTAGGGTTATTGTCGTTGTTCTTGTTGTTGTTATTTAGGGTTGTTGTTTCTGTTGTTGATGTAATTAAGGGTGGTTGTTGTTGTTGTTGTTGTTGTTATTTAGGGTTGTTGTTGCTGTTGTTATTTAAGGTTGTTGTTGTTATTGTTGTATTTAGGGTTGTTGTTGTTGTTGTTGTTTTTTAAGGTTGTTGTTGTTCTTGTTGATATTTAAGGTTGTTGTTGTTGCTGTTGTTGTTATTTAAGGTTGTTGTTGTTGTTATTTAAGGTTGTTGTTGTTGTTGTTATTTAGGGTTGTTGTTGCTGTTGTTATTTAGGGTTGTTGTTGTTGTTGTTGTTATTTAGGGTTGTTGTTGTTGTTGTTGTTATTGTTGCAACTTGTTTAGGGTTCAGGGTTTAAGGAAAGGTTTTGTTGTTGTTATTGTTATTTAGGGTTCTTGTTGTTGTTGTTGTAGTTGTTTTTGTTGTTTAGGGTTGTTGTTGTTCTTGTTGTTGTTGCTGTGCATGTTGTTTTTGTTGTTATTTAAGGTTGTTGTTGTTGTTGTAATTGTTACTTAGGGTTGTTGTTGTTATTGTTATTCTTGTTTAGGATTGTTATTGTTGTTCTTGTTGTTATGTAGGGTTGTTGTTGTTGTTCTTGTTCTTGTTATTTAGGGTTGTTGTTTCTGTTGTTGTTGTAATTAAGTGTTGTTGTTGTTGTGGTTATTTGGGGTTGTTGTTGTTCCTGTTGTTTTTTTCTTGTTGTTATTTAGGGTTATTATTGTTGTTCTTGTTGTTATTTAGGGTTGTTGTTGTTGTTGTTGTTGTTATTTAGCGTTATTATGGATGTTCTTGTTGTTATTTAAGGTTGTTGTTGTTGTTCTTGTTGTTGGTATTTAGGGTCGTTGTTTCTGTTGTTGTTGTAATTAAGGGTTGTTGTTGTTGTTGTTATTTAGGGTTATTGTTGTTGCTGTTGTTGTTGTTATTTAAGGTTGTTGTTGTTGCTGTTGTTGTTGTTATTTAGGGTTGTTGTTGTTGTTGTTATTTAGGATTGTTGTTGTTGTAGTTGTTATTTAGGGTGGTTGTTGTGGTTGTTGTTATTGTTGCAACTTGTTTAGGGTTCAGGGTCTAGGGAAAGGTTTTGTTATTGTTGTTGTTGTTGTTATTGTTATTTAGGGTTCTTGTTGTTGTTGTTGTTTAGAGTTGTTGTTGTTGTTGTTTAGGGTTGTTGTTGTTGTTCTTGTTGTTCTTGTTGTTGTTGTTGTGCTTGTTGTTTTTGTTGTTATTTAGGGTTGTTGTTGTTGTTGTAATTGTTACTTAGGGCTGTTGTTGTTGTTATTTAGGGTTGTTGTTGTTGTTGTTATTGTTGATGTTGTTGTTGTTGTTTAGGGTGGTTGTTGTTGTTGTTGTTATTGTTGTAACTTCTTTAGGGTTCAGGGTTTAGGGAAAGGTTTTATTATTGTTGTTGTTGTTGTTGTTGTTGTTGTTGTTGTTTAGGGTTGTTGTTCTTGTTGTTGTTATTTGGGGTTGTTGTTGTTGGTGTTCCTGTTGTTTTAGTTCTTGTTGTTATTTAGGGTTGTTATTGTTGTTATTTAGGGTTATTGTTGTTGTTCTTGTTGTTGTTATTTAGGGTTGTTGTTTCTGTTGTTGTTGTAATTATGGGTTGTTGTTGTTGTTGTTGTTGTTATTTAGGGTTGTTGTTGTTGTTGTTTTTTAAGGTTGTTGTTGTTGTTGTATTTAGGGTTGTTGTTGTTGTTGTTGTTGTTTTTTAGGGTTGTTGTTGTTGTTGTTATTTAGGGTGGTTTTTGTTGTTGTTGTTATTGTTGCAGCTTGTTTAGGGTTCAGGGTTTAGGGAAAGGTTTTGTTATTGTTGTTGTTGTTGTTATTGTTATTTAAGGTTCTTGTTGTTGTTGTTGTTGTTGTTATTTAGGGTTGTTGTTGTTGTTGTTGTTGTTGCTGTGCTTGTTGTTCTTGTTGTTATTTAGGGTTGTTATTGTTGTTGTAATTGTTACTTAGGGTTGTTGTTGTTATTGTTATTCTTGTTTAGGATTGTTATTATTGTTCTTGTTGTTATGTAGGGTTGTTGTTGTTGTTCTTGTTCTTGTTATTTAGAGTTGTTGTTTCTGTTGTTGTTGATGTTGTTGTTGTTTTTGTTGTTTAGGGTTGTTGTTGTGGTTGTTTTATTTAGGGTTATTGTTGTTGTTGTTGTTGTTGTTATTTAGGGTTGTTGATGTTGTTGATGTTGTTGTTGTTATTGTTTATTGTTGTTGTTGTTGTTGTTGTTGTTGTTGTTATTTAGGGTGGTTGTTGTTGTTGTTGTTGTTATTGTTGCAACTTGTTTTGGGTTCAGGGTTTAGGGAAAGGTTTTATTATTGTTGTTGTTGTTGTTGTTATTGTTATTTAGGATTGTTGTTGTTGTTTAGGGTTGTTGTTGTTGTTGTTGTTGTTTAGGGTGGTTATTCTTGTTGTTGTTATTTGGGGTTGTTGTTGTTGTTGTTCCTGTCGTTTTTGTTCTTGTTGTTATTTAGGGTTGTTATTGTTGTTCTTCTTGTTATTTAGGGTTATTGTCGTTGTTCTTGTTGTTGTTATTTAGGGTTGTTGTTTCTGTTGTTGATGTAATTAAGGGTGGTTGTTGTTGTTGTTGTTGTTGTTATTTAGGGTTGTTGTTGCTGTTGTTATTTAAGGTTGTTGTTGTTATTGTTGTATTTAGGGTTGTTGTTGTTGTTGTTGTTTTTTAAGGTTGTTGTTGTTCTTGTTGATATTTAAGGTTGTTGTTGTTGCTGTTGTTGTTATTTAAGGTTGTTGTTGTTGTTATTTAAGGTTGTTGTTGTTGTTGTTATTTAGGGTTGTTGTTGCTGTTGTTATTTAGGGTTGTTGTTGTTGTTGTTGTTATTTAGGGTGGTTGTTGTTGTTGTTGTTATTGTTGCAACTTGTTTAGGGTTCAGGGTTTAAGGAAAGGTTTTGTTGTTGTTGTTGTTATTTAGGGTTCTTGTTGTTGTTGTTGTAGTTGTTTTTGTTGTTTAGGGTTGTTGTTGTTCTTGTTGTTGTTGCTGTGCATGTTGTTTTTGTTGTTATTTAAGGTTGTTGTTGTTGTTGTAATTGTTACTTAGGGTTGTTGTTGTTATTGTTATTCTTGTTTAGGATTGTTATTGTTGTTCTTGTTGTTATGTAGGGTTGTTGTTGTTGTTCTTGTTCTTGTTATTTAGGGTTGTTGTTTCTGTTGTTGTTGTAATTAAGGGTTGTTGTTGTTGTGGTTATTTGGGGTTGTTGTTGTTCCTGTTGTTTTTTTCTTGTTGTTATTTAGGGTTATTATTGTTGTTCTTGTTGTTATTTAGGGTTGTTGTTGTTGCTGTTGTTGTTATTATTTAGCGTTATTATTGATGTTCTTGTTGTTATTTAAGGTTGTTGTTGTTGTTCTTGTTGTTGGTATTTAGGGTCGTTGTTTCTGTTGTTGTTGTAATTAAGGGTTGTTGTTGTTGTTGTTATTTAGGGTTATTGTTGTTGCTGTTGTTGTTGTTATTTAAGGTTGTTGTTGTTGCTGTTGTTGTTGTTATTTAGGGTTGTTGTTGTTGTTGTTATTTAGGATTGTTGTTGTTGTAGTTGTTATTTAGGGTGGTTGTTGTGGTTGTTGTTATTGTTGCAACTTGTTTAGGGTTCAGGGTCTAGGGAAAGTTTTTGTTATTGTTGTTGTTGTTGTTATTGTTATTTAGGGTTCTTGTTGTTGTTGTTGTTTAGGGTTGTTGTTGTTGTTGTTTAGGGTTGTTGTTGTTGTTGTTGTTGTTCTTGTTGTTGTTGTTGTGCTTCTTGTTTTTGTTGTTATTTAGGGTTGTTGTTGTTGTTGTAATTGTTACTTAGGGCTGTTGTTGTTGTTATTTAGGGTTGTTGTTGTTGTTGTTATTGTTGATGTTGTTGTTGTTGTTTAGGGTGGTTGTTGTTGTTGTTGTTGTTATTGTTGTAACTTCTTTAGGGTTCAGGGTTTAGGGAAAGGTTTTATTATTGTTGTTGTTGTTGTTGTTGTTGTTGTTGTTGTTGTTTAGGGTTGTTGTTCTTGTTGTTGTTATTTGGGGTTGTTGTTGTTGGTGTTCCTGTTGTTTTAGTTCTTGTTGTTATTTAGGGTTGTTATTGTTGTTATTTAGGGTTATTGTTGTTGTTCTTGTTGTTGTTATTTAGGGTTGTTGTTTCTGTTGTTGTTGTAATTATGGGTTGTTGTTGTTGTTGTTGTTGTTATTTAGGGTTGTTGTTGTTGTTGTTATTTAAGGTTGTTGTTGTTGTTGTATTTAGGGTTGTTGTTGTTGTTGTTGTTGTTTTTTAGGGTTGTTGTTGTTGTTGTTGTTATTTAGGGTGGTTTTTGTTGTTGTTGTTATTGTTGCAGCTTGTTTAGGGTTCAGGGTTTAGGGAAAGGTTTTGTTATTGTTGTTGTTGTTGTTATTGTTATTTAAGGTTCTTGTTGTTGTTGTTGTTGTTGTTATTTAGGGTTGTTGTTGTTGTTGTTGTTGTTGTTGCTGTGCTTGTTGTTCTTGTTGTTATTTAGGGTTGTTATTGTTGTTGTAATTGTTACTTAGGGTTGTTGTTGTTATTGTTATTCTTGTTTAGGATTGTTATTATTGTTCTTGTTGTTATGTAGGGTTGTTGTTGTTGTTCTTGTTCTTGTTATTTAGAGTTGTTGTTTCTGTTGTTGTTGATGTTGTTGTTGTTTTTGTTGTTTAGGGTTGTTGTTGTGGTTGTTTTATTTAGGGTTATTGTTGTTGTTGTTGTTATTTAGGGTTGTTGATGTTGTTGATGTTGTTGTTGTTGTTGTTTATTGTTGTTGTTGTTGTTGTTGTTATTTAGGGTGGTTGTTGTTGTTGTTGTTGTTATTGTTGCAACTTGTTTTGGGTTCAGGGTTTAGGGAAAGGTTTTATTATTGTTGTTGTTGTTGTTGTTATTGTTATTTAGGATTGTTGTTGTTGTTTAGGGTTGTTGTTGTTGTTATTGTTGTTTAGGGTGGTTATTCTTGTTGTTGTTATTTGGGGTTGTTGTTGTTGTTGTTCCTGTCGTTTTTGTTCTTGTTGTTATTTAGGGTTGTTATTGTTGTTCTTCTTGTTATTTAGGGTTATTGTCGTTGTTCTTGTTGTTGTTATTTAGGGTTGTTGTTTCTTTTGTTGATGTAATTAAGGGTGGTTGTTGTTGTTGTTGTTGTTGTTATTTAGGGTTGTTGTTGCTGTTTTTATTTAAGGTTGTTGTTGTTATTGTTGTATTTAGGGTTGTTGTTGTTGTTGTTGTTTTTTAAGGTTGTTGTTGTTCTTGTTGATATTTAAGGTTGTTGTTGTTGCTGTTGTTGTTATTTAAGGTTGTTGTTGTTGTTATTTAAGGTTGTTGTTGTTGTTATTTAGGGTTGTTGTTGCTGTTGTTATTTAGGGTTGTTGTTGTTGTTGTTGTTATTTAGGGTGGTTGTTGTTGTTGTTGTTATTGTTGCAACTTGTTTAGGGTTCAGGGTTTAAGGAAAGGTTTTGTTGTTGTTATTGTTATTTAGGGTTCTTGTTGTTGTTGTTGTTGTTGTTTTTGTTGTTTAGGGTTGTTGTTGTTCTTATTGTTGTTGCTGTGCATGTTGTTTTTGTTGTTATTTAAGGTTGTTGTTGTTGTTGTAATTGTTACTTAGGGTTGTTGTTGTTATTGTTATTCTTGTTTAGGATTGTTATTGTTGTTCTTGTTGTTATGTAGGGTTGTTGTTGTTGTTCTTGTTCTTGTTATTTAGGGTTGTTGTTTCTGTTGTTGTTGTAATTAAGGGTTGTTGTTGTTGTTGTGGTTATTTGGGGTTGTTGTTGTTCCTGTTGTTTTTTTCTTGTTGTTATTTAGGGTTATTATTGTTGTTCTTGTTGTTATTTAGGGTTGTTGTTGTTGTTTTTGTTGTTATTTAGCGTTATTATTGATGTTCTTGTTGTTATTTAAGGTTGTTGTTGTTGTTCTTGTTGTTGGTATTTAGGGTCGTTGTTTCTATTTTTTGTTGTAATTAAGGGTTGTTGTTGTTGTTGTTATTTAGGGTTATTGTTGTTGCTGTTGTTGTTGTTATTTAAGGTTGTTGTTGTTGCTGTTGTTGTTGTTATTTAGGGTTGTTGTTGTTGTTGTTATTTAGGATTGTTGTTGTTGTTGTTGTTATTTAGGGTGGTTGTTGTGGTTGTTGTTATTGTTGCAACTTGTTTAGGGTTCAGGGTCTAGGGAAAGGTTTTGTTATTGTTGTTGTTGTTGTTATTGTTATTTAGGGTTCTTGTTGTTGTTGTTGTTTAGGGTTGTTGTTGTTGTTGTTTAGGATTGTTGTTGTTGTTGTTGTTGTTCTTGTTGTTGTTGCTGTGCTTGTTGTTTTTGTTGTTATTTAGGGTTGTTGTTGTTGTTATTGTTGATGTTGTTGTTGTTGTTTAGGGTGGTTGTTGTTGTTGTTGTTGTTATTGTTGTAACTTGTTTAGGGTTCAGGGTTTAGGGAAAGGTTTTATTATTGTTGTTGTTGTTGTTGTTGTTGTTGTTGTTGTTTAGGGTTGTTGTTCTTGTTGTTGTTATTTGGGGTTGTTGTTGTTGGTGTTCCTGTTGTTTTAGTTCTTGTTGTTATTTAGGGTTGTTATTGTTGTTATTTAGGGTTATTGTTGTTGTTCTTGTTGTTGTTATTTAGGTTGTTGTTTCTGTTGTTGTTGTAATTATGGGTTGTTGTTGTTGTTGTTGTTGTTGTTATTTAGGGTTGTTGTTGTTGTTGTTATTTAAGGTTGTTGTTGTTATTGTATTTAGGGTTGTTGTTGTTGTTGTTGTTGTTGTTGTTGTTATTTAGGGTGGTTTTTGTTGTTGTTGTTATTGTTGCAGCTTGTTTAGGGTTCAGGGTTTAGGGAAAGGTTTTGTTATTGTTGTTGTTGTTGTTATTGTTATTTAAGGTTCTTGTTGTTGTTGTTGTTGTTGTTGTTTAGGGTTGTTGTTGTTGTTGTTGTTATTGTTGTGCTTGTTGTTCTTGTTGTTATTTAGGGTTGTTATTGTTGTTGTAATTGTTACTTAGGGTTGTTGTTGTTATTGTTATTCTTGTTTAGGATTGTTATTGTTGTTCTTGTTGTTATGTAGGGTTGTTGTTGTTGTTGTTGTTCTTGTTATTTAGAGTTGTTGTTTCTGTTGTTGTTGATGTTGTTGTTGTTTTTGTTGTTTAGGGTTGTTGTTGTGGTTGTTTTATTTAGGGTTATTGTTGTTGTTGTTGTTGTTGTTATTGAGGGTTGTTGATGTTGTTGATGTTGTTGTTGTTGTTGTTTATTGTTGTTGTTGTTGTTGTTGTTGTTGTTGTTGTTATTTAGGGTGGTTGTTGTTGTTGTTGTTGTTATTGTTGCAACTTGTTTTGGGTTCAGGGTTTAGGGAAAGGTTTTATTATTGTTGTTGTTGTTGTTGTTGTTATTGTTATTTAGGATTGTTGTTGTTGTTTAGGGTTGTTGTTGTTGTTGTTGTTGTTTAGGGTGGTTATTCTTGTTGTTGTTATTTGGGGTTGTTGTTGTTGTTGTTCCTGTCGTTTTTGTTCTTGTTGTTATTTAGGGTTGTTATTGTTGTTCTTGTTGTTATTTAGGGTTATTGTCGTTGTTCTTGTTGTTGTTATTTAGGGTTGTTGTTTCTGTTGTTGTTGTAATTAAGGGTGGTTGTTGTTGTTGTTGTTGTTGTTATTTATGGTTGTTGTTGCTGTTATTATTTAAGGTTGTTGTTGTTATTGTTGTATTTAGGGTTGTTGTTGTTGTTGTTGTTTTTTAAGGTTGTTGTTGTTCTTGTTGATATTTAAGGTTGTTGTTGTTGCTGTTGTTGTTATTTAAGGTTGTTGTTGTTGTTATTTAAGGTTGTTGTTGTTGTTGTTATTTAGGGTTGTTGTTGCTGTTGTTATTTAGGGTTGTTGTTGTTGTTGTTGTTATTTAGGGTGGTTGTTGTTGTTGTTGTTATTGTTGCAACTTGTTTAGGGTTCAGGGTTTAAGGAAAGGTTTTGTTGTTGTTATTGTTATTTAGGGTTCTTGTTGTTGTTGTTGTAGTTGTTTTTGTTGTTTAGGGTTGTTGTTGTTCTTGTTGTTGTTGCTGTGCTTGTTGTTTTTGTTGTTATTTAGGGTTGTTGTTGTTCTTGTAATTGTTACTTAGGGTTGTTGTTGTTATTGTTATTCTTGTTTAGGATTGTTATTGTTGTTCTTGTTGTTATGTAGGGTTGTTGTTGTTGTTCTTGTTCTTGTTCTTGTTATTTAGGGTTGTTGTTTCTGTTGTTGTTGTTATTGAGCGTTATTATTGATGTTCTTGTTGTTATTTAAGGCTCAAAATGATTCCTCCCACTAAGTTTGATTCCACCTTACTAGCTGGAATGGAATGGACCATCCCTAACCATAGGGAATGAATGCAAGAAACTATAATCCCTAGAGGTAGTGTCTCATTCAACAATTCAGATGGATCCAAAACATTAAGATTCACAAATTATGAATGTGGACCCACACAAAATGCAGAAACAGATGAGGAAGAAATAGCCTCTACTGATTTCATAGATATTGAAGATATCTGGGATACTTTAGGAGAACCAGCAGGAAAATATGACTTTAAAGTCAGATATAATCCACCTCCTAAGACCCCGAATATAGAAGATATCATACCTACAGGATGGAAGATGGATATAGATCATATGATCCTTTATCCAAAGGAAATGTTTTTAGAAACACCAGATCCTTAAGAAATAAATGAAATGGAGAATTATTTGAGAAATCAAGGCAAAATACAAGATGATCAAATAATCTATCTGGACGATGAAGGAAATATTAGACTTACTTCTTCTGAAAAAGAAGAACAAATGTCTTAATATCTAAATGACTCGGCTTCATCAGTTCAACCTTTTGAATTAATGGATGCAGAATCATCAGGATCAGGAGTAACTAGGCAATATGGAACTTATAAGGCTAGTACTTCAACCTATGTTGGAAGACCTCCCAGAACTGCTTATAGTCATTATCAAGAACCTACAACCCAGTTTGTATCAAGGGGAAGAAGATTACCAACGGACCCTGTTTTTCCAGGACTTTTAAGTGGAAAGGTATAGTTAAACTTGGCGGCAGTACACCCTCAACTTTGGCCAGCATACCTTGAATCTTGGGCACAAGAAGTCCACCGATACTTCAATTCCAATTACATAGACATAAGTGCTGAGCAAATGTTAACAATAGCAGAAAACTATTTAGGAACCTCAGCCTTAGCAGCAAGGGAAGCATACAAAGAAAAATTCCCACAAAAGATAAATGAGCTAGTATCACAAGGCAATAATATTCTAAATTTCACCACTGTGATCATAAATTTATTAAATGCTAGTGACACTACTCGAAATCTGACAATTCAACAAACAGAAGCACTGAGAGATTTAGAACAATTGCAAATTATGGAATGGAAATTCATAGTTCCTTTTATCTTGGACTTTGTTGTTTTAGCAACTGCCTTAGGAAACTTTTACAATCATGACGTAGCTGATAGAATCTTTACTAAACTACCTGGAAGTTTAGGAAAATAAATCTACAAGGAATGGAACGAAAGCATTGGAAATCAGGGATTAGATGAAATCTGGAATAATGTTACTGTTAGAGCTAAGTTTATCACAGACAAACTAAACTCTAGATGTCTCATTATTCAATCCCAAAAAGAACTAAAGAAGAAAGACAGGTTTTTGTTCTCAGATTTACACTCCACAAATTTACCAATCAAACTATAGAACAATGAAGCCTAGACCCAAAAAGAAAATTCCTGGAAAATCCCATTGTGAGGAAATCAAAAGCCAAACAACCAGTCCTCAACAAAGACAAACATGTTATGCTTGTGGAAAAGAAGGTCACATGTCAACCTCATGCCCTAATAAAAATACTCTTTTCAATGAAAGAGTTGATCTTCTCAATTCAACAAATGAGGAATTAGTTGAGATAACATCTGATGTTTCTACTGACTCTAAAATTTATTCAATCGTCAGTATACAACATTTAGAAGAAGACCAACAACAATATGTTAATGAGTATTCACTCATTAACACTTTTACAGAACATGATTCTGTAATTCGCCAAAAATATAGTACATTCTATGAAAATACCATGGATATCTTCAAAACAGAAGATATTTATATAATAGAATCTACTTTACTAATGGCCTTAACAGATGAAACTCCCTGTACTCATGTATGGGAATTTAACAAAGGAAATACAACAAAACCATGCAATGAATGCAAATGGTTTCCTTCTATTTCCAAAAGGGCTAAATGCTCAAAATGCCACATGGAAATATGTGCCAACTGTCTAAAAAAACAAGGCATAGAAATTCCCGAACAAAGGAAACAAGGGATTGGTAGAAACCTGATAATAGATGAGAGAATTAACATTATAGAACAAAGAATAGAAAATCTTGAGATACAGGTACAAAATCTCTCACAGGAATCTCCTAAACATCGACAGAATGATAAGTTAAAAGGAATTGTGATAAATAACATGACAATAACTGAAACACCACATATTCCACTTGTATGCAACATTGATAATCTAAGACAAATCAATGTCTTAGCACAAATCAACATACAAGGATATAAGATACAAACCCCTGTCTTCATAGATACAAGTGCAACTGAATCTTATATCAACTTATCTGCCTTACCAGAAGACCTTCAAAGACAAAAGTTGTTAGCAGAAAAGCCTTTAAGAACAAAGATTTTTTCTGGTCAATTAACAGAAACTTGGCATTTTTACAAGAACGTCAAAATAAGCTTTCAAACAAACTGTCAGATTTGGTCTAATAATTTCACTCTTCACACACTATGGACGAAACCCTTGCCCTTTGAAAAAATTTATCTTGTTTTAGGGTTATCCTTTCTTAAAGGAGGAAGATCAGTCTTTTTCACAAATGATTATGTTCTCTTCTCCCAAAATACAGTAATCACTCCAATCATATTAGAGTACGCTGAGAAGCGTGGTGGAGATAGTAGTAACATACAAACCCTTAAAGTCAAAAAATGCTCGTGTTTAGAGAATAATGATCAATGTTCTTGTGAACACCCAAAAAACATGAGTTAATTGGCCTTTCACTAGCCCAGCAAGAATTTGAGGATTCTTGTACTACTGATAACTCTTTAAAAGATTATTCTTTTATTGACTTACCACAAGATTTAGTTTCTACAACATAAATTTCTAAATCAATTTTTACAAATCAAATATCATAACAAGATGTGGATAATCTTAGACATAAGATTGACCAACTAGAGAAAATTGGCATAATTGGAGAAATTCCTCACAAGTTTTGGGAAAGAAACAAGGTCCACTGTAAACTAGACATTATCAATCCTGACTTGACAATTTCTTCACAAATGCCCAAATATGACAATTGGACTATTGACGAGTTCAAAATGCATATCAAACAGCTCCTGGATCTTGATATCATTACTCGTAGTACTTCAAGAAATCGTACACCGGCATTCATTGTCCAAAAAGAATCTGAAAGAAAAAGATGTAAGTCAAGAATGGTTTTTAATTATTAGCGTCTTATTGATAATACTCATCTTGATGGCTATTGTCTACCAACAATAGAAATTTTACTAAACAAAATCCAAAATGCAAAATGGTTTTCAAAATTTGATCTTAAAAGTGGATTTTGGCAAGTAAAAATGCACCCTGACTCTATACCTTGGACTGCCTTTACATGTTCAGAAGGACATTTTGAATGAAAAGTAATGCCTTTTGGATTAAAAAATGCACCCCAAGTATTTCAAAGAAAAATGGATGACTGTTTTAGACACTTATCCAATTTTACGTGTGTATATGTGGATGACATTTTAGTATTCTAAAAAATAAAATATGAACATTTGTCACACCTACACACAGTTTTTAAATTATTTGAAAATGAAGGTTTGGTTATTTCCAGAAAAAATATGTTTTTATTTAAAACATACATTGAATTCCTTGGAATAGAATTAGGAAATGGAAAGATCAAACTTCAACCACATATCACCAGAAAAATCAAGGATTTTTCTTGATAAAGTCATGGATCTCAAACAGATACAATCTTTTCTAGGACTCTTAAATTATGCAACGCCATTTATAAAGAATCTCTCTAAATATACTGGTCCTTTGTATAATAAGACTTCTACAAAGGCACAAGACAATTTAATGTTGAAGATATTAAACTTGTCAAACAAATCAAACAGTTAGTACAACAACTTCTAGAAATGGCAATCCCATTAGAATCAGACTATCTTGTTGTACAAACTAATGGATGTGAAACAGGATGGGGAGGAATTCTTCTAAAGAAACCCTCAAAATACTCATCCTCTTCCACAGAACAGGTATGTCGATATGCTTTAGCAAAATCCAAAGAAAAAGGAAATCTAACCTCATTGTATTATGAGCTTTTAGCGGTTATATATTCATTTGAAGCATTCGCATTAATCCTTGCAGGAAAGCAAGAGATAACAATAAGAACAGACTGTGAAGCACTTGTAAAGTATTCTGATATGAAAAAGGACTCAAAATTACAAACTAAAAGATGGTTAAATTTAAAAGAATTCATTTTAAAGGTACTAACAATTTACTTCCTGATTTATTATCTCGAATTTTTACAGAAGCCTCGATCAAGAACAGTAAGGACAGAAAAGGAAGAAACAAACCAAGTGACAATAGGACGGCAAGTTCTCACAACTTACCCTCCTTCAGCGTAATTTCAGTTTAACCTGAGATCTAGATTAACTCTAGAGGAAAATGCTATCATAGATGATATTTGGAATCTGCATACTCTTCTTGGCCATACAGCAGAAAATATTGCTTTGATAAATGTTGTAGCCCAGAAAATAAATTCCTTAAACAAAAACCCAAGAGATTTTCATACTATTTATTACTCAATGGGCCTTATAAAGGAATTTATAAAAGTTGGACTGAAATAGTACAAAAGATTGAAGAACAAAATGAATTTATGAAATCCACTTGGAAAGGATACGAAGACTTGGACTCATGTTTGGCCCAAGCCCAACAATCTCTGGGCTTTAATTTCTACATAGCCCCAGAAATTGGTATACAAGCACGATCTCCTTCTCAGCAAAGTTCTGCATGACAACAAATGTTGGCCTTGCAGCCCAACACTGAAGTCACATGAACCTTTCACAAAGTTTCTGAGGCTGCTTGTACCACTAGTACAACCATGTCTAAAAGCATTAAGGTTCAATTCCGAGAAGAACCAGATATTACTAAAATGGAATTGACGTAACAATTTACTGAGCTTACAGAATACTGTAACCTTAGTACAAAACGATTTTTTGAATTACAGGAATTTCTTATGGTTATTAATAAAAATGATAAACCAGGCTTTTCTGTACAACTAGAATAAATTCCAACTCTCCCTCGAAAACTAAGTATTTTCTTCACAACAGTCCAAATTGATTTAAGAATTGCAACACTACAGGAATTTCGCCACACTGAAATTCATTTTAAGGACCTTTTTCATATGGACTTATATCAGGGATTATCTTTTCTAGCAATGACCAGTAGCTACGTAGAAAAATTCAAAGCATTTTATCAGATATCCATACATTTGATCAACATGATATTTTGGTGAACATATTTGGATCTCCTCCAAAAGATCTCGATTCTTTAAGACCAGAACCATCTTGTTCTGCTTTTAAAGTAATTACCAAAACATTTTCACAAGAATGGAAAGACACCCTTTGGCAGAAAAATCCTCATGTATGGCATCTCACATCAACAAATCCAAAAGATATACAAGAATGGTTCGGATATGTTCATGCATCAGATTTCTTTTGGAACACAGAGCATATTAATCCAGATGATTTTGTTCTACTCACTGAGACGATTACTACCAAGATATTTGCTCTAGTATCAATATACCCGTATCTGTTCTCTCCTTTTTACAATCTTCCTTTTGAGAAATACGAAAATCTTATGAAGTTTAAAATTTTGAAGAAAGGAAAAGAACTTGGTACAACATAATACATGGAGGTATCTACGACATGCAAACCAAGACAAGAATAGTATGTCATCCCTTCACTCACTACTAGACAAATGACATGTCTAGAAAAGCTGTGAATGGCCCCTCCGATATTAAAAAATCAAGCCACCATGATTAAAGTAGTCTCTCTATAATTTACCCAACGGTCCCATCCACTCAAAATGACATCTTTGATTTCCACCGGACGCGTGTTTATGTATCAATTATTGTATCCATTTTTTAGGCCTATAAATAAGTGTGCATTGTACTATAGAAAACACACAATCCGGAAAATCCTCACTTTCACTCACGTAAAAAACAATCCCGTAAGAAGTTTGGTTCTGTACATCATAGGCTTGTACTGTAAGTTTGTTTATAATAATAAAAGTTTGGTGCGTTTTTGAAATACTATGACAGGCTAATTTAGTAATATTAGCGAGACTAGATACCATAAATTAAAACCATTTAATTTCTTGTTTAAAATATTGTTTTTCAAGAAGATTTCTAGTCACTGATAGTTCATACTCATAGTAGGAGTATAACTACTAGTCATTAAATTGACAAACCTCCATGATAGCATGGTTGTAAGAAAAATGAAAGATTTTATAAAAGATTTTCCAAAAGACGTAAGAGTATTTGAAAACAGAAGAAGTACCGCTTAAACCAAAGAAGAATGTCATAGGGAAAATAGTAGGTTAGTAACTCAAAAAGGTGAGGAAAATAAAATTTTTTAAAAAATGAAGTAACTTTTCTGTGATATCAGAGTGACAAAAAAGGGAGGATGTTTTGCAAAACAAAATTTTATGCCAAAAGTTAGAAGTTTTGAGATGGTGGAACTTGCAGATGGAGAACTATATGTTGTAAACAATATGATAGATGTGTATGTGAAGAAAGATGGAAAGAATGGTTCGAAGAACAAAGCTTGAAAATTTAAAAGACATCATGTTTACTGTATTTGCAATATAAATTTGTCTCTATATTGTTGTCCTGTAAATGCTCATAAGCGTAATAATCCAGATATTAGATTAAAAATAGCTTATTTAGTTAAATCTGTGTTATTTCCTTTAGATATAAAAGAATAAATAGTTAGAAAAATAAATATTAATATATATTTTGAAAACACCTTAGAAGGGTACAATTACTAAAAGAATTAGAAGAACAAGAAAGGATTGCAGGTAATGAATATTACTAGTATAAAAATCTTAGCTTCAGAAGTTGAAAAAATACAAAAAGAGATTGATCTTAGTACGTATATATATCATAATAATAGTTTTGCTGGTGTGTGTAAGAAATCTCTAGATTTCCAAAAGCAGAAAATCCAAAATCTTGAAAGCCAAAAACAAAGATTTCTTAAGGACATTAAATTCTTTTCTTCAGACATAAAAGAATCATCTTCTTAGGTTAACCGTGCTCCTAAAAACAGAAAACAAACCCATTTACCTTAGATTTTTATAAATCTAGGCCCCTGCATAAGAAGTGTTGTAGTTGATTTTTCAATGATTCTGCATCCATTAATTCAAAAGGTTGAACCGATGAAGCTGAGTCATTTAGATATTTAGACATTAGTTCTTCTTTTTCAGAAGAAGTAAGTCTAAAAAGGAAATATTAGACATTAGTTCTTCTTTTACAAAATGATCAAATAATCTATGTGGACGATGAAGGAAATATTAGACTTACTTCTTCTGAAAAAGAAGAACTAATGTCTAAATATCTAAATGACTCAGCTTCATTGGTTCAACCTTTTGAATTAATGGATGCAGAATCATTGAAAAATTAACTGTTAGTGCATACATGGTCACACATTAAGAAATGCACTCCTTATTTTGATGATGATAAAAATATGAACAAGTAATATTATTGCTTATCAAATTTATTCATATGTTCATATGCTACATTCTTTAAAGATCAACAAACCTAAAATTAATGATCAAGTGAAGAACAAATAATTGAAGACTTTAATTCAACAAGAAAAGAAGAAATCAAGATAAATCAACATACACGGTCGATACCACGGTCGACCGTGAATCAACCGTCGTTGCTCAGCTCACAACTCTTAAATGTTGTTCTTCTTCAAGTCAACCGAACTCATACTTAACAAGTGAAGATGATATCTTCAAAGCCGATGACGAAGATATCTACAAACAAGAGTTCGAATTATATGAGCTTACAAATAAAATAATAAAATTAGTTTATGGTTTTATAAAATTATTTTTATAAAAACTTTATAAAAATGACAAAGATTTTATAAAACTCAATTGTGTTGGTTGATTAAATCTAAGACTTCCTATTTTAAGCAAATAACAAACACAATCCTACTTTGAAACAATACACCACCATAATTAGCAAAGGAATCTCCCAAAAGGGGTAAAATTCCAACATGCTTTGTGTATTGGTTTCCAAACTTCCATATATGTGTTTAAATTCAAACTTTAAGAGTATGGGATCAACCAACCTTTTGAACATATACTTTTCAGTTGATTTTTATGGTAAAAATGAGTTGAGTGTGGTTTTAAATAAAGTCCAACGTCTATATTGCAAAGAACAAGAAAGTTCAGGTACCTCACGGTTTTATCCACGGTCGACCGTGGATCGACCGTGAGGGTACTGGACAACTTTTGGACTTTTACCTTTTTCCTTATTTAAACCAACTCAAACCTCATTTTTTAGTACCTCTTGCACAACAAAAACACTTAACATATATTCTTATCTTGTGAGCTCATATTCTTTGATAATTCATCTATCATTCAAGATCAAGAAATCAAGCAAGAGCAAAGCTTTCAAAGCTTAAACACTCCATCATCTTTCTATATATTTTGTAATAGTGTAAGGATCAACTCTATCCTTTCAAATTAGAGTGAAGTAAGGATCATCTCTAGCCTTTAGAATTAGAGAGAAGTAAGGATCAACTCTAGCCTTTAGAATTAGAGTGAAGCAAGGTTATCTTTACCTTACTTGCAAGTTTGAAGTGTTAATTCTTGCAAGTGAAAAAGAGAAGTGTAAAAGGTTTATCTCTACCTTCAAAGAGAGAAGCTAGTGGAGCAAACTCTTGGTGGGTGAGGCCAAGGAGTGGATGTAGTGCAAGTTTGTTAACACTTGCATGAACCACTATAAATCTCTTGTCTACTAATTGGTGATATCTCTCTACCCTTACTCTCTTTATTTCAAGTATTTATATATTTGTTGTGTTATAAACTTCAAGAAAAATATTTTTAACACAACTTACAAATTTTTATTTGTGAAAAATTGGTAAACTAAGTAATATAACCTATTCACCCCCCTCTAGGTTCTAACATTTGGTATCAGAGCAAGTTGCTCTAAATTTTTTTGTCAAAATTGTTTTTGAGATAGAACTTGCTTTATAAATATTTTGAGAAAACAATTTTATACAAAAATCTTGAGTTAGATCCATGGACTTAAATGATAGCCTAAGTTTGGGGGTTTATATGGCTATTTTACCTATGTTTATTGATTATACATTTTTAGGTTGGAAAGCCTACATGTTGACATTCTTAAGATCAATAGAGTATGACATGGGTGACTTTATTGAAAATGATCTTGATGAAGATATGTCACAAAATGAACAAGCATTGATATTTATTCAAAAATCTCTTAAGGGAAGTAAATATGAGTATATGTGTTCTTACACTTGTGCCAAGAGATTATGGAAAGATGTAGGTAAATTTGAAGAGCTTGAGGCAAGAAGAATTGAAGAAAAAGAAATATCAAGAGAACAAGTTTGCTTCATAGCTTTTGAAGAAAATGAGGTATCCCTTACCAATAACCTTTGTAGTAGAGATAACTCATACAATTCTTATGTTGAGCTAAGGATAAAAATAATATGTTACTTGATATAAATTCAAAACTCATTACCAAGATCAACGATTTGAAGAATGTTGAGAATGATAATTTCAAACTCAAAGATCTAAATGAAATCTTGGTCAAGCAAATAAATGAGTTAAGAAAATCATCAAGCGATGAAGGAGGTCTTGAGTTTTCAATTGAAACAAGCAACATATTATCCAAATCTATCAATATTGTGAACCAAGAGGCAAAAGAAAAAATCCAGAAGCCTCACGGTCGAACCACGGTCGATACCGTGCATCGACCGTCGGCACACTGGAAGGTTGAGAAATTTGAAAAATGCAATATTGTCTCTCGTTCTTCCATATATATGCCTAAGGTTGCAGGTTATAAACAAATGATGAATTCTTATACTCCATCCTCAAGGCATGAACTTTGTTTCAAGAGACCTAAATCAAAAGTGTTTCAAAGATCAAGATGTTCTCATAAAACAATTGATTCTATGAATACTTGGTATTATAAAGGTTTCAAGATAACACAAAGATGGATCAAGGTAGGTGTCTTTGATACTAACAATCCCGGACCCATGAAAAGATGGCTACCACACACATGAAAAATGTTTAAGTTGTAGGTTACATTGGAGGTTGAATATCATTCTTGATGCAACTTGAAGTTTTGTGTGGATGAAAGACTTGGATGATAAATCATCAAGAATAATGCTTTTGAACAACACTAGTGAAACACAATCAAGATAAGTTTCTCTTTCACTTCTCAAAGCTTTATATGTTGACATCTATGTGTTGAAAGTGCCATGAGAACTTATGTGAAACTACTTGACATGTTTAAATGTGTTTATAGTATCTAGTGCTTTACATAAACTTGGTTTGCCATAAAGAAATAAATGGTAGCAAAAAAATTAATAAAAGCCATGAGAAAATATGTTATGTATCATAAAATGCTTTAGCAAATATTAAAATTGTCATGGCTTATTAAAATGATTTAAAGTCACACTTTGTACTAGAATAGCATGACGAAATCTTAGGAATTACTTAGGATTGAAATTTTTATAAAACACATCATTTTAAGTTAAATCTTGGGATCCATCAAGAAAAGATATATTTATATCCAAGATTTTATTGATATGTGTAACTATTGAAAAATTCCTAAGATATTTTAATAATGATGTGTGTGAAGATAATCATTTAAATTTGCCATGAAAATAAAAAAGTATCGATATAAAATCAACTTAAGTTTAAATAAATTGTATTGCATGACAAGGTAATTAAATATCAAAGACATAGAAATACTTATCAAATGCCTAAATGTCTTGCAAAGGTCAATTCACACTCATGTAAAATGATTTTTGATTGAGTTACAAAGTTGAATTATGTGGTGCTATAACGACATATTAATTATACTCATATCATTTGGACTTGTGTTTTACATGATACAAATTTAACTTGAAGTCCTTCTTGATATAGGCAAGACAAACATTAAACTATCTTGAAAATCATTATATGTCAAAACTTGTGAAACTTGATAGTTGATCAATAATTCTAGATGTATGGTTTCATAAAGTTAGAATATTTAAACTATATCTAAAACAAGAGTATTTGCTTTTGAATGTGAGAAATATTGTGCTTAAAGTTAAAATTGCATATTGATGAACAATATTTTAAAATTTGATATACCATGTTCATGTTTATCATATTGTCTTAAGTGATTATATGCAAAACTTGAATTTCTCACAAATCATGTTTTGGCTAAAAGTCTCTAAATGATATGGAAATATATTTTATATATTTCTATATATATTGAAATGTATAGTCAAATAATTAATCATTTGTCAAAGAATTAAAGGTTTGCTTAAATCCCATGGATTTTATTTTCACATACACTATTTGGGTTTAAGTAATTAAAGAACCAAATTAGATTTTATCATAAGTAACATTGTCTTAGAATTTAAAAGATATCATATTACAAATTAAGACAACTTACTTTGATAAATCATAATTGTGACTTCATAAAAAGGGTGCTTAGAAGTTATATACATATTTTAAAAATAGTTAAGGTATATTAAAGAAATAATATTTCAAACACACAAAAGTTCAAAAATATAGCGACATAAGAAAGAACTAGTTGATACAATGAGATTTGGTTTAGAAATGATTGAACATGTTCCCTTGGAAATAAAGTTTGATTATGTGAAACTTTTCAAAATTGTGATTCCAGAAGGTTCACGGTCGAACCACGGTCAAAGCCGTGTATCGACCGTGGGTTCACTGAAAAAAAAATCAAATCCAAAGAAAACCCGCGGTTGATGCCACGGTCGACCGTGGATCGTCCGTCGGGTACCTGACGGGTTTTAACCCTATTTTGCCTATTTCTATCTCCTCTAACCACTTTATCACTCTACCCATCTTCCCCATAGAAACCCTAGCCGCCATTAACGATTTTTAAGATCAAGATTTGCGATTTTTACAACAAAACTTCAAACAAATTCAAGATTTACCTGAAGATTGAAGCTACAAACGAAATATCTACGGTGGAAACTCAAGATTTCGTCATTTTCTTTTCCATTTCGAGTTCATCGAATTCCTCTCGGGTTACCTTCCAAAATCACGAAATCTTCATCTTCAAAGGTATATTTCTTCACAAATCTTGCTCTCCTTCTCTTTAGGATATCATTTTTGCACAAAATCTCATGTGATTTTAGGATTTGTTTTGCTATAGTTGAAATTTTTTTTTTGGAGATAAATTTTGAATACTTGAGTATGCATGTGGGTTGTAGGGTTATTATTTGGAATGTGGGTATGAAATGCGGATGTGGGTTGTATGTATTAAACTTATAAAAAAAAAAAAAAAAAAAAAACTGAACAGCAGACTCACGGTCGAACCACGGCTGATACCGTGGTAAAACCGTGAGCTTGCTGGAAAATTTTCAAACTTTTTAGTTTTTGATTTTTAATTCGCAACTTAATTTTATTTACATCTATTATAGTATAACTAAGCTTAGTAATCACATGATGCACTATTTTGCTAAAATCTTCTCACATTTAGGACACATGAACCAAATTGATATACACATACATGTTAAGTTTATATTCACATATGTGTTTCAAATAAAATGAATCATCATCACTTCATCACCTATTACTTTGAGAACTTATACAAACTTCTTGAACAACATCATAAACAAATGAACAAAAACATGTTTATGCTATTTAACACGCTATGCCTAAACCTTCATGTATGAAACGAATTATAATACCTTGGTTTAATGCAACAAAATGCTAACATGCAACTCCCTATGATGTTAAAGTTTGAATATCTTGTCTTGGGCTCAAATTCTAAGAACTTAATTCAAAAAGTGAAGACTATTAGTAAAAGTGATAAACTAATTAAACTTGCAAAGTCATAAAATGATTATTATGAAGTTAAGATAAGATTACATTAAATAAATAAGAACTTGCTTATATCTTATACACTTCACAATTCAAAGTAATCACAAACTAAAAGTTGAGTTATGACATAAGAGTTTGAAAAACCATTTTAGTCAAACATTTCATGTGTTACTTTTATAAGAGCTCATTAAGTAATTGCATACATGGAGAAATAAAAATAATTTACACAAACCATATGCCTAAATTCTATATCTTACATGGTTTGAAAAGGTAAAATACTTGTATGCAACTTATATGTGATGCTCTTGATATCCTATTTACATCAACAAGATATGTTACCAAAATAACAATACACGCTAAATGATAATACTTTGGTTCATGTTTGACATATCCTTGTTCTTAATGTTATCAAATTACATATGTGATTCTTACATGAAATATCACTAAACATATGTAACATTATGATATCTCATTCATGCTCATCAAGTGTTGAATAATTATCATGTAATGAATTATGGTCAAGATATCTTATGGATGTACTTTTCATAGAAGATCATTATCAAAAGAGTATTTGAAATAAGTTTGTGATGAAAGATATAGGAAGATGATTACATGGTGAAGAAATATAAATTAACATATTAATTGTTGCAAGTGGTTCTCTGTTACTATCTTGTCATGGTACTTAATGAATTACTCTTTGTAATCAAGATAGTTAAAATAGATGACAAGTTATGCCTCATATAAGAAATCATATTATTTGTCATCTTGATATATGCTTGAGTATGCCTATATACTTAAATGACTAATCTCATGTGTCACATACTTAATTGGATTATCACTTGCCACATGAAACTATGTGGCATACATGCATAAATAATGATTGGAGCATTGGTATTGCATGCTTTGTACTCATGAGAACACTTTTCTCAAATCATCCTAATCTTGTTGAATATTAAATACATGTAAATGGAAAAGAAAATTTGAATATAAAATAAATTACAAGTAAACTTATACTTAAGCCAACCAAACATGTAACTATAAAATCTTTGTTTGACTTGCTTGAAAACTTTTGTGTAGTTATAATAATGTGAGTATATGTGTGTGTGTATACGTAGGTATAGAATTAACTTAAAATATGTAATACTTTAGATATATACATATCGATGTTGATTGTAATCTTGAAAAGATCAATTCTATATCAAATGTGTCATAATATGTTGATCTACATATACAATGAATTATTCTTTGAAGATCAAGATATTATACATAAATGACATCATGTGTTTCTTACATAAAATCAAAACAATTGTCAAATTTGTGCACACATTGGTCACTTACTTGATTAAAATCATAAATGGGCCTACATGCATTAGAATACTCATGAATGTCTAAACAAAGGTTGATCTATAAGATTATGGTCCAAACAATATTTAAACCTTTACTTGCTACATAATGTATATGAATAAATATCAATTAGGAATGACTAAACTAATATTGAAATAATCTCCATAATCTTGAGCTAAGAAATTCTTTATATTTAACTTATGATTATGATTGTGGATTTTGGTTGTCCCTAACTTAATTTGCATATTTTAAGAGGGAGTCACCAACCAAAAAGAATTTTCATATATATTTGTTCACACCCTCACTTCCTATCATTAGTATAAATACAAGATAATGATGCATAAATCTCTCATGCTTCCTACTTGAGTTTATGCATATACTTTTGTATATCTTTCACTTGTGTTTTGTTTTGTCTATCTTTTGTCAAGGGCTAGAGCAAAGGGATCATAAATCAAGGGGGAGCTTTGATCAAGGGGGAGCTTCATTACATATTTTGTGCTAGATCAATAGGGGAGAAGAATGTTCCTTTTTGATTCGACAAAAGGGGGAGAAGAATGTAGATGTGCAACATTGTTAACATGAATAAATTTGTGTAGCAATATTAATTAAATGTTGCATATTTTGTCATCATCAAAAAGGGGGAGATTGTTAGTGCATACATGGTCACACATTAAGAAATGCACTCCTTATTTTGATGATGATAAAAATATGAACAAGTAATATTATTGGTTATCAAATTTATTCATATGTTCATATGCTACATTCTTTAAAGATCAACAAACCTAAAATTAATGATCAAGTGAAGAAAAAATAATTGAAGACTTCAATTCAACAAGAAAAGAAGAAATCAAGATAAATCAACATTCACGGTCGATACCACGGTCGACCGTGAATCAACCGTCGCTGCTCAGCTCACAACTCTTAAATGTTGTTCTTTTTCAAGTCAACCGAACTCGTACTTAACAAGTGAAGATGATATCTTCAAAGCCGATGACGAAGATATCTACAAACAAGAGTTCGAATTATATGAGCTTACAAATAAAATAATAAAATTAGTTTATGGTTTTATAAAATTATTTTTATAAAAACTTTATAAAAATGACAAAGATTTTATAAAACTCAATTGTGTTGGTTGATTAAATCTAAGACTTCCTATTTTAAGCAAATAACAAACACAATCCTACTTTGAAACAATACACCACCATAATTAGCAAAGGAATCTCCCAAAGGGGTAAAATTCCAACATGCTTTGTGTATTGGTTTCCAAACTTCCATATATGTGTTTAAATTCAAACTTTAAGAGTATGGGATCGACCAACCTTTTGAACATATACTTTTCAGTTGATTTTTATGGTAAAAATGAGTTGAGTGTGGTTTTAAATAAAGTCCAACGTCTATATTGCAAAGAACAAGAAAGTTCAGGTACCTCACGGTTTTATCCACGGTCGACCGTGGATCGACCGTGAGGGTACTGGACAGCTTTTGGACTTTTACCTTTTTCCTTATTTAAACCAACTCAAACCTCATTTTTTAGTACCTCTTGCACAGCAAAAACACAGAACATATATTCTTATCTTGTGAGCTCATATTATTTGATAATTCATCTATCATTCAAGATCAAGAATCAAGCAAGAGCAAAGCTTTCAAAGCTTAAACACTACATCATCTTTCTATATATTTTGTAATAGTGTAAGGATCAACTCTATCCTTTCAAATTAGAGTGAAGTAAGGATCATCTCTAGCCTTTAGAATTAGAGAGAAGTAAGGATCAACTCTAGCCTTTAGAATTAGAGTGAAGCAAGGTTATCTTTACCTTACTTGCAAGTTTGAAGTGTTAATTCTTGCAAGTGAAAAAGAGAAGTGTAAAAGGTTTATCTCTACCTTCAAAGACAAAAGCTAGTGGAGCAAACTCTTGGTGGGTGAGGCCAAGGAGTGGATGTAGTGCAAGTTTGTTAACACTTGCATGAACCACTATAAATCTCTTGTCTACTAATTGGTGATATCTCTCTACCCTTACTCTCTTTATTTCAAGTATTTATATATTTGTTATGTTATAAACTTCAAGAAAAATATTTTTAACATAACTTACAAATTTTTATTTGTGAAAAATTGGTAAACTAAGTAATATAACCTATTCACCCCCCTCTAGGTTCTAACATTAACTACAACACTTCTTATGTAGGGGCCTAGATTTATAAAAATCTAAGGTAAATGGGTTTGTTTTCTGTTTTTAGGAGCACAGTTAACCTAAGAAGATGATTCTTTTATGTCTCAAGAAAAGAATCTAATGTCCTTAAGTAATCTTTGTTTTTGGCTTTCAAGATTTTGGATTTTCTGCTTTATGTAGAGATTTCTTACACACACCAGCAAAACTATTATTATGATATATATATATATATATATATATATATATATATATATATATATATATATATATATACGTACTAAGATCAATCTCTTTTTGTATTTTTTCAACTTCTGAAGATAAGATTTTTATACTAGTAATATTCATTACCTGCAATCCTTTCTTGTTCTTCTAATTCTTTTAGTAATTATACCCTTCTAAGGTGTTCTTCAAAATATAAATTAATATTTATTTTTCTAACTATTTGTTCTTTTATATCTAAAGGAAATAACTCGGATTTAACTAAATAAACTATTTTTAATCTAATATCTGGATTATTACGCTTATGAGCATTTACAGGACAACAATATAGAGGCAAATTTATATTGCAAATACAGTAAAGATGATGTCTTTTAAATTTTAAAGCTTGTTTTTCTAACCATTCTTTCCGTCTTTCTTCACATACACATCTATCATATTGTTTACAACATATCTCCATCTGCAATTTCTATTTGGCAAATTTATATTGCAAATACAGTAAAGATGATGTCTTTTAAACAATCAACAAGACTTTCCACCATCTCAAAACTTCTAATTTCTGGCATAAAATTTTGTTTTTCAAAACACCCTTCTTTGTCACTCTGATATCACAGAAAAGTTACTTGATTTCTTTAAAAATTTGATTTTCCTCACCTTTTTGAGTTACTAACCTACTATTTTCCCTATGACGTTCTTCTTTAGTTTAAGCGGTACTTCTTCGGTTTTCAAATACTCTTACGTCTTTTGGAAAATATTTTATAAAATCTTTCATTTTTCTTACAACCATGCTATGATGGAGGTTTGTCAATTTAATGACTAGTAGTTATACTCCTACTATGAGTATGAACTATCAGCGACTAGAAATCTTCTTGAAAAACAATATTTTAAACCATAAATTAAATGGTTTTAATTTATGGTATCCAGTCTTGCTAATCTTACTAAATTAGCCTGCCATAGTATTACAAAAACACACCAAACTTTTATTAATAGAAACAAACTTACAGTACAAGCAGTTGATGCACGGAACCAAACTTCTTACACGATTGTTTTTTACAAGTATGAGAGTGAGGATTTTCCAGATTGTGTGTTTTCTATCATACAATGCACACTTATTTATAGGCCTAGAAAATGGATACAATAATTGATACAAAAACACGCGTCCGGTGGAAATCAAAGATGTCATTTTGAGTGGATGGGACCCTTTGGAAAATTATAGAGAGACTACTTTAATCATGGTGGCTTGATTTTCTAATAGTGGAGGGGCCATTCACAGCTTTTCTAGACATGTCATTTTTCTAGTAGTGAGTGAAGGGATGGCATACTATTCTTGTTTTGGTTTGCATGCCGTAGATACCTCCATGTCTTCTGTTGTACCAAGTTCTTTTCCTTTTTTCAAACTTTTATACTTCATAAGATTTTCGTATTTCTCAAAAGGAAGATTGTAATAAGGAGAGAACAAATACGGATATATTGATACTGGAGCAAATATCTTGGTAGTAATCGTCTCAGTGAGTAGAACAAAATCATCTGGATTAATATGCTCCGTGTTCCAAAAGAAATCTGATGCCCATATCCAAACCATTCTTGTATATCTTTTGGATTTGTTGATGTGAGATGCCATACATGAGGACTTTTCTGCCAAAGGGTGTCTTTCCATTCTTGTGAAAATGTTTTGGTAATTACTTTAAAATCAGAACAAGATGGTTCTGGTCTTAAAGAATCGAGGTCTTTTGGAGAGATCCAAATATGTCCACCAAAATATCATGTTGATCAAATGTATGGATATCTGAAAAATGCTTTGAATTTTTTTAGGTAGCCAGTATAACTGGTCATTGCTAGAAAAGATAATCCCTGATATAAATCCATATGAAAAAAGGTCCTTAAAATGAATTTCAGTGTGGCGAAATTCCTGTAGTGTAGCAATTCTTAAATCAATTTGGACTGTTCTGAAGAAAATACTTAGTTTTCCTGGGAGAGTTGGAATTTCTTCTAGCTGTACAGAAAAGCCTGGTTTATCATTTTTATTAATAACCATAAGAAATTCCTGTAATTCAAAAAATCGTTTTGTACTAAGGTTACAGTATTCTGTAAGCTCAGTAAATTGTTCCGTCAATTCCATTTTAGTAATATCTGGTTTTTTCTGGGAATTGAAGCTTAATGCTTTTAGACATGGTTGTACTAGTGGTACAAGCAGCCTGAGAAACTTTGTGAAAGGTTCGTGTGACTTGGCTGCAAGGCCAACATTTTTTGTGATGCAGAACTTTGCTGAGAAGGAGATCCTGCTTGTATACCAATTTCTGGGGCTATGTAGAAATTTAGGCCCAGAGATTGTTGGGCTTGGGCCAAACATGAGTCCAAGTCTTCGTATCCTTTCCAAGTGGATTTCATAAATTCATTTTGTTCTTCAATCTTTTGTACTATTTCAGCCCAATTTTTATAAATTCCTTTATAAGGCCTATTGAGTAATAAATAGTACGAAAATTTCTTGGGTTTTTGTATAAGGAAATTTATTTTCTAGGCTACAACATTTATCAAAGCAATTTTTTCTGCTGTATGGCCAGGAAGAGTATGAAGATTCCAAATACCATCTATGATAGCATTTTCCTCTCGAGTTAATCTAGATCTCATGTTAAACTGAAATTGCATTGAAGGAGGGTAAGTTGTGAGAACTTGCCGTCCTATCGTCACTTGGTTTGTTTCTTCCTTTTCTGTCCATACTGTTCTTGATCGAGGCATCTGTAAAAATTCGAGATAATAAATCAGGAAGTAAATTGTTAGTACCTTTAATATGTTCCCAATTTATTTTAATCCCTTTTCCTAATATGAATTCTTTTAAATTTAACCATCTTCTAGTTTGTAATTTTGAGTCCTTTTTCATATCAGAATACTTTACAAGTGCTTCACAGTATGTTCTTATTGTTATCTCTTGCTTTCCTGCAAGGAATAATGCGAATGCTTCGAATGAATATATAACCGCTAAAGCTCATAATCCAAAGAGGTTAGATTTCATTTTTCTTTGAATTTTCCTGAAGCATATCTACATACCTGTTCTGTGGAAGAGGATGAGTATTTTGAGGGTTTCTTTAGAAGAATTCCTCCCCATCCTGTTTCACATCCATCAGTTTGTACAACAAGATACTCTGATTCTAATGGTATTGCCATTTCTGGAAGTTGTTGTACTAACTGTTTGATTTGTTTGACAAGTTTAATATATTCAACATTAAACTGTCTTGTGCCTTTTGTAGAAGTCTTATTATACAAAGGACCAGTATATTTAGAGAGATTCTTTATAAATGGCCTTGCATAATTTAAGAGTCCTAGAAAAGATTGTATTTGTTTGAGATCCATGAGTTTATCAGGAAAATCAAGGATTTTTCTGGTGATATGTGGTTGAAGTTTGATCTTTCCATTTCCTAGTTATATTCCAAGGAATTCAATGTATGTTTTAAATAAAAACATCTTTTTTCTAGAAATAACCAAACTTTCATTTTCAAATATTTTAAAAACTGTGTGTAGGTGTGACAAATGTTCATATTTTGTTTTTGAGAATAGTAAAATATCATCCACATATACACACGTAAAACTGGATAAGTGTCTAAAACAGTCATCCATTTTTCTTTGAAATACTTGGGGTGCATTTTTTAATCCAAAAGGCATTACTATCCATTCAAAATGTCCTTCTGAACATGTAAAGGAAGTCCAAGGTATAGAGTCAGGGTGCATTTTTACTTGCCAAAATCCACTTTTAAGATCAAATTTTGAAAACCATTTTGCATTTTGGATTTTGTTTAGTAAAATTTCTTTTGTTGGTAGACAATAGCCATCAAGATGAGTATTATCATTAAGACGCTTATAATTAAAAACCATTCTTGACTGACCTCTTTTTCTTTCAGATTCTTTTTGGACAATGAATGCCGGTGTACGATGTTTTGAAGTACTATGAGTAATTATATCAAGATCCAGGACCTGTTTGATATGCATTTTGAACTCGTCAATAGTCCAATTGTCATATTTGGGCATTTGTGAAGAAATTGTCAAGTCAGGATTGATAATGTCTAGTTTATAGTGGACCTTGTTTCTTTCCTAAAACATGTGAGGAATTTCTCCAATTATGCCAATTTTCTCTAGTTGGTCAATCTTATGTCAAAGATTATCCATATCTTGTTTTGATATTTAAATTTGTAAAAATTGATTTAGAAATTTCTGTTGTAGAAACTAAATCTTCTGGTAAGTCAATAAAAGAATAATCTTTTAAAGAGTTATCAGTAGTACAAGAATCCTCAAATTCTTGCTGGGCTAGTACAAGGCCAATTAACTCATGTTTTTTGGGTGTTCACAAGAACATTGATCATTATTCTCTGAACACGAGCATTTTTTGACTTTAAGGGTTTGTATGTTACTACTATCTCCACCACGCTTCTCAGTGTACTCTAATATGATTGGAGTGATTACTGTATTTTGGGAGAAGAGAACATAATCATTTGTTAAAAAGACTGATCTTCCTCCTTTAAGAAAGGATAACCCTAAAACAAGATAAATTTTTTCAAAGGGTCCATAGTGTGTGAAGAGTGAAATTATTAGACCAAATCTGACAGTTTGTTTGAAAGCTTATTTTGACGTTCTGGTAAGGCAGTTTGTTCTTAAAGGATTTTCTGCTAACAACTTTTGTCTTTGAAGGTCTTCTGGTAAGGCAGATAAGTTGATATAAGATTCAGTTGCACTTGTATCTATGAAGACAGGGGTTTGTATCTTATATCCTTGTTTGTTGATTTGTGCTAAGACATTGATTTGCCTTAGATTATCAGTGTTGCATACAAGTGGAATATGTGGTGTTTCAGTTATTGCCATGTTATTTATCACAATTCCTTTTAACTTATCATTCTGTCGATGTTTAGGAGATTCCTGTGAGAGATTTTGTACCTGTATCTCAAGATTTTCTATTCTTTGTTCTATAATGTTAATTCTCTCATCTATTATCAGGTTTCTACCAATCCCTTGTTTCCTTTGTTCGGGGATTTCCATGCCTTGTTTCCTTAGTAAAGTAGATTCTATGATATCAATATCTTCTGTTTTGAAGATATCCATGGTATTTTCATAGAATGTACTATATTTTTGGCGAATTACAGAATCATGTTCTGTAAAAGTGTTAATGAGTGAATAGTCATTAACAGATTGTTGTTGGTCTTCTTCTAAATGTTCTATATTGACGATTGAATACATTTTAGAGTCAGTAGAAACATCAGATGTTATCTCAACTAATTCCTCATTTGTTGAATTGAGAAGATCAACTCTTTCATTGAAAAGAGTATTTTTATTAGGGCATGAGGTTGATATGTGACCTTCTTTTCCACAAGCATAGCATGTAAATTTTTGGTATGCTTTTCCTGATATATATATTCTCACATGTTTGTCTTTGTTGAGGACTGGTTTTTTGGCTTTTGATTTCCTCAAGAAATGGGATTTTCTAGGAATTTTCTTTTTGGGTCTAGGCTTCATTGTTCTACTGTTTGATTGGTAAATTTGTGGAGTGTAAATCTGAGAACAAAAACCTGTGTCTTTCTTCTTTAGTTCTTTTTGGGATTGAATAATGAGACATCTAGATTTTAATTTGTCTGTGATAAACTTAGCTCTAACAGTAACACTATTCCAGATTTCCTCTAATCCCTGATTTACAATGCTTTCGTTCCATTCCTTGTGGATTTCTTTTCCTAAACTTCCAGGTAGTTTAGTAAAGATTCTATCAGCTACGTCAGGATTGTAAAAGTTTCTTGAGGCAGTTGCTAAAACAACAATGTCCAAGAGAAAAGGAACTATGAATTTCCATTCCTTAATTTGCAATTGTTCTAAATCTCTCAGTGCTTCTGTTTGTTGAATTGTCAGATTTCGAGTAGTGTTAATGGCATTTAATAAATTTCTGATCACAGTGGTGAAATTTAGAATATTATTGCCTTGTGATACTAGCTCATTTATCTTTTGTGAGAATTTTTCTTTGTATGCTTCCCATGCTACTAAGGCTGAGGTTCCTGAATAGTTTTCTGCTATTGTTAACATTTGCTCAGCACTTATGTCTATGTAATTGGAATTGAAGTATCGGTGGACTTCTTGTGCCCAAGATTCAAGGTATGCTGGCCAAAGTTGAGGGTGTACTGCCGCCAAGTTTAACTGTACCTTTCCACTTAAAAGTCCTGGAGTTGGTAATCTTCTTCCCCTTGATACAAACTGGGTTGTAGGTTCTTGATAATGACTATAAGCAGTTCTGGGAGGTCTTCCAACATAGGTTGAAGTACTAGCCTTATAAGTTCCATATTGCCCAGTTACTCCTGATCCTGATGATTTTGCATCCATTAATTCAAAAGGTTGAACTGATGAAGCTGAGTCATTTAGATATTAAGACATTTGTTCTTCTTTTTCAGAAGAAGTCTAATATTTCCTTCATCGTCCAGATAGATTATTTGATCATCTTGTATTTTGCCTTGATTTCTCAAATAATCCTCCATTTCATTTATTTCTTCAGGATGTGGTATTTCTAAAAACATTTCCTTTGGATAAAGGATCATATGATCTGGATCCATCTTCCATCCTGTAGGTATGATATCTTCTATATTCGGGGTCTTAGGAGGTGGATTATATGTGACTTTAAAGTCATATTTTCCTGATGGTTCTCCTAAAGTATCCCAGATATCTTTAATATCCATGAAATCAGTAGAGGCTATTTCTTCCTCATCTGTTTCTGCATTTTGTGTGGGTCCAGATTCATAATTTGTGAATCTTAATGTTTTGGATCCATGTGAATTGTTGAATGAGACACTACCTCTAGGGATTATAGTTTCTTGCATTCGTTCCCTATGGTTAGGGATGGTCCATTCCATTCCCGCTAGTAAGGTGGAATCAAACTTAGTGGGAGGAATCATTTTGATTCCTTTTGATGCTATAGACTGTATCATAGAGTCTATATTGAGTCTAAACTGGCTTCCTGCTAGTCCTATAGTCTTCCTAGAAATATTATTTGTAGCTCGAGGTTTTTTCCAAGAAACTGTTCATATCCTTTTGTTTGGATATGGATACTTACATATTTCTGGAAATCTGAAACATTTAGGGAGTAGTACTGAGGAGCTATGTATGCTATTCCTATATTATCATTGAGATCTATTTCCATAGTGGCAATGATAGCCTGGTCCAGTGATGACCATCTTGCATCAGTTATGACGATCAGAACTTTATAGCCTGTTCTAGTTCTATGAAGTCCTTTGACTGCAATTGCTAAGAGTCCAAAGTGAATAGTAGGAGTTTTATGCATTTTTCTAAGTTTTTTAGCAGAACTAGTTGTCATCAAGGAAATTGTCTGGTTTCTTCCTTGTGGGACACTAATCTGGTACATTCTGTGATACCTAAATAATCTTGTATTCATCTCAAATCTTCCTGTTCTATATAGACTTGCTGGATTTAGAAGCTCTAACTGCTGATTTGAGAGTAATTGTACGTCTCTATTGATGTCAATTACTTCTTCAAGCCTAGGGGACTGGAATCTTAGGGTCTGAAGATTCTTCCTAGGGTTGAGAAATTTACTTGTGTTTGTTCTCCCAAAAGACTAGGTGGTTCAGTGTCTTGGGTTGCACTAATAGTCCTAGGTCTTCCTAAAAAGGGACTTCTATTCATTTTTTAGTTCTAGGTTCCCAAACCAAATACTTTGGTCTTTTCTTGATTTTTGAAGGCTGTCCTAATTTAAGATCTTTCAGTTGCTTGAGAAGTGCATCCAATTCTCCTGAGTCCTCAGTGTTTTTTCGAGTAAGGTTTTCTAATCTGGCTTGGAGAGAAACAAGCAGTGCTATGATCAGATTATTTTGTCCTATAGTCACTTTGTTTGATTTTGTGGAGTACTCTAATAAGGTGCTTTCATAGGAAAAAGAATGTGGAAAATTTTCTCTTACATAAGCTTCAGCTTCTTTAAGATGAATATTTTCAAATTTGCTCATTCACCTGCCAATTTTTCTAATTTGCAAAGCTGTTTTTCAAAAGCTATAGTATGATTTTCAAAATCTTGACGAATTTTGTCAACAAGATTTTTAGTTTCTACTATTAAAGCTTTTGACTGTATTTCTATATCCTTATTTTTGTTATCATTAACAAGGGATGACAAAGCTATGATATCTGACTTAGAAGATAAGTTTCTAAAAACTGAAAGTTCTTCTAAGATTTGTTTTAAAACATAATTTGTTTTTAAAATCTCCTTCTCTTGAGTAAAGAACACAGTTTTTAAATAGTCAAGATTTTACTCAAAATCTATAAAAGCTCTGTTTCTTTCAACTATCCCCTTAGAAATTTTCTCTAAGATGATACTGTGCTTTTTATTTTTTCTATCAAGATTCTCACTAAGCTCTATAAAGATGTATATGAGAGTGTTAAATTCAAGTGTATTCTGATTGTGAAGACAGTGGTTTCCTTGGTCTTTGTTAAAAGAGCAAGGAATTAAAATATTATTATTGTTATTATTATTATTATAATTATTATTCTTATTGTTATTGTTATTATTATTATTATTGTTATTGTTGTTATTATTATTATTATTATTATTATTATTATTATTATTATTATTATTATTATTAATATTTTTATTATTATTATTATTATTGTTATTATTATTATTATTATTATTATTATTATTATTATTATTATTATTATTGTTATTATTATTATTATTATTATTATTATTATTATTATTATTACTACTACTACTATTATTACTATTATTACTATTATTATTACTATTATTATTATTATTTTTATTACTATTATTATTATTATTATTGTTATTATTATTATTATTATTATTATTATTATTATTACTACTACTACTATTATTACTATTATTACTATTATTACTACTACTATTACTATTATTACTACTTTTATTATTATTACTATTATTATTATTATTATTATTATTACTATTATTATTACTCTTATTACTATTATTACTACTATTATTACTACTATTATTACTATTATTATTATTATTAGTATTAGTATTATTATTATTGTTGTTATTATTATTATTATTATTATTATTATTATTATTATTATTATTATTATTATTATTATTTGTATGGTATAATATGAGTACAATGAAGATCGATATAAAGAGAATATAGAGAAACACCTTAATGTGTGTGTATTTGAATATTCAAAGTGTCAAAGGTTACATGGAAAGTAAGCTTACATGACTATTTATACTAGTAAGCTAAACAAAGATTCTATTACAAATATTGACTAGATCACAAACACTATTTTTGATCTAACAATCTCCCCCTTGATTGGATGTAGTCTATATTTCGATCAGCGAGTATTCTCTGCCATCTTCTGAGTGTAGCTCTTTCTTGCATCTTGGCTTCAAATAATTCTATCACTTATGTTAGGCTTACTCGTGCAGACTGGTCAAAATCATCCTTAAGACTGAAACTGTGCTCTCTGATCTTTATCAGCCAGATTCCGAGTGAACCATCTGAACAGGCATTAAGCTCATTGATTCTCAAGAAGAACTTTTCCATCTTGCTGTTGAACAGTATAATTCAATCATCTTTTTCTCCAGTCTCATCATCTTTCCATATAGTCTGATACAGTTCAAGTTCCTCTATTCTTGGATGAGAGGTGTTCGGCTTCAGAACATTGATTTTTGCTTTGTCAGCCTCTACACCCAGTTGGAGATCTGTTCTTTTAGCAACATTAATTCTTTGTTTCATGAAATCCAACAAGATCTTGTAGCCTGCATGATTAGCACAAGAGCTATTTTTCTTTGTCTCAAGTACCTCTTCCATATACTCAACATCTTCAAGGCTTAAGTGCTTCAGGTCTACTTGGCTGAATCCATAGGATTTCTGATATAATCTTTGAACATTTAAGTAAACCCAATTCACATGAAGAATCTTACCAAAAGAGCACTTGACTTTTGATATTGGATATTTCGATGCTACTTGTTCCGTTGGAAGACCATGCCAATTCAATAGTACTCTTTTACCAGCTTCAGTAACATCAGTGACTCACAGCAGATTAATAGGTAATTCATCTTCTAGCTGATCAGCATAAATCTCTCGGATCTTTTCGTCCAGGAAGGCAATAGCAACATCCGGATATCTCCAGTTTATGTTTCTCTTGTTCAATGCCTTTGTACTAAGTACCATCCTCTTTCTCATATCCCTCATGCTAGTAGTTGAAATTGGATCTGGATTGTAACCTTGTGGTATTTTCCATTTAGCACCTCTTCTCAGCTTCCTCAACCTTTTCTGTTTTTCTCTTTCACTCAGCACATCTCTTGGTGTTTTTCTAAACTTTCCTGGAGATGGAGGAAACATAATCAGTCACTTCTCTGTTTATTCTGAGCACATTTGCTATATTCAGCTGCTCTGGAGTTGGCACTTCTTCAACCTCAGGCTTTTCAACCCTTGGTGTTGTGACAATTCTGGCTTCTTTGATCTTTGTGATCTGTTGTTGTAAGGTAAGATTACTTGCACCAGTTTCAGCTTCAAAAGAACCATATACATGTATACCATGTTCAGCATCTTTTATGAAATGAAACGTATCATCTACATCTTGCTGAATCTCATCATCACTTTCATCATTCAGTTGCATCTTTTGTTTACCTTTTCCTTTTCCTCTCATCTGCCTCTCTTTGGTGTTGATGTTTGCTTGCTTTGAGAAGACAAAGCAGATAACTTTGAGATAATAAAAGCCACAGGTACAGTTGCAGCACGTTTCTCCCCCTCATGACGGTCTTGATCTTGGTCACGATCGTCATGTTTTCGTTTAGTTCCATGTGCTTGTGTTTGACAAGTTTCAAGAGAGGCCTTTATAGCAGCATTAAGGTCAGCCTCCTCTTCAGTAACAGTCTCCCCCTGAACAACTGCCTCACCCTCAACATGCTTAATAAGATCAATAGCATCCATCCTTTTGTGAAAAGCAACTCCGAAAGCTGCCATGCTATCTCTCATTTCCTTTTTAAAACTCTCAAAGTCTGATTTCTTGAATTCATTTCAAGAAATCAACTAGAGTAGTATCTACTTCATTATTGTCTGGTCTAGCCATCAACTTCACATATAACTGAATTTTCAACTCTTCCACAGAAATATCAGGCCCTTGATTAGCCAACAACGTGTCTAACTTACTGTTAATTGAAGCATTTTCTTTCTGAATATCATCAAACCTTGAGTTAGCCGCTACCAACTTTTCATTAACCGTATCAACCTTAGAATTGAAATCCTGATGCATCTTTTCCATTCAAGCATGAACTTCAGATAAAGTAGTATCAAGGTCAGCCTTAGAAACAAATTCTGAGGCACCCTGAGTAACAATTGGAGGTGTAACAAAACCGGGATCACTTAGATTACCTGTTGAAACTGCAACAAATGGAGGAACGAATCCTTCAGAAGTTGAGCCACCCACATCCACAGTTGGATCAATGTTGACTGTGGTGGGATTTCCATCTAATCCTTGAAGGACACTATTAGTAGTGCCTTCTATAGATGTTCTGGTAGGTTCTTTTGATAGAACACTACTTGATGGTACGAACGTGTCATCTGATTGAGAAATGAATGGTTCATCAATGTGCATTTCCAAATGAACGTCGGAAGCCTGGGGCTAACCGGTTCCTTTTTCAATACCTACTGTCTCAAAAGGAGACTTCGGTAGATCATGTGCTAATTCCCCGTGAGAAATTGAAAAAGTTTCCTTTTGAGAGGAAATTGAGTGGGTGGGAGGGGTCAGTGCATGCTCTGGTGGGATGCCAGAGTCTGTTTCAATATCAGGCATGACTATGTCAGACCCGATAGCAGATATGGTTTCCTGGCTTTTTATGGCTGGAGGACTCTCTGCACTCTCATTTTCTTTTTCTCCCACTTCACTCTCTATTTCTTTTGACTGTTCTACTTCATCTACAGTTGTCTTAGCAACATCAACAACATCATCATATAAGCCCCCAGTGCCAATTGTATCAATATCAAAGTAATCATCATGTTCATACACTAGAGCTTCCTTATTAGTACCTTCAGGTGTGTCTATCATTGTTTCAACATTGAGCTCTACACCTCTATCTGGTGTTTCCTGAGATTGAGACAGAGATTTTGTAATATAAAGACCTAAAGGCATATCATTATCCTCATCTCCCTCACCTACACTCACATCACCGACAACCCCTTCATCACCCGTCTCGGATTTTTCACTCGACTCTCCCCCGTCAGTTTCACCCGATGAAGACTGACTGCTAGATTCCACACTCTCTTTTTCTAAGGCTCTTGGGGTAGAATCAGCAGGTTCTTGCCGATTCGGAAGAGCAAAAGTACATGCAGCCGTAGCGGCGTTAACCACTACCAGTTAGCAATGCTAACCCGTTATGTTTAGCGGCGCTATCGCGGCCTGCATTGCTAACTTTCACTTTTGTCATCTTTGGTCCCACAACCTTATTTGCTGTTATGTTAGACCCCGGTGTGTGACCCAATTAGGCCCATACATCATCGGATGTGTTCCAAGGCGTACGTATATTATCGGGCAGATTCTAACAAACTCACACTTGCACATAATGTACCGTACCCTAGGAATCATAGACAAAGAGCGGCCTCTAGCAAAGCATCGATGCCCCCAAGTCTGTATTGGTTCTAACTACGTGCAGAAAACCATCATACTAGAAGTAGTGGTCCTAGATAAGTGATCTTGGACATCCTTTTGTTCGCGATATCCTTGTGAACACGAGACATGGATTTAGAATTAATCTCCAGATCGCTCACTATTATGTTTCTCGATCTTGATTGGTGGTGACCAAAATTCAAGGACATATCTGATTATCAATCAATAATCCTTGTGCATGGCTATGCTAGTTTTGGTGTCAGCTCCCAATCATCGAGGGGCCAGGGACATCTCTTATTTCAGAGGAACAAATTCCGTTGACTGTATAACCCCATAGCATGAATCTCGTCTTACTTGACTATCCCCTTTATAATAGCCAGTTACGAATTGCATTTTGAGATAACCAAAGTAAGGAAGATTAATGCTATAGCAGTTCTTACATCTCAGGTCAAAGGATGTAAGATTTTATCATCCCAAGTTACTCGTGACTAGGATCCATGAAGTAAACTTGGGTGCGGGTGTGAGAATCATGATCTGCTTGCGGTAACGGCTTAGTGAATGGGTCCGCCAGATTTCCATCCGTTGGTACTCTGCAGATGACAACTTCTCTACTTTCAACTACATCTCGTATATAGTGGTATTTGCGATATATGTGCCTGGTTCTTTTGTGAGCTCTTGGTTCCTTCGCTAAAGCAACCACACCCTGATTGTCACAGAAGATCTCAATAGGGTCCGCGATGCTTGGAAACACTCCTAAATCACGGTTGAATTTCTTCATCCACACGGCCACCTTGGTAGCTTCACTCGCCGCTATGTATTCCGACTTAGTAGTCGACTCAGCCACCGTGTCTTGCTTCGAGCACCTCCAGCTAACAGCACCACCATTTAATAGGAACACGAACCCCGGTTGTGATCGGCAGTCATCCCTATCGGTTTGGAAGCTAGCGTCTGAGTAACCTTTTACTCTCAACTCTACTTCCCAACCATATATCAAGAACATCTCTTTTTTACGCCTCAGGTATTTGAGAATGTTCTTTACGGCCCTCCAATGAGGTTCTCCTGAGTTCGCCTGATATCTACTAGTTATGTTCAAAGCACATGACACATCAGGGCGGGTGCATAGCATGGTGTACATGATCGAGCCCACAGCCGAAGCATATGATACTCGCTTCATTACTTCTATCTCCTATCTGGAGGTAGAACTTTAAGTTTTGCTCAATGTCAAGCCATGCAACATAGGGAGGTTTCCTTTCTTGGATTCCTCCATTTTAAAGAGTCTTACGACCTTATATATGTATGCACTTTGAGAAAGCCCAAGCAGCCTTCTAGATCTATCTTTATAGATCTTGATCCCTAAAATACAGCTCGCATCCCCTAGATCCTTCATTGAAAAGCAACTCCTTAACCAAGCTTTTACACTCCTTAGGCTTGGGATGTGATTTCCAATGAGTAGAATATCATTTACATATAGGACTAAGAAGACAATTGTGCTCCCACTAGCCTCATATACGCAAGGTTCATTTTTACTCTTTGAAAATCCAAACTCTTTGATTTTCTCATCGAAGCAAAGATTCCAGCCCCGAGGTGCTTGTTTAAGTCCATAAATGGACTTCTCAAGCTTGCAAACCTTGTTTGGATACTCCAGATGCTTAAAACCGTCAGGCTGTGTCATATACTGTTGGTCCCCTGGTGAGAATAACAATAAGCAACAGGTGTGTAGAAGAGGGGTTGAATACACTTTGTGTGGAAATTGAATAAATCAAATAAAAGTGTTACACAAAGTAAATCAAACCACAATCGAATGCTTTGCTTTTCACTAATAAGAAGATGATTACAGACTCTATCAAGTAAGCAAATCTTTATATGTAAACACCTAATATAAATCTCTCAATCTTTCAAACTTAGCTATCTATAATCAACTTATGATTATAGATATTGACGACTCTCTAAACAGGATTTACACAGATTGATAACTTACCAATATCACAACTGATGTGAGTATACGAACACACGAATAGCTTGGCAATTTGTGAGTTTCTTGATCACGTTGAACTGACAAACAATGATTCAAGAATCATAACACATACGGTAAGGTGAGGTTTTTCGGCTCTGCAACACTAAGTTGTTTTCGTATCTGAGTCGTACCTCTATACTTATCAAGAGATAAGTATTTATAATCCTGTTCCTACGGTTCCTAACAAATTGGACTTATCCTAATTTGCTAACTAACTACCGGATGACTCAGAATCTTGAATCTTGAATCTTCTTATCTTGAGTCTTCAATCTTCAATCTTGATTCTAAAGTCTTCTTATCCTTCCCGTAGATATAGAGAGTTAAAACATAATTTAAAACATATTTAAATTCTTTTAAACTGACTTCTTTAGTCAGGCTGAGTTACTCAGCTTGAAACTCATCAAGCTGAGTTCTTCGAGAACAAACCCGAATTCAAACATGGATTAACACGTATAATTATTAACTCATCCTTAGAAGTCTTAAGAGTTAGCTAGAACTTATTTAGCAACTCTATTGAGCTGACTCAGTATTCATGCTGAGTCACTCAGCTTGAAACTCATCAAGCTGAAACTCAATATATATATCTTAGGTGACACACACAGTTTATCAAACATATTGATAATCTTACTAAGATATAGTCTAAGCTGATCAAACATATTTACAGCTTACACTCAGTCTGAATCACTATAAGTGTTCAGTCTGACTAAGCTTCATAATTTTGTTTAAGTTATATGTAGAACACATCTTACAAACTTAACTTTGTCTCATCAAATCTAAACTGATGAGATCATCTTCCCAACAAACTCCCCCTATTTGATGATGACAAAATCATCAAACAGTTACTAAGTTTGTTTAACAGAATTATGTTTTTAATCTTAAACTTATCAAGATTTATTTAAATTTGAACTAATCAAATATCAATTGAACTTATCAATTTTAATTGAACTTATCAATTATACGTGGAACAAACCAACTTTTAGTTGAATACACCAACTAAACATATTAATGAATAAGAACTAATCTTTCATTCATTAAGTTGAACTTATCAGACTAATTAAGCATGAGCACATCACAACACAGTTGAACATATCAAACAAATATTTTGTATTAATTGAACATATCATAATACAAAAATATTGATCACATAGATCATGCATACTAAGTATCTACAAAATATCTACAAATATTTAGTCACATCCTTGTGCTTTTATTCAAACCGAATAAATCATAAAATATTCATAATAGCGTTATCTCCCTAATGTAGCTCCTACTAAATTAAGTAGCTATGGGCATTTAGACAATTCATAACTTGATTTGTCATGGATGAGTTAGAACATGCTAAAAATAGACAACAAGAAACGATTATGTAAAAACCTCCTATTTCAATTCTATGAAATGTAATTACATAATATAAAAGGTTTCAAGTTACATCTATAATAATAATCAAAAACTTAAACTAGCTGCTATATTCTAAGTACTACATTCCTATAGAATTCACATGCCTCTCATGCTTAGCTCTAGCTAGCGGCTTCGTCAACGGGTCAGCTACGTTGTCGTCCATCGGTATCTTTTGCAGTCTAATATCTCCTCTTCCAATGATCTCTCGGATTAGGTGATATTTTCTGAGTACATGCCTAGACCGCTGATGATCTCTTGGATCTTTAACTTGCGCCACAGCCCCAGAGTTATCACAGAATATATCAATCAGTCTAGAGATACTAGCAACAACTCTAAGATCCGAGATAAAATTCTTCAGCCAGACAGCTTCCTTTGCCGCATCACTTGCTGCAATATACTCTGCCTCAGTAGTCGAATATGCTATTGTATCTTGCTTCTGACTTTTCCAAGATATAGCTCCTCCGTTTAGGGTAAAGACAAATCCTGACTGCGACCTAAAGTCATCTCTGTCGGTTTAGAAACTAGCATCAGTGTAACCAATTACACTATGCTCATCCATCGAACCTCCATAAACTAGGAGCATGTCTTTTTTCCTTCTCAGATACTTGAAAATGTTCTTGACAGCTACCCAATAGGCTTCACCCGGATTTTGCTGCTATCTACTAGTGACACTTATGGAATAGGCAACATCGGGCCTAGTACATAGCATGGCATACATAATTGATCCAATTCCTGAGGCATATGGAATCAACTTCATCTTGTCCTGTTCTTGACTAGATACATGACACTGGACCTTGCTCAAAACTGTGCCAGATTGCATCGGAATAAATCCTTTCTTGGTTTCATCTATCTTGAATCTTTTCACGACTTTGTCGATATATGTACTTTATTAAGTCCGATAAGCCGCTTAGATCTATTTATATAGATCTTAATACCAAGTATATAAGCAGCTTCTCCCAAGTCTTTAATTTGGAAACATTTACCTAACCAGGATTTTACTCCTTGTAATACTGGTATACTGTTTCCTATTAGGAGTATGTCATCTACATACAAGACTAGGAAGGTTACCGCGCTCCAACTGAATTTAGTGTAAACACATGACTCGAACTCACTATTGGTAAAACCAAACTCTTTGATGCGCTCATCAAAGTGTAAGTTTCAGCTCCTATATGCCTGCTTCAACCCATAAATAGATTTTAGCAGCTTGTATACTTTATTAGGATCCTTTGGATCCGCAAAACCATCCTGTTGTATCATATATACGTCCTCTGTCAACTTCCCGTTAAGGAAGGCCGTTTTGACATCCATTTGCCATATCTCATAGTCAAAATATGCTGATATGGCCATAAGAATTCTAATGGTCTTAAGCACTGCCATTGGGGAAAAAGTTTCATCATAGTCAACACCATGAGTTTGCATGAAACCTTTTGCCACTAGCCTAGCTTTAAAGGTATGCACCTGTCCATCCATGTCAGTCTTCTTCTTGAAGAACCATTTGCACCCAACAACATTGATGTGATGAGGCAAATCTACTAACTTCCAAACATGGTTGTCATACATGGATTACATCTCTGCCTTCATGGCTTCTAGCCGTTTTTTAGATTCTAAACCTGAAGTAGCATCTTGGTAGGTAGTGGGTTCTAAAAGATCCCTTTCATGTTGAGCAACTAGGAATCCTAGATACCTATCTGGCTCACGACGAGGCCTACTAGACCTGCTAAGGTCTTGTGTTTGCACTTCTTCCTCAACCACAGACTCGGGTTGGGATTAATTAATTCTTTGTTGATTTAGAAGTTCGATTACCGGTGGTGGTTTTATCTCTTCTTCTTCAATCTCTTGAAGCTCTATTTCCTTTCTTGAAATTTCTGAATTTAGAAACTTCTCTTCCAAGAACACCCCTTTACGAGCAACAAAAACTTTGTTCTCGTCTGGGTTGTAGAAATAGTATCCCATGGTTTCCTTGGGATAACCCACGAAGATACACTTATCTGATTAGGGATTGAGTTTATCCATGAATGTTCGCTTAAGATACACCTCACATCCCAAAACCTTGAGAAAAGACATTTTGGGCTTTTTCCCCATCCATATCTCGAACGGTGTCTTTTCCACCGATTTTGTCGGAACACGGTTCAGCATGAACGCCGCTGTCTCGAGTGCGTGCCCACAAAATAACAATGGTAATGAACTTCGACTCATCATTGATCGTACCATGACAAGCAGTGTACGATTCCTCCTTTCTGACAAACCATTCATCTGAGGTGTATACGGAGGTATGAGTAGTGAAACAATCCCACATTGCTTCAAGTGATCGTCAAATTCCTGACTCAGATATTCACACCTCGGTCAGACCGAAGCAACATTATCTTATTGTCCAGCTGATTTTGTACTTCATTCTGAAACTGTTTGAACTTGTCAAAACTTTCAGATTTAAGTCTCATAAGATAGAAATAACCGAACCTACTGAAGTCTCCAGTAAAGTTAATGAAGTACCGGTATCCTCCTCTAGCCTCTGGACTAAAGGGTCCATAAAATCTGTGAGTATAATCCCTAGTAGCTCAATTGCCCTTTCATTCTTACTGTTGAAACGTTGTTTTGTCATTTTACCAGGCAAACATGATTCGCACATATCATATGACTCTAAGTCAAAAGGTTCTAGAATTCCATCATCTCGGAGTTTCTCTACGCGTTTCTCATTTATGTGTCCTAAACGACAATTCCAGAGGTAAGTCTGATTCAAGTTACTCTTGGATCTTTTACTTATATGATATATGTCTTAGATTTAGCGTATATAGACCATTTTTAGGAATAGCTTTAAAATAGAAAACATCATTTTTGAAACAAGAAATAATTTTACTATTCAAAACATAGTTAAAACCATAGTATATAAGCAAATCAAACGAGATAACATTCTTGATAAGTATAGGAACATAATAACAAGGTTCTAGTTCTAAGACCATGTCCCTACAGCTTCAGCACCAACCATGGAGCCTTCGCCTACCCGCAAGTCCATATCTCCTTGTCTTAGCTTCTTATTTCTCTTGAATCCCTGCAAGTGATTGCAAATGTGATGACCACATACGGTATCCAATACCCATGATTCATAAGAAGTAATAAGACAATATATCATAAAGATACCTGAGTCATTGGGCGAACCAATGTCCAGCTGATCTACGTCGAGTGAATGCTCGCATGAATCCTTGCTGCCACAGTCTGGGCAACAAATTTCTCCAAGCTCTTCCAACCAGCCATCTTCTAGCATAGGGTCCATAATTGTTGACTTCTTTGGATCTAGATCATCGCTAATGCACATAAGAATCTCGTGCAAGCTAGAGACGGTCATCTCAAAATCTCCAAGAACGTACATTACCCTAGTCTAATAATAGTCCGACAAGGAACCGAACAAGAACATAACTAGCTCATGTGGCTTTGATTTTGGTCCAAAGGTCTCATAGCAATCAAGAAGTCTTCTCACACAATGAGATGATCGCTTGGCTGGTTTCCTTTCATTTTCAGTGAAAGAATTTCTTTCATTAGCAAGATATGACATATCCTTTCACTATACTTGAACCTTTCCTCCAATGCTCGAACAACCTCAAACGATGACTTCTCCCGGAGATCATCCGTAAACTCTGTTGAAGCTGATAGTAAGCATCATACTCACTATCCTGGGCATCTTCTCCTGGTCGTCTTAGAGGTAAAGTCTCTATGACGTATAGCTTTCCATGTGTATCTAATATATTCTTAAGATGCATCTTCCAAATGGCAAAGTTCGGACCAAAAAGCTTCCACTTGCCAGTGATAAGGCTTAGGGATTCTTCGGGTGAGTAAAACAGAATAACAGATAAAATAGACATCTATAGAAAAAGAAAAAGAAATATATAAAACCGATTCAGTAAAAAGATTATATCTGTTGGGATTCTCTGTGCACAGCGGAAGCAACAAGAACAACATGCAAAGCATAAAGTACAAGTAAATAAAGCATAAAACCCCAAGTGATGGACTAAACTCTATAGCTAGCTTATGCAACATGAAAAAGAAGAAGGAAAGAAGATTATACCCTCTCCTAAGCTCCAAAAATCAGTAGATGAAGGCGGTGATGACTAGAAGCCCACAAAAGCTCCCTCTATCGAAGTCCACCCGGGGTTTATCCTTCCTCCTTGTACTAGCAAGCTTGTAAGAGCTTCAAAGCCTTGAACTCCTCACAAGAACAGCCCTTAAAGCACCCGAAATTCGGACCTCCTTGTAACCCACTAAAAACACTCCAAAGTTACTAACTAAGTGTTTTAGTGTGTTTCTTGGCAAAGGGTTATCAAGTGCTAAAGTGAGGAGACTTAAATAGACTCCCAAGTGACCCTTAGATACCCCAAAGACCGGCCTAGAAAGATTCTAGAAGGCTACATTCATTGGGCAAAAGAGGAGGTGGAATTTAATGTTGCATGCAGTTTGTCGGGAGTTAGCGCCGCTAACTTTTATGGTGTAGCGCCGCTAACACTAAAAGGTTATCGTCGCTAACGCGGCCTGCATCACAACTTCCCCATTTTGACACCATTGGACCCTCCATCTTTTAGGCTGTTGAGATAGATCCCCGGTGTCTGACCCAATAGGCCCATACATTATCGGTAGTGATCCTTCGGGGTAGAGGCCGGTTTCTTCCTCTTCTTGGACTCACCCTCCTTGATAGGCAAGACGGGAACGGAGGTAGATGGCTTTTGCTTGGTCATGTTGGACTCGACGGTCCGCAGCATACCATGCAATTCCATAAGGGATTTGTCCATCCCGTGCATATGATAACTCACAACGAGTTGATCATATGACGGTGGGAGAGACCGTAGAATCAAGTCTACCGCCATCACTCTCGATATGGCAAACCCCAACCTCTCAAGGCGTTCCACCAATGCTTTCATATTAAGAACATGGTGGGACACGTTCCCGCCCTCTTGCAACCGGCAACCGAGAAGGTCGTTGAGACAACCATACCGCTCTTGCTTGGCTTTTTGTTGGAACATGTCCGACAACTCGCACATCATGTCATAAGCACTCAAGTGCTCCAAAGACTTTTCCAAGTTGGAACTCATGGTGCTTAGCATGAGGCAAGTAACCTCGGTGATGTCTTTGAGGCGTTTTTCATAAGCCTCTTTAACGACCCTACTTGCGTTGGATGCAGGGACCTCGGGGATGGGTTCCTCAATGGTGGCCAACTTGTCCTCATGACGGAGGACTATCCTAAGTTGCCTTGACCAATCCATGAAATTGGTCCCATCGAGTTTATCCTTCTCGAGAAACACTCTTAAGGATATGTTTGACGTGGTGTGGTTGGTGCTAGTTGATGCCATCTAAAAACGCAAAGTAGATTTGGTTTGTTTGATTGAAATCCTCGTTAAAATAATTACCCCAAATTTTTAATAAAAACAACTATTTTAACAAGGGCTAAGAACCCTATTTCACCTTGCACCGTGACGGGTTTTCCGCGGATCATGTGGCAAGGCTATTTAGGCCTGCAACCATTGACCGATTGCAATCCATTATTGCAACTCTTAGTTCCTTGCGGGATCCTACTTGACAACCATTGTGCCAAGTTTGGCATGTTTGATCCCTCAACATCAATCTCAAAGTAATATTTTACATGACCTCGGCTAGAGCTCGACGACCATATGAAATATTAATTTGAAATCATAAATCAACCATCAAGATACACGGTGGTACTCTAGCCCAATGGTCGACTCGGCTAGACCTCGACAATCGACCTTGCGAGTTGCCACACGCGCCTTCCACACAGCTTATGCAAAGGAAATCTCGGCTAGAGCTCGACGATCAACCCTTACACGGCTAGATTCGGGCGGTGTCATCTTATGGGTGGTGTGCGATTTACATTTAGAAAACGGGATTTAGTTTTCCGGTTTAAAAAACCATTTTGAGTTTGATTAACAATAAGTGACAAAAACCAAACGTTTTTCACTAAGCGGATACTAAACCAATTTAAATCCGTTTGTTAATCAAGTGCACGCGCGAGAGTTGGTAAACCAATTTTAAAACTCTTGGGTTTTATTATTTATCAAAAAATTGTCTAGCATGCAATAGTCCTACAACTCATGCATAAACAATATAATAAAACCATCACACGCATACAACATAGATGGTAACCATGCCCCTAAAACCTATGCGTTTTCCCGTGAGCCACTACGGGAAAACAAAGTCATCTAAGGACAAAAAAAAACCTTGACTTTGGATATGCTCCCACTAAACCCGCCACCTTCATTGGGCCTTCCGGATTCGTGTTTGCCAAGCCGTCACTCCATGGACTCCCGTTGGTTGCTCCATATTACAAATACATAGAAAATTAAATAAATGGCATGCAAGCCACAAATTCCTATTTTCTAGTACAAATACATAATATGGAGTAATTAAATGGCATGCAAGCCACAAATTCAAATTACATACCAAATAAATGAATAAACTATTATTACATACCATGTGACTAAAGTCACCAAATGAACGAATAACAACTAAACACAACCAAACATCCACAAGGTCTAGGGAATCTAGATGGTTACCAACAAAACAGGTTCACTAAAGAACAACAACAACAACAACATGGTGTGCCACACAAAACCATGTAAACTTATGTATAATGGTTAAGATTTTACAAAAACACTCAAGGCACTAAAAATCCCATGTACTTATGCATTAGTAACACCAAACCATTTTTGATGAAACATATTCATATATACATAATGTAAGTATATGTAATTATTATTTTCATGCCAAAATAGTAATACACATATAAATACACCAACCATTATACAAGGTAACTTGAAATAAATATTTTAATTTCTAGACTCAAAAAATACAGAAACTAAAACACCGCCAAAAACCCAAAATACTTTAAAGTTTTAAAAAACCAAAAACAGCAGTGCCAGACATGGTAGTGCCGCTAAGTTTAAGGTGTTAACGCCGCTAACCCTTCTGGTCAGAAAAACAAAAAACCAATTTTGGGTTTTTCAAGCCACCATGTGCAAAAGTAGTATAGAGGTGGCTCTGATACCACTATTGGGGTTCTATGTGCACAGTGGAAGCAACAAGAACAACATGCAAAGCATAAAGTACAAGTAAATAAAGCATAAAACCCCAAGTCATGGACCAAACTCTATAGCTAGCTTATGCAACACGAAAAAGAAGAAGGAAAGAAGATTATACCCTCTCCTAAGCTCCATAAATCAGTAGATGAAGGCGGTGATGACTAGAAGCCCACAAAAGCTCCCTCTATCGAGGTCTACCCCGGGTTTGTCCTTCCTCCTTGTACTAGCAAGCTTGTAAGAGCTTCAAAGCCTTGAACTCCTCACAAGAATAGCCCTTAAAGCACCAGAAATTCGGACCTCCTTGTAACACACTAAAAAACACTCTCAAAGTTACTAACTAAGTGTTTTAGTGTGTTTCTTGGCAAAAGGTTATCAAGTGATAAAGAGAGGAGACTTAAATAGACTCCCAAGTGACCCTTAGATACCCCAAAGACCGGCCAAGAAAGATTCTAGAAGGCTACATTCATTGGGCAAAAGAGGAGGTGGAATTTAATGTTGCATGCAGTTTGTCGGGAGTTAGCGCCGCTAACTTTTATGGTGTAGAGCCGCTAACCCTAAAAGGTTAGCGTCGCTAACGCGGCCTGCATCACAACTTCCCCATTTTGACACCATTGGACCCTCCATCTTTTAGGCTGTCGAGATAGGTCCCCGGTGTGTGACCCAATAGGCCCATACATTATCGGTAGTGATCCATATGGCGTACGTGTGTCAGTGGGCATACTCCAACAATATATTTTAATAATTATTACCTGTTAAAAATAAATTATTAGACTAGGATCAATATTTCATATTTCTTGATGCAAGTTTTGGGCACTTCCCACCGAGACAATGCTATTTCTGGTAGGTAAAACCTATACCAATCGTATCCTACCTAAACACAACTCCTAGATATGTGGGACATTGGCTATAAGAACCGTGCATGCTTTAGTCCCGCTAGTGTATTTTTGTTAGATTGTAAAAGTGAGGGTGCAATATGTAATTATATTAAAGTTTGGCATATGCTATAAAAGGCATTTCCCCCACCATTTTAATCTAAGCTTTGCATATTTAAAAGATTGTGTTTGTGTTCTCTCCATATTGCTCTCGGCTCTCTCTCTCTCTCTCTCTCTCTCTCTCTCTCTAAATCGAACACACACACAGACACACACTAGTAAGAACACATCTAAGCATTGCTTCATCTGTAAGAAATACGGGACAATCATATTGGTATCAGAGCCAAACTTGTTTTTGGCTTGTGATTGTTTGAAAACATCAAAGGTAATCTCGTGAAGTTCAAGCTCAAAGTGAAGAGCAAGCTCTCAGGTTCAACAAAGCATACAACAACAAGGTTTGTTCAAGAAAGGTTCGATTTCTAACATTCGCGAAGATAGAACACGTTGAAGGTATAAAAACACTACTCTTTCTATCATTCTTTCGGGTTTATTCGAAGATAATCACTGTTTTATAAGGCTTTCTTGAAGAACACTTCAAAACCGAGTGGCATTTTTATAGGATAAAGTCCAATAGTTCATTAAATGCTCGATTTCTTGGCATTAAATTTTCTTGAAATCATGCATTTATGGTGTTCTTGAGGTATAAATGCAGACTTGAAGAAGAAGAATTCTGGTTTTAATTAAAAATAATTATTTATTCTTCCAAGTTTAAGTGTAAGTCAAGGTAACTCAAGTACTACCCATACCAATCAAGGTACAAGTGGGTAGGCATCATTAGAGGTAAGGCAATCAGATCTGATTGTGACATGTCCTGGTCTATAAGCCGGGTTGTTGGTCAATGTGATTGCCCTGTTAGGCGGCTTATAGAGTTCCTACAAAGCTAAATTTACTAAGTGTTACATCTAAGCTATCAGCTGGGTTCAACTAATCACATGCGATTGAGCCTTGTCTAACGTTTCTATCAGCCGAGCTCAACTAAGGGTTTACTCATCAATCGCATCCTTTAAGGCTGTGTGATTCAAGTAGTTTGGTTACCAATCGTATTCTATCAGCCGCGTCTAAGGCAACTCGCACTTGATTTAACTGATTTGAATAGCACTCGATTGTTTTGACTAACAGTTTTGCTAAGTGTTTGGTGCTATAGGATTCAATCGCACACTACTGGTTACCTTATTCAATCAATATCAAGGAGTTACTCTGCTCAATTTTCAAGGGTTTTCTGCAATCGTATAGAACCTATTGCATACCCTGAAATGATTGGACAAGTGATAGAACCATTGGGACTTGACTTAAAACAAAGAGGACAATCGGACTTAAAACTTAAAATTCTAATTCAAAATTGAATTTAATCAAACTCAGATATAATTCAAAGTTGAATTAAATTAACTCAATTCTATATAATTCAAAGTTGAATTTAATATTTTCAAGATCTAATTCAAAGTTGAATTATAGTGAATTAGTTCCACATTTTGTTTATCATGTTTTTCGAACAATCAATCCATATATAACAAGTGAACGATCATTTCTTTAATCAAACTTCAAACAATGTCTAGTTCAAATGAAATGATGTCCATCGGTATTGATACAAAACCTCCTGTTTTGTTTCGGGGGGAATACAATATGTGGAAGGGAAGGTTCATGGACTTTCTAGAACACAATGAGACCCACGGAGAAATGATGATTGACTGCATCACGAACGGGAACAAAAAGTTTATTAAAGTTGTTGAGGCTGATCCGAACAACAATCCCGTCATTCTCCGTCATGAGAGGGAAAAGACTGCTGATGAGCTAACAGCTCAAGAAAAGGAGATAAAGAAGGCTGAGAGACTGGCTAAGTACTATCTAAAACAAGGACTCTCTTCAAAGATCTACCCAAAGATAGATAGCTTAGCCACTGCTATGGAAATCTAGGATGAGATAAAGAAATAGCTGCAGGGTACTGAGCAAGGAGAGTATATCAAGCGTACCCAACTAGTCAACCGCTATCATGACTTCTGTGTCAGAGAGAATGAACTTCTTTCTGAAACTTATGGTAGATTTTGCAAGGTACAGAATGAGATGAAGTCCAATCAAATCATCCGAACAGACCTAGACTTAAACTGTGTTTTTCTGAAGTCACTGGGTCCTGAGTGGAAGGAATATGTTCGACTATACAAACAAATCAACAAAGATCTCACTACAGTCACATTTCACAACATATTTGAAGACCTCAATCAATACCAAGATGAAATTCTGAAGTCTCTCCCTAAACAGCCAACTGCAGATCCTTTAGCTTTAGTGGCAGCTGAAAGAATTCCAAGGGAATCTTCATCTAGATCCATGAAGTTTAAGCAAGTGATTCTTAGTAAATCAGAACCAGAAGATGATGATGAAGACTCAGTTGAAGCTGCCATTCATGCCCTCTCAGTTGTTGGTAGAACTTTCAGAAATCGTTTTAATAAAACCAACAACAGACAAAGGTTCACTTCTGGCTCCAGAAGACCAGAAAGGCTTGCTTCAGCTGACAAGTCTAGATTCCAAAGGGATGAGAGAAAGGAGGAAAAGAAGAATGATCTGAAGTGCTATAATTGTGGGAGATCTGGCCAAATGATAAGGAACTGTCCACAGAAGAAGGTCAAAGATGCTGAGTATTACAGACAAAAGTACCACCTGTCAAAGCAAAAGTAGGCTGGGAATGCCCTTATGGTGGAGGAAGACCAGTTCCTGGAGGACACAAACTCCGAGAGTGATCTAGATGGTGAACATCACGTGCAGTATTGTTTCATGGATAATGGTGAAACAAGTGGTAGACATGAAGATGGTGGTGATCTCTCCGATGCTGAGGAGGATATCATTGAAAGTGGAAAAGTACACTCTATCTCTAATTCTAACATGGGTTTTAATTTTGAACATATACAAACCATACTAAACCACATGAAAAAGTTAGAATTTTAGGTGACAAAACTAACTAAGAAAAATCAAGTGTTAAAAGAGGTCATACACACACAAGACAAAGAAGCTCAAGCCACTATTGAACAGTTAGAGAAAATCATAGATGAATCTAAAGTTCAACTAGCTGTGAAAGAATCTGAATTTCTCAAATTAACCAATACAACCAATGTCATCATCAATGATCTCAAAGCAGAACGTATTGGTGCTGAAAAGGATTCAGAAATTCTTAAAAATGATCAACACATTCTTTGTTTAAAAATTAAAGAATTGGAAGACCTTCTAATTAAAAGAGGGCAAAGTGAACAAACCATCTTTCTATACAAACAAAAGGAACGACCTTTTGCAAGATGGACATTCGATGGACTTGGTTTTGAAAATCCAAATGTCCCGAGTAAGGTGTCTGCCAAACAATTATACAATGCTAATCTCTTTGGCGAAGGACTGACTCAACGAATGGTATTTGTTGGTCAAGAGGAAGAACGACTTGAAGAGGACGTCAAACGAACCCTACATCTCAAAAATGAAACTCCCTTCAATTATTCTGATCTCAATGACTCATACTTCACTTACCCTTCTCAAACACTGAATTCACCTGTCACCACTCCAATCTATACAAATGAGGAACTTTATTCTCCTGAAGTGCCAAAAACCCAATTTCTATACATTCCCCACAAGGAATTACAGCTAAGGTTCCAAACCCTGCAAGAGTTTTGCTTCACACATCTGGTACAAGGAGACCTTACCAAAGCTTTCAACTCTGAAACCATCTCTGAAACCATCCCTATTTCTGAACCACTCTCTGAATCTATTCAACTGGTTCAAGAAAACACCATCCTCCACAAGCGACTTCAAACAGTACTCAATCTTGATGGCAAGATGATTGATGACTTATGCAAAGAAAATTTTGCATTGCAAGAACAAATCAAGCAGGTCAAAACTGAGATGCAGCCTCCTACTCCATCTACTCTCCCTCCATATGTTGAACGCATTGAACACTCAAAGCATGCGTCTACATCTTCTCAAGATGTCAAACCCAAAATAAAATATGTTAACAATTCAAACTTGAAATCTCTAAAGCAAAAACATATTTTCAAAGGGATATCCACTCTCACTTCTAATCACATTTCTCATATGAACACTGACATACCTGAATCCTCAAAGGAAGCTACCAGTCGAACATGACTCAATTACCGTTTACATTCTGCTGCAGATGTGAAGAAGCTCGAGAGTGAAGAGCATAAAATAAACATCACTTGGAAGAGAGTCATTCCTAGATCACATAGGAAATGTTCAAACACTAGCCAAACATGTGAACAAATTTTGATGTTTGATTATGTCTGTAATCATTCAAGTTTACATGATAAAAATGCCTCATCAATGTTTTGTATTAGTGATGGTTGTCTCCATGGTCATTATGAATTCAATTGTGAGTATGATCAATTAAGGAAACAAATAGGAATTAAACCATGTGAGGACTGGACAGACTTTTACGCTAATAAAATATGTGTTCCATTTATAAACTCAAAAGGATATATTATTCATCAGTGGATCACCACTCGTCAGTCACATGCACTCAAACGTTTAAACAAATCAAAATGATTACAGATGAAAGAACTTGAAGTCTACAAACGGCAAGGCTATAAAGCATTCAAAAAGGCATGGATTGCTCACGAACAACACCTACATTCTCAGAAACGTTCTAGCAATCCAACTTCCAAAAATGTGAAATCCAAACCAAAGCCCTCCTCCAACCCAAGAATAGTAAACCTACTGATCCCAAAGTTCCAGTTCAACATAAGCCAATTGATGCACCGAGGCCGCAACGAATTCTTCAGCATGTCTCGAAAGCCTGGATTGGCAAACATAACGCTTCCGCAACACTATCGAATCCTAAACCTACGATTCCATCAACTGTCAAACCAACAGTGGTACCGAAACTTCCATCTAAGCCAATTCTTTCTAAATCTATTCCTTCTCGTCATAAGACCACACCCACATAAGTACCTAAGAATAGATCACTTTAAGTTTCACCACCACCAATAACAGCAAACAACCCTCAACCAATAACTTCTCCATTAATTGAGACTAACAATCAAGGACCCATTCATATATGGGGACCTAAGCGTGCTTTATTCTCTTTTTACAGGCGCCTAACTTGTGGTACCTGGACTCCGGTTGTACCAAGCATATGACTGGCAACAAAAGTCTTCTCAAAATTTATGTTCCTAAGTACTCCGGGAATGTACATTTTGGGAACGACAATGTTGCACCAATAATGGGGTACGGAGACATTGTGAAGAAGCATATCAAAATCAAGAAAGTTTCTATGTTGAAGGGTTGGGTCATAATCTGTTTAGTATCGGACAGTTCTGTGATTAAGACCTGGAGGTAGTGTTTAAGAAGAACAAATGTTCTGTGTTAACTGAAAATGGGGATGAATTACTAGCAGGTGCAAGGAAATCTAACTTGTATTCCATTGATTTGAAAAACTATAACTCCCCTACCTCTACGTGTCTACTGTCTGAAGCATCATCAGATCTTACTTGGCAATGGCACAGAAAACTCTCTCACTTGAACTTTCAGAATATCAACAAATTAGTCATGAGTGACTTGGTGAGAGGCATTCCCAAGTTAAGATTCAAGAAGGATCATCTATGTGCAGACTGTGAGAAAGGAAAAATGAAAAAGGCTTCTCATAAATCTAAACAAGTGTTCAGCACTACAAAGCCTTTAGAACTCCTGCACAGGGATCTCTGTGGTCCTATGAGAATTCAGTCCAAAAGTGGGAAGAAGTATATTCTAGTCATGGTGGATGACTACTCTAGATATACGTGGGTCAAGTTTCTGCGATCAAAAGATGAAGCCACTCCAACAATCATTTCCTTCATCAAGCAACAGCAAAATAAGCATAGTCAGAGTGTTGTCTCCATCCGGACAGACAATGGAACTGAATTTAAAAATAGTACTCTGAAGATCTTCTGTGACCTTGTCGGGATCAATCATCAGTTCTCTGCTGCATACACTCCACAACAAAATGGTGTAGTAGAAAACAGAAACAAAACTTTGGTTGAAGCTGCCCGTACCATGCTATCATAATCTGGGCTCTCACCTTCCTTTTGGGCCAAAGCAATCAGCAGTGCCTGCTATACACAGAACCGCTCTTTTATTAATAAACTCTTTATTAAAATTCCATACGAACTGGCCAATGGCATAGTACCTAATATAAAATACTTTCATGTCTTTGGTAATAGATGATTTGTGCTTAATGACAAGGATAATATAGGAAAATTTGCTCCCAAAGCTGATGAAGCTATTTTCCTAGGTTATTTTACTAAGTCCAAAGCCTACAGAGTTTTTAATAAACGAACAAAGAGCATCATTGAAAGTATCAACGTAACATTTGATGACGCATTGAATGTTACAGATTTTCCACCTAAATCAACAAAAAACGTTTCTAAACATATCTGTTCAGGACCAGGTCTTCAAATTAAAGAATCAAACAATCCATCCAGTTCAAATACGAATCTTGACTTTATGTTTGATTTCTTTAGATATGAATCTTCTCCTGTATTAACTGACAATAGGAACAATACAGCAGTACAAGCAAGTGTTACTCTAACGGCTCCAACGGTTACTAAGATGAATCCATTTGCAGATCTCTATGATGAGGATTCTACATCTGTCTCTGTCACTCGTCCCCCTGTGACCTCTCATATTTCTGACCCAGAGAGTCCGCCTGTGTTTGATTCAGACCCACATTTCTCCCGTGAAGATGAAGAGGAAGCACGTCACTTACAAGATCTTATTTCTTCATCTTCTACTTCCCACGAGATAAAGTGGACAAGACATCACTCTGAGGATAACATCATTGGAAATCCTTAGTTGGCGTTCAAACACGATCAGCTACAGCAAACGAATGTCAATTTTCGGGTTTTCTAAGCATCATTGAACCTACCAAGACTTCTGAAGCATTAGATGATCCGGATTGGGTAATAGCCATGCAGGAAGAACTACACCAATTCGATCATCTAAAAGTCTGGAGATTAGTTCCTTTTCCATATGCCAAATCTGTTGTCGGAACTAAGTGGGTATTCAAGAACAAAAAGGATTCGGATGGAATGGTCATCCGTAACAAAGCTACGTTGGTTGCTAAAGGCTACAATCAACAAGAGGGCATTGACTATGATGAAACATTTGCCCTTGTTGCTCGTATTGAGGCTATAAGGCTCTTTTTTCCATATGCAGGATCCAGAAGCTTCCGTGTCTTTCAGATGGATGTGCAGACAGCTTTTCTCAATGGTGTACTCAAAGAAGAAGTCTATGTCTCACAGCCTGAGGGATTCATCAATTCAAAATATCCAAATCATGTCTATATCTTAGATAAGGCCTTGTACGGGTTAAAGCAAGCTCCACGTGCATGGTATGATGTCATATTTGAATATTTGATTGGTGAAGGCTACTCCAAAGGTAAGACTGATACCACTCTGTTCACAAAGACCAAGGGTAGGGACAAGATTCTGGTTCAAATATATGTGGACGATATCATTTTTGGGTCTACTAATCCAAAATATAGTGACGAGTTTGCTAAGATCATGGCAAACAGATTTGAAATGACTGTGATAGGGGAGATGTCATTCTTTCTTGGACTCCAGGGGAATCAGTTAAGTCATGGCAGTTTTATTTGCCAATCCAAGTACATCAAAGATCTTCTAACGAAGTATGATATGATTAACTGCACACCCATATCCACACCTAAGGCTGCTAAGGCACAGCTATCAGCAGATCTTGAAGGTTCTCCAGTATATTTGAAAACTTACCGTGGGATGATTGGATCGTTACTGTATCTAACTGCAAGTCGTCCAGATATAATGTTCTCTACCTGTCTCTGTGCTAGATTCCAGGCGAATCCTAAAGAGTCACATCTTCTAGCAGTTAAGTGGATCTTCAAATATCTCAAAGGATCTATGGATCTAGGTCTGTGGTATCTTAAAGATTCAAATCTGGATCTCTATGCTTATTCAGATGCTGACTATGCCGGTTGCAAGATTGATAGGAAAAGCACATCTGGTAGTGCACATTTTTTGGGAGATCGTTTAGTTTGCTGGGCCTCAAAGAAGCAAAACTGCGTATCCACTTCTACAGCTGAAGCTGAGTATGTTGCTGCTGCAATGTGTTGTTCACAAAGTCTTTGGATACGTACACAATTATCAGACTTTGGCCTCAGGTATGACAAAATTCCATTGGTATGTGATTCCCAGTCTGCCATCGCTATCTCCTGCAATCTGGTACACCACTCTAAAACTAAACATATTGATATTCGTTATCACTTCATAAAGGATAACGTAGAGAAAGGTCTCATAGAGCTCCAGTATGTTCCTACTGAAAATCAGCTAGCTGACTTGTTTACCAAACCATTAGACGAAAGTCGCTTCACCGAGTTGGTATCCAAGTTAGGTATGCTAAACATGAAAATCTAGCATACTGTTGCTTCATTTTTCTTTTCTTTCATTCCTTTTTTATTAGAGTAGGTGTTACACTATTTGTTCTTTGTGCAGATTACTGATGCAACACTCAAGGGGGAGTGAATTTCTTGTTATACACATGTTACATATGTGTAGGGGGAGAAAATTCATACACATTATTCACATGTGTAGGGGGAGAAATACACTACTGGCACATTCCCCAAAATTTTAAAACTTTTTTCATAAGCAGATGCAAGAGTCTAGGGGGAGTGTGTCAAAACAAAAAACTCAAATCAAGATATCTTGGAAAATCAATTGTATGCTTCAATCGCATGGGATTTCTTGCAACTCAATAAAATGAAAATTTTCTAAGTCTTGGTTCAATCGCATAGGTTTCAATCGCATTGGATTGCAACACCTGTTAACTATCCCTTAAATCGCATGCGATAGACTGTCATCTGCCAAGAACCAAGTACCAACCGCATGCGATTAACAAACCAAAGGGTCAATCGCATGCGATTCAGACAACTGATAGAATTTGTTCAAATACCTAAGGCTCAATCGCATGCGATTAACACACCAAAGGGTGAATCGCATGTGATTCAGAACTTCTATCAGCCGCATGTTTTTACCATGCGATTCATTTATCAGCCGCGTTTTTTCACCGTTGTTTCATCCAATCAACACGCGACACGTGTCCTTTCACTTTATAACCATCCCATCCTCACCTGTTCATTTCACGCGATCAGATATAAAATTTCACTAAGTTCTCTCTCGTTTTTTGGCTACTTGATAATACGAATCTTCTCGTTACGCTGCCAAAATTTATAATTTTAGTCTCAAAATACTCCTAATCATATAGGTAACAACTTGTAAGGTTTACATTTTGAAAATTTTGAGTTAAAATGATGATTTTTGGACCTACAACAGCCGAATGCGATAGTGACTTTCGGAACTTTAGATGGACTTTTGGGACACGAACCAAAATTGTTTGATCAATCCAAGTTTGCGATGTGTGTTTTGAGCACATGGAGAACACTTTGATGCAAAAATATTTCAAAACTCTCAAAAAGTGTTCTTCGTGTTCTTGAGGAGTATGAACCTATATCATCAGTTCAATTTATGGTTCTAAAAAGGGTGTTATGATGATTTTTGGACTATACTCAAGTACTACAAAGTTGTTTATTACTATCTAATTGTCATAATTAAAAGCTTGAAAACTACTTGTTTATACTTAAAATCATCATGTACACAATGGGGATTCCAGAGTTAGGGATTTTCACAAAATTTTCATACTTGATAGTTTTGGTCAACAAGAGTCAACACTCTTTCAATCACTAAAGCTTGACCAAAATTCAAAACTGAATGTTATTTTTCATGCATATCTCTTTAACTTTAACTTACCTGTTTTATGTATTTGCACACATAAGATGGCTCAAGTTGTACGCAACCCTGAGGAGATTATGCCCCAAGCTGAGTTCCTTAACACTAGGACTCATGCAAACAACCACTACATTGACTTGACCAAACTGAAAAATCCTACTTATCTCATTGTCACTGAAATCCTAAAGATACACCTACTAAACCACCTCCTGACTTACAACCCATCTACAACCGGCACACATGTTCCTAAGCTTTACGTTCAACAATTCTGGAAAACATGTGCTGTGCGCATCAATAACAGGGGGCATGAGGTCATTCATGATGAGGTCGACGAATTTCAAGTTAACATACCTCTCAATCACCTCAGAACGATCTTTGACCTACCCACTGCAGGCAGCGGACCTCCTGCAACAGAATTTGAGGAAATCCCAGATTAGGATACATGTCTTGTAGCCATCAGGGAAATCCCAGATGAGGATGCATGTCTTGTAGCCATCAAACGCCCCGGCTTACATCCCAAGTATAACACAATTATGACGGTGCTTCAACGGTGTCTCACACCCAAGCATTCGGGTTATGAATTTCCAACGGAGCATCAGCTCAAAATCTTTGTGGCAGCGGCCAATCATTCACATGTGGATTATGCATTTCTTCTCTTCCAAGACATCAAAGCTACAATGCTAAGGAAGAATTCCCAGAAGAAGAAGGATGCAAACATGTTGCCGTACCACCGCTTCATACCTATGATCATCCAATATGTGATGGATCAGAATGCTGACATCCCTCGCCAGGCAGGTTTACCTTCTATTACTCCTAAGCTTTTTATACATATTAAACCTGCCATTCCAACCAATCTGCCTATCCCAAGACCATTCCCTGTATCTCTCCTTGATTTATGTGAGCATAATGATATTCTAGTGAGTTATAGGGCGAGTGTAGGAATACCTCCCATGGTTGTGCCAGAACCGGCCATACCTGCCCAGGGAGGAGTAGTACCAGGTGAGGACTTAGAGAATAGGCTTCAGAAATCTATGGGAGATGATGAGCAGGGAGAGGAGAGAGAAAATGAAGAGAGGGATGGAGAAGAAGGTGAAGGTGGAGTTATTAGAGAGGGAGGGGATGCATATGATCCCGCCACCATTCAAACCATTATCAAATCTCTTTCCCAAACCACCCACACCCAAGCTGTACTAGAAGAACTTGGTCTTGACGCTTCAGAGTCATCCAGTTCCAAATCTTCTCATGATGAGTCTGCTTCCCAACCAGGAGGTGCCCCTGCCTTTGAACCTGTCACTTCTCCTATGGGCACCCCTGAGCAACCAATTGAATAGCCAGCTGAAAGCACACCCTCCTTCATGAAACTAACTGACCCCCATACTACCTCTCCTGACCAGACCCAAACAGTTCAACCTATCCTTCCTCAACCAAGTGGTCTGGTCATAACCTTAAATCCTCTTACTCAACCTATTGATATTCCTACTATCAGACAGGAAATTGTAGCCCCAGAACATGACATTCCAGTCACTTCTCCAACTCATAGCCTATCTGTTGACACTGGTTCTGTCACTCCTGATTCATTAATTGCTCCAAATCAATATGCCGGATATGGTCCAGGTAGTGGTGAATATGAAGATAGCTTTGTTGTATGGAGTGTGAGTGAGAATGAGGAGGTGAGAAAAGAAAATACGAGTGCTGAGGGACCCCTAGCCCAAGAAAGCCGGGTAGCCACATCTACTACGGGACCTAATATTGTTGGGTCTCGTATTGAACAAGTCGCGGTTATCCCACCCGTGCGGTTTTCAACCCCACCAAGCTACTACGGTGTCTCTCAATAGGCACCGTATTCATTGCACAGGGCCTTAACACATACACTAGGTCTACCCCAATCGGGAGTTAGACCTATTGAACATAGAGGAACGCCTCCCTCATCCTCGACTCCTTTTAATGCACAATTTGATATACCACAAATCTCCGCTTATCTTGACCAACACAGGGTTACAACTGATGCACTGAGCTTGTATGTCTAACAAGTCTCCTCAACTTCCAGTGGTGGTACCTCTCAAGGTGCCATTCAAGGATTGGAAGGAAATCCTGCTGGAGCCAACATCCCTGCTGCTCCAGTAGGTGGTACTGCCTCTGTGGCTGGTACCCCTACCCGAAGTCTTAGTGATTCCGGGTTTGTGACACGTGCAGAACTTCAAGATTATATTCAACAAGCCGTGGCACAAATCCACCAACAACTACAGACGACAAATCAAAAGTTGGATCGGATAGAATAATACTCCCAGGCCCAGCAACAATAACTCAATAGGATTGAGGCACTCCTTACTGCTAGATCTCCTGTGCCAGAGCATCAACCACAACCTGATCCAGCATCTATGTATGTGGATGCTTTAAAGAGCTTGCTGCATGTTAAACTTCTGGAATAACGGACAGAATCTGCTCATGATCAAGACCTTCTGACAACTCTACGCATTGAACAACGTCCACAGGGAATCTTCTTGGATGACTTTCACGAGATTCATGAAGATGTCAACAGAAAGATAGATGGGGTGACTAGAGGCTTCTACACCTCTTTAGAGAAGGTTACTGACAAACTGAAACTACTTGAACAAACATGTCGGGCTCAGGCCCAAAGTAGCAAAAGGAGGCGGGATGATCAAGATCCTGATGATCAACCCGAGGGGGAGAAAAGAAGAAGAGTATATATGACATCTCCCTCTGTGGTTGCAAATGTACCTCTCGTACCTGTTCCCCGCTTTAGTTCATACTTATCTGCAGGTACAAGTTCAGCTGGGTCCGGGAGTCAACAACATATGAAAACTGCACAAAAATTGGCCGATGAAGGTTATGAACAACAACAAAAAGAGAATGCAGATAAACAAATTGTACTTTATGCACCTCAGCAATAATATGAACCGAGGCCAATCGATCTTGAAGAAGGTGAATTACCTTATGATCAGTCCCATGCCGAGATGTTCAACTTGTTTAGTGACTCAGATGATAAAATGGAGGATTTATATGAGTCTATACACGCATCACCTGCAAGGCATATGGGAGATAGCAGTTCTACTCAACCAGAGGAAGAACCTGAGGATCCTGAAATTCGTGATATGTTCAAAGATATATATGAATATGTGAAAGACACTACACGTCCAACTTCACCCAGAGTTGTCCACATATTTGATGATGTCATCAGTGAAAGAGAGCTTGCACTTAGAAGAAAAGAATGGGCAGTAATCTCTAGAAGGGAAGCTAGAAGGAAACCTAAACAGAAGAAAACCACCTTCGACGTGTCCAGGTTTCTCAGTGGAGTAAATATTGAAGTTCATGAAAGCTTCCCTCCTCCTCGTGGTCAGTTTCAAGAATCAGCTGCCGATGTACTAGAAAGAAACAGACAGAAAGAGGCAGCTGAGAAAGCAAGACAAGAATCAGAATGGCCCTTGCCACCGTACTTCATAGTACCACCTTCTCCTCCAATGTAACGTGGAGATCCAGGTCTGGATGCAAGAAACATGTTCACTAGAAGTGCAGGCCAGCAACCTTTATGGAAAAACTATTATGTTAATGCTGCCAATCTTGAAGAAAGAATGTCAGACATCTTTTGCAGCGAACAAATACAGGTTATCCCTCCTGAGTTGCGGAACATGGATGATAAGCAATGAAGAAGATACGAACACATCCTCACTCAGTGTATGTCTGATGCAGAAGAGAACAAATCAGAATATCCAATCGTTGAACTCATCAATGTCTACACTCAAACCACCTTCAGAATAAAGTATGTCATCTTTCACGTCAATAGAGCAAACAACCTAACATACTTCCTCACCGAAGCAGATCTTAGGTTTGTTAAAGTTGAAGACATTAGCTTTATCTTTGACACTGTTTCTCAGAAGAGAGAAAAGTGGCCAGAAGAAGAATTTGGGAGAGCTGCTTTGATGAGATACTTAAGAAATCTGATGGAATTCATAGAGGAGCATGATCTGCAACTTGGAGCCGAGAATAATTATAGGAAAATAAATCTCTTAAAGCCTAACCAGAGCCATCCAGACTTAGAAAAGCTTGAAGAGTTGACTGTGATTTGATGAAGGACATGAAAGCTTCAAGGGTGAACGAGGAGTTGTCTCCAAGAACACCAAAGGTGAAAAGATCTTCATAAGACTCGATGAGCTGATGTCATACTCAGACGGCACATTGAAAATCCTTCATCACAAGATACATCAGAAGGTATGGGATAACCGTGAAGCCTACACTTATGATCAACATGTCCAGGCCTATCGCGCTATTGAACAGATGAAGACTACACTGTCAAACAGAAGGCAAGTAAGGAAGTGGCTAGTGGCATTCGGGATTCGCAACAAATCAGCCTATGAATAGGTTTATGTACTTATTTGTTGTGAATCGTTGCACACCTCACTTAGGGGGAGAATGTTAGATTGTAAAAGTGAAGGTGCAATATGTAATTATATTAAAGTTGGGTAAATCCTATAAAAGACATTTGCCCTACCATTCTAATCTAAGCTTTGCATATTTCAAAGATTGTGTTTGTGTTCTCTCCATATTGCTCTCGGCTCTCTCTCTCCCTCTCTCTCTCTCTCTCTAAACCGAACACACACTAGTAAGAACACGTCCAAGCATTGCTTCATCCGTAAGAAATACGGGACCATCAATTTTGGGCCGGGACTTCCAATTATCACCAAAATAGATCGCACCACAGTGTGAACTCTGGCCAGGACTCCCGATTATCGCAGAGTCTTTCACATCCTTTCCCGCAATGGTTTCAACCCGAATGCCCAAGGTTTGGTCACTTCTGACACCCGAGTACCGTTTAACAGGAAAGGTGTACTATTAGGTGGGTAGCACACTGATCTATGAATTTTCTAAAAAGGATTTCAAAGTTTTTAAACCAAAAAACTTTTGCCAGTTTTCTTGTAAAAACACTGTTTAATAATAACTATTATTTTAACCCTGTTTTATTTCATCATGTGAATCACAACCGCGCATATAAATTATGTAAAGAAATAAAACAACACACAATATCTACGCCTTAGCCTTGCCCTTAGCTAATATCGGTTTCGTGAGCCACACGAAAAACCCGACTGTCTAAAACCTAAATGGAAAACAACACACATGGCATGAACATCTGAAGCTCCCACTGGCTCTAGCATCCAATCCTGCTCCTTGCTCCTTGTATCAGCTTCAAAACTATTCTACATGTCTATTCTAAAACTAATACAAACTAGAATTAAAAATACAAAGAAATCAAAGGCACGCAGGCCCGCTAATCTAGTACTTTTATATAATAGAATAGGAGTTGTAAGTGGCACGCAGGCCTTCCCACACCATAAAACAGAATAAACCAACACAACCACAAGAGTAGTAAATAAAACATTTCACAAGGTTTAGGGCTCAGCTATGACATCCCAAACATGTACTAAACTAATACATAAAAAAACTTATTTCTAATTATCACAACCTGATGAATTGCCTTGATTTCAACCAACTGTTAAAATCACCTGGTTTAACAATAGCTATTATATTAATTATTGTTATGCGATTAAAGAATACCAAAATAATTAATTTCAATTAATACTTGATTATTTTAAAATAATCATGACCAAAGTTAAAAATTTTAACCATAAGATTGAAAATAATCTTTTACAAACTTTTAGATTTAATCCTGTTTGGTATTACCCAAACTAAACCTAAACAGCATTGAGCCACAAAACTGGGCCGGAAAAACATGGTGGACCGACCACCAATCTTGGGCCGGCTGAAAACTAGGCCGTGGGTAGCAGGCCGTAGCTGGGCCGCCGACCACGCCTCATCCACTGTCGCCGGTAAGCTGGCCGCAGACAGCAGCCGCCGCCGCCGTACCCTGGCCGTAGACCACCACCTCGCCGCCTACACTTCTGTGGCAACGAGGGCAGCCGACGCCGACAATCCAGCCGAAACCGATCGCCGACGCCGGCGATGATCACGCCGCCATGAAGCCGCCGCCGATTTTTTTCCATCGCAAAAACAATAATAACAACTAAAAATTAAACTTTTTTATCAAAGCCAGATTATTATCCATTTAAAATCAAAACTTGATTTCAAAATACTTGGATAAACAAAAAGGTTAAAACTTTGATAAACACAAACCTATTCATCACGATAAAAAGAAACGTAACTAGTTCCTTACGAGACTAGAAGTGGTTCTCATACCACTGAAGGGTTTTTTAGGGTATAAAATCAGATAATGATAATACGTAGCTGAATAAAAACTCAAAAACCTCATCCGGTGTTCTCATCTAGTTCGTACAAGAAACTATACAAAAGTAGTGGATAAAAGTTATACCTTTTTATAACAATCTTGAAACTTGATTCCAGAAAGCTAAAGGTAGAACACCGCTACCGCACCACTACGAACAGGCTGCTAGACCGCCACAGGATTTCACAAAAAAAATCACGTGAGACCGAGTGTGTGTGTGTGTATATTCTACGCAGACCGAGAAGCCCCTACGGGTGGTCTTCGAAGTCGACGCAGGTAAAGGGGAGGGAGGCTAGGGCTTCTTTGTTGCAATTAATTATTCTAATGTGATTTCTTAAGGCTTAAAAGGTTATTTATATATATAAACCTTATTAAGGCCAAACTCATTTAATTAAAGCCCAGCTTTAATTAAACTATTAATTAATTACACAATATACCCTTTGACATTTCTAATTAATTAATAACTATTAATTAATTGGTCCAGTTAATATTTAAACTACATATTAATTCCTTCTTTAAAATAATAAATAACTATTATTATTTTTCCTTTCAATAATTAATTAACTAATTAATTATTCCACACACATAACTGGGGAAAATCCATTTGACTAAATTGGGTGTGTAGCAGTGTGATCCTTTAGTGTCTCATAGCATTGGACACGATGACACGTAGTTATCTATCTCTGCACATAATCTAACAAACAATTCCTAATAATTTGGTGGCTTCAGAATACGCAAAAGTATTTCCTGAATTACGTGGGTTGCCTCCAAGACAAGAGGTACAGTACAAGATTGACTTGATTCCGGGTTGTAGCTAAGTCTCCGTACAGATTAGATCCTACTGAAATAAGAAGAAAGATTACTTAAATTCAGGATTTGTTAGACAAGGGTTTTATTCGTCCTAGTTCTTCTCCGTTGGGTGCGCCGGTTTTATTTGTCAAGAAAAAAAGGTATTCTTCGAATGAATATTGATTATAGGGAGCTAAATAAGAAGACACTTAAAAACAAATACCCTTTACCCACGATTGATAATTTGTTTTATTAGCTGCAAGGTGTGTCGTACTTTTCTAAAATTGATTAGAGATCGGGATATCACGAGGTACGTGTTTGTAATACCGTATTTTTAAAATAAATAAATCCTACATTATGAGTATTTTGCTATTAACATGTAGTATATTGAATGGACTAAAGATTTTGGGCTAGATAATTAAAAGCCCACAGGCTAAACATGGATGGGCTTGAGGCTTAGTAACAAGTATAAAAAGAAGATTAGGGTTCAGACCCCAAGCAAAGGAAGCATACTGTTGCATTTCATTCTTGCCTGGAAGATAGAGTGAGAGAGGAGCTGTGATCTTCAAGTAGTAGAGGAGAGAAGAAGAACTCCATCTTGAGACCCATCTTCAAGGAATTGAAAGAAGAAGCATCAGGTAACAATCTCCATCTCATTATGCTTTTATAGAGATAATTATGGTGGAGTTTTAACATGTTTTAAGCTTGAAGAAAATATCCCGTGTAGGTTGTTTTTGTAAGTGCTCAAGCTAGGGAGAAATCAAATGGGTTTTAAGTTTAATCATAAGGGAATGTAAGTTTTCTTTTTAATAAGTTATCCTCATGATGGAGGTGTTAATGTATAATCGTTAAAAATGGATTTGAGCATATTTGGAAATCTTCTAAAACTCTCTCATAGTGATTTAAGAAACCTGACTAGAACAATCGTCATTTTTCATTAAGGGGACTGAAATTCAATTGTTGCTCTAGGTGCAAAATTAGAAACTCACATAGTGCATGTCTCACTTGTACCTAGTGCTTGCTTATATGTACTCAATATAAATTCGATACTTAGGCTTGGGGTATGTGAATACAGAATTCGAAACTCGACATATGCAAAATTCCAAACAAGATGTAGCAAACTCGATATTGGACCTTCATGCTTAATTAACTTCTACTCGATGCTTGTTTGGTTTTACTTGAAGCAAAAAATTCGACACCTGATATATATAAATTCGATACATGGAATTTTAAGCCAAAAATTAGATACTTGGACTACAAAAATTCGACACCTGTGATATATACTTCAAAAAATTTGAAGCTTATGAGTTGTGAATTGTAATGCAAAATTCGAATATGGGCGTGGGGAAATTCGATGAAGGGCCCAGGGAATTATTTGGAATTCCACATAGCTACAACTCCTTCTTAATGTCATGCTTCCATGCTTCTAGAGTAGTACACTATGCTTGGCCAACTTGTACATTAGATACCATGCATGACCAAGACTTGTACTTATTGCATTCACATGTTGTTTAACTTGTACCTTGACTATTTATGAGACTGCATTAATTGATGGGATATGTTGTAGGTTCCTGCGATCAAGACTAGTTGTGTTATGAATGGGATTAGCTGATAACCGAGTTGAGTCTACGATCAGGTTAGTACTCTTACTTACAACCTAATTTGGGGAAATTACATGATCGTGAAATAATTGTACGTATATGACAAATGTTGTTCTAATACTTGTTGGGACCATTCACTTCGTTGGCGGGTATGAGGGACCGTTCACTTCAGTGGCGGGTACGATGTAACACTTGGGGCTGTTCACTTCGGTGGCGGGTATGATGTAACACTTGGGACCGTTCACTTTGGTGGCAGGTATGATGCAACACTTGGGACCGTTCACTTCGGTGGCGGGTATGATATATCACTTGGGACCGCTCATTTCGGTGGCGGGTATGATGACATTCGTATCGATAATATTTAATCGTTGATGTAATGAACTAAATTAGTTTGTATGTAACATACTCGCTAAGCCTTGTGCTTACGGTTGTTGTTTAATTTCTTTTCAGATGGTGACCACGGTGGGGCTCCAGCTCGTTTCTGATAGCTTGACTTTGCCAATACTTCAGCTAACTCTATCTTAACGTTTTAAATTCGTATTTTGATTCAAACTTTACTCTGGTTGTAACTTAACACTCGTACCTATGTTTCAGTAATTTGTCGTGTGTTGACGTTTGGTTTACTCTCTTTAAAAATAATAATAAAAAAAATATTTGGGACGTTACAACTTGGTATCAGAGCCTTGGTTTAAGCGATTCAGATGCGTTTTCGCGTGTTTGGACTTAAACCTTGGTTCTAGTCATTTTCAAAACTGTGTTTCTAAACCTTTTAGTGTCAACTTTTCAACAAGCTACCGGCTGGAGTTAGTCCGAGTGGTCGTGAGTACGAGGTAAGAGGTATATGAAATGACGATTATATAATTCTTGATGTTTGGCCTTAGTATAATACTAATGACATGATATGATTTTTGCCTACTTCATGACCGATACATTGCCCAAGCTAGTGAATCGGGATTCCTAGGGGTAATGACAAGATCCAGTATGTGTAGTGTGTTTGTAATGAACTAAATTAGTTTGTATGTAACATCCAGTATGTGTCTCGTGAATCCGGTTAGGGGTACTTGTAGAGATAAGATGCATGTTGCTAGGGTACCTTAGAACCGCCTAGGGTTGCCTTATAATTAAAATTTTGACATGTAGCAATTGAAATGTGAACTGATATGACAATGGGGACTGTATGGCAATGCAACCTGTATGACTAATGCATTGTCTATACATCCAGTATGGTGACTACGAGAAGCAGACCTGTGATACAAGTGGGTCCTGCACACCCACCTGATGGTGCCGATACTAGTGTGACAGGGGAAAATTGTCCACGTATGCAACCAATCTTGAATCATCACCGGCCTGAAACTTTGTTTCCGCCAGTCATGGAACAAGGGAATCCGGGAAAGGAAGAAGATGAATTAGTAGAAATGAATATGACTGAAATGGTGACCAACACCTTGAAGGAACTTCTGCCAATGATTGTTGAGGGTCTGTGTAACACCGTATTTTCTAACTCTACTTTGGAATACGCGCGGAAGCTAAAACACATTACTAAAATATATAATAATGAAAATACAAATTTAACTTGTTTGATTTACAAAATACATTTACAGTGTTACACCAAAACAGGCTCTTTACAAAAACAAACAGATATCAGAGTTATGATCAGTCCACAATTCTAGTTTCACCTCTATCTTCCACATACCAGAAATATCCTGTAAAAGAGTTCAACAGTGGGGGATTAGCACAAAGCTAAGTGAGAGAATAGATATAAAAAACATACAAGGCATAAAGCCCAAACAACCAAGCTCAAGCAACAAGAGAACCGGCGGTCTTGCGGGACCTTCAACCAAATGCCGGCCAAAACATAAGGTTTACCGATAGCCCAGTTATCACAGATAACAGTACTAGCACCTCTTGATTACAACAAATGCTTATCAAGACGATTACTATTACTGTATATCCCTAAACAAAGACCCAGCTGAAAAACAACCGCCAAGCTGATCTCCACAACAACATGTATATATATAGTAAACAGGAGATAACATCTCAAAGAGCAACCAATCAGGAGTTATATCTTATACATCCAAGATATTTATCCACTCACCGATATCTTCAACATTCAGGCAACTCAGTCTTTACTTATCTACTGAGTTTTATCTCCATCTTCAACAGTTAGGCAATACATACATTTCTTTTATAAGCCAAGGCCATACTGAATGTACAATTCATGTTCATCTTCAAATCATCAAAGAGTTGATCTTTAATCGGATTCCTCATAACAAATCAAATTCTGAGCAAAGGTAAAATTAGAATTCCGACCAAATCTTGAATTCCGAGTGAGGGTCAATTCCGATCAAACCAATTCCTATTGAATTCCCAAATTCCGATCAAAGGCAATTCCGATAAAATCAAATCCGAGCTAAGGCTCAATTCCGAATAAAGGCAATTCCGACTAACTCATACATTCCGATTAATTATATAGATTCCGAGTAAAGTCACATTCCGACTAAGAGTCGGATTCCGATCGAAAGTGTTAGGGTATATCAAAGTCTGATTTCATACTTAAATCATGAATTCCGAGTAATGTCCAATTCCGAGTGAATCCAAATCCGACTACATCAAATCCGATTAAAAAGTTAAGGCAATAGTTCTATTCTCTCGGATTCCTATCAATTCCTATAGATTTAGTCGGATTTCATCAATTCCGAGCCATTCATCCATGAATTCCGACTGATTCATACTTATGAATTCCGGGTCATTCAAAATCATACTAACTTCGATTTTTTAATCTGATTTTAAGCATGCAACCTCATCTAAGTTTCCAGAACTGAATTCTAAACATGTTTTGATCATATAAACATCAAATACTAACAAACATGTATCTTAGATCATGAATTCATCATACATTTTCATTCAATCGGATTTCACACATAACTTCATATAAATCCGAAATTAATCCACAATTAACATATTATTTCATCAATCTAACCTCTTAGATGATTCAGAATACTCCAGTTAATCAATTAGCACAATTCAAGATCAACAATTTCGAGTTCTTTCTTCTCTCTTCTTGCTCTCGGCCGTAGGTACACAAACACACACTCACTTTTGGTCTTTGCATGTAATGAGAGAAGAAGTGGCAAGGTGGTGGGGTTTAGGTGTCAAAACCGACACCTCACCCATCCATTAACAATAATTACAATTATTTAATTACTATCACAATTTAATTAATTTAAATTAATTAAACACATAAATTAAATAATCAACCTATTAATTAAAGTAAACCCACTTAATTACCTTAATCCTACTAGGCCGGTAAGGAGGGTGTTACAAATCTTTCCCCCTTAAGAAGATTCCGTCCTCGGAATCTGATCGCGCTCAAACAAGGCTGGATATCGACTCCTCATATCTTCTTCGGTTTCCCAAGTTAAGTCTGAAACCAAGTTGTGTTTCCACTTTACCAAGACCATTGGAATCTGTTTATTTCTCATCTTTGTTACCTTACAATCTAGTAACTCAACCGGTTCCTCAATCAGTCTCCTATTGGAATCTACACGCAGATCTTTTATCGGCAACACCTGAGTCTGATCTTCTATATTACACTTTCTCAGATAACAAACATTGAACGTGTCATGGATACCTACTAACTCATCAGGAAGATCCAAAACCACTGTCTGATCATTCATTACTTTACGAATTCTGAACGGACCAATATATCGAGGAGCTAACTTTTCACGTTTCCCAAAGCGTATCACGCCCTTCCATGGTGAAACCTTTAAGTAAAGTCTTTCTCCCTCAACAAAATTCACTGGTCGACGACGCGGATCTGCATACATCTTTTGTCGATCCCTTGCAGCTTTCAACTTTTCCCTAGCCACTGCAACTTTATCTGCTGTGATTTGAACAATATCTGGTCCAGCAAACTGTTTCTCTCCTGCCTCTTACAAACAAGTAGGAGTTCTGTACGGTCGCCCATATAACATCTCATACGGCGGCATTCCGATACTGGAGTGATAAGAATTGTTGTAGGCAAACTCAACCAGTGGTAGATGCGAATCCCAAGAACCCAAAAACTCTAACGCACATGCCCGAAGCATATCTTCTAAATTCTGAATTGTTCTCTCTGATTGGCCATCTGTCTGTGGATGATAAGCTGTACTTAAATTAACTCTCGATCCCAACTCTTGCTGTAGTGTGTTCCACAAATTCGACACAATCCTCGAATCCCGATCTGACACAATAGACAAAGGAACTCTATGTCTAGATACTATCTCGTCAATATACAGCTTGGCTAACTTACTCAAGTTTGCAGTCTCAGCAGTAGCAAGAAAGTGTGCACTCTTGGTTAATCTGTCGACAATAACCCATATCATATCGTTTCCTTTCTGGGTCCTCGGAAGTTTTGTTACAAAATCCATCGTAATGTGATCCCACTTCCATTCTGGTATTGCTAACTGTCTCAGCGATCCGTATGGCTTCTGGTGTTCAGCTTTCACTTGTGCACATATATGACATGACTCCACAAATCGTGCAACATCTAACTTCATAGTAGGCCACCAATAAAAGGTCTTCATACTATGATACATCTTAGTGCTACCAGGATGAACAGACATTCTAGATTTATGAGCTTCAGTCAAAATCAATTCCCGCAATTTACCAAGCTTCGGCACCCAAACACGATTCTGATACCTCCTCAAACCACGAGAATCAGTTGTCAACTCATACTGTCTTTTTACCATAAACTCATCTTTCAAGTTTTCTGCCTTCAGTTCTTCCAATTGTGCAACCATCAACTGATCGATCAAATCTGATTTGATCTCTAACCACATGAACTTTACTGTATCTACATAACCCTTCCTACTCATCAACAACCACATTAACTTTTCCTGGATGATACTGAATGTCACAATCATAATCTTTAATCAGCTCTAACCATCGGCGATGTCTTATATTCAATTCCTTCTGTGTGAACACATACTGCAGACTCTTGTGATCAGTGCAAATCGTGCACTTTGTACCATACAAATAATGTCTCCACAGTTTTAAAGCCAACACCACTGCTGCTAACTCCAAATCATGAGTCGGATAGTTCTTCTCGTTGGGTTTTAACTGTCTGGAAGCATAAGCTATAACTTTACCTCTTTGCATCAGTACACATCCTAACCCAGCATGTGAAGCATCACAGTATACCACAAAATCTTCTGATCCATACGGTAATGCAAGAACAGGAGCTTGACACAGAAGTTGCTTCAAAGTCTGAAAAGCATTCGAAAAGTCTTTAATGAAACGTCTGTAATAACCTGCTAGACCAAGAAAACTTTTGATCTCTGTCGGCGTCATAGGAACGTTCCAATTCATCACAGCCTCTATCTTTGACGAATCTACTTTAACACCGTCTTCACAAATCACATGACCCAGAAACTTGACTTCACGCAACCAGAACTCACACTTGGACAATTAGGCATACAGCTTGTGTTGCTTTATATTCTCCAAAACTTGTCGCAGATGCTGATCATGCTCATCCTCCATTTTAGAATACACAAGAATATCATCAATAAACACGATAACGAACTTATCCAAGAATGGTCGACACACCCGATTCATCAGATCCATGAACACTGCAGGAGCGTTAGTCAGACCGAACGGCATAACGAGAAACTCATAGTGACCATACCGCGTACAAAAGGCTATCTTCGGTATATCCTCTTCGGCCACCCTAACCTGATGGTATCCCGACCTCAAATCAATCTTCGAGAAGTACGAAGCTCCCTGAAGTTGATCAAACAAATCATCTATTCTTGGCAACGGATACTTGTTCTTGACAGTCCTCTTATATAAATCTCTGTAATCTATACACATACGCAAAGTCCCGTCTTTCTTTTTCACAAACAACACCGGTGCACCCCAAGGCGAAGAGCTTGGACGAATAAACCCCTTGTCTAACAGTTCCTGTATCTGAGTCATCATTTCTCTGATCTCTGAAGGAGCTAATCGGTAAGGATCTTTCGCAATAGGTGTACTACCAGGTATCAGATCAATCTTATACTCGACATCACGCACTGGTGGAAACCCTGGCAAATCGTCTGGAAATACCTCAGGATACTCCGAAACCACATGAACATGTGTAACAGGCCGCTTTTCTTTCTATACATCAATAGCATAGGCTAAAAAGGACGCACACCCTTTGGCTAAAGATTTTCTAGCCTTCATATACGAGATAATCGGAAGAGAAGATGGATATCTATCCCCACGAGCCACGACATGCGACCCGACAGCCAGAGGAATAGTTATCAGTTTCTTATGACATTGGATACTAGCCCTATGGTGACTTAACCAATCCATGCCTAATACTAAATCCAATGCAGGTATAGGCATCACCAAACAGTCTACAGGGAAACTAGTACCATTACTAATCTGAACTCCAGCCATAGAAGTTGTCACAGGTACTACATTACCATCAGCTACTTCTACCTCTAAAGGAGTAGTGTTCACAGAAGCAGGTAATTTTAATTTATCATACAAAGTCATAGATATAAACGATCTATTTGCACCAGAGTCAAACAAAACACGTGCAGGGATAAAGTTAACTATGAACATACCAGTAATTACATCATCACTGCCTGTTGCTTCCTTGGCAGTCATTTTGAAAGCTCTGCCTTCCGCAGAAGGTACAGTTTTCCGCTTCGGCCCTGCAGAAGACGATCCCCCAGTGTTACTTACCCCTGCCCCAGTCCCCACGGTCTTCAATTTGGGACACGCCCCTCTTCCTTGCATTTCCAACAAACTAAGGTGCTTAACCTACAAGCACCCATATCTTGACCAAACTCACCACACCTCAAACATTTGCGAGTTTGCGGCGTGCACTGCCGAGTGTGACGAGATTTGAAATTATGGCACCATGGCTTATTTTGAGAAGATCCGGATCCCTTGAACCTCTGCTCGGACTTTCCATGATGACTCTGCCCTTTAACTTTACCTTGATTCCCTTTGGAACCTCCGCTAAACTTATTGAAAGACCCTCTGTTCATATTCTCCCAATCTTTAGCATCAGACTCTGCAGCTCTTGCCAAAGTGAATGCCTGAACTAGCGATGTCCCCAGACGAGTGTTACCCCGATATTCTGGTAACAAAGCTTTAACAAAGTGTTGAACCTAAGAATGTTCCTCGGGCACCCACTGTTTTGCAAATCTGAGAGTCACTTGAAACTTGTTGATCAACTCATCCTCAGACATATTACTTGTCTGTGCCAAATCTAGGAACTATCGTTGAATCTTTGCCATGTCAAAAGCGTTACAAAACTGCTCACAGAACTTATCCTGGAATTGCTCCGAGGTGATGGCATTAACAACCTCCCTCGCCAGGTGTGTGGTCAGTGAATCCCACCACGTCAAGGCTTGATCTTTCAACCGTCTCGTTGCAAACTTGACCCACTTGGCTTTCTCACAGTTGCAGGCTTCTAAAGCTTTCACAGTTTCTTTCCACATGCCACAAAATCTTTGAATTGACATTTATTCCTAACTTCTTGTTGTGGAAACCACGGGATGAAGAATTTATGTTGTGGTGTTTGATGTTGGTTAGACACTCCTTGTGGTATAGGGATAAATGGAAAGGATCCATAAGGAGTTGACACCGTACTCACAGTAGCTGTAGTATAAACTGGTGGTGGTAAGGATTGAGTAAATGTAGCTGTTATCGGAGGCATATGTACTGTACTAGTTTTTTGAGAGGATTGGGTCTGGTTCAACTGATGCTCAAGTTGTAGTATACGATCTCTCTGAGTTTGCAAATTATCTTCCAGCTGTAACACATAATCTTGGTTATCAGACTCCCCGTTGTGTGAGGTACCAGCTCTGTGTTGTTCATTGGCAGCAGTAGAGGACACATTGTTGTTTTGCCTTCTTAGGGAAGAAGGGGTAAGTACTGGGTTCTCGGTATTGTCAGCCATAATCTGTTCTATACAACATGTCACCAGTTGTCAGATTATAATCTGTTAGTACCATATCATATTCTCAACAACTATCTTACTAATTACCTACCATGGAAATATTGGACTGATCAGAGCCTCGGTTCGACTATTGCACAACTCAACAATGCAAATCCTCAAACCAGGGCTCTGATACCATTAATTGTAACACAATATTTTCTAACACTACTTTGGAATATGCGCGGAAGCTAAAACACATTACAAAAATATATAATAATAAAAATACAACTTCAACTTGTTTGATTTACAAAATACATTTACAGTGTTATGTTGGTGAATAATTGTAAATCCCTAGTTCTTATCAATCCAATACATACATGTTTACTTGAAATGTTAATTCAAATGTGTTTTGATTAATGGTTTGCATGTTTATACATTCTAAGTGGTTACTTATGTTTGTCTTAAGCTTACAAGTACTTAGTCATGTGTTGATTTGTGTTTGGAAGTTTAAGTATGAGTGAAGAGCATCACGTGCGTGATGAGACTCACTACGTGCGTAGTGGAGCTCACTACGTGCGTGGTGAGGTGGTCGATTAAAGTTACATTAATTATTATTAAAACATCCGGTACGTGCGTACTGGACTAACTACGTACGTAGTGCAGAGCATTACGTGCGTAGTGGAAATTAATTAAGGAAGTGACGTGTTACACTCAAATACGCGTATTCCACACTATAAATACTGATTAACCTCGTATTAGCGTGGGTAATCGTCGGGGAATCGTCCGTAACCGCATATAACTACCGGAAATCGACCTTAAGCCTTAGTGAGCCTTCGTAATCGTACGTTTAACCTCGGTAATTGCGAACTTAGTGTTAATCTCGAATCCAAGGGCAGCCGTAAGCATTCTGTGTGAGTTCTTAGAGTTGTTCTTGTTCTCTACTCTGTGTGTTCTTCGTGTTAACTGTGTGCCGGACACCTAAGCAGATCTTAGAATCCTTAGGAAGTTTGGGAAATAGATATTCCACACTATTTCTCATCCTAGATCAGTCCTAGCATTAGGGTGTTTTAGTTTAGAACCCCCACGGTCCTACAAAGTGGTATCAGAGCCTTGTGTTTTGATTGATCACTTTTCTTTAGGTTTCGTGATCTAGGTGTCGTTTTGGTCATTTAGGTGCATTCGTTCTGTCGTTCTCTAAGTGTTTCTTCGTGTGTATTATCGTCAACAGGGCATTTTTGGGTTAAAAAGTTTAAATTTTTACGTTAAAAGGTCTGAACTGTTGCAGTTTAATCGTGTAAAGTGCTTTTCATTACGTGCGTATTTATCTTCAGTGCGTGCGTAGTGGGTGGTTGGTCCTCTAGAATCTTCGGTAGCCTGTGTGTCTGCGCGTGCGTAGTGGGTCATCAACACGTGCGTAGTTCTTCTCACTTCGCACGTATTGAATCTTTGTGTTAAATATTTTCTTGTCAAACAAGTTTTTCAACACGTACGTACTGAATTAATTTCGTGCGTACTAAATTTCCATTCCGTGCGTACCTGAGTCTGTGTGACAGTATTCTTAGCCTTTAGATTTGTGCGTAGTGTGTGGTCATCTCGTGCGTATTTAGTATCTATTCCGTGCGTACATCAGTAAGTGTGAGTGTTTGTTTGTTAAAATGTCTGACATGAGTGCTATGGCTGCCAAACAAACTATAACTGCATTAAGTAATTTAATAATGGACAATGAACAAGGCGGGATAAATAAAGTACCTAGACTGCTAACCATGGAAGACTACCCATTCTGGAAACCACGTTTTGAAATATTTATCGATGGGGTTGATCCACGGTTGCACCGGGCCATTTCTGCTGATTATGTCGTGCCTAAAGGTGACGGGAATATCGAAGTTCCCTATGATCAGATGAGTGACGATCAGAGGAAGGCTTATGATGCTGAGAAGAAAGTCTACTCTTATTTGATCCAAGCCATTCATAATGAGATCTTCCACCAGTTCCGACGGTATAGAACGTCATGTTCCTTGTGGAATGTGCTACAAAAGAGGAACGAGGGGAATGCATCTCTGAAAGAGCTCAAGGCCTCACAGTTGAGAAAGGAGTTTGACCACTTCACCTCATACGTGAATGAAAAGTTTCCAGATATGATCAACAGATACAACCATCTTCTCAGTGAAATGGATAGTTTGGGGGTGCAGATCTCAGAAAGACAACAAGTAGAGACTTTGTCCAAGGCACTACCCAAAAGCTGGAGGCCGTTCATTATGATTCTTAAAAATGGTGAAGGTTTTGAGGGCATGGATCTGAATGACTTCATTACTAAGCTGAAAGAGCATGAACAGAAGGAGCAAAACCTAGACAGATTGAGCAGCTATGTGCAAAATCCCTCATTATACTGTACTGGACCCATTGCTTCTCCAGTCACTTCATCAAATGCTCCACTGTAGACAGCCTTTACATCTAATGTTTGTTCTTCAAGCAAGTCTGCTCCTGAAACTACAAGTGGACCACCATATTCTGCTCCTTCAAGCAAAACGTCTATGCCTGCCTTAAACACTGAGCATTTCAAGCATGGCAGCACTGAAGAAGTAAAAGAGCATATTGGGATGCTTAGTGCTTTGGTCACATCATATGATGATCTGCTAAAGGGTAAAATCGGAAATGCCTACCTGACTCAGGAAGATTATGACCAGATAGACAACGATGAAATGGAAAGACACGACATTCTATGGTCCTATGCTAATCTGGTAAGGAGAGCAAAGGCCTTGGTCAAGAGAACTGGGATGCAGATTACAGCAACTAAGGATACAAAGCTGGGCTTCGACAAATCAGCTGTAACCTGCTACAACTGTGGCGAAAAGGGTCATTTTGCAAGAGAATGTGAAAAGCCAAAGAACTCAGGACCCAAGTATCCATTCAGGACATCTCCTGGAAAATCATCAACTTCCACTACCCCAAAGAAAGCTGAAACATCCCATGAGGGATCATCTAAGGCAATGGTGGTTGTTCAGAAAGATGAGGGGATAGACTGGTCAGTACACTTTCAAGATAATGATGCTTTCGAAGTTGCTGAGACCAACCTGGCCAATGTTCAAGATCTGAATGATGATTCACAATCTGAAGCAGATAGTGTGCAGGAAGCTGATGATGAATTTGTTGCCAGTAAGGAAGACTCAGTGATGCATACTGATGAGCACAATGTCAAACCAGTTTCAGTGCCAGCTGCCGAACCAACGCCAGTGATTGTTCAAACTAAATCAGAAGATCTTAAGGCGTGCATGACTGGCAAACCTGCTGATTCAAAGGTAAGTAACAATTCTGGCATTCCTTGTGCTTCCTGCAATGATTATGTGCAAAATATTTTATCTTTGAAATCTCAAGTCAGTGATCTTACCTCTAAATTGCATGAAAATTCAATCATTAAAGGTAGGGAAAAGACACTAAAAGATAAAATTGAAAGCCAGAACAAACAGATTAGAGAACTAGAGGTAGCATTGCTAAACAAACAGGATGCCATAGTTTTCTACATCAATCAGATATATACACTGAAGCGAGACCTTGCTAGTTCTAAAGTAGATTATGAGACTCTCAATCAGAAACTGAAAAGTTATTCAACTTCATCTTATCTATTTGAGCACATAATCGACCGGAGACATCAAGGTTCCGATTCAGAAAAAGACAAACAGGCATATACTAAATATCCACCACCAGTGTTAAACCAACTGGTGCAAACAGATGTCTTTACTGAAGCTGACCAACTTCCTTCCAAGGTTGATGCACCGTCTGCTTCAACCTCAAAACCTGATTTAAAAATGAAGGGAGTAGTTGGTGAGCCTCAGATGAAAGAGGTCAAACACGAAGAAAAGCCTGAATCTGGTATGAGAAAACTTCTAGGCAATTTTTCGGGACAAGGCACGTTAATGAAAAATGTGCAAGCAGCACTCCGAACCATAGAAAAGGAGGGTGCAAAGTCTCCTGCAACCCGTCCTTATGAGGAAGTTAAAATTTTGCCAAAACAATGTGGTTTAGGAGTAGAGTCAAAATGTCAAGTTGAGCAAAAAGTGCCACATAATCCTGCAAAACATCAATCAAACAGGATTTGTTATGTGTGCAGGAGACCTGGTCACCTCAGTTATGAGTGTCATCAGCATCAACAGAGCTGCAGGGGGAAAGTTGATTTTCCTGAAAATTTTCAGAAAAATAAAACGTTTAATCAAAATAATCAAAAATCAACTGACCCTCATCAGCTCAAAAGGACTATTGGGGAAACATCTAGTAAACCCAAACGTCCCGAGGTTAGTCAGATGGGGAAGGAACCACTTCATAAGATGATTAACACTTCTAGTGTTTATCACAAAGCTTCTCCTCGTCAAGACTTAAAATGGACCAACAAACATGAAGTCAAAACGTCCAATAGTTCAGATACCAATGTAGACTCCAAAGCTACTGGTATGTGGATTAATGTGCAAGTTGTTGGAGAAGATGGGAAACCCATGACCATTCAGGCATGGGTTCCCAATGCTAACTAACCTTCTACTTGTTTGTGCAGGGTGCTCGCCGGTATAACACGTGGATTGTTGATAGTGGAGCATCCAGGCACATGACAGGCGATCTGAGCCTTCTTACAAATGTCAGAAACATAAAAGGAGGGTATGTCAGCTTCGCGGGATATAAGGGAGGTCACATCACAGCTCAAGGTTTCTTGTCTAATGGGAGAGTGAGCTTTGACAAAGTCAACTATGTCGAGCAGCTAGCAAACAACTTGCTGTCAGTCTCTCAAATCTGTGATAAAGAGTTCAAAGTGATGTTTGACGACAAACAATGCTATGTGCTAAAGAAAGAATTTCAGATTCCCGAAGATATGGTTTTAATGTCAACTCCAAGACATAATGATCTTTATGTCCTGGACATGTCAAATGCTTCAGTGAAAGAGGTGGAGCCTCAATGCTTTCTTACAAAGGCAACTGAAAAGGACTCCATTTTATGGCACAAGAGGATGTGTCACTTGAGCTTGAGAAAGATGAATCATTTAGTTCACCATGAGCTCGTAACGGGAGTTAATCTGAAAAGCTTCCATCTACCAGACAAATGCATTTCATGTAAAATGGGGAAGCAGACGAAGAAACCCCACAAGTTAAAGAAGTATCATTCCATTTCAATCCCGCTTGAACTACTTCACATGGATTTATTTGGTCCTGTGTGGTACAAGAGCATTCATGGAGATAGGTACTGTCTGGTAGTCACTGATGATTATTCAAGATTTTCCTGGGTTTTCTTCTTAAAAGAGAAGTCTGAAACGTTTGAGACGTTAGAAATCATGATCAACAAGTTAGAGACTATCTATAAGCTGAAGATCAGGAAACTCAGATCAGATAATGGAACAGAGTTCAAGAATCAGAAGATGGAGAAGCTGTGTAATGAGAAGGGTATCCAACATCAGTTCAGTGCCGCATACACTCCTCAAATGAATGGAGTTGCTGAGAGGAAGAACCGGACCTTAATAGAGGCAGCACGCACCATGCTTGCTGACTCTGCTTTGCCCGTAAGGTTTTGGAACGAAGATGTCGCAAATGCTTGTTACACACTTAACCGGGTCTTAGTGGTCAAACGATTGGGAAAGACATGTTATAAACTGTTGAATAATCGGAAACCGAATATCAGCCATCTTGAACCGTTTGGCGCTCCATGCACAATGTTAAAACGTGAAGCCGAAGGTAAATTCAGTTCCAAGGTTGAGAAGGGATATTTCTTGGGGTACAGCATTCCGAATAAGCGGGTTTTCAACTTAACCTCTAACTGTGTGGAAGAATTGTTTGAAGTGGATGTGCAACGGAATACTTCGCCTCCGACAAAAACTGGTGATGCTTGGCTATTTGATTATGATAACCTATTTGACTCATTTAATCTGCCACCAGTAGCTCTAGAAGATGATATAGCAATTCAGATGTTGTATGACCTGCAGAATTCCTCTAAGGGCACCACACCAAATCCGTCTTCTAGTACTCACACGTCGACGCATAGTGATGCTGAATCAGACTCTGAAGATGAGCCACATACCCCACCGGACAAGGGTTCACAGGATGTTCACAGTTCCTCAAATAATCACACATTAACATTTGAAGAGACACCTGTGGTTACAAATTTGGAATCTAATGTTGAGGCTCAGTTGTAGAGATCAAGTAGAGTTGATAAAAACCATCCTCCTGAACAAATCATTGGTGATCCTCATTCTCATGTTCAAACCAGGAGGCAAGTGGCAACACTATCAGGATCTCATTCTGCAGAGTCCCCGGGACTGAAACAGATGAAAGAATTCTCCGATCTGGGTTCAAATTTGGTTAAGTCTGTGGATTTTACACAATGTCTATGTTCGGGATTTCTCTCACAGATTGAACCAAAAGATCATATTGAGGCACTCAAAGATGATTCCTGGATTAATGCAATGCAAGAAGAGCTGCTTCAATTTCAAAAGCTGAACGTCTGGCGCTTAGTGAACAAACCAAAGGGTGCTAAGTCCTTTGGCTGCAGATGGGTTCTGAAGTGCAAACGGGATGATCAGGGGCTGATTTTCAAGAACAAGGCGAGGCTAGTAGTTCAGGGTTTCAGACAAATTCCTGACATAGACTATACTGATGTGTTTGCTCCAGTCGCTCGGCTGGAAGCTATACGTTTATTTCTCGCCTTCGCCTCGCACAAACGTTTTAAAGTCTATCAGATGGATGTTAAAAGTGCGTTCCTGTACGGAGAAATTCAAGAGACAGTGTATGTCAATCAACCTTCGGGGTTTGTAGATCCTATTCATCCAGACAAAGTATACTTGCTGAATAAGACATTATATGGTCTACATCAAGCACCGCGAGCATGGTACGAGACCCTCTCTCAATATCTGATCGACAATGGGTATAAGAGAGGGACCATTGACAAAACGCTGTTCGTCAACGGTGAAGATAAAGACTTGATATTGGTTCAGGTATACGTGGATGATATCATTTTCGGTTCTCCAAATCCAATTCTGTGTGAAGAATTTGCAAGGATTATGAAAGAGAAGTTTAAAATGAGTTCGATGGGAGAGATGAAGTTTTTCTTGGGACTTCAAGTGGAGCAGACAGAGACAGGGATTTTCCTACACCAGTCTAAGTATGTTGCTGACATTCTAGCACGGTTTGAAATGTCTTCTAAAAAGACTGCTGCAACACCTCTTCCTGTCAATCACGGCATGTCTCCAGATACTGAGGGGGAGTTGGTGAATGAATCTCTTTACCGAGCAATGATTGGATCTCTGATGTATCTCACGGCATCCATATCAGATATCATGTTTGCCACATGTCTGATGGCAAGATACCAATCCAATCCTAACGTCAAGCATCTGATGATTGTCAAGCGGATCTTTCGCTATCTGAAGGATGCTCCCAATCTTGGACTGTGGTATCCTTGTGATGATAACTTTGAGTTCACGGCCTACAGTGATTCAGACTATGGTGGATGCAAAAAGGATCATAAATCTACCTCTGGGGGTTGTCAGTTTCTCGGATCGAGACTTGTCACATGGCAGTGTAAGAAGCAGACTGCAGTTGTGCTTTCTACGTGTGAAGCTGAATATATTTCGGCGGCGAGCTGCTGTTCTCAGGTCATCTGGATTCAACAACAACTACGGGATTACGGTTTGCAATTCTCTACTACTCCCATTTATGTTGATAACACTGCTACTATAGCCATTACTAAAAATCCCGTACAACACTATAAGACCAAGCACATTGGTATCAAATACCATTTTATACGGGACTGCTGGGAAAAGAAATTAATTGATGTCTTGTCTATTCAAACTGATTTCCAAAAAGCAGACCTGTATACAAAGGCATTTGATAAACCCCGGTTTTTGTTCTTAGTGAATGAAAACGGGATGAAAACCAAGTGTGAGGTCGTCTCTGATGATGCAACTTAATGTCTTTCTCGGATTTGTGCCTGTGTGGCTATTTTCTGTGTGTTTATTTTCTGTGTCTGTGTCTCTGTTCTTGGTATTTATTTCTTTTAGTATTTTAGGGGGAGATAGGTGCAACATAGAAAATACAAAAAAAATCATAAAAACATAGAAAATACAAAAAAAATCAGAAAAACATAGAATGTGTTTATTTTCTGTTGAATTGTCAAAGAGCATAAAATGAAGTGACAAAAGCTCAACAGAAATTATCAAAAGAGGTGAAAAATTGACCTCAATGTCAAAGAGCATAAAATGCGTTGACAAAATCACAAAGCACATAAGCATGGTGGTTGGGTACTCAAGTTGTGCAACCGACTGAGTAAATCAAAACACTGTGAGATTTTGAAAGAGATAGTCTTAACCATGTACTCAGTTCTGGATAATCAGAAAATGTTGAAATTAAATCTGTCATTATCTGAGGAAAGTTAGATTGACAGACAGAAATTGAGAGAGTACGTTTGTGCCTAAGGTTCTGAAATGAATGATAACTAAGTATAGATGTGCTGGTACTGACTCCATCTTGGAACCTTCTCACAAAAATATTTAATTTCAGTAATTTAATTTTTTGCAAATCTTTTTAGTGTTTTCATTTCTGTGTCTTAGTTTTTAAGATTTAATTTGTTAACAGTCTGCATTTTAATTTTTTTTTTTTTGAAAAATACAAAAAGATTTCTGGTATATTCTAGTTTCTTTTAGTGTGTTTTTAAGGTATTCTTTAAGTTTTTCACGTTTCGCTTTGATGTGATTAAATTTTTATTAGTGGTCTTGAAATTACTGATCGTTTATTGCTGAGTGCAGTCCTAACAGTATCAAGGTTCACATATGAGGAATTCAGTCCGCACGAAGTTCAATCATTTTGCACGAACTGTATAACACAACGTGCGTTGTCTAGTCATATTTCGTGGTCAAAGATCAAGAGGCGAAATGAATCCCAATTCGCACGTGGTGAGGTCCATTGCGTGCGAAGTGAAATGTCACTTTAGGTGTGCATTTCAGGCAACAACATGCGAAGTGATCTCACTTCGCACGAAGTGAAAAAGGGTATATAAGTTGGTTCCGTGCGTATTCGTCATTACGCATTCATACTTTGTACAGTACACTCCATTCTCTCTCGATTTTGATTCTAACTTTTGTGTTGAAAGAGTTATTCGTTTCATCCGTGTGATTCGCCTTTGTGTTGTGATCATTTTGGTATGTTTTTCGCTTCAATCCAACTGTTGGATCTCGAGTTATAATCGATTCTATGTGTGAAAAAACTCAAAATGTTAAAACCGGATCTAAAGTTGTGTAATGTGTTAGTTTGTTAGATTTGAGTGAAAAGGAACATTCATGGACTTAATTGGATGATCTTTAATCATTCAATCGACTCAAAAAACATCGTAAATCAATGGTTTGAAGCTAAAATATTCGGTGAAAGGGTTTTTGAGTTTGAATGTTAACCGTGCGAAGTGACGTTCATTTCGCACGAACTGTCTTCATTTCGCACGATGAGTTTCAGCCGTGCGAAGTGAAATCCATTTCGCACGTACTGATATGAGTTAGTACGAAGTGTATCTTAGGTTTATTTAATCGTTTTATAGATATTAACTCACTTCGCCCGAAGTCGTATCACCACGCGCGTGATGCTGTTCAGTGCGCACGTGGTGAAATTTCGAAGTTTTGAGACTAATGCTTAATTCTTAAATTCTGAAGATTTTAACTGTGTGTTACGATCTGTGAATGTTTCTCTCTAATGTGCATAATGTTTATCTCTCAGACTTCAAACAAATGGAATCTACTCAACTGGGAAGCTCCTCTGCCCAAAACACTATTGAGACTGCATCTGGCAGTTGCAGTCAGACAAAGGCCGAATTGAAAGCCGGTGACATGCACAACATCAGGGCCTTTCTGACAAAGAACAGGTTAACAAGGGACTGTGATGATATGATTGACTATTTGATGAGGTCAAGGATCCACACCGCAATCACAGCAACTTGTACTGCATACGCTTCACATCAACAAGAATTCTGGAGAACAGCCGTTTATGATGAATCTCTGGGTGGGATTCGAGGGGTGGTGCAAGAAAAACCCGTGTTTGTATCTGAAGGGGTATTGAATGAGCTACTTGAGCTAGGAGATGATATCGCAGATCCAACCTCTCTGAAGATCTGCCGTGTTAAGGGTTGTCTGCTGAGATGTGGATATACTGGGGAGATCCGAAATGAATCTGTGTTCAAAACCAAGTTCTGCCCTCCATATCGTTATTTGATGCATGTGATCTCACACTGCTTGGGGCCGCGGAGAACCGGCCATGATCAGCTGAACCAAACGTTCTCTCATTTGTTTGTGGCGCTGGTGCTGAATGTTAAATTCAACATATCTAGGGTGATTTTCAACTGCTTGAAAGAAAATCTGTCAAAGAAGGAGGGGTGATTTCTGATGTATCCCAGGTTTCTTCAAATCGTAATTGATACCCAGGTTGAGGGTTTGGTGAAGGAGGACGGGGACAGAATCAAACTGAGGCACATGAATGATCAAACTGTTAGGTAGATGAGCAGATACATGGGCACCTCAGTTCCTCCTAAGAGAATATTAATCTGCCATCTGGGAGACAAGGATTATCAAGCTCCAGAACGAAAACATCTATGGAGAAATGAGGGTTCAAAGTCTCAGGTGGAGAATATTGAGATCGTGTCTGATGATGAGGACGAGGAGGCAGAAGTACAGAGCCAAGAGGCTCGTGATCCTACTGGAGGAGAGGCCATCCCCACCGAGCTGGATGAGATGAATGTTGATGAGTTCTTTGAGGAGGATAATGATGAGCAGACAAGAAAAAGAAAAGAAAAGGCTGCAATTGAAGAGCCAGAGAAGAAGAAAAAGAAAGGTTATAAGTTCAAGCCTCTAGTAGCAACTGCTGAAGTCACCGTCAGATCTTCTACAGCAACAGCTGCTCCAGTTTCAACCACTGCTCAAGGTGCTGCAGGACCGTCTCAGACTGGTTCTCAGATACCAAATATCTCAGTTTAAGGAAGCTTGAGCAAGCTTCAAAGCTACGTTCTAGATATGATCAAGGACGAAAAGGAAAGGAAGTTAGAGCTTGAAGAGGTAAAGAAGAAAATGGTTGAAAAGGACCGGCAGATTGAGAATCTGTTGAAGAGGGATGCAGAGAGAGAAGTAAAAATGATTGAGCTGGAAAAGAAGAATGAGACGATGGAAAGGATCTTAATCGAGTACACTCAAGAATTCAAAAGGTTAAAGGCGCATGTGGAAAAACAAGATGAAGAAGTGCTGAAACTGAAAGAGTTTGCTGAGTCTGAACGTGCGGGGACATACTCTGGAGATGAAGAAGGTTGACTTTTAGTCTATGTAATCATGTAAAGGAATGAAACAATCATGTATATTTGAACGTTTATTTTGAAATGAAATGGTTGTTTTTTAACTTACACATGTTTATGGTTTTTCTATTTCTGTGTGAAGATCCATTGATTGTTCAGCCGTTGAAAGCTGAGATTCCTCAATCATCACGGCTGCTGAGTGTTCAAGGGCAGATTGTATCTCAAGAGGAGTATGAAGCTGAGGAAGGAGAAATTCTTCCATTTGTATCTATAGAACAAATTGCTGAACTCTTACAGATTCCCATAGAGGACGTGATTCTAGAAGAGGTGGATCAAAGCTTTGTGCCACCACCTCAAGCTGAACAGGAACCGGTGTTTGATACCGATGAAATAGAGATTGAGGATGAAACGGATCAACACTACCCAGGCCAACAAATAGATGATAACCTGCCTGATCTTGCAGATCTTTTCAAAAATGCTAACACTGAGGAAATCAACAGACAAGCTGAAGTAAAAGAACAAACAACTGTTGATTTTGACTTAGACAAATATCTGGGTGATAGGAAGTCTAAACAAGAGGAAAGAGAGGCAAGAAGAAAGAAATTTCAATGTTATCTTGAACGTCAGGCAGGAAAAGAGAAGAAGTCGAAAAGCTCACCAGAATATACAAAGTTTTATCAAACTCTTGGTAAAAAGACTGATGGTGAAATAGTTGGTTGGTGCTATGTGCCTGAATTTAACATTTATGCAATTAAGAGGGAAAGGGGAGTTGAGTACTTCCAGAGAGCAAATGATATCCAAACGTTACCATTTTATGATATCAGATAACTTGCTCGTCTGTCCCTTTTGGATTGTGAAGGTCAAGGTATGGCCAAGTGGTTTGAGACCCTAGTAAAGCGTGAGGCTCGATTTGGATGGAAAAACATAAAGCCGTATGTGCCAGGTGTTAAAAGTCATCCAACTAAAGTTGATCCACTGACAGGAAGAAAGCTTAAAGTGTTAAACTGCAAAGCTCCTCGTTGTATGAAAAAATTACCGTTGAAAACCATGCCTACTGGGTGGAGCGCAAGGTTTAAATGGTGGTATTTTAACGAGAAAACAACTGAGGCAGTAATTGTGTTAGATGATGATCTTTCGGGTGGAGAAACGATTAAAGTATTCGATCCTATGTGGATGAAATTTTTTGGAAAGGATGACATCACAGTTTTGTATTACAATCCAATCCTCTACAAAGATCAGTACATGGATTTGGCATTGCAATTTCAAAAAGTCGTTCGAGTTTGTTTTGCATTTGACAACTATGCTGGATCTGATGAAGTCAAGTCTACAACGTTGTAACAGCTAGATTGTTATTTTGTTTGCTTAGTGCAAATTTTTGTTGATAGAACTAGGTCTTAGGGGGAGTTTGTTGGTGCATAATTGTAAATCCCTAGTTCTTATCAATCCAATACATACATGTTTACTTGAAATGTTAATTCAAATGTGTTTTGATTAATGGTTTGCATGTTTATACATTCTAAGTGGTTACTTATGTTTGTCTTAAGCTTACAAGTACTTAGTCATGTGTTGATTTGTGTTTGGAAGATTAAGTATGAGTGAAGAGCATCACGTGCGTGATGAGACTCACTACGTGCGTAATGGAGCTCACTACGTGCGTGGTGAGGTGGTCGATTAAAGTTACATTAATTATTATTAAAACATCCGGTACGTGCGTACTGGACTAACTACGTACGCAGTGCAGAGCATTACGTGCGTAGTGGAAATTAATTAAGGAAGTGACGTGTTACCCTCAAATACGCGTATTCCACACTATAAATACTGATTAACCTCGTATTAGCGCGGGTAATCCATAACCGCATATAACTACCGGAAATCGACCTTAAGCCTTAGTGAGCCTTCGTAATCATACGTTTAACCTCGGTAATTGCGAACTTAGTATTAATCTTGAATCCAAGGGCAGCCGTAAGCATTCTGTGTGAGTTCTTAGAGTTGTTCTTGATCTCTACTCTGTGTGTTCTTCGTGTTAACTGTGTGCCGGACACCTAAGCAGATCTTAGAATCCTTAGGAGGTTTGGGAAATAGATATTCCGCACTATTTCTCATCCTAGATCAGTCCTAGCATTAGGGTGTCTTAGTTTAGAACCCCCACGGTCCTACATGTTACACCAAAACAGGCTCTTTACAAAAACAAACAGATATCAGAGTTATGATCAGTCCACAATTCCAGTTTTACCTCTATCTTCCACATACCAGGAATATCTTGTAAAAGAATTCAACAGTGGGGGATTAGCACAAAGCTAAGTGAGAGAATAGATATCAAAACATACAAGGCATAAAGCCCAAACAACCAAGCTCAAGCAACAAGAGAACCGGCGGTCTTACGGGACCTTCAACCAAATGCCAGCCAAAGCATAGGTTTACCGATAGCCCAGTTATCACAGATAACAGTACTAGCACCTCTTGATTACAACAAATGCTTATCAAGACGATTACTATTATTGTATATCCCTAAACAAAGGCCCAGCTGAAAAACAACCGCCAAGCTGATCTCCACAACAACATGTATATATACAGTAAACAAGAGATAACATCTCAAAGAGCAACCAATCAGGAGTTATATCTTATACATCCAAGATATTTATCCACTCACCGATATCTTAAACAGTCAGGCAACTCAGTCTTTACTTATCTACTGAGTTTTGTCTCCACCTAAACAAACAACTAACAATCAGTATTTGCTTAATCAATACACAATAAAGCACAATACTATAATCAACCACATATGCACATACAATCACACGTACATATTAAATTCATGTATATTCACATCAATATACCATAATTCACTATTACCCTTTACAATCTGTAATTCTGTGAATTCATCCATCTCCTTAGCTTAGGCAATACATACATTTCTTTTATAAGCCAAGGCCATACTGAATGTACAATTCATGTTCATTTTGAAATCATCAAAGAGTTGATCTTTAATCGGATTCCTCATAACAAATCAAATTCCGAGCAAAGGTAAAATTAGAATTCCGACCAAATCTCGAATTCCGAGTGAGGTTCAATTCCGATCAAACCAATTCCTATTGAATTCCCAAATTCCGATCAAAGGGAATTCCGATAAAATCAAATCCGAGCTAAGGCTCAATTCTGAATAAAGGCAATTCCAACTAACACATACATTCCGATTAATTATATGGATTCCGAGTATAGTCACATTCCGACTAAGAGTCGGATTCCGATCGAAAGTGTTATGGCATATCACAGTCTGATTTCATACTTAAATCATGAATTCCGAGTAATGTCCAATTCCGAGTGAATCCAAATCCGACTACATCAAATCCGATTAAAAAGTTAAGGCAATAATTCTATTCTCTCGGATTCCTAACAATTCCGATAGATTTAGTCGGATTTCATCAATTCCGAGCCATTCATCCATGAATTCCGACTGATTCATACTTATGAATTCTGGGTCATTCAAAATCATACTAACTTCGAATTTTTAATCTGATTTTAAGCATGCAACCTCATCTAAGTTTCCAGAACTGAATTCTAAACATGTTTTGATCATATAAACATCAAATACTAACAAACATGCATCCTAGATCATGAATTCATCATACATTTTCATTCAATCGGATTTCACACATAACTTCATATAAATCCTAAATTAATCCACAATTAACATATTGTTTCAGCAATCTAACCTCTCAGATGATTCAGAATACTCTAGTTAATCAATTAGCACAATTCAAGATCAACAATTTTGAGTTCTTTCTTCTCTCTTCTTGCTCTCGGCCGTAGGTACACAAACACACACTCACTTTTGGTCTTTGCATGTAATGGGAGAAGAAGTGGCAAGGTGGTGGGGTTTAGGTGTCAAAACCGACACCTCACCCATCCATTAACAATAATTACAATTATTTAATTATTATCACAATTTAATTAATTTAAATTAATTAAACACATAAATCAAATAATCAACCAATTAATTAAAGTAAACCAACTTAATTACCTTAATCCTACTAGGCCGGTAAGGAGGGTGTTACAGTCTGAAACAAGATATGGGTACTATGATTGACCAAAAGTTGGGTGCTCTGTCAGCTACTAAGGAAGCCACGGCAGCTGTTGCCGCCCAACTGATGGTGCCAACCACTAACGAGATTAACAGGGAGGAAATTTTCTGGATTTCACAGCTTGTCAGCCGCAGCACTTCGAGCGGGTGCCTGACACCGTACTAAGCACTAGGTGAATCTTTGAAGTAGAAGGGGCTTTCTTTACCAGCCATTGTGCAAATGATGCAAAGGTGTGGTATGCATCCAATTTTCTGAGGGGAGCCGCTAAGGACCGGTGGGAATTGCTTAGGAAGCTAAAGGCGAGGCAATTTTGAGGATGACCTGGGAAGAATTCAAGGTACTTTTCTCTGAGGAGTACGCTCCTAAGGTTGAGGTGGAACACGTGATGGACGAGTTCATGTAACTTAAGAAGACCAATGAGATAGTTAATTAGATCACCACCGTCTTTAAAGAGAAATTGTTGTATTGCCCTGCCTATGCGAATGATGAAAGGTGTGGTATGCATCCAATTTTGTGAGGGGAGCCGCTAAGGACCGGTGGGAATTGCTTAGGAAGACTAAAGGCGAGGCAATTTCGAGGATGACCTGGGAAGAATTCAAGGTACTTTTCTCTGAGGAGTACGCTACTATGGTTGAGGTGGAACACGTGATGGACGAGATCATGAAACTTAAGCAGACCAATGAGATAGTTAATTAGATCACCGCCATCTTTAAAGAGAAACTGTTGTATTGCCCTGCCTATGCAAATGATGAAAGGTTACAGATGTACAGGTATACCCAAATGTTACGAGAGGATATCCAGGAAGTTGTCAGTAATGGGCAGTATGCTACTCTAGACCAGCTGATTGAAGGAGCACGAAAGCGGGAACTGTATCTGGTTAAGAGGAATAAGAAAAGATCAGCGGAGCGAGCGGCGATAGGAACCAATGCTGGGAAACAGTCATTCAAGAAACCTATGACGGGGGGTTTTAAGCCTGCTCTAAACGGGTCAGGGCAAGATGTGGAAAATGTGGAAAGGGTCACAAAGGGGAGTGCCGGATAGGATTAGTGAATTGCTTTATTTGTGGAAGGACTGGGCATCTTGGGAGGGACTGTACAGTTCATCTGAACATGTGTTTCAAGTGCAACAAACCGGGGCACCGTATGGCTGAGTGCCCGGAAGCTACAGGGGGCAGTGTAAGGCCGGCTTGGTAACCACCGCTCCGTATCACTGATGTGAAAACGGGAAAGAAACCGGAGGTTCCAAAGCCTCGGGGACGTGCTTTCCAGATGACTGTGGAGGAAGCAAAGAAAGAGCCCGACGTGATTGTAGGTACATTTAATGTTAACTCCTTACCTGCGCTTGTACTTTTTGATTCTGTGGCAAGTAACTCCTTTGTATCTTCTTCATTCTGTAATAAATGTAATAGAACCAGTGAAATTAGAAACACTGCTAGAAGTAGAAATAGCCGATGATAAGACTCTATGTGTAGCTACCATCTATAGGAACAATGTGATAGTGATCATTGATGTAAAATTCCCTATAGACCTAATACCTACCCCCATGAAAGAGTTTCAAGTGATCGTAGGAATGGACTGGCTAGGTCGTCATCAAGCCAGTATACTGTGCAAACAGGGGATTGTACGGATCTAGAATCACAGTGGGGGAGAAATCTCTATTTACGGTAAGCGACAGAAGGGTGTGACAGCATGTTGTACTGTATCTAAAGCTGAGAAGTATCTACGAAAGGGCTGCACCGCTTTAATAGCTCATGTGGTCAACTCAAAAATGAAAAAGAGAAAGTTAGGAGTGAAGGATGTGCCCGTGGTGTGCGACTACCTGGAGGTATTCGCTGATAATTTACTCGGGATACCACCGGATAGACAAGTGGAATTTCGCATAGACCTTATGCCAGGAGTAGCACCTATCGGCATGGCGCCATATCGTTTAGCACCACCGGAAATGCAAGAACTGATGTCACAACTACACGAACTACTGGATAAGGGTTTTATCCGCCCTAGTAACTCGCCGTGGGGAGCACCAATCCTTTTCTTGAAAAAGAAAGACGGAACCTTCAGAATGTGCATTGATTATCGCGAGCTTAACAAAGTAACCGTCAAGAACCGTTATCCGTTGCCCAGAATCGATGACTTAATTGACCAATTGCAGGGCGCGTCTTGTTTTTCAAAGATAGACTTACGGTCGGGATACCATCAACTCAAGGTTCGAGAAGAAGATATAACAAAAACAGCCTTTCAAACGAGTTATGGTCATTTTGAGTTTGTTGTTATGTCGTTCGGTCTTACGAACGCGCCAGCGGCTTTCATGGATTTGATGAACCGAGTCTGCAGGCCGATGCTTGATAAGTCAGTAATCATGTTCATCGACGATATTCTGATTTACTCGAAGACCGAAGCCGAGCATGAGAATCACTTGCGGAAAGTACTCGAGACATTGAAGAGAGAGAAACTGTATGTGAAGTTTTCCAAGTGTGAGTTCTGGCTACAGGAAGTGCAATTTCATGGACACTTGGTTAACCGAGATGGGATTAAAGTCGATCCGGCGAAGATAAAAGCTGTAATGAAATGGGAAACACCAAAGAGTCCTACGGAAATTTGGAGATTTTTAGGTTTGGCCGGTTATTACCGGAGATTTATTCAGGACTTTTCAAAGATAGCGGTACCGTTGACCAAACTGACAAAGATGAATGTTCGTTTTGACTAGGGAGCAGATCAACAGAAAGCATTCGAAACCCTTCGCGGTAAATTATGCGAAGCCCCGATTTTAACATTGCCCGAGGGTATGCAGGATCTAGTGGTGTACTGTGATGCATCACACGTGGGACTCGGTTGTGTACTTATGCAGCGTGGGAAAGTAATTGCCTACGCATCGAGTCAACTGAAACCGCACGAGTGTAATTATCCGACGCACGACTTAGAGCTAGCGGCTGTAGTTTTTGCGCTAAAAATCTGGAGACATTATTTGTATGGAGTTAAATGCACCATCTATGTAACATCCTAAATTAGGGCCTAGTAGTACTGTGTTGTACTATGTGCTTAAGTACTTGTACATTGATTTAATCAATGTATTTTGTTGCTAAATGTGTTATTTGTTAATTATACGTGATAAAAAGGTGTTATATAAAATAGTTATGATAATAGGTAAAATTGGTATGTTAGTAACAGGTTTTAGACAAGGGTTCCAAATATATCCCCGTTAGGTAAAACGGGTAAGTGTGGGTTAAGTTGTAAGTTAAAAAGGGGAACAAAATACCTCATTATATTAAATAGACCACAAGGGTCGGTTAAGGGGTTCTTATCCCCCCGTTGAAACAGAAACACACACATCACACACATTACACAGACGTTACCACACACACTCTCTCAAGCTTTGGAATTTCAAAAGAGAAATCAAAGAGGGAAGCATAAGAATCGAGTTTGGCTACTGATTTCGTTGCTAAAATCCCCATCTTCAATTGTATCATCTTCAAATTGTAAGTGTTTTCAATCACAAACCTTGTTCTTGAGTTCATGAAGAAGATGATTCATTTCATTGATTTAAATTGTGTTTTGGTGTTTTTCTTTGGTGTCAAATGGTTTGGTAAGTTCAAATGGATGTTAAGTAACATGTAGAAACTGTTGAATCTGAGATTTGCTCGATTGGTATGTCAAAAATAGTATTTTCGGGGCTGTTTCACGAACAGGGACGAAGCTTACTGTAACAGGGGTTACTACGGGCGTAGGAGGTGTTTCCTACGGCCGTAGTAGGTTGTCTTTGTCACTACGGTCGTAGGCAGGGTTCTCTGCGGCCGTAGTAATGTGTTTTGCATGGTTTACCACCTACGGGTGATGGAAAAAAGCCTTCGGGCGTAGGTACATAACCTACGACCGTTGGTACCCAAAGAATCACTCCTACGGGCGTATGGTAAGGTCCCTTCGGCCGTAGGATATGGTTTTTAGGAAAGGAACTCTGGCGGGCGTAGGATGTATTCCTACGGCCGTAGGAGGTGTTTTGGAAGGTGTCCTACGGCCGTAGGACACATCTGCTACGGCCGTAGTAGCACTTCCGGGTTGCCTGTTTCTTGTTATTCGTTGTACGTTTACGTAGAAGCATTGATAGTACTTTTAGATATTGACTGAACCTACACATGATGTGTTAGGTGATTCGTACGATTTTGTGTGCTCCTGGCATTCCCGGATTCATATTTTCCTCATGTGATCTCGAAGTGAGTACCGGTTAACTTTACGTTTCGTGATAAACATGTTTAAGGTAAGTTATGGTTTATGTGTTGTTAATTTGCTATGGTATACGTTGCTATGCACTTATGTTAGGCTTGAGTAGGACAATCATGTTGTAAACTTGGTATATGCGGGTATTATGGCTTTTGTAGGCCAATATGATATGTTATGGCATGAGTAGGCCAGTTATGTTTATGATGCGGCCAGAGTCGGCCAATACATGTTCGTGCCGGCACTTTGTTATTGTTGAGGTACGGTGATTCGCGGCCGCGGATCGGGTTCTTGCAAAACCCCGTGCCTCAACGAGGGGCTCTCATTGGACTTCCCCGCTCGTTAAAGGGGCTCTCATTGGACTTCCCCGCTCGTTAATGCAATGGTGGGCTGCTACCCGCTCCCCCACCAGCGCGATATTATGGATGTGTTCGGTTTCCCCCAGTTTGGATCATTGAGCCGGGCTTACAACCCTGCAAGACGTGACTCCTCCTGGGCACCGGAACATCACTAGCTGTTTGGATAGACTTGTTTGTTACTTTGTGATACCTTCTGCATGCTATAACATTTTTGTAACGATACTTATGTTTAATCGTTACTCACTAGCTATTTATAGCTAACCCCTCCATGTTTATATCCAATGTTCAGGTAATTAGCTGCTGGTGAGACGGGGTGCCATGTTTTGGTTTGTACTGCCGAAGTTTTTGGGGAACACTACTTTCTGGTTGTTTTTGTTAGCTCTGATTTACTGGGTAATGGTCGGTAGATATTTGGTAACTCCGCTGGTGGTTTTGTTTAAACACTGATACAGTTTATGTAATAACTAAATTTAGCTTCCGCTGTGTTTTGTAAATATATCTTTTGGTTAACCGCATAACTATATTTTATAAAAGTAAGCTTGTGAAACGGTGGCGTTACAAGTTGGTATCAGAGCCTTGGTTTGAGGGAATTGAGCACTTTGACGGGTATTCAATCTCAAACCCAAGCCCGACCATTATTAAGTGTTCCCTGGGTGGTATTGGGGTGTGATGAGAGTTACATGTAAATTGTTATGTGCTAAATTAGTACTAGTATGTGATAACTGTTAGATTACTAGAGTTATAGCTAGTATTCTTGTTTTGGTATAGAAATTGAATCAGATGGCTAGTTCTTCCGGTAACGAAGACAGGGATGCCTACATACGTCAGTTTGAGACCCAATTGAAGCAAGCAAATGATCGAGAGTGGTTACGAATTGCTCACGAAGTTTCTAAGTCTGCGGGTTATAAGAATTTTATGAGGTGTAAACCTCCGGTTTTTAATGGGGTAAGTGATCCGTCGGTTGTGGAAACTTGGATTCAGAACATATGAAACGCTTTCGAGTCCAGCGAATGTGAAGAAAAGAAGAAGGTTACTTTTGCTAGACAGATGTTACGTGATCGTGCACTTACCTGGTCGGACACGGTTGTGAGTGTTACACCGCCAGAGGTTCTGGATGCTTTAACTTGGGAGGATTTTTTGGTAAAGCTCCGAAAGAAATACTGTTCAGATTACGACATGCAAAAGATTGAGGATGAGTTCCGAGCTCTCCCGAAAGGCGATAAACCTGTGGAGGATTTGATATCAAAGTTTTCAGATAAGATGAAGTTTGTTCCTCATTTGCTACCGGACGAGAGAGCTAAGATTAGCAAATTTGCCAACGCTTTACCTGTTGAATACCGATCTGCTGTGAGGTCTGCAGCAACCTTGGATGCAGCCTTTGATCTAGCACGGCAGACTGAAGATGATTATAGGCAAAAGTCGAAGGTACAACCACAGCAACAGGGAGGAGGGTACAAGAGGAAGTTCGATCAGTCGTCTGGTAATAGGAGAGGTGATAGTGGGTCTGGAAATAGGCCAAGAGGTGATTCGTTCCAGAGGTCTGGAAGCTTGGACGTGGTAAAGTGCGGTAAGTGTGCAGTGAAGGGTCACCAGACGCGTGACGGTAGGTTCAAAGATAATGTTTGTTTTAAATGTCATAAGTCTGGACACAGAATAGCTGATTGCCCGTAGTGGCAAGGTTCGGGTGCTGGTGGATCATCTGGAGCTGCTGCTCAGAAAAAGGGAGGTGATCCATGTTCTCAAGGGAGAGCCTTCCAAATGACTACAGACGAAGCAAAGAGTGAAGGTGATGTTATTACTGGTACTTTCTTAATTAATTCTGTACCAGCATGTGTTTTGTTTGATACTGGTGCTACCTATTCTTATATGTCAACCATTTTCTGTGATAAATGGCAACTACCTGTTATAATGATGAAAGACTCTGTTAGAATAGAAGTAGCTGACGGTAGTCGAGTTCGTGTTACGTCGCACGTACCTCAGGTTTCTATAACAATTGATGGGCACTGTTTTGTTGTTTCCCTACTCCTCATGCCGATTTCTGGTTTTGATGTTGTTATTGGCATGGATTGGCTTACCAGTCAAAATGCCAAGATATTGTGTTCCAAAAAGGTAATCAAAATTCCACTACCTTATGGTACTTATTCCGTGGCGCTAGGAGAAAGACCTATATCTGATATTCCGTTGATGACAATGATCAAAGCACAGAAATCCATTATTAAAGACTGTGATTCCTACTTGGCATATATAATTAATGCTGAGGCGGAAGGAAAGACTGTCAAAGATATCAGAGTGGTTTCGGAGTACCCTGAAGTGTTTCCTGAGGAATTACCTGGTTTACCTCCTGTCAGGGATGTAGAATACCGGATTGATCTTGTTCCTGGTGCTACACCTGTAGCTAAATCTCCGTATCGTCTTGCACCATCTGAGATTCGGGAGATGATGACACATATCCAAGAACTGCTTGATAAAGGTTTCATACGCCCGAGTTCTTCACCGTGGGGAGCTCCGGTTTTGTTTGATAAGAAGAAAGACGGAACCTTACGCATGTGTATCGATTACCGGGAGCTGAATAAGCGAACGGTAAAGAACAAATATCCGCTACCCCGTATTGATGATATGTTTGATCAGTTGCAAGGTGCTACATGTTTCTCGAAAATTCATCTTCGTTCTGGTTATCATCAGGTCCGCGTTCATGATGATGATATTTCTAAAACTGCTTTTCGAACTCGGTATGGGCACTATGAATTCTTGGTGATGCCATTTGGTTTAACCAATGCCCCTGCTGTTTTCATGGATTTGATGAACCGTGTGTGTCGTCCTTTCCTTGATAAATTTGTTATTGTTTTTATTGATGACATTTTGATCTATTCCAAAACCGAAGCAGAGCACGAGCAACACCTACGTGTGGTTTTAGAAACCCTTCAGCGGGAACAACTTTATACTAAGTTGTCCAAATGTGAATTCTGGCTCAAAGAGGTGCACTTTCTAGGTCATGTTATTCGTAATCCTTCAGAGATTAAGAGTTTCTTGGGTCTTGCTGGATATTATCGACGTTTCATTCAGAACTTTTCTAAACATGCTGGCCCATTAACCAAGTTGACTCGCAAAGATGTTACTTATGCGTGGGCTGATGAACAGGAGAAAGCGTTTCAGACTCTGAAACAATTATTATGTCAAGATCCTATTCTAACGCTGCCTAGTGGGTGCGAAGATTTTGTTGTATATTGCGATGCTTCATATGCAGATCTTGGTTGCGTTCTGATGCAACGAGATAAGGTGATTGCGTACGCTTCGCGTCAACTGAAACCTCACGAGAGGAATTACCCGACCCATGATCTTGAGCTTGCAGCCGTGGTGTTTGCTTTGAAGCTGTGGCGACATTACTTATACGGTACCAAACGTGGGGTATATTCCGACCACAAAAGCTTGCAGTATGTATTTACGCAAAAGGAACTTAACATGAGACAACGGCGATGGTTGGAGTTGATCAAGGATTATGATTGTGAAATCAAGTATCATCCGGGAAAAGCCAATGTTGTTGCTGATGCACTGAGTCGGAAAAGTTCTCCTGGAGTTGCTAAGTTCATGAGACTTACAATTGTGTCGGATATTGTCGCTAAATTGAAGGAGGCACAACGGGAAGCACTGCAAGAAGCTAATTTAAAAGCTGAGACGATGGTTAAATTTTCAAAGCTATTAGAGGAAGATAGTCGAGGTTTGAAAATGTTTCAATCTCGAATCTGGTTACCCAATATTGGTGGTAATCGAGAAATCATTTTACAAGAGGCGCATAAGTCAAAGTTGTCTGTCCATCCTGGCAGTACCAAGATGTACCAGGATTTGAAGACTTTGTATTGGTGGCCTACCTTCAAAACGTGATATAGCTTCGTTCGTTGAAAAGTGTCAGATCTGTGCTCAAGTCAAGACGGAACACCAGAAGCCCTATGGTAATTTACAACAGTTAGAAATTCCGGAGTGGAAATGGGATCATGTTACTATGGATTTCGTTACTAAGTTACCTCGTACTTCTTAAGGGCACGATATGATATGGGTTATAGTCGATCGACTTACCAAAAGCGCTCATTTTCTTGTGACTAACGAGTCTGCGCCTATGAATCGGTTAGCCCAACTCTACGTTAACGAAATAGTATCTCGTAATGGTATACCGTTGTCTATTGTTTGTGATCGAGATGCGCGTTTTACGTCTCACTTCTGGAATAGTCTTCAACGTGAGCTTGGTACGCGGGTAAATCTCAGCACGGCATATCATCCTCAAACTGACGGTCAGTCCGAGCGAACGATTCAAACGCTTGAAGATATGCTGCGAGCGTGTATACTCGAATTTGGTGGTTCGTGGGATTCTCACCTACCCTTAATCGAATTTGCTTATAATAATTCTTATCATTCGAGTATCGGTATGCCGCCTTAAGAGATGCTATACGGTCGGCGATGCCGTACTCCTACCCGTTGGTTAGAACCTGGCGAGAAGCAATATGCGGGTCCTGATATTGTTCAAATAAATGCTGATAAAGTTAAAGTAGCACGCGAGAAGTTGAAAGCGGCACGTGACAGGCAGAAAATGTACGCAGATCCTAAACGGCGACCCGTTACCTTCGAAGTGGGTGACCGCGTGTTTTTAAAAGTTTCACCTTGGAAAGGGGTGATACGATTTGGTCGTAAAGGTAAGCTAAGTCCCAGGTATATTGGTCCGTTTAAGATTCTACAACGCGTTAACGATCAAACAGTATCACTTGAGTTGCCACCTGAATTGGCTGGTATTCACAACACTTTTAACGTATGTTATCTAAGAAAGTGTAAGGTCGAAGATGATCAGATCTTACCTCTGCAAGAGTTAAAAGTTGATCCAGCTAAACGCCTTGTGGAGGAACCTGTTGAAATCTTAGATGCTAAAGTCAAAAAGCTATGTAAAAAGATGATCAAATTGGTTTTGGTAAAGTGGAAGCACAATTTGAGTCCTAACTTGACTTGGGAGGCAGAGGATGAGATGAAAGCTCGATACCCTCATTTGTTTGCGGTAAAACAGATTCCGAGGACGGAATCTTCTTAAGGGGGTAGATTTGTAACATCCTAAATTAGGGCCTAGTAGTACTGTGTTGTACTATGTGCTTAAGTACTTGTACATTGATTTAATCAATGTATTTTGTTGCTAAATGTGTTATTTGTTAATTATACGTGATAAAAAGGTGTTATATAAAATAGTTATGATAATAGGTAAAATTGGTATGTTAGTAACAGGTTTTAGACAAGGGTTCCAAATATATCCCCGTTAGGTAAAACGGGTAAGTGTGGGTTAAGTTGTAAGTTAAAAAGGGGAACAAAATACCTCATTATATTAAATAGACCACAAGGGTCGGTTAAGGGGTTCTTATCCCCTGTTGAAACAGAAACACACACATCACACACATTACACATACGTAAACACACACACTCTCTCAAGCTTTGGAATTTCAAAAGAGAAATCAAAGAGGGAAGCATAAGAATCGAGTTTGGCTACTGATTTCGTTGCTAAAATCCCCATCTTCAGTTGTATCATCTTCAAATTGTAAGTGTTTTCAATCACAAACCTTGTTCTTGAGTTCATGAAGAAGATGATTAATTTCATTGATTTAAATTGTGTTTTGGTGTTTTTCTTTGGTGTCAAATGGTTTGGTAAGTTCAAATGGATGTTAAGTAACATGTAGAAACTGTTGAATCTGAGATTTGGTCGATTAGTATGTCAAAAATAGTATTTTCGGGGCTGTTTCACGAACAGGGACGAAGCTTACTGTAACAGGGGTTACTACGGGCGTAGGAGGTGTTTCCTATGGCTGTAGTAGGTTGTCTTTGTCACTACGGTCGTAGGCAGGGTTCACTACGGACGAAGCTTCTATATATATAATAGAACAAGATAATTATCTATTAACAATTAAATGATTTATTATTATATTATTATATATATTTTATATATATATATATATATATGGCAGTTATTTGAAAGAAGCGTATCATGAAACGGTGCCTTGATGGAAGGACCGTTTTCATGCCTCTTCATAATATATAAATTCATTTTGGCGCCAGATTGTTCATCTCCATACACAGAACACAAATTCTCTGTTTTAACCAATCCATCATGGAATAGAATTAAGTGTGGATCTGGTAAGGATGGAACAAGAACAAACCAACACAACTACGATCTCTTCATCATCAAATGTTCCTGGTATGTTCGATTACTTGCACGCGATTATATGCTTAATTCAATTTGTGGGTTAATGAAACATATGTAGATTTATGTATATTTTCTAACAATTGGTATCAGAGCGATTAACCTCTGAATTGAATTAGTATTTTGATACACTGACCAATAGATAAATGATGATTGACTTGGATATAAAGTATTCTGGAATTTGGTTCATCTTGATCATGTTCCCGAATAATTTTCTGGTTGAAACTGGAAATTGTCTCATCCTGATTCACACATCAAATTATGGTTTATTTCTAATTCATATCGACTATAAAGGACTACACTTAAGATTCTGGAAATCGCTATTCATCTGTAGTTTCTGATAAATGAGAGTGTTGATAAGAACGACTCATAGACGCCGATTGGTAAATGGTGCCCGATCGGTTTCATAAGGCTAAACCCGATCGATTTCATTAAAAATCAAACCCGATCGGTTTCATAAAACCAAGTCCGATCGATTTCATTAAAACCAATCCCAATCAGCATACATAAATCCCGATCGGTGCCAGATTTATTTACATAAGCCCTGATCGGCTTTCTTAGAAAATTAGCCCGATTGACGCTTACCAAGTCGATATTGTTTATCCCGACTAATATGAAATTGATTTGCATTGTTTATTATTCTGTATGATATATCCTGACCCAAATTGATCGGGAAAATTGAGTCAACCCCAAATCTGCTTAATTTGATAAACTATCTTTTATATTTAAACTTAAATATACTGCATGTTAGTATATAAGCAGATTGTTGTATCCCTTCATGGAAATCCAAATATCACTATAGTGAAATTGGATTTATGTGATTCAAATACTACCACAGTAGTCAAGAATCACAATTGAGAAATTGCACTTTTCTTACATAGAAAATGCAATTTTTATAAGTGTTAATTTTTCACATACTGCCATAGCAGTTTTGATCAAAACACTTATACACGACTGAATTTCGGATTAAATATGCTTTCACAAAACGTATTTAAATTCGAGATTCACGTCACTGCATAAATTAAAGGAATTGATTATATTCCATTATAGACAAAATTGAGAACCATTCATTAAGACCGATCAATCTTGATCCTTGTCGTTCTCAGCACAATACTCAATGAGTATGGCTAACTTTGCACCACTAAATGGTGTAAACTACAAGAAATGGAAAGAGGACATAGAGCTCATGCTGGGCATTCTGGACTATGATCACGTTCTCAAAGAAGATCCACCACCTGTTCCTGCTGAAGCAGCAACAAAAGAAGTCAAGCTAAAGCATCAAGAATGGCACAAACACAACAGGATAGCCTTGATATACATTAAGAAATGTATGACTGATGCTGTCAAGGGCGGTATACCTGAATCTGATCTAGCTAAAGTTTATTTTGCCTCAATTGCGGACAAATATAAGGTATCAGATAAAGCAGAAACCGGATATCTTATGAATAAATTGATCAGGATGAACTTTAATGGACAAGGTAGTATCAGGGAATACATCTTGCAAGGAATTGACACCTCTTGCAAACTAAAGGAAATGAAGGTCGAAATTGACGATTCATTTCTGGTACACCTTCTATTGAACTCATTACCTGATCAATATAGTCACTTGAGAAGTCTTTACAACACCCAGAAGGAAAAATGGACTTTAGACGAATTGATTTCCATCTGTGTTCAGGAGGAATCGGAAATCAAAAGCAAAGGAAAGGCGATTGTTGTTAATCACATGTCGAAGTCCAAGAGTAAATTCAAGAAACATCCCAACTTTCACAAAGGAAGCTCTTCCACTCCTTATACCAAAGGAATCAAGAGCAAAGGGAAACCTTTTAAAGACAAAAAGGAACTGAAATGCTTCTTCTGTAAGAAGACAGGACATTTCAAGAAAGACTGTGAAGGTTTTAAGGATTGGTTAAACAAGAAAGGTAATGTTGACCACTTCTTTTCTTTAGAAACCACTAATTACAGTAATGACAATTCATGGTGGTTTGATACAGCTTCACCAATTCATATTGTTAATTCAATGCAGGGATTGTCAAAGATAACAGTCCCAAGGACAAATGAATCGAAGATTTGTACCGCAAATAGACAGGCATTGAAAGTGGAAGCTGTTGGGGAATGTAAATTATTGTTTAAGAACAATCATATTCTGACTTTAAGTACTGTATATTATATACCTAAAATAAAGAGAAACCTGATGTCAGGTTCTCAGATTGTGACTGAAAACAATGTTTCCTTCTATGCAGATAAAGATTGTATGTTATTTTATTTAGATGATGCTTGTTTTGGAAACGCATGTTTGATTGATGGATATTGGCATTTAAATTGCGTAAATGAAACCATCAACAAGGGCCTCAAAAGGCAAGTATACTCTATAAGTAAACTAACAGGAGCCAAGAAAATACACAAACAAAGCACATCGTCTCTCTTGTGGCACAAAAGACTGGGACACATATCTAAATCAAGAATGCATGAATTGATAAGACAAAACATTTTACCACAATTAAATTTTGATGACTTTGAGACTTGTGTAAGTTGTCTTAAAGGAAAAATGACCAACTCCAGGAACTTCTCATCTAAGAGAAGTCAATGCATTCTGGAATTAATTCATACAGACATATGTGGACCCTTCCCAATTGAGACAATATGTGGTAACAAATACTTTGTTACATTTATTGATGATTTTTCAAGATTTTGTCATGTTTTTCTAATGACTGAAAAGTCACAAGTCTTGGATTGTTTCATACAATTTAAGACAGAAGTAGAAAGACAGTCTGAGAAAATCATCAAAATAGTCAGGTCAGAAAGAGGAGGAGAATATTTCGGAAAATATTCTGAAAAGGGACAGCACAAAGGACCATTTGCCATATATCTGGAAAAAGTAGGAATCAAAGCTGAATACACAACGCCCTACACTCCTACACAAAATGGCGTGGCAGAAAGGAAGAACAGAACATTGATGGACATGGTGAGAAGCATGTTCGCAAGATCCAGCTTACCAAAATTCCTATGGGGAGAAGCATTAAAGACAACAAACTATATAAGCAACAGAGCACCGACCAAGGCAATAAAAGGTACACCTTTTAAACTCTAGAATGGCTACAAACCTAGTCTAAACCATTTTCATGTATGGGGATGCAAGGCAGAGACCAGAGAATACCATATTGAAAAATTAAGCAAATTGGATTCAAGGTCACTGTCGGCCTTTTTCATTGGATACTCAGAAAAATCAAAGGGCTATAAATTCTATAACCCAGGTAGAGGGCAAAGAATTTTTGAAACAAACAAAGCAATATTTTACGATGAGATATTCAATGAAGATGACGACATGGAAAATTCATCTCAAACTTCTCAAAGTTTGAATGATTGGATGAATTACCATGAAGATGATCCATCTCCAATCATTGAAGATGAAAACATCATGTTGCAACCCATACCTGTTGTAAGTACCAATATATCTGAAAATATAGATCAACCCTCTGATAATCCATCCCTGGAATCATCACAAGCTCAAGTACCTGAACCTGAAACTGAACATGTACTTGAACCTGTGATTGATCAACCTGCCGAGCCAATACATAACACAGAGCCTTTAAGAAGGTCCACAAGAGAAAGAAGACCTGCAATACCTGATGACTACCATGTATACTTAACTGAGATGGAGTTTGATTTGGGGGAAGATGATGATCCAGTTAGTTTCAAGGAAGCTATGGAATCATCTAACAAAGACAAATGGCTAGAAGCCATGGAAGATGAATTGACAAGCATGTCAAACAATAAAGTCTGGGATCTAATTGACAAATCAAACTCTATAAAACCAATAGGATGCAAATGGGTGTTTAAAACTAAAAGGGATGCAAATGGAAAGATTGAAAGGTACAAGGTCAGATTAGTGGCTAAAGGATATAATCAAAAGGAAGGCATCAATTACAACGAAACATTTTCACCAGTTTCGACCAAAGATGCATTCAGAGTCCTAATGGCCCTTGTAGCACATTTCGATCTAGAATTACATCAGATGGATGTAAAGACAGCCTTCTTAAATGGAGACTTGGAAGAGGAAATCCATATGACTCAACCAGAAGGATTTGCTATAAATAATGATCAAGTTTGCAAATTGAATAAATCCATCTATGGTTTAAAACAAGCATCAAGGCAATGGTATAAGAAATTTGATACTGTCATGAGCAATTTTGGTTTTGAGGAAAACAAGTTGGATGAATGTATATACTCAAAGACCAGTGGGAGCAGTTTTATATTTCTTATATTATATGTAGATGACATCTTACTGGCCACTAACAGTAAGAAACTTCTACAAAATACAAAAGCCTTCCTCATGAAAAGTTTTGATATGAAGGACATGGGAGAAGCTCACTATGTATTATGAATCGAGATCATAAGAAATAGAAAAACTCGAACCTTAGGATTATCACAAAAGGGATATATTGAAAGGGTACTGAAAAGGTTTGGAATGGATAATTGTAGAAGTGGTGATGCACCAATTTCAAAAGGAGATAAATTGCATAAGGGACAATGTCCTAATAATACATTGGAAAGAAAAGAAATGGACAAAGTTCCATATGCAAGATTGGTAGGAAGCTTGATGTATGCACAAGTATGTACTAGGCCAGATATAGCCTTTGCAGTAAACATGTTGTCCAGATTTCAATCCAATGCTGGTCATGAACATTGGGTTGCAGGAAAGAAGGTACTGAGATACCTAAAAGGGACAATGAATTACATGCTGTCATATAAAGGAATCGATGATCATGAGCTGAAAATAGAATGTTACACTGATGCTTCCAATAAGCAAGACCACGACGATCTTAAGTCTACTTCTGGTTACATCTTTATGTTGGCAGGAGGAGCCATATCATGGAAAGCAAGTAAGCAATCCCTGACTGCTACTTCTACTTTCCAAGCAGAGTATATTGCAATCTATGATGCAACATCTCATGCAATTTGGCTTAAAAATTTTGTCGCTGGATTGAAAATAGTGGATTCAATAGAAAGGTCACTTACAATGTATTGCGACAATGCCACTGCCGTGTTCTTTAGTAAGAACAATAAAAGAAGTAGTGGTTCCAGAAATATAGACGTTAAATATTTTGCGGTAAGGGAGAACGTCAGAGACAAGGAAATAGAAGTTTTGAAGATAGGTACGAAGGAGCAATTGGCAGATCCTTTTACAAAAGCACTTCCAGTTGAATGCTTTAAAGGACATGTTAAAAATATGGGGATATCAAATTCGATTGATTGTTAAAAGGATTGACAAGTTGCAACAATACAGTTTGTATCTCCTTGTACTATGAACACATATTATATATGTATTTAATGCAGAAACTTTTACAAATTCTGTGAAATTAAGACTTGTACAAATTAAGATATTCACATGAATGTATAAAAGTATCATTATGTAAATTAAAGTCTTTTAAGTAATTGGTGTTAGAATCTGCCCGATAATATATGTACGCTTTAAAGCACTGCCGATGATGTATGAGCCTATAAGGGTCACAAACCGGGGTCTAACATGACAACAAATAAAGTTAAGGGACCAAAGATGGCAAAAGTGGAAGTTGGCAATGCAGGCCACGTTAGCGACGCTAACTATAACGAGTTAGCGCCGCTAACTGTTAGAGGTTAGTGCCGCTAAGGCTGCATGTGCTTTACGTCTAATCGAAGTCAGGCCGCGTTAGCGCCGCTACGGGTTAAGGTTTAGCGCCGCTAACTCTTGGTTAGCGCCGCTAAACCTGCATGGACTTTATATACAAGTCACCTCCACTTGTAGCCAATAGAGGAGAGTTCTGGAACAATCTTGGCCGGCTAGAGGGATTTCAAAGGGCATTTCAGATGTCTATATAAGCCCTGTACTCCAGCCATTTGTTACTCTTGGTCATTCTCTCACTCAAGCACATATTCTCTCTTTCACTTGATACTTTGAACTAGTGATCTTGTGAGCTTGAGGCTTTTGGTCCTGAAGATTATTTGTTGTTCTAAGGTGATATTTCGAGTTCAAGAAGATATCATCAAAGGGTGCTAGCACATCTTGTTGGACTTGTGCCCGGTTTGTGATTTCGAGAGAAGACAAGAACAAGAAGAAGGAGTTCCTTGCTTCTTCAACCTTTCATCCACCATCACGAGATCATTGGAGCTTAGGAGCTGGTATAACTCTCTTTCCTTCTTCTCTAGTTGCTATTTTGTACATAGAGTAGATCCATGCTTGGGATTTCATAGTTTTGAACACTTGCATGCATGTTTTATGTCGTTCTCGCTTCCGTTGCATGTTCTTGAAATCCCAGCAGTGGTATCAGAGCCACCTCTATGTTAGAATAGCACTTGGTGGCTTGAAAAACCCGAAATCAAAGTGTTTGTATTCTGCCGTTAGGGTTAGCGGCGCTAACGCTACTGGAAATTGTTTTTTCAAAATTTTGAATAAAACAGCTTAGGTCTCGGGATTTTTAGCACTTGTACCTTCTGGAAATTTGTTCCAAAGATGTTTTTCATGTTGTTCCAGTAGTAGCATGATTTGTTTGGTTGTATGTGTTAACATGAGTTGGTAATCTTGCCTTGGCCCATTTGGTTGATTTGTGTTGTGCATGCAATTTGGTGGTTTTAATCCACATTTGAGGCTGTAAATTTATTAAATTCAGATTGATTGTAATAATTTGTGGCTTGCATGCCATTTCATTCATCCATGTACAAGTATTAGATAAATAGGAAAATTATGTGGCTTGTATGCCATTTATTTTCTATTGTATTATGTATTGTATGATGGAGGGATGAAGACACAAGAGGAGGCAAAACAAGATGGAGCATGGAGCCCTTAGAAGCCAAAGAAATCCGATGGCGATGGTGGTTCTAGTGGGAGCTCGCGTCAAGTTTGTTTTGTCCCTTAGTTTGACCGAGTTCTTCCCGTTTTGGCTCACGGGAGGAACACATAGGTTTTATGGCAAGAATTACCGACTATGTTGTATTTTGCGTGTGATATGATTTTATTATTCTATGCATGGATTGTAGGTTTCGCATGCTAGAAAATTTTTGATAAAATTAATAAAATCACAAGAGTTTTGATAAAAATGGTTTCCTCTCGCGCGGGATCACATACATTGATTAACCCACCTAGTGAAAATAGGATTTGTCACTAATAAGTTAATCAAAACCAAACCGGAAACAAAAGGCCCGTTTTTCCACAAAATGTAAATCATGCACCATCCGTAAGTCGATACCACCCGAATCTAGTCTTATGAGATTTGGTTGTCGAGCTTAGCACGAGCCAATTCTCATGAAACTGTGTGGAAGGTGAGTGTGGCAAATTCACAACTTTGGTTGTCGAGCTTAGCACGAGCCAATTTTGGTGGATTTGTTACCGTATGTCTTGACGGACGATTTGCAATTTTAGGTTTGAAATCTTGGTTAATTGTCGAGCTTAGCACGAGTTAACCAAAATTTCAAGACTTAAAATTGGTGCAAGAAAGGGATCAAACATGCCAAACGACCATTGGATGTCGTAGGATCCCGCATGTGCTAAGGATTGCGATGGAGATTGCAATTGGCAAAATGGTTGCCGACCTAAATAGTTTTATCATGTGATCCGCGGTAACCCCGTCACATGGTAGGATGAAATACGGTTCTTAGCCTTGTTTAACTAATTCTTATTGGGTAAATTATTAAACAAGATAAAATATCATAATAACTAATATCTACTTTGCAAATTTTAGATGGCATCAACAAGCGCAACAAACACCACCACCAACGTTTCTCTTAGGGTTTTCCTTGAAAAGGAGAAACTCGATGGTAGCAATTTCATGGATTGGCATAGACAACTGAGGTTGGTCTTACGCTATGAAGGAAAGTTGCATACCGTAGAGGAACCCCTCCCCGAGGCATCTCCTGCCGGTGCAACAAGGGCTATCCGTGAGGCGTATGAAAAACGCCTCAAGGAGACTGAGGAAGTCACGTGCCTTATGTTGAGCACGATGAACCAAGATTTGCAAAAGCAAATGGATCATCTTAGTGCTTACGACTTGCTCCAGCAGCAGGCGAGGCAAGAGAGGTACGAGTGCCTCAAGACAACCCTTGCTTGCAAGATGCAAGAGAGTGGGAATGTGAGCGCGCATGTGTTGCGTATGAAAGCAAACATCGAGCGCATGGAGAAGTTAGGTTTTACCATCGGGAGGGAGATGGCGGTTGATTTAATCCTCCAATCCCTGCCCGTTGCATACGATCAATTCGTTATGAGTTATCATATGCACAACATGGATAAAACCTTGATGGAACTTCATGGTATGTTGAAGACCGCTGAGTCTAGCATGACCAAGAACAAGCCATCCTCCTCCACCTCTCATGTTCTCGCCATCCGGGAAGGCCGCATCACGAAGAAGAAGGCCGCCTCTTCCTCTAAAAGGAAGGGAAAGGGAAAGGTTGGCGGGTCCAAGCCTAACCCGGCCTCCGAGGGCAAGGGCAAGGGGAAACTTCCCCAAGCCAAGGCTCCGGAGGATGCGGAGTGCTTTTTCTGCGGGGGCAAGGGCCATTACCGCCGTACCTGCCCAAAGTACCTGGAGGGACTCAACAAGCTCAAGGCAATGAGCATATCGGGTCCGGATACGTCAGGTACGTTCATGATAGAACTCCACCATACTTCTACTTCGAAAGGCTGGGTATTGGATACTGGCTGTGGCACTCACATATGTAATATGGTGCAGGTGCTAAGGGAAAGTAGGAGCTTGGAGCGGGGAGAACTGGATCTTGTCATGGGAAACTCGGAGGTTGTCCCAGTGGAAGCTAAAGGAGATTTGAAGCTTTCATTCAAGACCGGTTTATCTTTTTTGTTAAAGGATGTATGCTATTCGCCCTATGTGGCTAGAAACATTATTTCTTTTCACAAATTGTATGACGATGGTTTTGATTTTAAATTTGTAAGTGGTACAATCATTTGTTTTAAAAATGAAGTTGAGTATTTTAAAGCTTTACCATGTCATGGCATATATGAGGCAAATGCATACATTGAATCAAGACAATCTATCATGAACATTGATTCTGACTCCAAAAATGGTTTGGATAAATATTCCATGTGGCATAGTCGTCTTGGCCATATAAACAAGACTCGTATCACCAAGCTCCAATCGGATGGGATCTTGGAATAATTTGATCAAGGATCAAATGAAGTATGCGAATCTTGCTTATTGGGCAAAATGACAAAAGCACCCTTCACGGGAACAAGTGAGAGGGGAAAGGACCTTTTAGACATAATCCATACGGATGTATGTGGACCTTTCAAGCATGTCACAAGGAATAATTCAAGGTACTTCGTAACCTTTATAGATGATTATAGTAGGTACGGGTATGTCTATCTTGTTAAACACAAGAATGAAACCTTTGAGGTGTTCAAGACATTCCAAAACGAAGTTCAGAATCAGTTGGGCAAGACTATAAAGATACTCCGGTCTGATAGAGGTGGAGAGTATCTTAGTACCGAATTCGTCGATCATCTTAAAAATTGTGGAATTGTTTCACAATTAACACCTCCGAGGACTCCACAATTAAATGGGGTCGCTGAGAGGAGGAACCGGACTTTGCTTGATATGGTAAGGTCTATGATGTGTCGAGCGGAGGTACCTATTAGTTTCTGGGGATATGCCTTAGAAACTGCGGTAAGAGTCCTTAACCTCGCACCAACCAAGAAAGTCGCTAAAACACCTTATGAATTGTGGCATGGTAAGAAGCCGACACTTTCATACCTACGAGTTTGGGGTTGTCAAGCCTACGTGAGACGTGAGGCTGAAGACAAACTTGAACCTCGTTCGGAGAGGTGTTATTTTATTGGTTATCCTTCTAACGGTGTTGGATATTTATTTTATAAACCTTCAGAGAATAAGGTTTTTGTTGCTCGAAGGGCATTCTTCCTTGAAAGGGAGTTGCTATCCAAACACGGCAGTAAGGAAGTTGACCTTGAGGAAGATCAAGGGTCGGCCGATAAAGGGCTTGAGGTTGGCACTAGCCAAAATACCGAGCAAGATAATGCTGCGGTACCTGACACTCTTGCAACGTCTACTCCTAGGCGTTCCAGTAGGACTCGTTTTGAGCCAGAGAGATATGGGTTTCTCATATCTGAGGGCAATGAGTTATTGGTGGATCATGATGATCCCACCAGCTACAAGGAAGCCATGGCAGGCCCTGAGTCTGCTCAATGGAGGAAGGCAATGGAGAGCGAGATGCAATCTATGTCGGATAACCAGGTTTGGGAACTGGTTGATCCTACACCAGGGATTAAACCCGTCGGGTGTAAATGGGTTTTTAAGAAGAAACCCGACATAGATGGAACCTTGGATATCTTCAAAGCCCGACTGGTGGCAAAGGGTTTCACTCAGACTCAAGGGATTGATTATGATGAAACTTTCTCCCCAGTGGCCATGTTGAAGTCAATCCGGATACTACTTGCTATAGCTGCGTTTCATGATTATGAAATTTGGCAAATGGATGTAAAAACCGCCTTCCTTAACGGGAAGCTTAATGAAGAGGTGTATATGAGACAGCCTGACGGTTTTGAACATCCAAAGTATCCGAACAAGGTTTGTAAGCTTATGAAGTCCATTTATGGACTTAAGCAAGCATCTCGAAGCTGGAATCTTTGCTTTGATGAGAAAATCAAAGAGTTTGGTTTTTCGAAGAGTAAAGATGAACCTTGCGTATATGTCAGGGCTAGTGGGAGCACCATGGTCTTCCTGGTTCTATATGTAGATGATATTCTACTTATTGGAAATCATATCCCAAGCTTAAGAAGTGTCAAAGCTTGGCTAGGGAATTGCTTTTCAATGAAGGACCTAGGCGATGCGAGCTGTATTCTGGGTATAAAGATCTATAGAGATAGATCAAGAAGGCTGTTAGGGCTTTCTCAAAGTGCATACATAGAAAAGGTTGTGAGACGCTTTAAGATGGAGGAATCCAAGAAAGGAAATCTCCCTATGTTGCATGGTTTGACTTTGAGTAAAACTCAATGTCCTACCTCCAAGGAGGAAATAGAAGTAATGAAGCGAGTTCCATATGCTTCGGCTGTGGGTTCGATCATGTACGCCATGCTATGCACTCGTCCTGATGTGTCATATGCTTTAAGCATGACTAGTAGATATCAGGCGAACCTAGGAGAACCTCACTGGAGGGCAGTGAAGAACATTCTTAAGTACTTGAGACGTACGAAAGAAATATTCTTGGTATATGGTGGGGAAGAAGAGCTGAGAGTAAAGGGTTACTCGGACGCTAGCTTCCAAACTGACAGGGATGACTGCCGATCTCAATCGGGGTTTGTGTTCCTGTTAAATGGTGGTGCTGTCAGTTGGAGGAGCTCAAAACAAGACACGGTGGCTGATTCGACTACCGAATCGGAGTACATTACGGCTAGTGAAGCAGCAAAAGAAGCCGTGTGGATGAAGAAATTCATCCAAGATCTACAAGTGGTTCCAAGCATCGCTGACCTTATTGAGATCTTTTGTGACAATGAGGGTGCGGTGGCTTTGGCAAAGGAACCAAGAGCTCACAAGAGGACAAGACACATTTCGCGAAAATACCACTTTATTCGGGATGTAATTGAAAGTGGTGAAGTCATCATTAGCAGAGTAGCATCGAATGGAAACTTGGCAGATCCATTCACTAAGCCGTTACCGCAAGCAGCTCATGAATCTCACACTAGAGGGATAGGTGTAAGATTTGCTAGCGATTTGGCTTGAGTTATATATATATATATATTAGTTTATTTGATATGTTTTAATTTATTTTGGGAACGATACAGACAGTATTGTAATTATGCTTGTTTCGATATGCGAGTGATTCGGTTACATTCATAAGACTTTACTGTGTTCCATCTTAGCATGTTTAACCACTTCCCAGAATGTCTATACATTCTAAATTTCCACAGTCAGTCATTCTTCAAGGGAAGGAAGTTTGAAATAAGGCTGAGGTTAGGTGTTGGTTATGCATTAATTCAGGATTGAATGCATGAAACGCAACAGTAACCTGTGCTTGAAAGGAGTTTCAAGTGACTGGAAGACCCACACCCAAGTATACTTCATGGATTATAGTCACGAGTAACTTGGGATGATAAAATCTTACATCCTCAGACCCGAGATGTATGAATCGCTATATCATAGTTCTTACTTGCTTTAGCCATTTTCAAAAGCAGTTCGTAAATGGCTGTGATAAAGGGAATGACTAGGTAAGTCAAGAGGTATGGTATGGGATTATGCAGTCAAAGGGATTTGTTCCTCCTGTATGAGAGATATCCCTGGGCCCCTCGATGATTGGGAGCTGACGCCAAAATATTGCATGGCCATGCACAAGGACTATTGATTGAGAATCAGATATGTCCTTACTGTCAGGATCGGATATATATTATATCAAATAACAAGAACTAACTTTTAAATAATAAATCAGAGTAATATAAAAGTTAATCTTTAACTATGATCACAATCAACTAAGAAGTTGCGGAATCACACTTAATTGATTAAAGAAGGTTTTAAACAAAGATTAATTCAATCAAACAGTAGTTTTATTAACCAACCAGAATGATTACAAAAGCAAACTTCACCCCCAATCTAACTTATTCTGTTAGACGAAGAACACAGACTGTTCTTAGGTTTCAACAAGAAACTTAGAGGCTAAAACACTTTAAAAAAAAATAAATAACAATAAGAACAAATGCTTTGAATAATGAGATCAAGTCGTCGTCGTCAATTGATCATCTAATGAAGAATATATATACTCTTGATCCTCCTTGAATTGTTGACAGTTAGGTAATCTTCTATCTTCTGAGATAATCTTGATAATCTTCAAAGTATTTCGAGATATCTTCTAAGATAGGATTTTCCAAATATAGCTCAACAGAAACTGTTTAATGAACACAACAGTTCTTTAGTCTTCTAACAGTCTTCAGCTTCAAGGTCTTCTAACAGTTTTGACTTTGCCAACTAACAGTTCTCAACTGTTTTCATATTTTCAACAAACAGTTTTAAACTGTTTCACCAACCTTTACCAAACAGTTCTCATTTTCATGCTCAATAACTTAGATTATTTCCCAACAATCTCCCCCTAACTTAAAGTATTGAATAATACATTTAAGTTGTTGGTTTGATCATAGACAAATTAATATAAGTAATGAGTCACATTTCTTCTAATCTCCTTTTGAATCTGTTCAGTAAGTCTTCCTTCTGTTTTGAGTCTCCATGGAATTTAGCTTTAATAAAATACTCCAGCTTAGTCTTGTGATGCCCAATGAAGTTCAAATCAAACCACTCATGCAATGTATTTCCCATTACCACGTAATATGTCCTTGATCTTGCATATACCTTCACTGCCTTTATGGGAAAAGCTTCCTCTGCTGTCAGTTTGGGCATAATCTTCAATGGGTTGCAAATGCTGGTAAGATATTCCATCAAAATCTTGATTCCTTCATTTGGGTCACTAAAGTGCTTAATTCCATATGTATACAATTCTTGTACATCTTCTGGTGAGATTCTTGTCATCATTTGTACAAAATTGTCATATACCTCAACAGATCCATCTTCCCTTGCAATAGTAATGCAATGTTTGTCATTTGCTTTTTCTTCAAACTTCCATTCAACAATATGAGACTTTTCACCTAATTCTTTTTCCAATTGGTCAATCCCTTGCTGAACGTCTACTGTCAGTTTATCTTTCAAAATTTTGTGAACCACAGCAGCTTTGTTTGAAGTGGGAAGTTTCTTGGTTGGCTTAACTGTAACTGTTTTATCTTTTATTACCCTTTTTCTTTTAACTCCCTTACCAGCAGCTTCCTTCTCCTTTTTCTCTTCTTCTTCTAACTCTTTTGTCATTTGAGCACCTATCTTTTTAGCTAGCTCAAAATCTGATTGTTCTTGCAATTCAAGCTCAGCATTCAATCTCTGTGCATATTCCCTATCCCGTTCTTCTTGCTGTTCTTTAGAAAGTTTCAGCTTGGGAATATCAACCATTACTTCCTTTCCTTTTAATGATACAGGGGGCATCTTTTCTTCTTTCTTTTCTTCTTTCTGTTTCTCAGCAAAAGCAATGCCTTTAAATCCTGCTTTAGGAGGAAGTGGTTCCAACTTCTTTACCTTTCCTTCTAGCCATCCATCATCGATCCTTTGAGCCATTTTAAATGTGCTGATGTTGAGAATTTGAGCACCTATTTCAATTAAGTAATTTTGTTTGACTTTGGACCATGATCTGAAAGCTTCAGTCGTTGGATAATCACCTTGCATAACCATTCTGTTAATCATCACTCTATCCACCGCTGATAACCTTTCTTCTTCAACTACAGCTGTTTGCACATCTTCAACAACAGTTTCATCAACTACAGCAACTGTTTCAACAACTTCAGCAGCAACTGTTGGCTCAATGGTTGCAACTGTTTGTTCAGTTGTAGCAACAACTGTTTGTTTATCCTGTGGAACTGTCTGTTTAACTCCTTCCTGCTTGGACTTTCTTTTTCCTTTAGCTTGAGCAGTTGAAGAGGTTTTCACCAAGGATTTGGGTTTAAGCAGCATCTCATGAGTATGAAGAACATTAGTTGCCTTCTTCAGATTCTCATCAAGAAAGTTCAGCTGCTTATCTTGCCTTATTAGCACCTCATTGTGAATTGCTACTACCTTGAGTACTTCAGTTGCCTTCTCCAACTTTTCAGTCAGTTCTTTTATCTTCTCATCTTGAGAAACTATCCTTTTGTTTTGAAGAGCAATCCTTTTCTTTAGGTGTATATGAGCAGCAAGGTAAGGTGCAAAGTTAGGATCCGTCAATGCATGTTGTTTCAGTCTAGTCTCAATGTCAGTTAGTGTTTCCACTGTGACCATATCATTGACATTTTTCACTGGTGGCTTACTCCCCTGAGTATCACCATCAGTACCCCTCTGTTCTTGGTTCTGGGGATTACCAGAAACTGTTTTACTAGTCTCTGTTGCCATGGTTGAGGTCTTAGCTATGTTAACACTGTCCTGTTTATCCCTTGCGGATAAAACAGTAGTGTCAGCCTCAAAGACCATATGATCACCCTCTTGAGGAATGATCACCTCCTCATTGTGCCTGGGAGACAGCACCAAAGGTTCCCTTTCGATATTCTGCACAGGTAAATGCTCCTGTGCAGGGCTAACAGTTTGGGGTTCTCTAACTGTGGTGGAAGGAGCACCAACAGTTTTCCTCTTCTTTCTAAATATTTTTAGTGCAGGGGCTTGTGTTGTAGCTCTTTCAAAAGAAGCAGGTTGGAAATTTTGAGTATCTTGGACTGTGGGTTCCAGTGTTGGTGGTGTAGCAATACGATGGGTTTCATGCTCAACACTGGCAGTCCTGTTTCTTGACAGAAACTCCACCATTTCAGAGAGTGGAGGAGTTATGGCACCAGAGAAACTCTTGCCATTAATCAACAGTTTGCTCAAAGTGGAAGCCACATGAGCAGAGGGAATAATGACCCTCTTGTGTGTTTTCAGATTTGGCAACAAAAAGTTTAACAATACTTGCACAAATCGAGGATACATCAAAAAGAGACCATACTTGGTCCCTAGATGTTTTACCATGCCATTGAAAATTAATTTTGAGAAATTGAAGCAACGATTGTTGGCCAAACAGATTAAGGCCAAAGCAATGTTGCTTCCAAACTCGTTCCATCCTGTTCTTTTAGGACTAATGCACTGCTGGAGAGTATGGATTAAATACTTCCAGTGAGCACAAAATTGTCCCTTATAGAATGTACCCTTCCCTGAAGGACCCTCATACCCAAGCTTAACAAGCTCGGCATGCAAAAAATCTAGTGAAACTGAATCAGAATACTCACCCTCACTATCATTGAGTTGTAGAATTTGGCGAATGGTGTCCTCAGAGATTGAGACGGTCAACTCATCAATGGTAGAATCAATCCATTGCACGTCATCAGTTGTTCGAAGTTGAGCATGTTTCCAAAACTGATCAATGTAAGAAGTGTATATAGTAGGATTGATGGTGAGTGCAGTGTTGAGATCGGACAATGAGAGATAATCAATCATATCGTGAAACATGTGAAGATCATCAGGTTTTGAAAGAAAAGCAAGCATGTTATGTTCCTTGACGAATGGAAGGGGAGCCATGGTGATTTGATAGCAGAATTCTAGGGTTTTAGCGTTCAAACGAAGTTCAGTATGCGTAAAGAAACCTCTGAGGAGAGAATGGTTTATATATGTTTCGATTTTTGAACGTAATCCAAAGGCTTTCAAAATCCTGCAAAGACCAAAGCACCCTTTAAAAGCTTAACAGTTGACGGACAAAAATGAACTAACAGTTGAGAAACTGTTTTTACTAGCTTAACAGTTGACGGACAAAAATGAACTAACAGTTGAGAAACTGTTTTCATAAGATGTAACAACTGTTATTCAAAAGTTCACTCCCTTTTGTTTGATCATTTATATGAATTGACAGTTGTTTAGGATTTACAACTGTTCTTTATTTCTCGCCCTTAGTTGACGAATTTCTCCCCCTCAGTTGCACATGGACTTTGTCTAACAGTTGCCGAAGCCATATGCTAACAGTTGAAAAACTGTTAGTATTGATTGAAACAGACATGTGCAACTGTCAAACAAACTTTCGGCTCACATATATCAAATGCTGAAGCAATAAAAATAAAACATTAGAGAACACAGTCATCAACAGAAGAACCAAAGAGAACCATTGTCAGAACCATTGTCAGATCTAATGACTTTCACCTTCAAATCAGATTGATTTTCAATTTTAAGAATAAGGGACTTAACTAACTCAGCTGTTTCATCCTTTGTTCTAAGAAATTGAACCCATGTGAACCTGGTGAAGTCATCAACTATGACTAAACAATATGCTTTCTTCCCTATACTCATCACAGATGTAGGACCAAAAAGGTCCATATGTAACAATTGTAAAGGTGCAGTAATAGAAGAAACTTCTTTGGTCTTATAAGAAGTTTTGTGTTGCTTGCCTTTAAGACATGCCACACAATGATCATCACATGAGAACTCTTTTTGGGGCAAACCTCTTACCAAACTGTTTTTAGCTAACAAGTTCATGGTTTTAAAATTCATGTGACACATCCTTCTATGCCAAATGGCAGACTCATTATGAGATGCTTTGGAGAGTAAACAGCTTAACACATTCTGTTTAGCAATCTTTTGTGGATCAAGACAATATACATTATCTTTTCTAGGTGTTCTTAAAAGAACATCCTTCTCATTTAATTTAAAATCTTTTGAAAGAATAATGCATTCTGAATCTGTAAACAAAACTTTGTTTCCATTGTCACAGATTTGAGATACACTTAACAGATTGTACTTAAGCTGTTCAACAAAGAAAACATCATTAAATGTAAGTGTACCTGCCTCAACAGCTCCTTTACCTGTGATTTTTCCTCCCTTTGGATTTCCTCCAAATGCTACAAATCCTCCATTGATTCTTTTGAAATCCTTCAAACATTGTGGATTTCCAGTCATGTGCCTTGAGCATCCACTATCCACATGCCAGATAGATCCATGATTGGCCCTATGAATGCTCTGCACAAATAAAATCAGTTAGTAGCAGGAAGTACCCAGGCCATGCAGGTCTTGGGTACACCGTTCAAGTCATAATACTTAAACAGAGTTTGGTTCTTTTTGATTTCATCCAACTTAGATTTCTCTAATTTGTGTGATGAATACTTTGTAAGAACATGTGGTTTCCAACTGTTGTGATTAACAGTGGATACCTTTGAACAAACAGCTGGTGGAGTTGGTAAAACAGATGAATCAACTTGTGATTCCTTTTGATTTTCAGTTTGAAGAACAGTTTTACCTTCTCCAGAATCAGTTTGTTTTTGAATTTTCATCCAAGCCAAACCAGCAGTTTTTGGTTTTGCTAAAACAGTTTTGGAACTGTTAGTTGGTTTGGATGTAACAGTTTTAGAACTGTTTGCCAGTTTTGGCTTAACAGTTTTAGAACTGTTATTCTGTCTTTTGGGACTTTTGTTTTGAGTGCCATTGATCTGTGGGTTATAGTAACAGTCTTGAACTAAATGATTAGATCTTCCACAAATGTAGCACTTTTTGGTTTTTACAATAGGTAAACCAGTTCTTTGTGACCAGAATTGGTTCCTATTTCTTTGATTTCCTCTAACAGCTGCAGATTGAGGAAACTTTTGGACACCATGTTTTTGACATGTGCATGCAGGCACTTCAGTATGCCTTTTCTTAGATTTGGGTTTAGCCTGAGGTTTTGCAACTTCCTTCTTCTTCCTAGTATACACAACTTCACCAACTTTCTCCTTTCCTTTGGCTTTGGTACTAACAGTTGGGCTTTTTAGCTTAGAACTGTTTGGGTTCTTGTTGGAACTGTTAGTGTAAAGATGAGGACTATTTGTAACAGTTGTGGAACTGCTAATAGAGTTAACAGTTTTTGAGGATTTTGGCTCATTGGTGAGGGGTTCAGTGGATGCTTTTACAAACACCACAGGTTGTAAAGATGATTTTGTGGGAATGGGCTCACACAGGATGTGATTTTCATATGGAATACCTTCATCCTTCTTCACAACTTCCTCATTATCTTCAACACTTACTACTGACACAACTTCATCTTCATAACTCTCAAACTTTGGATCAGCTGACTTAAGTTCATCTTCCAAAGGTTCATTAACATATCTGTCAGCTACCTCAGACATTGGAGTTATGTAGTTTTGGTTGTATGGAGGTGGGGTTTGTTTGTATCCTAGGCCAGTTTTCACCTTGTCTCTCACTTGAGATTGTAGCAGAGTCTCAAGCTTAAGGTTTGCAGCCCTGAACATTCCAAGATCAATGTCCACACCCTCCAATTTCTTTGTGAGTTCATCCACCTTGCTTTCTTTTTCCACCAACTTCTTTTTCAGACTATCAATCTCATCTTGAAACTGCTCTTTCTCCCACTTATGATATTTTCTATCATAGTCCATTTGCAGTTCATTAGCCTGATAGTCTTTAATTTTCTTTTCAAAATCTTCTATCACAGCAGTATACTCATACCTTCTCTCCTCCATTTTACTTAGAGCAGCACATACTTTCTTATTGTGCTCTCTAAATCTCTTAACAATAGCTCTACATTCACCAGGACATAGTTTAGAAGATACCTGTATGTCCTCAGATTCTGGAGAATCCATCTTGATGGAGGAGTCAGTCAATGCCATCAAAGCTTTGTTGCTGGTAGCCTCCTCTGCTTGATCACTCCAATCAAATCCATGGCCTTCTTGTGAGACCAATGCTGAGGAGGTATGGTTCTGAGTTTGCCTCTGACCTTGATTCTGAACTTGTCCACCAGATTTGCATTCTCTTGCAAAGTGGCCAAGTTGTTGACATTTGAAGCATCTAACCTTTGACTTGTCAAATCCAGCCTTGCCATCAGCTCTGAAATTCATGTTTTGCCTTCCAGTTCTTTTAATGAATCGCTTGGCTCTAACGGTAAGCATGGCCATCTGCCATTTGAGATCCATTTCCTCAAGATCATCAGGGTGCACTTGTTCAAGATCCTCATTGGTGAGGGTTGAATGAGCATGGCTGGCAAGAAAAGCTTCAAGAACTGCATCTGGAGTATTCATATCTAGTCCAACACCAGAACTAGTACCTGCACCACTATCAAGAGAGTTAGTTAATGAATGGTTTGATTCCATACCTGAGGAAGATAGGAGAGCAGCATTATGACTAGGGATAGCAGTTTTTCTTTTTCCCTCTATTTCTCCCTCAAACACTATCAAACTATTATAGAGGTCATCTAACTCTATGTCTTCAAGAGAATCCTTGGTTCTCCATTGTGCAGCAAACACAGTCCATTCATCACCTAGAGACCTAAGAAATTTTCTATTTATCTCATCTTGATCAAGCCTAACCTTAGCACTCTCCAGTTGACTCACCAGTTTGTAAAACCTATCAAAGATTTGGGTGATACTCTCATTTTTCCCACTGGTGAAGTTCTCATAGGCTTGTTTAAGAAGATCTCTTTGGTTTCTCTTAGAACTAGCATTCCCAGCAAACCTCTTTTCCAGAGCATTCCAAAGTTCATGAGCATCATCAAATTTCTTGAATTGATGTTGATACTCATTGGGAATTGCAATCTGAAGGATGCTGAGGGCTTTCATCTCAATCATTCTACTTTTCTTTTCAGCATCTGTCTTTGGTGGTGGTTTCTTCTTTGGTTTTCCATTCTCATCCAGTTCAATGGTATTAGTAGGAACAGTTTCAATGATTTGCCAAACATCATAGTCCATTAGTTGGACATGCTGTTTAATTCTTAGTTTCCACATCTCAAAATCAGATGGTTTGAGCATGGGAACACGAATGTTAGACCCTGATCCACTGTTATCAGAAGAACCTCCCGAATCCATTGAAACAAATTGATTTTAAAAAAAACAGTTTGAAAAATAAAGCAAGGTAAAGCAAAGACCTTCAACTGGTGATCAAAGGAACCTTAATGATAAGGCTCTGATACCACTTGTCAGGATCGGATATATATTATATCAAATAACAAGAACTAACTTTTAAATAATAAATCAGAGTAATATAAAAGTTAATCTTTAACTATGATCACAATCAACTAAGAAGTTGCGGAATCACACTTAATTGATTAAAGAAGGTTTTAAACAAAGATTAATTCAATCAAACAGTAGTTTTATTAACCAACCAGAATGATTACAAAAGCAAACTTCACCCCCAATCTAACTTATTCTGTTAGACGAAGAACACAGACTGTTCTTAGGTTTCAACAAGAAACTTAGAGGCTAAAACACTTTAAAAAAAAATAAATAACAATAAGAACAAATGCTTTGAATAATGAGATCAAGTCGTCGTCGTCAATTGATCATCTAATGAAGAATATATATACTCTTGATCCTCCTTGAATTGTTGACAGTTAGGTAATCTTCTATCTTCTGAGATAATCTTGATAATCTTCAAAGTATTTCGAGATATCTTCTAAGATAGGATTTTCCAAATATAGCTCAACAGAAACTGTTTAATGAACACAACAGTTCTTTAGTCTTCTAACAGTCTTCAGCTTCAAGGTCTTCTAACAGTTTTGACTTTGCCAACTAACAGTTCTCAACTGTTTTCATATTTTCAACAAACAGTTTTAAACTGTTTCACCAACCTTTACCAAACAGTTCTCATTTTCATGCTCAATAACTTAGATTATTTCCCAACACTTACCTTTTGGTCACCACCAATCAAGATCGAGAAACATAATCGTGAACGATCTGGAGATTGACATTTATCAATCCATGTCTCGTGTTCACAAGGATATCGTGAACAAAAGGATGTCTAAGATCACTTATCTAGGACCACTACTTTGAGTATGATGGTTTTCTGCAGGTATTCAGAACTCATACAGACTTGGGGGCATTGATGCTTTGCTAGAGGCCGCTCTTTGTCTGTGCTTGCCTGGGTACAGTATATTATGTGCAAGTGGGAGTTTGTTAGAATCTGCCCGATAATATATGTACGCTTTAAAGCACTGCCGATGATGTATGAGCCTATAAGGGTCACAAACCGGGGTCTAACATGACAACAAATAAAGTTAAGGGACCAAAGATGGCAAAAGTGGAAGTTGGCAATGCAGGCCACGTTAGCGACGCTAACTATAACGAGTTAGCGCCGCTAACTGTTAGAGGTTAGCGCCGCTAAGGCTGCATGTGCTTTACGTCTAATCGAAGTCAGGCCGCGTTAGCGCCGCTACGGGTTAAGGTTTAGCGCCGCTAAACCTGCATGGACTTTATATACAAGTCACCTCCACTTGTAGCCAATAGAGGAGAGTTCTGGAACAATCTTGGCCGGCTAGAGGGATTTCAAAGGGCATTTCAGATGTCTATATAAGCCCTGTACTCCAGCCATTTGTTACTCTTGGTCATTCTCTCACTCAAGCACATATTCTCTCTTTCACTTGATACTTTGAACTAGTGATCTTGTGAGCTTGAGGCTTTTGGTCCTGAAGATTATTTGTTGTTCTAAGGTGATATTTCGAGTTCAAGAAGATATCATCAAAGGGTGCTAGCACATCTTGTTGGACTTGTGCCCGGTTTGTGATTTCGAGAGAAGACAAGAACAAGAAGAAGGAGTTCCTTGCTTCTTCAACCTTTCAGCCACCATCACGAGATCATTAGAGCTTAGGAGCTGGTATAACTCTCTTTCCTTCTTCTCTAGTTGCTATTTTGTACATAGAGTAGATCCATGCTTGGGATTTCATAGTTTTGAACACACTTGCATGCATGTTTTATGTCGTTCTCGCTTCCGTTGCGTGTTCTTGAAATCCCAACAATTGGTTGAATATAAGGATAAAGGTGCCAATCAAAATAAGTATCTGATTGAGATTTTAACATTGTGACCATAGAAGTCTGTACAATTTTAATGATCAGTAAACTTCTATGATCCAATGATTAATTTCAATTGTTAAAAAGCCTGCACAGATGATATAATTGTAAATCAAGTGCACGATTCAGTTTAATTGTTACTTTAAAAATTATCTTGTTCAGTGGGAGATTGTAATATATATATATATATATATATATATATAATAGAACAAGATAATTATCTATTAACAATTAAATGATTTATTATTATATTATTATATATATATTATATATATATATATATATGGCAGTTATTTGAAAGAAGCGTATCATGAAACGGTGCCTTGATGGAAGGACCGTTTTCATGCCTCTTCATAATATATAAATTCATTTTGGCGCCATATTGTTCATCTCCATACACAGAACACAAATTCTCTGTTTTAACCAATCCATCATGGAATAGAATTAAGTGTGGATCTGGTAAGGATGGAACAAGAACAAACCAACACAACTACGATCTCTTCATCATCAAATGTTTCTGGTATGTTCGATTACTTGCATGCGATTATATGCTTAATTCAATTTGTGGGTTAATGAAACATATGTAGATTTATGTATATTTTCTAACAAAAAATTCGACACCTTATATATATAAATTCGATACTTGGAATTTTAAGCCAAAAATTAGATACTTGTACAACAAAAATTCGACACCTGTGATATATGGTTCAAAAATTCGACACCTGTGATATATACTTCAAAATATTCAAAACTTATGAGTTGTGAATTGTAATGCAAAATACGAATATGGGCGTGGGGAAATTCGATGAAGGGCCCAGGGAATTATTTGGAATTTCACATAGCTACAACTCCTTCTTAATGTCATGCTTCCATGCTTCTAGAGTAGTACACTATGCTTGGCCAACTTGTACATTAGATACCATGCATGACCAAGATTTGTACTTATTGCATTCACATGCTGTTGAACTTGTACCTTGACTATTTATGAGAGCTACGCAGCATGTTTCAACAATAAATGGATAAATATGAGATACATATATCATTCATAGGTTAGGTGGATTACATTCTATCCAAATTATTAGCGTATCAGTAAGGAGTTCAAGTTAGACTTAGTGATATTATGAAAATCCATCATACGACTTAACCCTTTCGGGCTCGACTAGTGTGTTTAATTAAGTGATCGACTCAAGATCGGTGAAACTTGGAAACCAAACAACTCGGGTTAAGAAACTGCATTAATTGATGGGATATGTTGTAGGTTCCTGCGATCAGGACTAGTTGTGTTACCAACGGGATTAGCTGATATCCGAGTTAAGTCTACGATCAGGTGAGTACTCTTACTTACAACCTAACTTAGGGAAATTGCATGATCGTGAAATAATTGTACGTATATGACAAATGTTGTTCTAATACTTGTTGGGACCGTTCACTTTAGTGGCGGGTATGATGTAACACTTGGGACCGTTCACTTCGGTGGCGGGTATGAGGGACCGTTCACTTCGGTGGCGGGTATGATGTAACACTTCGGACCGTTCACTTCAGTGGCGGGTATGATGTAACACTTGGGACCGTTCACTTCGGTGGCGGGTATGATGTATCACTTGGGACCGCTCATTTCGGTGGCGGGTATGATGACAATCGTATCGATAATATTTAATCGCTGATGTAATGAACTAAATTAGTTTGTATGTAACATACTCGCTAAGCCTTGTGCTTACGGTTGTTGTTTAATTTCATTTCAAATGGTGACCACGGCGGGGCTCCAGCTCGTGTCTGATAGCTTGACTTTGCCAATGCTTCCGCAAACTCTATCTTAACGTTTTATATTCGTATTTTGATTCAAACTTTACTCTGGTTGTAACCTAACATTCGTACCTATGTTTCAATAATTTGTCGTGTGTTGACGTTTGGTTTACTCTGTTAAAAATTTTTTGGGACGTTACAGTGTTTTCGATCATGATGTGTCAAAGACTGCTTTCCGTGCCAGGTATGGCCACTATGGATTTTTAGTTATGTCGTTTCGTTTAACTGACGCACCTACCGTGTTTATGGATTTAATGAATCAGATATGTCAACCGTTTTTTGATAAGTTTTTTATTGTGTTTATTGACGACATCCTGCTCTATTCAAAAACTTAGTCTGAACATGAATTTCATTTGAGGCAAGTTCTAGAAACCTTGAAACAGGAACATCTTATTGCCAAATTTTCAAAATGAAAATTTTGGTTACGGGAGGTGCATTTCCTAGGACATTTTATTTGCATTGACGGGGTTAAAGTTGATCCTGTGAAAGTTAAGGCAATTATGAATTGGATCTCTCCTAAACCGCCTTCTGAGATTATAAGTTTTCTAGGATTGGTAGGTTACTATAGCAGATTTATCAAAAAAATTTCTAAGATTGCGTTTCCGTTGACAAATTTAACCCGTAAGGATGTACAATGCCAATGGAATGATGAACAAGAAATGACGTGTCAGACTCCGACACAGGTATTGTGTCAGGCTCCTATTCATGCACCACCTCATGGATCGGATGATTTTATAGTGTATTACGATCTTTCATTTACAGATTTGGCTTGTGTTTTGATGCAGCGTGATCGACTAATTGCTTATGATTCATGACAGTTAAAACCACATGAGAAGAATTATCCAACCCACAACTTGGAGCATGCAGCTATTGCATTGGTGTAAAAGCTGTGGAGACATTATTTATATGGTACGAAATGTGATTTCTACTGACCATAAGAGTTTACAGTATGTGTTTTCATAGAAAGAGTTGAATATGCAGGCGAGACGAGTGGTTAAAACTTATTAAAGATTATAATTGTGAAATTCGTTATCACCCCGGGAAAGCTAATGTGGTAGCCAATGCTTTAAGCCACAAGGGAGCAAGTGATAACATCTGTTTCATGCGAATAGAGATTATTCCGATTTAGTGGATAAATTGAAAGCTACTCAGATGGAAGCATTGAAGGATGAAAACTTGAAGTTAGAAATAAGGATTTAATTGATAATTCTCGTGGATAAAAAACTTACAAGTCTCGTCTTTAGGTTCCATTACTTGGAAAGCTTCGGGGATGATTTTAACTGAGGTCACAAGTCTAAACTGTCTGTTTATCCTAGAAGAACTAAAATGTATAACGATCCGAAAGTGTTGTATTGGTGGCCTACGATGAAAACCGATTTTGTGAAATTCGTAGAATCATGTCATATTTGTGCGCAAGTTAAAGCAGAGCACTAGAATCCCTACAAATCATTGAGACAGCTCGAGATGGGAGCATATTACCATGGTTTCTGTAACCAAACTCCATGTATGCAGCATAGTCATGATATGATTTGGGTAAGTGTTGAATGTTTAGCGAACAAGCTCAGCTATATATTGATGAGATTCTCTCTTGACACGGTATTCCTTTATTGGTTGTTTGTGACCGAGATTCTAGATTTGTTTCTAATTTCTGGAAGCGCTTACAGCGAGAATTGGGGACGCTTGTTAATATTAGTACAACTTATCATCTTTAAACAGACGTTCAAACTGAACGAAGCATTCATTCATTGGAGGATATATTATGCGCATGTGTGATCGAGTATGGTGGGTCTTGGGATTCACACTTGCCGTTAATTGAATTTGTGTATAATAATTCATATAACTCGAGTAACATAGGCCACCTTATGATATTTAATATGGTCATCGTTGTTGTACTCCTAAATGTTGGTTAGAGGCGGGTGAGAAACTGTATGCAGATCCTAAAAACGTCCAGATGACAACTGAGAAAGTTCCTATTGTGCGAGAGAAACTAAAAGCTGCCCAAGATAGACAAAAAATGTATGCCGATCCATGTCACCGACCTGTTTCATTTGTTACCCCATGAGTTAGTTTATTTGAAAGGGAGTCATTCGTTTTGGCAGACGCAGAAACTAGATCCTCATTATATTGGTCCTTTTCCTAAACGACAAATAGTCAACGGTCAGACAGTTGTTCTTGATCGTCCACCTGAGCTAGCAGGTATTCACGATACGTTCCATGTGTGTTATTTATGTAAGTGTAAAGTAGAAGATCAGAGTCAAATTCTCCCGGTACATGAACTGAAAGTTGATTCGAATAAGAGATTAGTAGAAGAACTCGTTGAGTTATTGGTTCGAAAAGTGACAAAGCTTCGCAAGAAAAAGATTCCAATGGTGTTAAATGGAAGCATAGTTTGGGTTCTGATATGACCTGGGAGACGGAGGCCGACATGAAGAGTCGATACCCCCATCTATTTAAATGCAATGAGATTTCGAGGATGGAATACTCTTAAGGGAGAGAGATTTGTAACATCCTCGAACCGGCCCTAGTAGTTATGTTCGTAGGTGGTGACTCATTTAATAAATGATTATGTGATATTTGTTTTCATAAATGATTATTAAAATAAATAATTGAATTGTGAATTAGAACCGATAAATATACATTTTAGATTGTATATGTTTATGGTATCAACGAATTCGTTTTTAAACGAGGGTCCCGAATAATACCCCCTTTGTTGTTAATTGAGTGTGTTTGACTGTTTAATTGATTAATTGTATGTTAGAAAGCAGTATTTGATACCGTGTATAGATAATATCAAACTCCTAGCCACCTGGAAGTTGGTGTGTCATTTGTATGAGTGTATGCTTGGTTGGTTTGAATAGAAAACCAAGAACAATAGACATAATGCTTACTTAAAATTCTTGAATCATTGATTTAGATTGTTTAATTGCAAGATAAAGGTATTTATGTATACCTTATTTATTATTATCAAGATTTATGAAGCTTTGATGTGTATTTGATGGTTTATATGATTGAAACTTGAAATCATCATTGATGAAGTTCTTGAAGAACTTTAAATAGGGTTTTGTGACTTATGAATGTTTAAATGTTTGAAGAGGGTTCTTGATGTTTATTTATGTGTTGTTTGAATTTATTTGATGTTTGTTTATGAATTAGTAGTGTTTAAATTGGATTTCAGAAATCAAAGTTTGTGTTTGGCGTGTGGTTTTCGACAGAGACAAGAACATGGAAGAAGAAGGTCTTGCGAAAGGGTGGTGCGACTTGCCTGATCCGACTTCACCCTCACATGAATTGTGTAGTTTGTTCTTTCTTTAGTTTGTATTTTTCTCTGTACGACTTGAATTTTCTTCATGCAACTTAGGAAATTGAAGGGGTGGTCTGACATGCTCCTATATAACATATACAGTGCCTATGTGACTTAGGGAAGCCATTGGTCAGACATTAGGCTTTTGATCCGACTTAAATTGATCTATCCAACTTGGTATGCTGTTGAGCCCGTCGCGACGCAACGCGTCAAGGTCCCGGACGCGACGCGTCTGCGAGGTTGTGCACTTTTAGGCTTTCGTTGTTGCTTATTCGTGTTGCCTACTGTATATGCCTATTATGTGTGATTCTAACATGTTGTTTATGATTACTATAGATATAAATATATATGTATATATATATAAATATATATATATATATATATATATATATATATATATATATATATATATATATATATATATATATATATATTTATGAATTAAAGACTAATTTCGGTGTTCTTGTGTTCTCGGTAACGCGAAGTCTCAGTGGGAAGATAAATGAGTTAGAAAATTTAAGAACCGAGGTGAGTGGACGTTAACCCATGGGTGGTATTAGTTGTAACTGTTATGCTTTCATGGATTCATTATGATTAATGCTTTGATAGACTATTTAGTCTGATATTGATTGATTGACTTGTTATGTGTTGATTAATCGTTGAGTCCATGATGTGTGCACATCACATGATAGTGTACATGTTTTCTCATAGAGGTCAGCTATGCATGTGGAATTGGGATGGGCTCGTTTTCTATTGGTTGAACAATTCTAGTAGCAAAGGGGTTTAACTATGCCAAGTAGCAAAGGGATATGAGTAAACCGTTGCTTTGGCCCACATTGGTTGTAGGATCTGCACCGAACCGCCGGTCCTCTGGATATGTGTGATTTCTTGTTTCTGTTGTAATCGTTACGGTTCTACTGATTGTTGTTTGTGGTTTTAGCTTCCATTCACTTAGCTTTGTGCTAATACCCCACCTTAACTTCATTTTGTAGGGTTTTTGGTAAGCGCGGCTGTTTCCTGTGAGTTTGCGTGTGTAGGGAATGTTTAACCGCCGCTCTCATATTAATTGATAAACGATGAGCCATGTGTTCTAGCTCCTTTGTAACACAAAACGATATACTGTGTTGTTGTAGACTATGTATTATCTTTGTGGGTGTGGTTGTATAATATATTTTATTATAACGCTTTCGCTGTCTTTTTAAAAATAATGGCTTGAGATTTATGGTGTTACACTCTCCTTCGTTAGTTCTTTGTGAGAACACACACAGAGAGCGCACTCCCAGCACACACACAGATGAGAAATGGGAATGCATGTGATCTTGCGGGTTGTGCCCTATTCGTTTATATATACCTTTGTTTATGGGCCTATGCCCATTACCCTTAATTAAACAAAACTCAAATGCTTAGTTTTCAATCGATGCAACTTACAACAATTTTCTTTTCATTATTTAACCAAGCCCAGTAGGCCCAACCAACAACTACTAAGTACCCATAGACTCAAAATAATAATATTAATATTGTTTAAAATACTTCTTTTGAAATCAACAATTTCAAGCGTTTCATATAAAGCTAGAAATTGTTTTTACGGTCATAGACTAATCAAAAATGTAATCTCGTGTGATTTATTAATAGACAGTGATTCTACCTATCAGTATCTCGGTTTTTTTTGCTTTAAAATGATTTATTTTATTTTAAAGGAAGTTCACAAAATGGTATATATACATTAAATCTACAAGATGACAATAATAAAATTTATCATATAAGTAAGACGTCAAAAGATGTTATGAACCAGACATACTTTTGGCATTGTCGGCTCGGGCATATTAATAAGAAATGCATAGAGAATCCGCCTTGATGGAGTTCTAGGTTCTTTTCATCTAGAATCAATAGACAATTATGAATCTTGTTTGTGTGGTAAGATGACAAAGCAGTCTTTTGACAGTTTGAACGAAAGAGCAAAGGAACTGCTAGTGATAGTACACATATATCTGTATGGACCCTTCAGTCAAGAAGCTAGAAGAGGATACCGGTAATTCATTACCTTTACTTATTACTTTAGTAGGTATGGTTATGTGTATCTTATGAGACACAAATTTGAAAGTTTTAATTTCTTCAAACAGTTTCACAATGAAATATAGAACCATCTAGACAAAAAGAGCATGCTTCTTCGATCTGATCGAGGTGGTGAATATCTAAGTCAAGAATATGGCGATCATCTGAAAAGTTGTGGAATCGGTTCACAACTTACACCTCCGTATACGCCATAGGGGATAGGTGTACCAAAGGAGAAATTGGACCTTGCTTGACATGGTTCGCTCTATGATGATTCATGCTATGCTACTAGTATCATTTTGGGGACACACACTTAAGACATCTGCTTTCATGCTAAACAGGGTTCCATCAAATTCAGTGGAAAATGAAAAGGGACCGTTCGAGCTTTAGACGGGTTAAAAGACCAAATTGTCTTTTCTAAAGATTTTGGGTTGTGAGGCGTTCATCAAACGACCATTCTCGGATAAGCTCAAACCCAAACCAGATAAATGTATCTTCGTGAGATATCCTAAAGAGACTCTAGGATATTATTTTGATAATCCCGATGAGATCAAAGTCTTTTTTGCTCATACCAGGATTTTTCTAGAGGATAAATTTCTAAATTAGAAACTACTAGAAAAGAAATAGATCTTGAGGAAAGTGTAGTAGAAGAAGAAGATACGTCACTACCCTTTGTAGAACTTGCACCTCAACAAAGGATCGTTGAGATCCAACCTGAGTCGGTGGTTGAAGAAGCAGTGGAAAAACATGACCTTCGCAGGTCCAATAGGATTCGTACTGAGCCCGATAGATATCTCAGATTTCTTATCGCTCATGAAGAAGGGTCTTGAAGAATCTACATCCTACAAGGACATTGTTTCAGGCAGTGAATATATGAAATGGCTAGACGCAATGAAGGCAGATATGCATTCCATGTATGAAAACTAAACTTGGGGTTAGTAGACTTGCCATAACACAGTAAAGTTGTTGGTCCCCTGATGAGAATACCAACAAGCAACAGGTGTGTAGAAGGGGGGTTGAATACACTTTCTGCGGAAATTGAAAAAATCAAATAAAAGTGTTACACGAAGTAAATCAAACCACAATCGAATGCTTTACTTTTCATTAATAAGAAGATGATTACAGACTCTATCAAGTAAGAAAATCTTGATATGTAAACACCTAATATAAATCTCTCAATCTTTCAAACTTAGCTATCTATAATCAATTTATGATTATAGATACTGATGACTCTCTAAACAGGATTTACACAGATTGATAACTTACCAATATCACAACTAATGTGAGTATTCGAACACACGAATAGCTTGGCAATATGTGAATATCTTGATCACGTTGAACTGACAACCAGTGATTAAAGAATCGTAACACATACGGTTGAAGTGAGGTATTTGGCTCTGCAACACTAAGTTGTTTTCGTATCTGAGTCGTACCTCTAAACTTATCAGGAGATAAGTATTTATAATCATGTTCCTACGGTTCCTAACAAACTGTACTAATCCTAATTTGCTAACTAACTATCGGATAACTCGGAATCTTGAATTTTGAATCTTCTTATCTTGAGCTTTCAATCTTCAATCTTGATTCAGAAGTCTTCTTATCCTTCCCGTAGATATAGAGAGTTAAAAAAGAATTTAAAACATATTCAAATTCTTTTAAACTGACTTCTTTAGTCAGGCTGAGTTACTCAGCTTGAAACTCGTCAAGCTGAGTTCTTCGAGAACAAACCCGAATTCAAACATGGATTAACACGTCTAATTATTAACTCATCCTTAGAAGTCTAAAGAGTTAACCAAAACATATTTAGCAACTCTATTGAGCTGACTCAGTATACACGCTGAGTCGCTCAGTTTGAAACTCATCAAGCTGAAACTCAATATATATATCTTAGGTGACACACAGAGTTTATCAAACATATTGATAATCTTACTAAGATATAGTCTAAGATGATCAAACATATTTACAGCTTACACTCTTCTTATACTCAGTCTGAATCACTATAAGTGTTTAGTCTGACTAAGCTTCATAATTCTGTTTAAGTTATATGTAGAACACATCTTACAAACTTAACTTTGTCTTATCAAATCTAAACTGATGAGATCATCTTCCCAACAAACTCCCCCTATTTGATGATGACAAAACCATCAAACAATTGCTAAGTTTGTTTAACATAATTATGTTTTAAATCTTAAACTTATAAAGATTTTTAAATTGGAACTAATCAAATATCAATTGAACTTATCAATTTTAATTGAACTTATCAATTATAAGTGGAACAAACCAAATATTAATTGAACACACCAACTAAATACATTAATGAATAAGAACTAATCAGTTATTCATTTAAGTTAAACTTATCAGACTAATAATTATGAACATATCATAACACAGTTGAACATATCAAACTTATACTTGTATTAATTGAACTAATCATAATACAAAAATATTGATCACTTAGATCATGCACACTAAGTTCTTACAAAAATATTAGAACTAATATAATATTTACATTAAAACTAATCTAATTTATAATGGAAATAATCTATTCAGGATGCAGCTATTCAAACTCTTTGATCTCGTTGTTGATTTCATCAAGGATTTCTTGCAGATTAGGTAAGTGTTGAAGCTGATCCTTTTGTGATCTGATTGATATGTTAATTCTGTATCTGAACCTTGCAGTTTGTTTAGTCTTTTCCATGATTTGTCTCAGAGAAAATACTTGAGATACCCCACATGTGTAAATACTTGCATCAGACTGGAAGCATTGTTCACCGTTTCTATCCAGGTACATGAATCCTTTCTCAGACTTTTCCACATAAGTGTTTTCTTTAAACTCCAAGCCTTCATGGAGAACAATACTGTACGTATCTAGATTTGCTAGTCCAGCTGGCTTCGGTTGCTTCGTCTTTCCAACTTTATGAAAAGAAGTTAGTAGGGTAGCTATCTCAGACCTGGGTATGAGTTTCATCGAATCAGCTCCTGCAAGTAACCTTAGCAGCTTATCTTTAACTTTACTTCTGGCAGAGGACTTTTCCATCTGCTTGATAAGTATGGCAACTTGCTTCCACTCTTCATAACCCAGTCTGTGCATTTGATTCACCTCTAGAGATGATGTCGCACCATTTCTTAAGACAAACTCTCGAATGATGATCCCTTGAGTTGAGCTCAACTTTAGTGAGGTTATTTGAGAAGAGAAGAATGTTCTTGTATAACAATTAGTTATATCCTTCTCCTCTTTTTGATCTTTTATAGGAGGTTCTTCTTCCTCTTCCTCCTTAGGCACAATTGGCAGATTGAGTTTAGCTAAATCCTCATTCTACTTTCTGATATGCTCAGCCCAGGTCTTTTCTCTTGCTTCTTTCTCACTGACTAACACAGCTTGAGCATCCCTTTGTCTTTTTCTTAGCTCATCGACAGATATCCCAAGCTGATCAGCATCCTCTTGTTCCAATCTTCTTACTGCCATCAGTGAAGCTCTCTTTTGTAATGTCATTTTATCTACAGAGTCTTCATCTGAGGCTGATGATTCACTTAGAATCACTTTTCTTCTTTTCTGTTGAGGGGGTTCTGACTCTTCTGAACTGATCACTGTAGGTCTCTTACCTATTGCTTTTTCAGTCAGCTCTACTTCTTTTTCTAACTCTTTCTCCCCCTCAATCTGATCTGCTCCCTCTGCGAATAGTAGTAACGCTTCACCTTTGACTGGCTCGGCTTCAGCTTCTTGAACCTTCTCCCCCTTTTTGTCAGCATCAATAGGGGTTGAAGTCTTTTGTTGTTGTAGAGCAGCAACAACAGATTTCAATTGTACCACCTCTTCATCTAGTGAATCCAAAATCATTATCATTTCCTTTTTGGTCTGCTTTCTCTTGAGGTGTAGCTTTTCAAACTGACTTTTAAAGAAATTCATTAACTCATCCAAGTCAGCCTGAGAAGGTTGGAATTTGGGTGCATCGTCTAAAGGTTGGTGTTTACCCTCAAACTCATTTGCACCCGAGTTTAGACCCTGTGAATCACCTTGGTTTGAAGATGAAACATTGACAGGTCGTGCTATTGGGTGTGAGAAGTGAAGAGAAGTAATGGGGCTCAAAACGTGTAGTGTATGGGTAGGTGCTTGGCTTAATGGCTTGGAGGGGGGTGATTGACCCTGGGAATTGGTCATATGTACAATATTACCAAAGTGTTTCTGCTTAGGCACAGTAACGGGCTCTCACATGGCACTGGAGAATGTGGGCTGAGTATACACCACACCCAGATAAGGCTTTGGGTTTGAAATGAGCCTCGAGGTTAACACCTTAAGAGTAGGCGTCTCCCCCTCAACTCTTGCCGGTGGAGGGATCAATGTGATCTCAGCTCCAGTGATGCCTGTAGGAGTGGCACCACCTATGGCAGTTTTCCTTGTATAGGTTCGGATATTCTCCCTATCAGCAGTGGGCATACTAGGGGTGGCTTCCGAGTGAATTTGAATGGAAGGTGGAGGAGATGTGTTAGACTGGGTTGGTTTTACCACAGCCTTATCTCCAAATGTAGATGGAGAATAATGAGAAGAAAGAGAAAGTGGAGAGGTTTTACCGGAAGCAGCTGCAGTATGTACTGGTTTAGCTTGAACAGAATGCTCAGCTTGAACCTTAGTGTCAGCTTGGGAAGCTCCCCCTTGATTGGATCCCTCTGCTTCACTTTCTGATGAAGCTTGCTCTGCTATGCATCGCATTGGGTCACTCAAACCTTCTTGCTCTGGAAAGATGTCATTGTTGAACATCTTGGAGCTGAGTGTTGGAGCAGGGAAAAAATCTTGTCCAACTTCATATAGTTGGTCTCCCAACTCAACTTCAATCACCAGGGAGAAGAACCTTATGAAAGGCACATGAAGATCCCTTGGTATCTTTAACACTTAGACCTTGAGCTCATTGAAGAAGAGCAGTGCATAGTCGAGATTTCTCGCAAAGAACACGTTGTACAGCAGCTGTATCTCGAACTCATTTACTTGGTCTAAGCCTCCCACCTTTGTTCCCAGTGAACGAATCACCGTAGAAACCATAAAACCCCAACTCATTAGGAAGGTGGACTTTTTTATCACACCCTCTGTTTGTGGCTGTCCCATACAGGGTAGGACAGACCTTTCCACCTGTCTTGTCACAGCAGGCTCGAACATCCCTCAGCCTCTGGACAGTAATAACAATTGTTCTATCGCCATTTAAAACAGTGCCACTGATCTCTCCCCAGTTCTGGTTGTAAGTATGTGTGTACCAGAACTCCAGCAGATGTTGTGGAACTATATGGAGTGGTGCGCCAGTGAAAACGAATGCCAAAGGGCATTTTCTGATGTAGTTCACCCAGGCTTCATAGCCTCTGTTCCTTTTGCGTTCAGGGATTGCCAAACATGCACGTTGATTGTTTACTTTAAGAACCAGTATCCCGTTGTTTTTTAACGTAGCACTTCTAACCATCCTATCACTGAGATTTAGAATGATTCCATCCATCGTCGAATTAAGCTTGAGCAACACTGAGTAATTTCTAAAGTCGCACTGAGCGATTAGGTTCAGAAAAGAGATGAACGAGAAATTGCACTGAGCAATTGGAAGTGTTTGTGAAAGGTATGTAAGTGAAGAAGAGGTTTAGAATTGTGAATTGTAAGCGTAAACCTCCGAAAATCGGTTTGGGTCGTTATATATACCTTTCCGAGGAGAGAGAAAAGTTACCGTTTGAAAACCTTTTTTGTCCGTTACACGTAACAAATTTACGGCGCAATGGAACAGTGAATGAAACATATCATCTTCCAACGGATAACTTTATAGACTTATATTACTGACTTACAATAATATCGCTTTTCACTTGTTATATTACACGATACATAATCAGCTAAACTGCAAAATGTGAGACAGACTCAACATAGTGCACAATGACCTAATCACACAGATTAATTAAATCTAATTTTGGACATACCAAGCTGAGGAAACGAATCACTCAGCGTGAATCAAGCACTCAGCTAGATATTCTCACTCAGCTTGAGATTGATACTCAGCTTGAGTTTGAGCACCCAGCTCGATTTTGAGCACTCAGCTCAGAATCAATGACATTTAGTCATATATGTTTGAGACTGACTCAAACTTGTTTCTAACTACACTGAGTAGTTTAAAACTTGTTTGGAACCAACCAAACATGTGAACTTATCACACAGCTTGAGTGAAGCACATAGCTCAGACTCAATGACACTTAGTCATTTATGTTTGAGATTGACTCAAACTTATATTTTAACCACACTCAGCAGTAAAAATATGTTTGGAACTTACCAAACATGGGAACTCATCATTCAGCTTGACAGGTTATACTGTTGATGAAAACTTATTTATAAACTGTGCACTCAGCTTAAGACACTTAGTCTCTATCAAACTTAAAACTCAGATTCTAGACACTTAGCTAGGGGTTTAGTGAATATATCAGCTAATTTGTGAAGATATCAGCTACATAAACCTCTTTTCATCAAGTGGTTTAGTGAAGATATCAGCTAATTTGTCATTAGTGGAGATAAATTTAATGTCAACTTTACCTTTTTCCACGATGTCCCTGATGAAGTGATATCTAATTTCAATGTGCTTGGTTCTTGAGTGGAAGACTGGATTGTAAGTTATGGCTATAGAACTTTGGTTATCACAGAAGATAGGAGTTTTCTTGAAACTCATACCAAAGTCTTGAAGCTGATGCTGCATCCATAGGATTTGAGCACAACAGCATCCTGCTGCAACATATTCAGCTTCAGTAGTTGAAGTATCCACTGAGTTCTGTTTCTTATTGGTCCAGCTTACTAACTTCCCTCCAAGCAATTGACATCCTCCAGTTGTTGATTTTCTATCTAACTTGCACCCATCATAGTCAGCATCTGAAAAACTAACTAACTCAAATCCAGAGTCCTTTGGATACCAAAGTCCTAGATTTGGTGTACCTTTAAGCTACCTAAAGATCCTTTTCACAGCTTGAAGATGTGGTTCTTTAGGATCTGGCTGATATCTTGCACAAACACATGTAGCAAACATTATATCAGGTCTACTAGCTTTCAAATAGAGCAACGAACATATCATTCCTCTATAGGTAGGCTGACACACAGATTTACCATCTGAGACTTTACTCAGCTTGACAGCTGGTGACATGTGTAACGACCAGACTTCCAAGGTATTTTATATATAAATATATTTAACGAAAAAAATATAATTTAAAATAAGTAAACACGGTTTGAATAACGATTTATTATAAATGCTCACGAATATCTAATAAGATAGGTATCTTTAGTGACGTGTTAGATTAATTATATAAAATATAGACGGCGAATGATCGTACTTGGGGTTTAGTAGTATTTATATTTAGAGCATTTTTCAACCAAGGAGAAACCTAAGGGTTAAGGATGACTAGAAGGTAAATTTAGGGTGATTAAAAGGTAAATTATATTAGGGTTAAGACTTTAATCGAGGCTTATTACTCTCATACGGAGGTTTCAAGAGCTTGGACGTGTGGTGTGCGTCTGGTGGTCATAGTCGACAGGGAGAAGAAATATCAAGAATTCAAGGCGTCCTTTGTGAAGAAAATCTAACGAGTATGTGTTCTAATCTTTGACTATATATTTCTTAGTGTTTTGTATTAGGTTCTCCATTGGTTTAATCATGGTTTAAGGCTGCGAATCTTGATCCACCAGTGGGTTTTTTTTCAGTCGATGTTCTTGAGGTTGGGATGTGTAAGATCAATTAAGTTTTAAAGTTTAATCTCTAAATCGATAATCAAGGTTTAATCAATAATTAAATGAATATTATGATTGATTGTCTGATTTCATTTAGTCGGCAGGGGTAGTTCCCACTTACGAATATGATACGGGCCTAGTAGGTAGTTAATGCCTTCTAGGATAAAAGTGCTAGCCAGACGGGTCACTGAGTCTTCTAGAGGGTCATATGCAGAACATCACGAGTGTGTGAGGAGGAGATGGACGATTGCCTCTGTTTGTACTTGCACACTAAACGACAACGCGAAGTACCTATACGGTTATACCTCGCGCAGTCGGAGTAGCGAAAGCGGTCGGGTTCTTAGGGGTTCGTGTACAGAAGGGATTAGCTACCCATTCGGTGCACGAGTCGGCTAAGTCACGCGAGTAGTGAACTGGGGTTTTCTTAGAGGGAATTAGACACCAACTAGGTAAACTCTAAGAACATACGGTTGTTAATGACGGTTGATATGATTTAATGACGGTTGGTATGATTTAATGACGGTTGATAACAATTGATTTATAAAGAATGATTATTATAAAATGGTTGATATGAAATAGTGCGAAAGATATGATTATGATATTTCTTGGTTTGTTACGGTTGATTCGGCTTGAATGATTATTTGATTGATATGGTTTATAATCATGTGATCTCATGTACTTGACGATTCGGTGTTATATGATTGCGGGCTGAGGTTCTGGGTCAAGTACGCAAACGGGTCGGGTTGGGTAATTGATTTAATACCTAACTATGATTTTAATCGGTGTTTTAATATAATGCTTTATATTCTAAGCTTACTGTTGACTCACGAGGCGTAAGCTGACATTTGTTCTTTTGAAATGGTGTCTGGTACTCGTGTAGGTGCTTGGAGTTGCTCGGTGAGACGGGAAGCTATGTTGGGTAGTTAGAAGGTTACTTGTAGACCGTTACCGACTTGTATTAAATATGAAATGATTTTGTAAGATAGTAATGTCGTGTTTTTCTCTTAACGGTTTGAATGGATTTTTTTTCCGACACGGTATTTAATAATGATGATTTCCGCTGCGATTGTTTGAATTTAAAAAAAAAAGTCAGTCACGATTTTCGAGAAAACCCGGCGTTACAACATGGGTGTTTTCATGGTTGAACATGAATCAAAACCATATTTCTTTATCAAATCAAGAACATACTTTCTTTGATTGATGAATATTCCATCAGGCTTTTGTTGAATTTGTAGACCCAGGAAATATGTCATCTCACCCATCATGCTCATATTGTACTTTTGTGACGTTATTTTGGAGAACCATTCACACAGAGATTCATTTGTGGAACCAAAAATAATATCATCCACATATATCTGTACAAGAATCACCTGCCCTTTACTCTTTTTAATAAAGAGTGTCTTATCTATACTACCTTTGATGAAGTTCATTGATAGTAGATAAGTGGACAGAGTATCATACCAAGCTCTTGGGGCTTGTTTAAGACCATACAAAGCCTTGTCCATCTTATAGACATGATGTGGAAACTTTGAACTTACGAATCCAGGAGGTTGTTTCACATAGACTTCCTCCTGAAGTTTTCCATTCAGGAAAGCACTCTTCACATCCATTTGATAGACTTTGAAGTCTTTATATGCAGCATATGCTAAGAACAACCTTATGGCTTCAATTCTAGCAACAAGGGCAAAGGTATCATCATAATCAATTCCTTCTTCTTGCTTATACCCTTGTGCTACCAGCCTGGCTTTGTTCCTAACTATCACTCCATCCTTGTCCATTTTATTTCTATAGACCCACTTAGTGCCTATAACTATATGATCTTCGAGGGCCGGGACAAGGTTCCAGACTTTGTTTCTCTCAAACTCATTTAATTCTTCTTGCATAACATCAATCCAATCCTCATCCTCTAAGGCTTCTTCAGTCCTCTTTGGCTCCATCTGAGATAGGAAACCAAAGTGAGCAGCATAGTTAGTTGTTGCCTTGGATCGTGTCATAACTCTTTCTTGGACATTTCCAATTATCTGATCTTGAGGATGGTCTTTGAGAAATTTAAATGTTGTATTTGGAGAGTCTGGTTCAGAATCTGAGTGATGTGGAGAGCCCTGAGGTGAACTTATCTCCTGACCCAAGGTTCCAGACTTTTTAATAAGCCCCTCACCCAAACAAGGTTAGAGGGCCGGGGATTATAAAAACTAGAATACCAAGCCCCTATAATCCCCTATAAGCCCGTCACCAAACATACCCTCTATCCCTACCCCGTATATATATATATACTATATTATAAAGCATTTACAACTTTTTGCTTAATCTCTTAAAATTTAAGTCATTTGTAATTTACCTATATACCCTTCTTAATAATTAACATATTAAACTTTTCTAAAAAGGCAACATACATATCTTGGCATTTTATCATTCCATTTTTAAGACAATATATTCTTCTAAAAAGGCAACAATATATTGATATACATATACATGAATAAATGGCAACATTGATGTGCTACAATATATATCGTGACTACGTATAAGTGTTTCTAACAAATAAATAATATTATAAAATGTTTAGCTCTCTCCTATAAAGGTCTTAATCTCTTAAAATTTTAGTAATTTAAAATTACTAATTCACCTTTCATTTAAACCAAGAAAACCATTCAGTAGAGTTAATTAGATTCATAAATACCATTTTAATAATTAAACCTTCTATAACTAAAATATAAAGTTTACTTTATAATCTATTTAACATTCTCTCTTTTACTTTATTATAAACTCATAAAATTTAAGTAACGAAAAATGAGTAATATACCTTTAAATATCTTTACAATTTTTAAACATACAAACCAAATAATACACTCTAATACAAACACAATTCTCCACCCACATAAACACAATTTCTAAAGTGATGATATAGTTTCATCATCTTATTTTATAAGTAGAGATTTTTTTTATATTGTTTTCCAAAAGTTATTTTAAAAATTAATTAAAGAGTTAATAGATAAAAGAGAAATAAAGGAAATAGAAAAAGAAAAAATAAAATGCATATGCTGTAAATGAAAATTATTTGATGTCACCATGGTGCGTAGATACCATACCCATACATTATCAAGTAGGAAAAATGTTACTAGTAACAATTATATATTTATGTATATTTGTTACAAGTAAATTGTTACTAGTAACAAACAAGTATGTATATAAAATACATATGGATATATTGTATAGATTATGTGGGGTATCTAGAATACTTGTTTTAATTTATTTAAAACAAATCTAGAATGACCAAGTTCTTCACTCAAAATGGCCGTTTTGGAGGTTGCTTCAACATTATTCAACAAAGACATGCATCAACCTTGACTAAGTGAAGAAGCAAAGGAAAGGGGGCCTCCCCCTCCCTCCAATTTCGGCCAAGACAACTTGGGAGGGGTCTCCCCTCTTTGCTATTGCTCCTTGGTTCATTTAAGGTGTGTATGGTCCCTCCTTTTGATGCGAAGAGAAACCTCTGTTAGAGATATGCCCACTAATGTACGTACGCCATAGACCGCTGCTGATGATGTATGGGCCTATTGGGTCATACACCGGGGTCAAACCTGACAGCAACTTAAGTTTGGGGACCAATTATGACAAAAGACAAAAGTTGACATCGCAGGCCGCGTTAGCGCCGCTAACTATAAAGGGTTAGCGCCGCTAAGTCCTAAGAGTTAGCGCCGCTACGGCTGCATGTACTTTGTGTCACATCCCTGGCAGGCCGCGTTAGCGCCGCTAACTTTAAGGGGTTAGCGCCGCTAAACCCTAAGAGTTAGCGCCGCTACGGCTGCATGGGCTTTATGTCAAATTACCTCCCAAGCTGGCCAATGCGAGGGAAACACCTAGAATCGAGACTTGGCCGGTTTGTGGGGATAAGTCACGGATTCTGGAACATTTTAGAGTCAAGAGAACTCTTTTTCACTAGGTGAAAAAACACACACACCATATTCTCTCTAAAGTGCACTTAAGACTTTGAGAGAGATCTTGAGTTCTAGAGAGTGCTCCAGTGATTTTGGTCTTCTAGTTGCTGTTCCATTGTGGTTTTCATAGTGAAGTATCGCAACGGCTTGCTAGCACTCGTGGTTGACTTGTTCCCGGGGTATATCCCAATAGAAGATCCGGTTTTCGTTCTTGGAGGATCATCACCACGGTTTGAGATTACTGGAGCTAAGGAGAAAGGTATAACACCTCTTTCTTTTCAAGTTGCATTTCTTGAACATAGAGTTTGGTCCATTTGAGGGATTTCGGTTTTTAAGCTTTGTTTGCTTGTACATTGGGCTATTTTGTTTGTACCTTGCTTCCGCTGTGAGCCCACGAAAACCCAACAGTGGTATCAGAGCCACCTCTATGTTAGATCTGCACTTGGTGGCTTGAAAAATCCCGAAATCAAAATGGTTGTTTTCTGTTCGAACAGGGTTAGCGGCGCTAACCTCGGGTTAGCGGCGCTAACTCATAAATGTTAGCGGCGCTAACGCGCTGTAACAGTTTAAATTTTCAAAGTTAAAATCAGTTTTGGTCTCGGAAATTTTTAGCCTTTTGTGATTCTGGAAATTTGTTCCAGTTTAGTGTTTGGTAATTTTGTTACCACCTTGTTTGTTTGGTTGTATGTGATAGATTTGAAATTGGTAACCTTGTCTTTGACCTTGTGGTTGACTTTGTGTGTTTGGATGCATTTGGTGATTTTTAATCACATGGGCTGTAATATTTATTAAAATTGTTATATTTGTAATAATATTGTGGCTTGCATGCCATTTCATTCATCCGTGTATTTGTACTAGATAAATAGGAAATTAGTGTGGCTTGTACGCCATTTCAATTTCTATTGTATTTGTTGTACAATTTGGATGAAAACACACAAGATGGAGTCGGAAGGAGATGGAGCGTGTCCATAGAAGACGGTGAAGTCCATTGGTGATAGCGGTTCTAGTGGGAGCTCGCATTGAAGACCTTCCGTCCCTTAGTTGACCACGTTCTACCCGTTTTGGCTCACGGGAAGAATGCATAGGATTTTGGCAAGGGTTACCAATTTATTGCGTATATATGCGTGTGATGTGATTTTATTTTATTCTTGCATGGTTTGCTTAGGATTCGCATGCTAGAAATTTTTTTTCGAAATTAATAAAATCACAAGAGATTTGGTAAAAATGGTTTACAACTCTCTCGCGCGCTCACATACAAGATTAACTCACCTAGTGAAAATAGGTTTTGTCACTAAACAAGTTAATCAGTAACCAAGCCGAAAACAAAAGCCCGTTTTCATAAAAACGTAAATCTTGCACCATCCAAAAGATGACACCACCCAAATCTAGTGAAGCATGGAGTGATTGTCGAGCTTAGCACGAGTTATTCCATGTGGATCTGTGTGGAAGGTGAGTGTGGGATCTTGAAATTATCGGTTGTCGAGCTTAGCACGAGCCGGTAGTTGTCGGGGTATCACCGTGTATCTTGTTGGACGATTTGCAATTACAAATTAGAATCCTTGAGTGATTGTCGAGCTTAGCACGAGTCAACCAAGAATTTTAATTTGGAATTGGTGCTAGTAGGGATCAAACATGCCAAACGACCGATGGTTGTCGTAGGATCCCGCAAGTGTCTAAGAGTTGCAATAAAGATTGCAATCGGTAAAGTGGTTATCGTCCTAAATAGCTCCATGAAGTGATCCGCGGCAACCCCGTCATGAATTGGAGTGAAATATGGTTCTTAGCCCTTGTTAAAATATTTTTCGAGACGATAAGGGTAATTATTTTAACGAGGATTCAAATCAAACTAACTAATTCGTGTACTCTACTTTAATATAGGATGTCGAATCAAAACCATAACACGTCGAATTTTTCACTTCGTATGATTCTACAAAGGGTGAAACTCACGGAAGTGAACTTTGTTGACTGGCTTAGGCAATTGAGAATTGTCCTACGTGCTGAGTCTAAGTTGCACATTCTTGAGGAACCCCTTCCTGAACCACCTGCTATCAATGCGGAATGGGCTATCCGATATGCGTATGAAAAGCGTGTTCGGGATACACACGATGTTGCTAGTCTCATGTTATCAAGTATGAGCTCGGAACTGCGAAAGCAATTTGAGCACATGACTGTGTATGACATGATTAACAAGCTGAAGGATGTTTTCCGACAGCAAGTTAGACAAGAACATTTTGAGTGTGTTAAAAGTCTAACCGGTTGTAAGATGCGGGAAGGCGGGAGTGTAAGTGCCCATGTTTTGAAGATGAAATCATACATGGACCAGATGGAGAGATTAGGTTTTCCTATAGGGAGGGAGCTTGGTGTGAATTTCATACTTCAGTCTCTGCCCGCCACATAAGAAAAGTTTATAAAGGACTATCATATGCATGGAAAGGAAATGTCTATAGATGAATTGCATGGAATGTTGAAGGTTGTAGAATCTAACATGTCCAAGCATGCATCATCTTCATCCACTCTTGTTTTTGGTTCTAGGGAACAACATAACATGAAGAAGAAGAAATCGATCCCATTAAAAGAAGAAGTTGGAGTTTCCAAGCTTGCTTCAAGTTTTGAGTCTATGGACATTGATGATGTGCCTAAAGAGACTCAACAAGGGGTGGCGGTAGATTTGGGGATTGGGGCCGTCATGCCTGCCCTTCGTGCCGAAAGGATATAAAACTTCTCAGACAAGAGAGAGTTAATTTTCCTACTTGAGGTACATTCATGATTATACTTCATTGCTATTCCTTATAAGCTGGGATGTTTACCCGAGCTATAAGACTCACGTTTGTCACAAATTTATTTTTGTTGCAAAGTGTAGGTCTATTCGTTGTAAAAAGGAAAAAGCTTGAAGAACCGGATCTCTGAAGAAGAAATTTTGTTAATTGTATTCTACAAGAGAAATGGGAGTGTTGGTCTCGCCATTAAATCCGGATTTATTATTACTTTTGTTTGTATGCCCTGCGTGGCAAGAACTACTTTAGTGTATGCTCCTTTGGAGATGATGGATGTTTTTGAATCTTGTATTTTATAAAGATTTTTCATTTTAATAGTTTCATTTCAAATTCGATCCATGTCTATGCTTTTGTGTTATTTTGACTATTTTAGTGCTTAAATACACATTTGATGACGATGGATATGACTTAGAATTGAAACAATTTTGAAAAATTATTTTGAAATGATTTTATCAAAACTTATCCATATCATTGCATACATAAAGGCTCGTTATAAGTAATAAGACAATCATGAACAATCGATTCTTAAATCCAATAGTGATTTGGATATATTAGCTCTATGGCATAATCAAATTTGACCAAGTAAACAACATTTGCATCGCTTAGATCCATGTGGTTAGGATCTTTGTAAAAGTTTAGCCTCGGGCTAAATGAAAGATACAAATCTTGTTTATTGGAATAGGATGATTAATGAAATCCTTCACCAGTATTGGTAAGGAAGGATTGTGACTTGTTGGATATGATCATATTTGTGTGGATAATCCGTTCAAGTATGCCACAAAGAGTGACACTAGTGAAATTCTTCATCACTATCTTTATGGTAGTAGTTGAGAGAATGTTTACTAGAGAAAAGGCTTATGTCTGAAACCTAGTGGTGTTCGGAACTAACCTAAAGAGAATTAAGAATCTATAAGGGCATATAGATATAAATTCTTAGATCTAGAATAGATGCTAAGTTTTCTTATCTATATTGGTTTAAACATAAAATGAATCATGGGTTTAACCCATAATTCGTTTTTCCGAAGAAACACATTTGCACATGGTGTTACTTTAAATAAAACCGGATATCTGTGTTGATGATCTGGTAAAAGGCAGGCCTAAAACATGTATTCAATATGGTTGGTATATATTAATTTTATGAACCAAGTCCTCGATCTAAAACACAGCATTGTGGTCACTTAAGCATCGAATGAGATATTGACTAGAAAGAGTTCTTTGCTTGTCAATCTCATAACTTAAATTATCCAGTCTACATTCAGTGGGAGATGGATGAATTATAAGTTGATGCCTACATATTTAAGTAGTTCATCTGAGTTTTGGATAATTGTTTCTTGAACTTTTGGGAACCATGTTTGGTTGCGCAAAAGGGAAAGTACAATTTACAAAAGCATTCCAGTGGAAAAACGTAAAACTTAAATAAAAGACCTAATGTTGACACTAGCATTTAATCAGTATAGAGATGCTGGTAAAACCTGACAATATCCATTGCTTCTTTATATCTGATGGAAATCAAGAAGGTTGTTTAGATATGAGGTTGTCATATTTTACTAACAGCAGCTTGATGGTAAATCATTGTGATGTTACCATTCATCGGAAACATAGTGGGACCCTGTGTTCACTAGTGAATAGAAGAAGATAATGGTGTAACCTATTTGCTGCATCCAAGTACTTGACTTGGGTTAATCCCACACCTAAGGTGTAATTCAAGAAGGGTGAAGGGACTAACATATATGCCAAAATGGACAACTTCAAATACCGACTAGAGACAAAGTGTTTCATATTGATTTTATGGAAACAAGTTCTAGTGGTTATGTTGAAGATAATTTGGATAAAGTGTAATTTTGTTGTCACCTTGTGGAAACAAGTTTGCTCACATGGACAAAAAAGATCTGAATCCTTCATAGGATCAAGTTGAGGAAATACTTAAGGCATTTTCCGAGGGTCTCATTCATCCATAAAAACCAGATTAAGTCTGGATTAAGCGAAACATTGTTGTCACTATGGGGAAACAAGTAATCTCGCATGGAAATAAAAGGCCAAGATCCTTTGCAGAATTAAATTGAGGAAATGTTTGAAACATGTTCCGAGGCCTTATATATCCATTATGTCCAAATTGTGTTCATGACTAAGGTCAGCAAAACTTGCATCTTGTGGCTGTAATCCTGCTTTATGAGAAAGTCAAAGGAATGAGTTTTCTAGAAAGCGTAGATTAAGCCAAATACCCTTGTCAGGGCTAGTGGGAGCATCATGTGTTCCTAGTCAAATATGCTCTATGAAAATAATGTCCTAATTTAGGGTTGTTCTACAACCTAATGGTGGAATTGTTGTTCTATGAGTATAAATAGAAAATATGGAATCAAGTGGATTTTCTAATTCAAGAAGTACTGATGTATGTTCTTGATGTTCGACGAAAGTAGAATTGTCTTGAGTAAGTTATTACTGCAAGCAAATCTATGCTTATGAGACTATCGATTTTATCGAAGTTTAGATTAATCAAGTATGTGGTATAGATACGACATTTAGACCTAAATGAGTGTCATCGACCCTATTGTGGACTTCGGTCACATTGAGGGTATGTCGACTCTGATAAACATGAGTGTCAATGACTCTATTGTGAACTTCGGTTACATTGAGAGTATGTCGACTCTGATAATCATAAGTGTCATTAATCCTATTGTTGACTTCTGTAACATTGAGGATATGATGACTATGATAACTTTGTAAATGATCTCTTTAATAAACACTTCGCTAGTGGTTTAATAAGAGAATACAAAAGAGTACAAAGGGGATATCGGGTAAATGATCCCATAATTAAGCCATTGTCAAATACTAGTGATGACTTTCATACTAGGTATAAAAGCATTGTTCATGCTTATGACCGGGCTTAAATATCGTTTTAGTATATGTTTGATTTACTTATAAGCTTTGGGAACGATACAGACAGTATTGTAATTTATGCTTATTTCGATATGCGAGTGATTCGGTTACATTCATAAGACTTTACTGTGTTCCATCTTAGCATGTTTAACCACTTCCCAGAATGTTTATACATTCTAAAATTCCGCAGTCAGTCATTCTTCAAGGGAAGGAAGTTTGAAATAAGGCTGAGGTTAGGTGTTGGTTATGCATTAATCAAGGATTGAATGCATGAAACGCAACAGTAACCTGTGCTTGAAAGGGGTGTCAAGTGACTGGAAGACCCACACCTGAGTTCACTTCATGGATCATGGTCACAAGTAACTCGGGATGATAATATCATTACGTCCTTCGACCCGAGATGTATGAATTGCCATAGCATGAAACTTTCTTACTTTGGTTATTTCAAAACGTAGTTCGTAACTGGCTATTATAAAGGGAATAGTTGGGTAAGACAAGGTTCATGTTATGGGATTGTACAGTCAACGGAATTTGTTCCTCCTGTATGAGAGATATCCCTGGGCCCCTCGATGATTGGGCGCTGACACCAAAATAAGCATGGCCATGCGCAAAGGAATATTGATTGAGAATCAGATATGTCCTTAAATTTTGGTCACCACCAATCTTGATCGAGAAACATAATCGTGAACGATCTGGAGATTGACATATTAATCCATGTCTCGTGTTCACAAGGATATCGCGAACAAAAGGATGTTTGATCACTTATCTATAGGACCTCTACGTTTTATGTAGGTTATGGTTTTCTGCAAGGAAGCGGAACCCATACTGACTTGGGGGCATCGATGCTTTGCTAGAGGCCGCTCTTTGTCTGTGGTTACATGGGTACGGTGCATTATGTGCAAGTGGGAGTCTGTTAGAGATATGCCCACTAATGTACGTACGCCATAGACCGCTGCTGATGATGTATGGGCCTATTGGGTCATACACCGGGGTCAAACCTGACAGCAACTTAAGTTTGGGGACCAATTATGACAAAAGACAAAAGTTGACATCGCAGGCCGCGTTAGCGCCGCTAACTATAAAGGGTTAGTGCCGCTAAGTCCTAAGAGTTAGCGCCGCTACGGCTGCATGTACTTTGTGTCACATCCCTGGCAGGCCGCGTTAGCGCCGCTAACTTTAAGGGGTTAGCGCCGCTAAACCCTAAGAGTTAGCGCCGCTACGGCTGCATGGGCTTTATGTCAAATTACCTCCCAAGCTGGCCAATGCAAGGGAAACACCTAGAATCGAGACTTGACCGGTTTGTGGGGATAAGTCACGGATTCTGGAACATTTTAGAGTCAAGAGAACTCTTTTTCACTAGGTGAAAAAACACACACACCATATTCTCTCTAAAGTGCACTTAAGACTTTGAGAGAGATCTTGAGTTCTAGAGAGTGCTCTAGTGATTTTGGTCTTCTAGTTGCTGTTCCATTGTGGTTTTCATAGTGAAGTATCGCAACGGCTTGCTAGCACTCGTGGTTGACTTGTTCCCAGGGTATATCCCAATAGAAGATCCGGTTTTCGTTCTTGGAGGATCATCACCACGGTTTGAGATTACTGGAGCTAAGGAGAAAGGTATAACACCTCTTTCTTTTCAAGTTGCATTTCTTGAACATAGAGTTTGGTCCATTTGAGGGATTTCGGTTTTTAAGCTTTGTTTGCTTGTACATTGGGCTATTTTGTTTGTACCTTGCTTCCGCTGTGAGCCCACGAAAACCCAACAACCTCTACCTTGGCTTGCATGTTCTAAGTGTTCTTGAACTTTGAAAACACACTACTACAAAATGAATCTAAGGCAACATTGATAAAGTGTTACTCTAGCCATAGAAAATATTGCATTATGACTAATGCGAAACTTTATCAAGTGTTGGTTTAGATCGCGTACAAAATAAAATGATGATGAAAATACACAACAATCAAAATACAGACAAAATGACGATGGATGAATGCAAATAAATTGATGAATGTAGAACGCCATCAATAAACAACATTTCAAAATGACGATGGATGATGAACACCATCAGTTGCGACGGCATAAAGTAACATCCCGGTTACGATGGCAGAAAAGACCATCGGTTACGGCGGCGGAGAAGAGCACCTTCAGTTGCAACGACTAGCGAATAAACGATGGCCGTGGCGATAGGGTGGGTCACGGCAACCCGAACACCATAGAAAAGATATGTTGGCAGTGCTTGGCGGCGACAGAAGAAAAAGCACGGCGGAGGCGATAGCGTGAGTCACGACAGATGTTTGTGGTGCTAAAAACGATGATGAAAACCAAGGAATCCCGGGTAGCTATAAAACAACAATGATGATGAAACTTCCGAATATGACTCACCAAGTGATTCTTTAATAATATGCTGGATACATCTCTAAATTTAATGTTTTCAATTGTAGATACATTATTAAAGCTAGTTGCAGATAAAGCAACTTAGGGCCAAAATGCAAGGCAAATGGGTTGAGAAACATTCATATCATGAACAGAACATTGAAAAATTATCTTTCAGGTTTCAAAAACACATCGGAGAGAGAGAATAGATGTTGGAGGCGGTAGATGAAAAGTGAGATATTAGGGTTTAGATATGTAATTTAATTTTTATTGGAAATGGTATTAACAAGGTGGGAGGTGGGGGCGATAATTAAGGTAAGAAAGAGAGAGTTTGTTAATTTACCTATAATAGCCTTAAACTATATTTGCCACATGTCAATCTTAAAATTCCCCTTACATTTTGTACCATAATTTTCTTAATATTTGAACCCAAATCTACATATACATATACATATACATATACATATACATATACATATACATATACATATACATATATATATATATATATATATATATATATATATATATATATATATATAATCATATTGAAGGAGTTTATGTAGGACAACAAAACGCAACGGAAGCAATTTCAAAAGCATTTTCGCAAAAAGAATTTACAAGAACTCCATAAATGGTACAATCTTGAAACAAATTCATGCAACAAAAAGAACAAACACAAGGAAAGAGAGCTTATACCTTCCTCCTAAGCTCCTTGCTTCTGGAATGAAGGTTGTATGTGGATGGGATGAACAAGACTTGACGAAATAGCCTTCAAGTACCTCCAACGAAGTTATATACCAAGCTCCTTCTACCTTGTGCTAGCAAATGAGTCACTAACGATGCCTAAGATCTTGATGATACTCAAACAACCCTTAGATTTTCTTGAACACACTTGTAATCCTCAGAACTCTCAAGTTTGAAGCTTCTTATGTGTGTGTTTTTGCAAGTGACAAAAGGATTAAAGGCCTATCAAGTTACATGCTTAAATAGAACTTATTTTCGTCACTTCATCTCCTGTAGCCGGCAAAAAACTTAATCCTCATTGGACCAAAAAACCAAAGCCAATGAAAATTGAGTGTCACTTAGTTTTCCGAGCTTCACGTCCCCTCACGGTCCCTCACGGCCCGTGAAGCTTAAAAGCTTCACCGCCCGTGCCGTGTTCTGGAAGTCATGGAGGTACTCGTGGCGCATTTAACCTTCACGGTCCCCTTCACGACCCGTATAGGGCCGTGAAGCCACTCTGGTCCATGGGCCGAATAACCCATTTAGGAACTCGTGGGGTCAGTGTGCTTCACGACCCGTGGAGCATCCTTCACGGTCGTGAAGCTTAGGTCAACTGAAATTTGACCATTTTGACCGGCTTCTTTAACTTAGGGCTGTCGTGATAGAAGTTTGGTGTATGACCCAATAGGCCCGGATTTCATTGGTAGTGATATGGCATACTCCAACAGACTCCCAATTGCACATGGGACACCGTATCCATGATATCACACACAGAGAGTGACCTCTAGCAAGACATCTCTGCTCCCAAGTCAGAACAGGGTATGTCATCTATAACAAGTACCAGATCACAACCCAATTGGTTTGAAATGGTCCTATAGATAAACAATCAATCATCCCTTTGTTCTCGATATCCAAGTGAAAACTAGACATGGTACAAAGTCATTCTCAGTCCTTCACAGTGTTTCTCGGTCAAGATTGGTGGTGACCGAAATATACAAGTTGCAATCGATTATACATAAAATCATTGAACACTTGAGCATGGCCATGCATTTTGGTATCAGCGCCCAATCAACGAGAGGCCCGTGGATATCTCTATAAACAGAGGAACAAATACTTTTGACTACATTGCCCACCAAACTGATCATACTGTGCCCAGCTACTCCCTTTATAACATCCAGTTACGGACTGCGTTTGAAAGCAACTAGAATAAAACTAACCAAACTGATGCAAACACACGTATCTCTAGTCTAAGGATGAAATGATGTTATCATCCTGATTCACTCATGACTAGTACCACAAAGTGAATTCAGGTGTGGGTCGTCCAGTCACTTGAAACACTTCCAAGTACAGGAGAAGAATTGCGTCCCTGTGTCCCAATCACCATTGGACACTTGACCAATCACTTCCCTCAGCCTTCGCTCAAACTTCCTTCCCATAAAGAATGACTGGGTGTGGACATTTAGAATGTATACACATCCAAGGAAGAATAAAACATGCTAAGTTGGAACACAGTATTGATTTAATGAAATACCCGTAACTTGCGTATTACTAAATCTTCATTTAATAATCGATAAATACAATAAACACAATACTGCTCAATGTTCCCAAAAGGGTAAATACATCAAATACAAGAACCAAATAAAATGTACAAGTACATAATCAAACCAAATCGCTAGCAAATCTAATACAAATAGCACGGGTGTGGGCATCGTACTTTGCCTGCGATAACTGTTTGGTGAACGGATCCGCCACATTGCTATCCGTGTGTACTCTACTGATGACAATATCTCCACTCTCGACCACGTCCCGGATGTAATGATACTTCTGTGGAATATGCCTCGTGTGTCGGTGAGACCAAGGTTCCTTCGCCAAAGCAACCGCACCCTCGTTGTCACAAAATACCTCAACAGGGTCGGAAATAGGAACCACTCCCATATCTTGGATGAACTTCCTCATCCATACAGCCTCCTTCGCAGCTTCACTGGCCGTAATATACTCCGATTTGGTAGTAGAATCGGCCACAGTGTCTTGCTTGGAGCTTCTCCAGGAAACAACACCACCATTCAACAGGAACACGAACCTCAATTGAGATCGACAGTCATCCCTGTCGGTTTGGAAGCTAGCATCAGAGTAACCAGTTACCCTAAACTCCTCCTCACCTCCATATACTAAGAACATCTCCTTTGTCCTCCAAAGATACTTGAGAATGTTCTTCACTGCCGTCCAATGTGCTTCACCAGAGTTGGCTTGATATATACTTGTCATACTCAATGCACAACATATATCAGGCCTTGTACATAACATGGCGTACATGATCGAGCCTATTGCCGAAGCATAAGGTACTCGGCTCATTACTTCCCGTTCCTCAGGGGAACTCGGGCATTGAGTCTTACTCAATATCAAACCATGCGTCATAGGTATGAACCCCTTCTTGGAGTCCTCCATCCTAAATCTGTTTAGGACCTTGTCAATGTACGAGCTCTGGCTCAAGCCGATCAACCTGCGAGATCTATCTCGGTAGATTTTTATCCCAAGGATATAAGCTGCATCCCCTAGATCTTTCATTGAGAAACAACTCCCTAGCCAGGCTTTTAAACCTTGCAAAGTTGGGATGTCATTCCCAATTCATAAAATATCATCTACATAAAGAACTAGGAATACAACTATGCTCCCACTAGCTCTAATGTAAACACATGGCTCATCCTTGCTTTTAGAGAAGCCAAACTCTTTGACTTTCTCATCAAAGCACAGGTTCCAACTCTGAGATGCTTGTTTAAGCCCATAAATGGACTTCTTTAGCTTGCAGAATTTATCCGGAAACTCTGGATGTACAAAACCCTCAGGCTGTGTCATATACACCTCCTCTGAAAGTGTTCCATTAAGGAACGCGGTTTTGACGTCCATTTGCCAAATCTCATAATCATGAAATGCGGCATTTGCCATAAGTATCCTCATAGACTTCAACATAGCCACCGGGGAAAAAGTTTCTTCATAGTCTACACCATGAGTTTGAGTGAAACCCTTAGCCACCAGTCGGGCTTTGAAGGTGCCTACCTCGCCATCCACACCGATATTTTTCTTGTAGACCCATTTACACCTTACGGGTTTGCACACAGGCACAGGATCAACCAAGTCCCAAACTTGGTCATCGGACATGGATTTTATCTCGGACTCCATTGCTTTTTTCCACTTGGCGGACTCAGGGCCCACCACAGCGTCCTGGTATTTGGTAGGCTCATCAGAGACCACTACCATGTCGGTGCCTTCAGACATGAGAAAACCATATCTCTCTGGCTCATGTCTACTTCTACTACATCTCCAAAGAGGCAATGGGTTTACATTATCTCCAGCGTCATCTTGGTGAGATTCAACCGTTACCGGTTGTTAGCTAGTGCCAACATCAGGTTCTACATTGGTAGGTTCTTGAACTTCTTCAAGATCAACCGTCCTCCCACTAGCGTCTTTGGATAGCAGCTCCCTTTCAAGGAAAACCACCCTTCGAGCAACAAATACCTTGTTCCCCGAAGGTTTGTAAAACAAATATCCCATGGACCCAGCAGGATAACCAATGAAAAAGCACCGTTCGGCCCTGAGCTCCAATTTGTCCTCTACCTCACGTCTCACGTTGGCAGGATAACCCCAGACCTTTAAATATGAAATGGATGGAACATTTCCATACCACATCTCATACGGTGTTTTCTTAACCTTCTTTGTTGGTATGACGTTAAGGATTCTACCGGCCATTTCTAATGCGTATCCCCAAAACGTAACGGGAACATCCGTACGACACATCATTGACCGAACCATATCCAACAATGTTCGGTTTCTCCTCTCGGCGACAACATTTAATTGGGCGTCCTAGGAGGGGTTAATTGCGAGATAATCTCACAATCCCTTAGATGGTCACGGAATTCAGAACTAAGATACTCACCGCCTCTATCAGATCGAAGCATCTTAATTCTTTTCCCTAGTTGATTTTCTACTTCGTTTTGGTAAGTCTTGAACACCTCAAAGGTTTCAGACTTTTGTCTCACCATGTACACATACCCATTTCGAAAAGTGTGATGGCAAATTAGCGGGTGTTTAGCTTTAAAATTCAAAATTTTCTAGTAGAATTTTCAGATAAGTAATACTTTAAATATTATAGGAAAAATAAAGTACGTGGCTAGAAGGTCGTATCTTAGGTGTTTAATTACTTGTAAATTTGAAAACATCTATAATTACTTCTAGAAACATATATCTTATACTAGACTAAATGCCCATGTAATACACGGGTTAGTTTAAAAGATAAACATATTAAACATTAATATAAACGTATTAAATAATAATAATAAGAGAATTAAATGAGAATTTAAAAAAATGATGACATACGCATCAACACTCTAACCAGCGGTGGAAACATCGACGGGAGCGGGAGGGCAGACTTGATGGGCAAAATCATGGTAGCATGATACGAAGAGACGTGATTGTATTTCTTATATAAATCAGCAATTTTTAGCATATAATGATACTCTTTTTGATAACAAATTAAAATTTAGAAAAAAAAATTATGCAAAATTAATATACGTTACCTTTATTGGAAATTTTTGATATATATGTTACTTTCGTCATCCATTTGCCCTTGGAACAATTGTGACTTTGTCCATTGATCATTGTTGATACTGATTGACCCATTTAAACAAAGATGGGCCTTGACGGACTAACATTGACAATTATTGACTGTTTTGAACAAACCATGATATACCTGAACCAATATATTTAGATCATTATAGTCATAGTCTCATAGATGGTCGTTCACAACCTATCCAACTCTAATAATTGAAAGCTAATTACAACTGGACATGTTCATAACCGGCCAATCATGTTCAATCACAATTAATATCAGTCCTTCACATGAATGATCAATGGTAACGAAACAAGTCATCCACCGTTAGAAAGGATGGAAAAAACTCGTACCCTATGAGGAACCCAATATCATGGTCAGTCATGGTGAAAAATGGTCATTGGTGGTTCAAATAAGTCAATAATAGTCATACATAGTCAATCTGTATCAATACATGGACATTAACCGGCATACTTACATGAAATAGGGTAACCTTAATGCCTAAAATCAAATGCGGTCATTCACATTCATGTTTTAATCAACACCAAACGTGGTCACTCACAATCATACTTATTGAATCCAACCAAAGCGGTCATCACGACCCATCACAATTAGAGTTGGTCATTCCTAATCGCACATGGTTGAAAATAGGGATGTAAACAAAATGAGCCGAGCCAACACTTATCGAGCCGGGCTCATTTAGGCTTTTTTAAGCTTGAGCTCGAGCTTGGCTCGTTTAATATTTATGAAGCTAGGGCTTGGCTCGTTTAGGCTCATTTAAGCTAGGCTCGTTTAGGCTCGTGTATTATTTTTATATTTTTCTTAAATATATAAAATATAAATTATATTATATATGGAGCTCGTTTTAGCTCGCGAGTCCACTATTTGGAGCTCAACCTCGGCTCGTTAAGGTTCGACTTTTTTTTAGTTTTTAATGATCCGAGTTCAAATAACTCGCGGATAGCTCGGCTCGTTTACATCCTTAGTTGAAATAATCTAATCTTATTTAAACATCATCACGGTCAAACACTTATATTGAGCTTATATTTTGTTTAAACATATCAACAAATATAAGTGAGTAAAAATAAATTATAAAGAAACTATTCAATAGCCACAAACATGACGTTTATACTTTAGAAGTTATATTTTATTTGATTTTTTTTTAAAATAATGTTGTATATTATTTCTTATCTATAAGGCTTGTAATTGTTTTATAATTAAATATTGTAATATAATTTCATGTATACATTAAAACTATATCTTATTTTATATTTAGGGTTTCTAATTATACACGTATCTCATTACATAAGGAAATCTGAAATATTAGAATTTATACATTTTTATCTTCTACTACTATTTATTATTATTATTATTATTATTATTATTATAATTATTATTATTATTATTATTATTATTATTATTATTATTATTATTATTATTTACTAAACCCAATACTCTCAAATTATTATTTACACAAACATAGTTAGTTCCCACTTCCCACCAAATTCCCTCAAAAAATTTGTACCCAAAACTTTCCCCCCGAAAGCTTAGAATCGCTCTAATTCCTGCTCTTGATTCTATTTTTTCCCACCAAAAGATTTGTCTCGAATACCTCCATCATCCTTATTCCTTAATCACATATACTAATTTGATACAAGATCCTCTATCACGTGTCACCATAATTGCAGCACAGTGTACTCTGCAATTGATCAATTCTTGAGCGATATTGAAAATTGTGTCAATCAGTGATTAAGGTATCTGTAAACGAGCAGTGAAATCTAGTTGCAGAACTAATTGCCTGACTTTTTTTTACTTCAATATATCGTTTATTTATTGTATTTGTTCGTATACAGTTTTGAAGGTAATCGTGATTTATTAATTAAATGTAAATGTTAAAATCTTGTATTAGAGCATCTCTAACCATTCTTCATCCCTCTCTTCAATCATGCTCTTAGCTATTTAGGGTGTAGTATTTTGTTAGTTTCAGGTATAGTTAGACGACTGATTCTTTAAGACAATAGTTAGACAATGATTATAACAGTATGTTTCTAACCTTGTTATGTTTTTCTACTGTTTGTATTTTATGGTAATGTTATGTTGGTAACATGGTTGTGCTCCCATATATAGATTTTCTATAAATTCTAAGAAAAGTTTGTTTAATTCAACATGGTGAGTTTGCTTATTAAAATGATAATAAAGTTTGTTTAATTCAATATTTGTTTTAAATGTTGCCTCAACAAATCTGTTTGACTGGAATAAAAAGAAATTTATGTTGTATGCTAGTTCTGTCTATCCTCCTTGTAGCTGTTCGTTCTGTTATGAGGGTATTTGTTGTTGTTTATCAAAGATGAATTTTGAAGGTTTGTTGTTTTTTGAAAGCTGACAACACAGACCAAACTTTAGCTAATACTTCAACCGGGGCTTTATGCTGGGTTTTGAAGGTTTCTTGTTGCATATGAGGCCAAAATTTAGCTATTGCGACAGGGGTTTTATGCTTGTTTTTTGAAGGTTTGTTGATGCATTTGAGTTTCTTTTTGTTGCTGCAAGAAAGCCAATTTGTAATATTCATTGGGCTTTCTTATGTGCCCCGTTTGATTGAGGCAAATTGTTTAATGACTGCTTGGTAACAGTTGTGTTGGTTTTTGTTAGTCCCTTGGTGAGAAGATCAACAAGCAAATAATGTGTAGAAGGGGGGTTGAATACACTTTCTGCGGAAAATTGAACAAATCAATAAAAAGTGTTAACACACATCAAACCACAAACAATCGAATTCTTTGCTTTCATTAATAAGAAGATGATTACATTAACAACCAAGTAAGCAACACTTGATATGTAAACACCTAATGTAAATCAAATTTCTCAATCTCTCAAACTTTGCTATCTATAATCAACTTATGATTATAGATACGAGCTGACTCTCTAAACAGGATTTATTCACAGATTGAATACTTACCAACTTCACAACATACGTGAAGATTCGAACACAAGAACATTTGGCAATCAGTGAATTTATTGATCACGTTGAACTTACAAACTGTGTATCAAGATTCGTAACACATACGATCAATAGGTTGAGGTGAGAACAAACTAGAACTTATCATAATCTGCTAACAAACTAACGGATAACCTGGAATCTTGAATCTTGAATCTTCTTATATTGAGTCTTCAATCTTCAATCTTGATTCTGGAATCTTCTTATCCACGCCATAGATATAGAGAGTTAAAAAGAAATTTAAAACATATTTAAATTTTCTTAAACTGACTTATTTAGTCGGGCTGAGTTACTGTAAGACCCTCCTTACCGGGCTAGTTGAATTAAGGTAATTAAGTAGGATTACTTTTAATTGATTTGTTGTTTAATTAATTATGTGATTTAATTTATATAATTATATGTTATAATTGAAAATGTGTTAAATTAATTAAAATATTAAAATTAATGGTAAGTGGGGCGGTGGGGGTTTAGGTGGCCGAGGTGGGGTGATTAGTCACCACCCTAACTCCTAGACTTGCCACTACACCCATGCATGTATGTCTTGGCCGGCTTTAGAGAGAGAGTTAGTTCCCCACTTTCATTTGCATGCAAGAGTTGAGAGTGTGTGTGTGTGTTTTGCTCTCGGTTGAAGAAGAAGAAGAAGAACCCGATTTGATTTCCAAATCTTGTTTGAAATTAGAGTTCAAGTAAACGAGCTTCATAAGGTTAGATTACATGATACTTGTTTGTTAATTTGTTATTTGAACTTGGTTCTTGAGTTGTATGCTATTCTTGATCAAACTTGATGAACACATGATGCATGTAGGAGAATCCATGTTAGAATGACTATGTTTATATGCCATTTCTATGTTTTAAATGATTTTAGATCATGCATAATAGAATGGTATTAATTTGGATCGAAAATGAATTTTTGGATGAAAATATGAATGAATCGGAATTAAGGATTGAAGCCATCGGAATTTGATGAAATCCGAGTTCTATGGGTTCGAATTGCATGGACTGTTTTGAGATTGAATTGTATAGAATATGTATACTTAGAAATGCCTTTGCTGGATTTGAATCGCATTTGATAATGGGATCATATTGGATTCGCATTGATCATGGATCGCATTTGAATTGGATTTAATCTAGAAATTCCCTAACTTTGGATTTCATTTGGAATGAATCGCATGGGATTACATATGACTTGAATCGAATATGACTTGAATCGCATTGGATTATATTTGATTTGAATCGCATGGAAGTTAAATTGCATTGAATCGAATCGCATTGGATTTGACTTAGAAAGTTGTATTTCGTGATTGAATCGCATGGAAATATATAGTATCAATCGCATGCGAATGGAATGGATTCACGTGAACTCGATTCGGCTCAATCGCATGCGATTCACATAGAATCAATCGCATGCGATTCGCAGTGAAGGAAATTGTATTGATTCGAATGAGATGAATTGCATGGAAGATCAATTGCATTGGATGTCAACATTATATAATGAAATATCAATTTATTGATGATATGAAGATAAACATGAACTTGTAGCCTTTGCTTATGAAAGGATGTATGAAATGCCTAAGCTAAGGAACTGGATGAATTCACAGGATTACAGTAAGTAAAGGGTAATCGTGAATTATGGTGTATTGTAGCATATACATGAATTGATATGTACTTGTGGATTTATATATACATATATGTTTGATTTTAGTATTTTGCTTATTGTTTGTTGATTAAGCAAATACTGATTGTTGATTATTTGTTCAGGTGGTAGCAAGACTCAGTAGTAGAAAAGAACTGAGTTTCCCTGAGCATTGAAGATATCGGTGAGTGGATATATATCTTGGATGTATAAGATATATCACCTGATTGTTGCTCCTTTCTGTATATATACATGTTGTCGTGAGATCAGCTTGGCGGTTGTTATTCAGCTGGGCCTATGTTTAGAGATATACAGCATTAGTATTTGTCTTGATAAGCATTTGTTGTAATCAAGAAGTACTATTATTGTTGTCTGTTGTAACTTGGCTATCGGTAAACCTATGCTTTGGCCGGCATTTGGTTGTAGGTGTTGCAACACCGCCGGTTCTCTTGTTTGTTTGAGCATTGTTGGTTTGGGCTTGATGCCTTGTATGTTTGTGGTATCTATTCTCTCACTTAGCTTTGTGCTAATTCCCCACTGTTGATGTCTTTTCAGGAGAATCCAGGTAGATGGATTAAAGAGCTAAACTGGGATTTTGGGACTGATCTAACTCTGATATCTGATGTTTTTGGAAAGAGCCTGTTTTGTTGTAACACTGTAAATGATTTGTAAAGCAAACCTGTTTAGTTGTGTTTGATCAAATTTATATATTATATTATATTTTGTCAATTAAGCTTCCGCGCGTGTTTGAAATAGTGTTAGTAAGAACAGTGTTACAAATTTGGTATCAGAGCCAGGTTTCGATCCTGGGACCTGTGTAGTTGTGCAATACTTGAACCGAGGCTCTGATCAGTCCAATATTCCAGGGTGGGTAATTAGTAGAGTAGCTATAGAGAATTTGATACGGTACTAACTGATTATAATATGACAACTGGTGAGATGTTGTGTAGAACAGATTATGGCTGATAACAACGAGATCCCGGTATTTACCCCACAGTCCCCAAGGAGACAGCATAACAATGTTTCATCTACTGCTGTGAATGAACAGCACAGAGCAGGTACTTCTCATCATGGAGAGTCAGACAACCCAGATTATGTGTTACAGTTGGAAGACACTTTACAGACTCAGAGGGATCGGATTCTTGAACTGGAGCAACAGTTAAACCAAACCCAGTCTTCCCAACCAACCACCACTGTACAGATGCCATCAGTAACAGCCCTTGTTACTCAACCGATACCACCCCCTGTATATACTACTGCACCTGTGAGCACGATGTCGACCCCATATGGATCTTTTCCATTTTTCCAGGTTCCTCAGGGAGTGTCAAGCCAACCCCAACCGCAAAATGTTTTTATTCCGTGGTTTCCTCAACAAGAGAATAGGAACAAATGTCAGTATAAGGATTTCGTGGCATGCGGAGCACCTGAATATTCGGGAAGTTCTAACCCGAATGTTACATTAAACTGGTTGAAAGAGACATTGAAGACTTTGGAGGCAAGTAACTGTTTGAAGTCAGATTGGGTCAAGTTCACAACTAGACGTTTCAAGGATCAGGCTTTAACTTGGTGGGATTCGTTGACTGCACATTTACCGAGAGAGATTGTGAATGCCATTACCTGGGAACAATTTGAGGAGAAGTTCTGTGAACAATTTTGCAACGTTTTTAATATGTAGAAAATTCAGAGGGAATTCCTGGATCTTGCACAGACAGATAAGATGTCTGTTGAGGAGTTGATTACAAAATTTCAGGAGACTTTGAGGTTTGCAAGACAGTGGGTGCCTAGTGAACATTCTCAAATACAACATTTCATGAAGGCTTTATTGCCTGAATATCGGGGTAACACCCGTATGGCAACATCACTTGTTCAGGCGTTCACTCTAGCAAGATCTGCAGAGTCAGATGCTCAGGACCGTGAGAAGATGAATAGAGGGTCGTTTAACAAGTTTGGTGGAGGCTCCAGTGGGAATCAAGGTAAAGGCAAAGGGCAGAGTCATCACGGAAAGTCAGATCAGAGGTCCAAGGGGTCAGGGTTTCCTCAGAATAAGCCGTGGTGCCATAGTTGCAAGGCTCGTCACACTGGGCAGTGTACACCGCAAACACGGAGATGTTTGAGGTGTGGTGAGACAGGTCATGATATCGGTGCATGTAAGTTCAAAACCTTTGTCTGCTGGAACTGTAAAGAAGAGGGGCACAGGGCTGGTACGTGTCCTAAGCTGAAGACTGCGGGGACTGGGGCAGGGGTAAATATCACCGGGGGATCGTCTTCTGCAGGTCAGAAGAGAAAGATTGTACCTTCTGCTGAAGGTAGGGCATTTAAGATGACTGCCAAGGAAGCTACTGGCAGTGATGATGTGATAACCGGTATGTTCATAGTTAACTCTATGCCTGCACGTGTTTTGTTTGATTCTGGTGCAAATAGGTCATTTATAGCTGTGACTCTATGTGAAAAGGTAAAATTGCCTGTTTATGTTAATACTACTCCTTTAGAAGTAGAAGTAGCTGATGGTAGTGTAGTACCTGTGACCACTTCTGTAACTGGAGTTCAGGTTAGTATTGATGGTACTAGTTTCCCTGTAGACTGTTTGGTGATGCCTATACCTGGTTTTGATTTAGTATTAGGCATGGATTGGTTGAGTCTTCATAGGGCTAGTATTCAATGTCATAAGAAATTGATCACTATTCCTCTGGCTGACGGGCTGCATGTCGTGGCTCGTGGGGATAAATCTTTGTCTTCTTTTCCGATAATCTCGTACATGAAGGCTAGAAAATCTTTAGCCAAAGGGTGTGCGTCGTATCTAGCTTATGCTATTGATGTGAAGAAGGAAAAGCGGTCTGTTCTTGATGTTCGTGTTGTTTCGGAGTACCCGGAAGTATTTCCTGATAATCTGCCAGGGTTGCCACCTGTTCGAGATGTCGAATATAAGATTGATCTGATACCTGGTAGTACACCGATTGCGAAAGCTCCGTATCGATTAGCTCCTTCAGAAATCAGAGAAATGATGACTCAGATACAGGAACTGTTAGACAAGGGATTTATTCGTCCAAGCTCTTCGCCTTGGGGTGCACCAGTATTGTTTGTGAAAAAGAAAGACGGGACTATGCGTATGTGTATTGATTACAGAGATCTGAATAAAAGAACTGTCAAGAATAAGTATCCGTTGCCAATGATAGATGATTTGTTTGATCAACTTCAGGGAGCTTCGTACTTCTCGAAGATTGATTTGAGGTCGGGTTATCATCAGGTAAGAGTAGCTGAAGAGGATATACCAAAGACAGCTTTTCGTACACGGTATGGTCACTATGAGTTTCTTGTAATGCCGTTCGGTCTGACTAACGCTCCAGCAGTGTTTATGGATTTGATGAATCGGGTTTGCCGACCTTTTCTGGATAAATTTGTTATTGTGTTTATAGATGATATTTTGGTGTATTCTAAATCGGAGAATGAACATGATCAGCATCTGCGACAAGTTTTGGAGATTCTCAAACAACACAAGCTGTATGCCAAGTTGTCTAAGTGCGAATTTTGGTTGCGTGAAGTCAAATTTCTGGGTCATGTGATTTGTGAAGACGGAGTGAAAGTGGATCCATCAAAGATAGAGGCTGTAATGAGTTGGGATGCTCCAAAGACACCGACAGAGATTAAAAGTTTTCTTGGTTTGGCAGGTTATTACAGACGGTTTATTAAAGACTTTTCGAAATTAGCGGGTCCGTTGACTAAAATAACCAGAAAAGATGTTCAGTTTCAGTGGAGTGAGGCTCAGGAGACTGCTTTCCGGATTTTGAAGCAACTTCTGTGTCAGGCTCCTGTTCTTGCGTTACCAGAAGGATCTGAAGATTTTGTGGTTTACTGTGATGCTTCACATGCTGGGTTAGGATGTGTACTGATGCAAAGAGGTAAAGTTATAGCTTATGCTTCTAGACAGTTGAAACCCAATGAGAAGAACTATCCTACTCATGATTTGGAGTTAGCAGCAGTGGTTTTTGCCTTGAAGCTGTGGAGGCATTATCTGTATGGTACAAAGTGCACGATTTGCACTGATCACAAGAGTCTGCAGTATGTATTTACACAGAAGGAATTGAATATGAGACAACGTCGATGGTTAGAGCTGATTAAAGACTATGATTGCGATATTCAGTATCATCCCGGGAAAGCTAATGTGGTTGCTGATGCACTTAGCAGAAAAGGTTCTGTAGATATAGTAAAGTTTATGCGGTTAGAGATTAAGTCAGATTTGATAGATCAGTTGATGGCTGCATAATTAGAAGCACTGAAGGCAGAATATCTGAAAGATGAGTTGATGGTTAAGAGACAGCATGAGTTGACTACTGATTCTTGTGGATTAAAGATGTATCAGAACCGTGTTTGGGTGCCGAAGTTTGGTAATTTGCGGGAATTGATTTTAACTGAAGCACACAAGTCTAAGATGACTGTTCACCCGGGTAGCACCAAAATGTATCACAGTTTGAAAGCTTTTTATTGGTGGCCTACTTTGAAGGTTGATGTTGCACGTTTTGTAGGATCGTGTCATATATGTTCACAAGTGAAAGCCGAACATCAGAAGCCGTATGGAACTTTGACTCAGTTGAAAATACCTGAATGGAAGTGGGATCACATCACAATGGATTTTGTAACGAAACTTCCGAGGACTCAGAAAGGTAATGATATGATTTGGGTTATCGTTGATAGATTGACCAAGAGCGCACATTTTCTGGCAACTGCGGAAACTGCAAATTTGAGTAAGTTAGCTAAGCTGTATATTGATGAAATTGTTTCTAGACACGGAGTGTCTTTGTCGATTGTGTCGGATCGGGATTCGAGATTTGTGTCAAATTTCTGGAATAGACTGCAGCAAGAATTAGGATCAAGAGTTCATTTGAGTACAACTTACCATCCCCAGACAGATGGCCAATCAGAAAGAACGATTCAGACTTTAGAAGATATGCTTCGGGCATGTGCGTTAGAGTTTGGAGGTTCTTGGGATTCACATCTACCGTTGGTTGAGTTTGCCTACAACAACTTCTATCACTCCAGCATCGGGATGCCGCCGTATGAGATGTTGTATGGACGACCGTGCAGAACTCCTACTTGTTGGTTAGAGGCAGGAGAGAAGCAGTTTGCCGGACCAGATATTGTTTAAATTACAGCGGATAAAGTTGCAGTGGCTCGAGAAAAGTTAAAAGCTGCAAGGGATCGATAGAAAATGTATGCTGATCCGCGTCGTCGACCAATGACATTTGTTGAGGGTGAGCGAGTTTACTTAAAGGTTTCTCCGTGGAAGGGCGTGATACGCTTTGGGAAACGTGGAAAGTTAGCTCCTAGATATATTGGTCCGTTCAGAATCAGAAAGGTAGTAAATGATCAGACTGTGGCTTTGGATCTTCCTGATGAGTTAGCTGGGATTCATGATACGTTTAATATCTGCTATTTGAGAAAGTGTAATGTAGTGGATCAGACTCAAGTGTTACCAATACAGGATCTACGAGTAGATTTGAACAAGAGGTTGATTGAGGAACCTGTTGAGTTACTGGATCGTAAAGTAACTAAGTTGAGAAACAAGCAGATACCGATGGTGCTAGTAAAGTCGAAGCACAGTTTAGGTTCAAATTTGACTTGGGAAACGGAGGATGACATGAGGAGTCGTTACCCAACCTTGTTTGAGCGCGATCAGATTCCGAGGACAGAATCTTCTTAAGGGGGGAAGATTTGTAACACCCTCCTTACCGGCCTAGTTGAATTAAGGTAATTAAGTAGGATTACTTTTAATTGATTTGTTGTTTAATTAATTATGTGATTTAATTTATATAATTATATGTTATAATTGAAAATGTGTTAAATTAATTAAAATATTAAAATTAATGGTAAGTGGGGCGGTGGGGGTTTAGGTGGCCGTGGTGGGGTGATTAGTCACCACCCTAACTCCTAGACTTGCCACTACACCCATGCATGTATGTCTTGGCCGGCTTTAGAGAGAGAGTTAGTTCCCCACTTTCATTTGCATGCAAGAGTTGAGAGTGTGTGTGTGTGTTTTGCTCTCGGTTGAAGAAGAAGAACAAGAACCCGATTTGATTTCCAAATCTTGTTTGAAATTAGAGTTCAAGTAAACGAGCTTCATAAGGTTAGATTACATGATACTTGTTTGTTAATTTGTTATTTGAACTTGGTTCTTGAGTTGTATGCTATTCTTGATCAAACTTGATGAACACATGATGCATGTAGGAGAATCCATGTTAGAATGACTATGTTTATATGCCATTTCTATGTTTTAAATGATTTTAGATCATGCATAATAGAATGGTATTAATTTGGATCGAAAATGAATTTTTGGATGAAAATATGAATGAATCGGAATTAAGGATTGAAGCCATCGGAATTTGATGAAATCCGAGTTCTATGAGTTCGAATTGCATGGACTGTTTTGAGATTGAATTGTATAGAATATGTATACTTAGAAATGCCTTTGCTGGATTTGAATCGCATTTGATAATGGGATCATATTGGATTCGCATTGATCATGGATCGCATTTGAATTGGATTTAATCTAGAAATTCCCTAACTTTGGATTTCATTTGGAATGAATCGCATGGGATTACATATGACTTGAATCGAATATGACTTGAATCGCATTGGATTATATTTGATTTGAATCGCATGGAAGTTAAATTGCATTGAATCGAATCGCATTGGATTTGACTTAGAAAGTTGTATTTCGTGATTGAATCGCATGGAAATATATAGTATCAATCGCATGCGAATGGAATGGATTCACGTGAACTCGATTCGGCTCAATCGCATGCGATTCACATAGAATCAATCGCATGCGATTCGCAGTGAAGGAAATTGTATTGATTCGAATGAGATGAATTGCATGGAAGATCAATTGCATTGGATGTCAACATTATATAATGAAATATCAATTTATTGATGATATGAAGATAAACATGAACTTGTAGCCTTTGCTTATGAAAGGATGTATGAAATGCCTACGCTAAGGAACTGGATGAATTCACAGGATTACAGTAAGTAAAGGGTAATCGTGAATTATGGTGTATTGTAGCATATACATGAATTGATATGTACTTGTGGATTTATATGTACATATATGTTTGATTTTAGTATTTTGCTTATTGTTTGTTGATTAAGCAAATACTGATTGTTGATTATTTGTTCAGGTGGTAGCAAGACTCAGTAGTAGAAAAGAACTGAGTTTCCCTGAGCATTGAAGATATCGGTGAGTGGATATATATCTTGGATGTATAAGATATATCACCTGATTGTTGCTCCTTTCTGTATATATACATGTTGTCGTGAGATCAGCTTGGCGGTTGTTATTCAGCTGGGCCTATGTTTAGAGATATACAGCATTAGTATTTGTCTTGATAAGCATTTGTTGTAATCAAGAAGTACTATTATTGTTGTCTGTTGTAACTTGGCTATCGGTAAACCTATGCTTTGGCCGGCATTTGGTTGTAGGTGTTGCAACACCGCCGGTTCTCTTGTTTGTTTGAGCATTGTTGGTTTGGGCTTGATGCCTTGTATGTTTGTGGTATCTATTCTCTCACTTAGCTTTGTGCTAATTCCCCACTGTTGATTTCTTTTCAGGAGAATCCAGGTAGATGGATTAAAGAGCTAAACTGGGATTTTGGGACTGATCTAACTCTGATATCTGATGTTTTTGGAAAGAGCCTGTTTTGTAGTAACACTGTAAAGGATTTGTAAAGCAAACCTGTTTAGTTGTGTTTGATCAAGTTTATATATTATATTATATTTTGTCAATTAAGCTTCCGCGCGTGTTTGAAATAGTGTTAGTAAGAACAGTGTTACAGTTACTCAGCTTGAAACTCATCAAGCTGAGTTCTTCGAGAACAAACCCGAAATCAAACATGTACCAACACGTATAATGACTAACTCATCCTTAGAAGTCATAACATTTAGCTAGAACTTACTTAGCAACTCTATTGAGCTGACTCAGTCTATAAGCTAAGTCACTCAGCTAGAAACGCATCAAGCTGAATACTCAACCTATATCTTAGGTGACGCACACATCTTATCAAACACATTGATAATCTTACTAAGATATAGTCTAAGCTTATCAAACATACGCTCAATTTATATTCAGCTCATGCTCAGTCTCAAACACTATCAGTGCTCAGTCTGATCAAGCTTCATAATTCTGTTTAAGTTATATTTAGAACATATCTTACAAACATAACTTTGTCTAATCAAATTTCAACTGATGAGATCATTTTTTAAATCTTAATCTTCTCAAGATTTTCATTTTTTAACTTATCAAATATTAATTGAACTTATCAATTTTAATTGAACTTATCAATTTTAAGTTGAACATATCTGATGGGGTTTGAGGAACACAGCGGAAGCGAAGAGAACAACATGCAAAGCCAAAAGAACAAGATGCAAAGCATATAAACCCCATAAGAGGACCAAGCTCTATATCTATTATTTGCAACATGTAAGAAGGAGAGAAAGAAGATTATACTCTTTCTCCTTAGCTCCAGAAAATCGAGGATGTAGTGATGATGACATGAAGACCAAAGTAGCCTTCCTCTATCGAAGTCCACCCCGGGTTTTGACAATCCACAAGTACTAGCTTGCTTAGATGAGTTTCAATCTCAAGAACCCACCGCAAGAACAACAACCTGTTGGGATTTCGTGGGCTCATAGCGGAAGCAAGGTACAAACAAAATAGCCCAATGTACAAGCAAACAAAGCATAAAAACCGAAATCCCTCAAATGGACCAAACTCTATGTTCAAGAAATGCAACTTGAAAAGAAAGAGGTTATACCTTTCTCCTTAGCTCCAGTAATCTTCAATCGTGGTGATGATCCTCCAAGAACGAAAACCGGATCTTCTATTGGGATATACCCCGGGAATACGTCAACCACGAGTGCTAGCTTGCCTCTAGTGGTACTTCACCTTGAATACCACCTTTGGAACAGCAGCTATACGAGACCAAGGATCTGGAGCAGCCTCTCGGATCTTCACTTGGCCATAGTAGCACCAAAGAAGAAAGAATATGTGATAATCTTAGAGAGAGAGAAGAGAGAGAACCCCTTAGCCCAAAAATGAATTCAATACATCTTCTCATCTGTGTCCAGATCCAAATAACCCCTCTCCCCACCGGCCATGCTTCGAAAAGCCACATGCATTGGCTAGTTTGGAGGTGGAAATGACAAATGGCAGTCTGCAGGGTTAGCGGCGCTAACCTAGAGTTAGCGGCGCTAACTCACTAAAGTTAGCGGCGCTAACGCGGCCTGCCAGAGATGTGACACAAAGTACATGCAGCCGTAGCGGCGCTAACCTTAAGGACTTAGCGGCGCTAACCCCTAATAGTTAGCGGCGCTAACGCGGCCTGCGATGTCAACTTTTGTCTTTTGCCATATTTGGTCCCTTAACTTAAGTTGCTGTTAGGTTTGACCCCGGTGTATGACCCAATAGGCCCATACATCATCAGTAGTGGTCTATGGCGTACGTGCATTAGTGGGCATATCTCTAACAGACTCCCACTTGCACATAATGCACCGTACCCATGCAACCACAGACAAAGAGCGGCCTCTAGCAAAGCATCGATGCCCCCAAGTCAGTATGGGTTCCGCTTCCTTGCAGAAAACTATAACCTACATAAAATGTAGAGGTCCTATAGATAAGTGATCAAACATCCTTTTGTTCGCGATATCCTTGTGAACACGAGACATGGATTAATATGTCAATCTCCAGATCGTTCACGATTATGTTTCTCGATCAAGATTGGTGGTGACCAAAATTTAAGGACATATCTGATTCTCAATCAATATTCCTTTGCGCATGGCCATGCTTATTTTGGTGTCAGCGCCCAATCATCGAGGGGCCCAGGGATATCTCTCATACAGGAGGAACAAATTCCGTTGACTGTACAATCCCATAACATGAACCTTGTCTTACCCAGCTATTCCCTTTATAATAGCCAGTTACGAACTACGTTTTTGAAATAACCAAAGTAAGAAAGTTTCATGCTATGGCAATTCATACATCTCGGGTCGAAGGACGTAATGATATTATCATCCCGAGTTACTTGTGACCATGATCCATGAAGTGAACTCAGGTGTGGGTCTTCCAGTCACTTGAAACTCCTTTCAAGCACAGGTTACTGTTGCGTTTCATGCATTCAATCCTTGATTAATGCATAACCAACACCTAACCTCAGCCTTATTTCAAACTTCCTTCCCTTGAAGAATGACTGACTGTGGAATTTTAGAATGTATAAACATTCTGGGAAGTGGTTAAACATGCTAAGATGGAACACAGTAAAGTCTTATGAATGTAACCGAATCACTCGCATATCGAAACAAGCATAAATTACAATACTGTCTGTATCGTTCCCAAAGCTTATAAGTAAATCAAACATATACTAAAACGATATTTAAGCCCGGTCATAAGCATGAACAATACTTTTATATCTAGAATGAAAGTCATCACTAGTATTTGACAATGGCTTAATTATGGGATCATTTACCCGATATCCCTTTGTACTCTTTTGTATTCTCTTATTAAACCACTAGCGAAGTGTTTATTAAAGAGATCATTTACAAAGTTATCATAGTCATCATATCCTCAATGTTACAGAAGTCAACAATAGGATTAATGACACTTATGATTATCAGAGTCGACATACTCTCAATGTAATCGAAGTTCACAATAGAGTCATTGACACTCATGTTTATCAGAGTCGACATACCGTCAATGTGACCGAAGTCCACAATAGGGTCGATGACACTCATTTAGGTCTAAATGTCGTATCTATACCACATACTTGATTAATCTAAACTTCGATAAAATCGATAGTCTCATAAGCATAGATTTGCTTGCAGTAATAACTTACTCAAGACAATTCTACTTTCGTCGAACATCAAGAACATACATCAGTACTTCTTGAATTAGAAAATTCACTTGATTCCATATTTTCTATTTATACTCATAGAACAACAATTCCACCATTAGGTTGTAGAACAACCCTAAATTAGGACATTATTTTCATAGAGCATATTTGACTAGGAACACATGATGCTCCCACTAGCCCTGACAAGGGTATTTGGCTTAATCTACGCTTTCTAGAAAACTCATTCCTTTGACTTTCTCATAAAGCAGGATTACAGCCACAAGATGCAAGTTTTGCTGACCTTAGTCATGAACACAATTTGGACATAATGGATATATAAGGCCTCGGAACATGATTCAAACATTTCCTCAATTTAATCCTGCAAAGGATCTTGGCCTTTTATTTCCATGCGAGATTACTTGTTTCCCCATAGTGACAACAATGTTTCGCTTAATCCAGACTTAATCTGGTTTTTATGGATGAATGAGACCCTCGGAAAATGCCTTAAGTATTTCCTCAACTTGATCCTATGAAGGATTTAGATCTCTTTTGTCCATGTGAGCAAACTTGTTTCCACAAGGTGACAACAAAATTACACTTTATCCAAATTATCTTCAACATAACCACTAGAACTTGTTTCCATAAAATCAATATGAAACACTTTGTCTCTAGTCGGTATTTGAAGTTGTCCATTATGGCATATATGTTAGTCCCTTCACCCTTCTTGAATTACACCTTAGATGTGGGATTAACCCAAGTCAAGTACTTGGATGCAGCAAATAGGTTACACCATTATCTTCTTCTATTCACTAGTGAACACAGGGTCCCACTATGTTTCCGATGAATGGTAACATCACAATGATTTACTATCAAGCTGCTGTTAGTAAAATATGACAACCTCATATCTAAACAACCTTCTTGATTTCCATCAGATATAAAGAAGCAATGGATATTGTCAGGTTTTACCAGCATCTCTATGCTGATTAAATGCTAGTGTCAACATTAGGTCTTTTATTTAAGTTTTACGTTCTTCCACTGGAATGCTTTTGTAAATTGTACTTTCCCTTTTGCGCAACCAAACATGGTTCCCAAAAGTTCAAGAAACAATTATCCAAAACTCAGATGAACTACTTAAATATGTAGGCATCAACTTATAATTCATCCATCTCCCACTGAATGTAGACTGGATAATTTAAGTTATGAGATTGACAAGCAAAGAACTCTTTCTAGTCAATATCTCATTCGATGCTTAAGTGACCACAATGTTGTGTTTTAGATCGAGGACTTGGTTCATAAAATTAATGTATACCAACCACATTGAATACATGTTTTAGGCCTGCCTTTTACCAGATCATCAACACAGATATCTGGTTTTATTTAAAGTAACACCATGTGCAAATGTGTTTCTTCGGAAAAACGAATTATGGGTTAAACCCATGATTCATTTTATGTTTAAACCAATATAGATAGGAAAACTTAGCATCTATTCTAGATCTAAGAATTTATATCTATATGCCCTTATTGATTCTTAATTCTCTTTAGGTTAGTTCCGAACACCACTAGGTTTCAGACATAAGCCTTTTCTCTAGTAAACATTCTCTCAACTACTACCATAAAGATAGTGATGAAGAATTTCACTAGTGTCACTCTTTGTGGCATACTTGAACGGATTATCCACACAAATATGATCATATCCAACAAGTCACAATCCTTCCTTACCAATACTGGTGAAGGATTTCATTAATCATCCTATTCCAATAAACAAGATTTGTATCTTTCATTTAGCCCGAGGCTAAACTTTTACAAAGATCCTAACCACATGGATCTAAGCGATGCAAATGTTGTTTACTTGGTCAAGTTTGATTATGCCATAGAGCTAATATATCCAAATCACTTTTGGATTTAAGAATCAATTGTTCATGATTGTCTTATTACTTATAACGAGCCTTTATGTATGCAATGATATGGATAAGTTTTGATAAAATCATCTCAAAATAATTTTTTTTTTCAAAATTGTTTCAATTCTAAGTCATATCCATCGTCATCAAATGTGTATTTAAGCACTAAAATAGTCAAAATAACACAAAAGCATAGACATGGATCGAATTTGAAATGAAACTATTAAAATGAAAAATCTTTATAAAATACAAGATTCAAAAACATCCATCATCTCCAAAGGAGCATACACTAAAGTAGTTCTTGCCACGCAGGGCATACAAACAAAAGTAATAATAAATCCGGATTTAATGGCGAGACCAACACTCCCATTTCTCTTGTAGAATACAATTAACAAAATTTCTTCTTCAGAGATCCGGTTATTCAAGCTTTTTCCTTTTACAACGAATAGACCTACACTTTGCAACAAAAATAAATTTGTGACAAACGTGAGTCTTATAGCTCGGGTAAACATCCCAGCTTATAAGGAATAGCAATGAAGTATAATCATGAATGTACCTCAAGTAGGAAAATTAACTCTCTCTTGTCTGAGAAGTTTTATATCCTTTCGGCACGAAGGGCAGGCATGACGGCCCCAATCCCCAAATCTACCGCAGAAGTAGCAAACCACCCCTTGTTGAGTCTCTTTAGGCACATCATCAATGTCCATAGACTCAAAACTTGAAGCAAGCTTGGAAACTCCAACTTCTTCTTTTAATGGGATCGATTTCTTCTTCTTCATGTTATGTTGTTCCTTAGAACCAAAAACAAGAGTGAATGAAGATGATGCATGCTTGGACATGTTAGATTCTACAACCTTCAACATTCCATGCAATTCATCTATAGACATTTCCTTTCCATGCATATGATAGTCCTTTATAAACTTTTCATATGTGGCGGGCAGAGACTGAAGTATGAAATTCACACCAAGCTCCCTCCCTATAGGAAAGCCTAATCTCTCCATCTGGTCCATGTATGATTTCATCTTCAAAACATGGGCACTTACACTCCCGCCTTCCCGCATCTTACAACCGGTTAGACTTTTAACACACTCAAAATGTTCTTGTCTAACTTGCTGTCGGAAAACATCCTTCAGCTTGTTAATCATGTCATACACAGTCATGTGCTCAAATTGCTTTCGCAGTTCCGAGCTCATACTTGATAACATGAGACTAGCAACATCGTGTATATCCCAAACACGCTTTTCATACGCATATCGGATAGCCCATTCCGCATTGATAGCAGGTGGTTCAGGAAGGGGTTCCTCAAGAATGTGCAACTTAGACTCAGCACGTAGGACAATTCTCAATTGCCTAAGCCAGTCAACAAAGTTCACTTCCGTGAGTTTCACCCTTTGTAGAATCATACGAAGTGAAAAATTCGACGTGTGGTGGTTTTGATTCGACATCCTATATTAAAGTAGAGTACACGAATTAGTTAGTTTGATTTGAATCCTCGTTAAAATAATTACCCTTATCGTCTCGAAAAATATTTTAACAAGGGCTAAGAACCATATTTCACTCCAATTCATGACGGGGTTGCCGCGGATCACTTCATGGAGCTATTTAGGCCGATAACCACTTTACCGATTGCAATCTCTATTGCAACTCTTAGACACTTGCGGGATCCTACGACAACCATCGGTCGTTTGGCATGTTTGATCCCTACTAGCACCAATTCCAAATTAAAATTCTTGGTTGACTCGTGCTAAGCTCGACAATCACTCAAGGATTCTAATTTGTAATTGCAAATCGTCTAACAAGATACACGGTGATACCCCGACAACTACCGGCTCGTGCTAAGCTCGACAACCGATAATTTCAAGATCCCACACTCACCTTCCACACAGATCAACATGGAATAACTCGTGCTAAGCTCGACAATCACTCCATGCTTCACTAGATTTGGGTGGTGTCATCTTTTGGATGGTGCAAGATTTACGTTTTTATGAAAACGGGCTTTTGTTTTCGGCTTGGTTACTGATTAACTTGTTTAGTGACAAAACCTATTTTCACTAGGTGAGTTAATCTTGTATGTGAGCGCGCGAGAGAGTTGTAAACCATTTTTACCAAATCTCTTGTGATTTTATTAATTTCGAAAAAATTTTCTAGCATGCGAATCCTAAGCAAACCATGCAAGAATAAAATAAAATCACATCACACGCATATATACGAAATAAATTGGTAACCCTTGCCAAAATCCTATGCGTTCTTCCCGTGAGCCAAAACGGGTAGAACGTGGTCAACTAAGGGACGGAAGGTCTTCAATGCGAGCTCCCACTAGAACCGCTATCACCAATGGACTTCACCGGCTTCTATGGACATGCTCCATCTCCTTCCGACTCCATCTTGTGTGTTTTCATCCAAATTGTACAACAAATACAATAGAAATTGAAATGGCGTACAAGCCACACTAATTTCCTATTTATCTAGTACAAATACACGGATGAATGAAATGGCATGCAAGCCACAATATTATTACAAATATAACAATTTTAATAAATATTACAGCCCATGTGATTAAAAATCACCAAATGCATCCAAACACACAAAGTCAACCACAAGGTCAAAGACAAGGTTACCAATTTCAAATCTATCACATACAACCAAACAAACAAGGTGGTAACAAAATTACCAAACACAAAACTGGAACAAATTTCCAGAATCACAAAAAGGCTAAAAATTCCCGAGAGAGCAAAACTGATTTTAACTTTGAAAAATAAAACTGTTACAGTGCGTTAGCGCCGCTAACATTTATGAGTTAGCGCCGCTAACCCGAGGTTAGCGCCGCTAACCCTGTTCGAACAGAAAACAACCATTTTGATTTCGGGATTTTTCAAGCCACCAAGTGCAGATCTAACATAGAGGTGGCTCTGATACCACTGTTGGGATTTCGTGGGCGCGCAGCGGAAGCAAGGTACAAACAAAATAGCCCAATGTACAAGCAAACAAAGCATAAAAACCGAAATCCCTCAAATGGACCAAACTCTATGTTCAAGAAATGCAACTTGAAAAGAAAGAGGTTATACCTTTCTCCTTAGCTCCAGTAATCTTCAATCGTGGTGATGATCCTCCAAGAACGAAAACCGGATCTTCTATTGGGATATACCCCGGGAATACGTCAACCACGAGTGCTAGCTTGCCTCTAGTGGTACTTCACCTTGAATACCACCTTTGGAACAGCAGCTATACGAGACCAAGGATCTGGAGCAGCCTCTCGGATCTTCACTTGGCCATAGTAGCACCAAAGAAGAAAGAATATGTGATAATCTTAGAGAGAGAGAAGAGAGAGAACCCCTTAGCCCAAAAATGAATTCAATACATCTTCTCATCTGTGTCCAGATCCAAATAACCCCTCTCCCCACCGGCCATGCTTCGAAAAGCCACATGCATTGGCTAGTTTGGAGGTGGAAATGACAAATGGCAGTCTGCAGGGTTAGCGGCGCTAACCTAGAGTTAGCGGCGCTAACTCACTAAAGTTAGTGGCGCTAACGCGGCCTGCCAGAGATGTGACACAAAGTACATGCAGCCGTAGCGGCGCTAACCTTAAGGACTTAGCGGCGCTAACCCCTAATAGTTAGCGGCGCTAACGCGGCCTGCGATGTCAACTTTTGTCTTTTGCCATATTTGGTCCCTTAACTTAAGTTGCTGTCAGGTTTGACCCCGGTGTATGACCCAATAGGCCCATACATCATCAGCAGTGGTCTATGGCGTACGTGCATTAGTGGGCATATCTCTAACACAACCTCCTCCTTTTCCTGGACACAAAATCACAAGAACACTCTCAAATGAAGCAAAAGCTCTAAGTGGGTGTAAGTTTTCAAGTGTCTAAAAAGCATCCAAAGGAGAGGCAAGGGAGGTCTATTTAAAGACCCAAAAGTGTCATTTCATCTACCCAAAGCCGGCCACCAAACCCTCTTAAATGCAGGCCATGCATTGGCTAGAAAAGGAGGTGGAGACAAGATAATTAAATGTTGTCGGACACTATTCCGCGCCGCGTACCCGTAAGTTTCGGCGTGGCGGAAACTCCGCGTTGCGTACCCTAAAGTATTCCGCGCTGCGGACATCGTCTTCACACCAACCTTTCCACTTTGACACTTTTATTCCCTCGGCTTTCATTGCTGTCCGGATTGATCCCCGGCGTGTGACCCAATAGGCCCATACTATGTCGGCAGTGATCCAAATGGCGTACGTGCGTCAGTGGGCATACTCCAACAAACTCCCACTTGCACATGACACACTGTACCCATAAACCACAGACAAAGAGCGGCCTCTAGTAAGGCATCTCTGCCCCCAACCAGTATGGGTTTTGTCATCTAGAACAAAAACCAAATCCAGAATCAGATACGAAATGGTCCTATAGATAAATGATCATTCATCCTTTCGTTCGCGATATCCATGTGAACACGAGACTTGTTTAAATGTCAATCTCCAGATCGTTCACGATTATGTTTCACGATCTTGATTAATGGTGACCCAAAATCTAGTTGCAATCAATCAAATATCATTGCAACTTGAGCATGGCCATGCATTTTACGTCAGCGCTAAATCATCGAGGAGACCAAGGATATCTCTATAAATCTAGAGGAGCGAATCCCTTCGACTACATTGCTCCGCCACATACACCATACTTTACCTGAAGGCTCCCTTTATAACAGCCAGTTACGAGCTGCGTTTGAAAGCAATCAAAGCAAAGCTGGTCCATGCTTTGGACCTAATGTATTTCCAGTCTACAGACAAAATGATATTATCATCCTGACTTACTCGTGACATAAACCATGAAGTAAGTTCTGGTGTGGGTCGTCTAGTCACTTGACCATTGCAAGCACAGCGAAGTGTTGCGTCTCTCTTATCTAATACATTATTAGATAGCGACCAACCACTTCCCTCAGTCTTATCTCAAATCTCCTTCCCATGAAGAATGACCGACTGTGGACATTTAGAATGTAAAAGGCATTCAGGGAAGTATTAAACATGCTAAGATGGAACACAGTAAGGATTCATAAAATATTCGCCCTCGGCGTATCATTAAATCATATTTAATAATCAATACAGTATGAAATACAATACTGCTTAACGTTCCCAAGATACAAATACAAATCAAATATAAACCAAATAACACACTCAAACAAAGTCACTAGCAATTCTAACACCTATCGCTCTAGTGTGAGAATCATGTACAGCTTGTGATAACGGTTTAGTGAATGGATCAGCAAGATTGCCTTCCGACGCTACTCTGCTGATGGCAATGTCACCACTCTCTATAACATCTCTAATGAAGTGGTATTTTCGAGGAATATGCCTCGTCCGCTTATGAGCCCTTGGTTCCTTTGCTAGAGCCACCGCACCCCCATTGTCACAACAGATCTCAATGGGGTCGGATATGCTAGGAACCACTACAAGGTCTTGGATGAACTTCCTCATCCATACCGCCTCTTTAGCTGCTTCACTAGCCGCAATGTACTCCGACTCGGTAGTCGAATCAGCTACGGTGTCTTGCTTGGAGCTCCTCCAACTTATAGCACCACCATTTAGAAGGAACACGAATCCCGATTGTGATCGGCAGTCGTTCTTATCCATTTGGAAGTTCGCGTCAGAGTAACCATGTACTCTCAGCTCTTCCCCACCACCATAAACCAAGAACATCTCATTTGTCCTCTGAAGATACTTGAGAATGTTCTTAATCGCAGTCCAATGGGCTTGCCCGGGATTGGACTGATATCTACTCGTCATGCTCAAGGCACACGATACATCAGGTCTAGTGCATAGCATGGCGAACATGATTGATCCTATTGACGAAGCATAAGGGACCCTCTTCATTACGTCTAGCTCCTCCTTGGAACTAGGACATTGAGCCTTGCTCAACGTCACTCCATGCAACATAGGGGTGTTACCCCTTTTTGAGTCCTCCATCTTTAATCGCTTCAAGACCTTGTCGACATATGCACTTTGGCTAAGCCCAATTAGCCTCTTAGATCTATCTCTATAGATCTTTATGCCCAAGATATACGCTGCTTCTCCTAAGTCCTTCATTGAAAAACAACTCCCAAGAAACGTCTTAACCTCATTCAAGGTTGGGACGTCGTTTCCAATGAGTAGAATATCATCTACGTATAGAACAAGGAATACTATAGCGCTCCCACTAGTCCTGACATACACGCATGGTTCATCCTTGCTTTTCAAAAATCCTAACTTTTTCATTTTCTCATTAAAGCACAGGTTCCAGCTGCGAGATGCTTGTTTAAGTCCATAAATGGACTTCTTTAGTCTGCAGACTCTATCAGGATACTCAGGATGTACAAAACCCTTCAGTTGTGACTAAACACCTCTTCATTAAGCTTCCCGTTAAGGACGGAGGTTTTTACATCCATCTGCCATATCTCGTAATCATAAAACGCAGCTATGGCCATGAGTATTCGGATAGACTTCAACATGGCCACTGGTGAAAAGGTTTCCTCATAGTCAATCCCATGAGTTTGCGTGAAACCTTTAGCCACCAGTCGGGCCTTGTAGGTATCTATAGATCCATCCATGCCGGTCTTCTTCATGAAGACCCATTTACACCACACTGTCTTACACCCGGGTGTAGGATCAACCAATTCCCATACTTGACTATCCGACATGGATTGCATCTCACTCTCCATTGCTTCCTTCCACCTAGCGGACTCTGTACCCGCTAAGGCTTCCCGGTAGTTGCTGGGTTCATCATGATCCACCAATAAGTCATCGCCCTCAGATATGAGAAACCCATATCTCTGGCTCATGACGTGGTCTACCAGACCTACGAGGAATCAATGGAGTGTTGTCAGGTACCGACACATCCTGTTGTTCGGTTTCAACCACTTCGGGTTGAGTGCTAGTGCCAACACTTGTCCCTTCTCCATCGGGTTCTTATATTTCTTCAAGATCAATCCTTTTACTGCTGGATTGCATGGATATCATCTCCCTTTCAAGGAAGAAAGCTCTTCGCGCGATAAACACTTTTTTTTCGGAAGGCTTGTAAAACAATAACCCATTCCTCCGGTTGGATACCCAACGAAGTAACACCTCTCAGATCTTGGTTCAAGTTTGTCCTCTACCTCTCATCTAACGAATACAGGACATCCCCAAACCTTGAGATATGCGACCTTCGGAGCAACTCCATGCCAGATCTAATAAGGTGTCTTTTGGAATTTCTTAGTCGGTACGAGGTTAAGGATCCTAGCCGCCGACTCGAGACCGTACCCCCAAAAACTAATGAGTACTTTTGTGTGACTCATCATTGATCGGACCATATCCAACAATGTCCGATTCCTCCACTCCGCGACACCATTTAGTTTTAGCGTCCTAGGAGGAGTTAGTTGTGGAATAATCCCACAGCTAGTAAGATGATCACAGAACTCTGAGCTCCAGTATTCGCCTCCTCTATCGAAGCGAAGTATCTTGATAGTCTTGCCCAATTGATTCTGGACTTCATTTTGGAACGTCTTAAAGACCTCAAAATTCTCAGACTTGTGCCTAATCAAGTAGACATATCCAAATCTACTGAAATCATCAGTAAATGTAACGAAGTATCTAGAGTTGTTCCTTGTAACATGCTTGAACGAACCGCATACATCGGTATGCACTATTTCCAACAAGCATTTCGCCCTTTCACCCACACTGGTAAAGGGTGACTTAGTCATCTTGCCTAATACACAAGACAATCAATGTTCATGATTGCTCTATTATTTTCTATGTATGCATCGGGTTCGTATATGCCACGACATGGATAAGCTTTAAAATAACAAACATCATTTTTGAAACAACAAATATAACCATTTTCAAATTTAAAACAATATCCATCATTATACAAAGCATATAAAGATAAAATGTTTCGTGCTACAAGTGGTGAATTGCATACATCTTTTAAAATAATAGAATAGCCGGATTTAAAAGTAAGCTCTACGCTTCCTTTCTCTAATACAGGGACGCCCTCCTTGTTCCCCATTATTAGCTCCAGCTCTCCATCTCTCAACCTTCTACTTTCCCTTAGTACCTGTACAATGTTACAAACGTGAGTGCCACAGCCGGTATCTAAAACCCAGCCGTTAGATGTAGAAGTATGATGGAGTTCAATCATAAACGTACCAGAAGTAGAAGCACCCGCTCCGGAAGCTCGCAACTTCTTCAGGTCCTCTAGGTACTTAGGGCAGCTCCGGCGTATATGCCCCTTTACCCCGCAGAAAAAGCAAACCGCCTCTTCCGGAGTCTTTGCTTGAGGGATAGGACCCTTTTCTTAGGCTCCGTGGTAGGGTTCGGTTTGGCTACCCCAACCTTACCCTTACCTTTACCGTTCAGGGTAGAGGCCGGTTTCTTCCTCTTATTGAACTCCCCTTCCTTGATGGCCAAGACGGGAACGGAGGTAGATGGCTTTTGCTTGGTCATGTTGGACTCGGCGGTCTGCAGCAAACCATGCAATTCCATAAGAGATTTATCCATCCCGTGCATATGATAATTCACAACGAATTGATCATATGATGGTGTGAGAGACCGTAGAATCAAGTCTACGGCCATCTCTCTCGCCATGGCAAACCCCAACCTCTCTAGGTGTTCTACCAATGCTTTCATCTTTAGAACGTGGTGGGACACGTTCCCACCCTTTTGCAACCGGCAACCGAGTAGGTCAATCATACAACCATACCATTCTTGCTTCGCTTGTTGTTGGAACATGTCTGACAACTCGCGCATCATGTCGTAAGCACTCAAGTGCTCCATCGACTTTTGTAAGTCGGAGCTCATAGTGCTTAGCATGAGGCAAGTAACCTCGATGATGTATTTGAGGCGTTTTTCATATGCCTCCTTGATTTCCCTACTCGCGTTGGATGTAGGGACCTCAGGGATGGTTTCTTCGATGGTGGCCAACTTGTCCTCATGACGGAGGACTATCCTTAGTTGCCTTGATCAATCCAGGAAATTGGTCCAATCAAGTTTTTCTTTCTCAAGGAAAATCTTTAGAGAAAAGGTGGTGTTGTTGTTGGTGCTAGTTGATGCCATCTATAAAACGCAAAGTAGATTTTGGTTAGTTTGATTGAAATCCTCGTTAAAATAATTACCCCAAAAGTTTAATAAAAACAACTATTTTAAAAAGGGTTAAGAACCCTATTTCACCTTGTACCGTGACGGGTTTTCCGCGGATCACATGGCAAAGCTATTTAGGCCGGCAACCATTGACCGATTGCAATCCATTATTGCAACTCTTAGTCCCTTGCGGGATCCTACTTGACAACCATTGTGCCAAGTTTGGCATGTTTGATCCCTCCACGCCAATCTCAAAGTAATATTTTACATAACCTCGGCTAGAGCTCGACGATTATATAAAATATTAATTTTAAACCGTAAATCAACCATGAAGATACACGGTGGTACTCTTGCCCAATGGTCGACTCGGCTAGGGCTCGACAATCGACCTTGTGAGTTGCCACACACACCTTCCACACAACTCACACAAAAATTGACTCGGCTAAAGCTCGACAATCAACCCTTGTGTTGTTAGATTCGGGTGGTGTCATCTCATCGACGGCGTGAGATTTACATTTAGAAAACGGGATTTAGTTTTCAAGTTAAAAACCATTTAGAGTGTGATTAACAAAAAGTGACAAAAACCAAACGTTTTCACTAATCGGATACTAAACCAATTTTAAATCCGTTTGTTAATCAAGTGTGTGCGCGAGAGTGTTTAAAACATTTTAAAACTCTTTTGGTTTTATTATTTATCAAAAATTGTCTAGCATGCAATAGTCCTACAACTCATGCATAAACAATATATAATAAAACCATCACACACATACATATAGTTGGTAACGATGCCCCTTAAAACCTATGCGTTTTCCCGTGAGCCACTACGGGAAAACAAAGTCATCTAAGGACAAAAATTCCTTGACTTTGGATGTGCTCCCACTAAACCCGCCACCTCCAAGGGGCCTTTCGGATCCGTGTTCGCCAAAACATTACTCCATGGACTCCCGATGGTTGATCCATATTACAAATACATAGAAAATTAAATAAATGGCATGCAAGCCACAAATTCCTATTCTCTACTACGAATACATAATATGGAATATTTAAATGGCATGCAAGCCACAAATATAATTACATACCACATAAATAAATAAATTATTATTACATACCATGTGCCTTAAAGTCACCAAATGAATGAATAATAATAAATCACACAACCAAACATCCACAAGGTCTAGGGCATTTCTAGTGGTTACCAACATCACAAGAACAACAAGAATCACTAATGAACAACAAGAACAACATGGTGTGTCACACAAAACCATGTAAACTTATGCTTAATGGTTAAGATTATTTAAATCACTCAAGGCACAAAATAATCCAATGTAGTTATGCATTAGTAACACCAAACCATTTTTAGTGGAACATATTCATAAATACATAATGTAAGTATATGCAATTACCATTTTCATGCCAAAATGATAATATACATATAAATACACCAACCATTACACAAGGCATCTTAAATAAATAAAATTTAATTTCTGGAAATAAAATTCCAGAAAATAAATTAAACTGCCAAAAACCCAAAAATAGTTTATAAAGTTTTAAAAAACAAAAACAGAACTGCACAGCTGAGTTCCGCGCCGCGTACCAACAACAGGTCCGCGCTGCTGAAACTATCTGACAGAAAACAAAATTTAAATAATTATTTTCGGGTTTTTCAGGCCACCATGTGTAAAAATAGTATAGAGGTGGCTCTGATACCACTGATGGGGTTTGGGGAACACAGCGGAAGCGAAAAGAACAACATGCAAAGCCAAATGTACAACATGCAAAGCATATAAGCCCCATAAGAGGAGCAAGCTCTATATCTATTATTTGCAACATGTAAGAAGGAGAGAAAGAAGATTATACCCTTTCTCCTTAGCTCCAGAAAATCGAGGATGTAGTGGTGATGAATTGAAGACCAAAGTAGCCTTCCTCTATCGAAGTCCACCCCGGGTTTTGACAATCCACAAGTACTAGCTTGCTTGGATGAGCTTCAATCTCAAGAACCCACCTCAAGAACAGCAACCTCCTCTTTTTCCTGGACAAAAACTCACAAGAACACTCTCAAATGAAAGAAAAGCTCTAAGTGGGTGTAAGTTTTCAAGTGTCTCAAAAGCATCCAAAGGAGAGGCAAGGGAGGTTTATTTAAAAACCCAAAAGTTTTATTTCATCTGCCCAAATCCGGCTACCAAACCCTGTTAAATGCAGCCCATGCATTGGCTAGAAAAGGAGGTGGAGACAAGATAATTAAATGCTATCGGACACTATTCCGCACCGCGTACCAGTAAGTTTCCGCGTCGCGGAAACTCTGCGTCGCGTACCCTAAAGTATTCCGCGCCACGGACATCGTATTCACACCAACCTTTCCACTTTGACACTTTTAGTCCCTCGGCTTTCATTTCTGACAGGATTAATCCCCGGCGTGTGACCCAATAGGCCCATTATATGTCGGCAGTGAACCAAATGGCGTACGTGCGTCAGTGGGCATACTCCAACAATATCAACCAATCATATTAGTGAACAATGAACTAATCAATTATTCATCCAAGCTGAACTAATCAGACTAAGAATTTTGAACACATCATAAACAGTTGAGCATATCAAACTCATACTTGTATTCATTAAATTGAACATATCAGAATACAAAATTTTGATCACTAAGATCATGCACACTTAGTGCTTACAAATTATTAGAACTAATCCAATAATTACAAATAGAACTAATCTATTACAAAAATTCATCTCTTGAACTCAGGATGTAAAACCTCCCAAAGAATGATTTCTCTATTAATCTCTTCTAATAGGCTTTCTGTTTCTACATCTCCCTTGAGTTCCTTTTGCTACACTCTGATGATTTTATTCAACTTGTATTTCACAAAATGACTTGAGCTATCACCATAGCAACTTCTTATGTGTATGGCATCCTTAGCTTTTAGATAAAAAAATTCCTTCAGCTTGATGAAGCTAGGATTACCTACCTGATCCTTGAACTTAAATCCCTGAACAGGTGCATCAATACCTTGATTTTCTTTGAACTCCACACCTTCAGGTATCTCAAATAATCTCTCCCATTGCAGACCAGGAACTGGAACATACCTCAGATCCTCAGCTCTAGAAATTAGCTTAGAGACTTCAGTTGTAAACTCTTACTTGATCTGACTCTTCTTGAATTTCTTGAGCATCATCATAATTCTTTGCCATTCAAGTTAGCCCATCCTGTGAACATATCTCAGGTCCATTCCCACTGTTGATTTATCATTAAATAGGAAGTTGAGAATGATGGCTCCATTTTCTCTGCCCAGAGTCATACTCTTGATTCCCTTGCTGGTGCTGCGTCTGAAGTAACACTCCTAAATGTCTGCATCTGTGTATTGGATCGGATCAGGCCTTGGACCAGTATATTTAGCTTCAGCTTGAGCCAAAGCTTTTCTTTCTCTTTCTTTTTCTTGGTCCTTCACTTCTTTCTCCTTTCTCTTTCTCAGCTCGGCTAAAGAGATCCCAATCTCATTAGCTTCTTCTTGCTCGATCATCTCAATCATCTGATGGGGTTTGAGGAACACAACGGAAGCAAAAAGCACAACATGAAAAGATAATGGTACAAACATACAATGCATAAAACCCCATAAATGTACCAAGCTCTATAACCAATGTTTGCAACATGTAAAAGAGAGGGATAATAGGATTATACCCTTAGTGATATGTTGGAACAAAGAAGGAAGATATGATGACAAAGTAGCCAAGCAAGCTCCTCTCTATTGCTGATCCACCCCAGGTATAGCCTACCACCTTGTACTAGCACGTCCTTGATGATCTTCAAAACTTGAAATCACCAAGAAAACAACATCTAAGTAGCCTTACTCCTGGAACTACTTGAATATCACCAAGAAAATACTCTAAAAGCCTTGCTAAGTGTTTGTGTGAAGAGTTTACCAAGAGAGTACAAGAAAAGACTTGTATAGGTATTTTATAGACTTAAAAATTCCACTTCATATGCCCCATAACCGGCCATTATGCTCTCAAAAAGAAGCCAATGCATTGGGCAAGAGAAGAGGTGGAAAACATAATTATTGCATGCAGTCTGACACAGGATCGCGGCGCGATCCCATACGAAATCGCGCTGTGATCGCTGCATAAGATCGAGCCGCGATCCCATACATAGATCGAGGCGCGATCTTCGCCTACACACCAACCCTTTTCCACTTTGACATTTTTAGTCCTTCAACTTATAGGCAGTCGAGATAGATCCCCGGTGTGTGACCCAATAGGCCCATACTATATCGGCCGTGATCATATGGCGTACGTGCGTCAGTGTGAATACTCCAACATCATCAGCCTTGTAGCTTTTTCCTCCTCTGTTTCACTGTCAACTTCAGGCTCAGACTCTATCACTTTTTTCCTCTTAGCTACAGGTTCCTCTATCTCTAGCTCCAGCTCCCCCTCAAACTGAGCTTGCTTCTCTGCTCCTCTTGCTAGCACCAGTAGAGCTTTAGCTTCAGCTTGAACTAACTTAGCGTCAGCTTCAGCTTGAACCTTCTCCCCTTTTTTGTCATCATCACCAGGATTCGAAGTCTGTTTTTGCTGAAGGGCAGCAATTGCAGAGGCAACCTCCTGAACATACTTAGTCAGCTTCTCAAGTCTCTGATTAATTTGACATTTGTGCTTCTTCTGCTTGACATGGAACAAACCAAACTGAGTTGTGATGTATTGTTTCAACTGTTGGATGCCTAAAGAGGCAGTTTCATCTGGAGAAGACTGATTTCTATCCTTAGCCTAAAAAACTTGATCATGTGAATTAAATGAATCAAGAACATCAATTGGAAAGTGTTTGGGTGCATAATCCAAGGGTTGGTTTATACCCTCAAAATTATCTGCACCAGAGGTTAGACACTGTGATTCACCTTGGTATGTAGATGATGTTGGAGTCTGCCCACTGACACAAGTACATTGCTGTTACTACTGATGAAGTGCGAGCCTATTGGGTCACACACCAAGGATTGATCCCGACAGCTTACTGATAAAGAGAGAAGGTCCAAAAATCAAAATTTTGATTTTAGGGCTTCACGACCGTGAGGGATGCTCCACGGGTCATGAAGTCCACTCCCCTCACGAATGGCTCCATGACCTTTACACGGCTCGTGGAGTCTTCACGGGTCGTGAAGAAGTCGTGAAGGGGTCGTGAAGGAGACGCCCTCACGAGTCACTCAAACGCGGCACGGACCGTGAAGGATTATGGCCAGTAATGCGCATTTTTGTATTCACAGGCCGTGAGAGGCCGTGAGGGGCCGTGAAGGACCATCTGCATGAAAATCTTATTTCTGATTGGGCCATCTAGTGATCCAATAGAAGCATTGCTTGTATCCGGCCAAATTGTGTTTTTTGGTGGCTGGAACAGATGAGATAACATGTAAGAAGGTTTTCTCTCACTCTCTCTAGAATCTCTCTTGGCACCTAGTTGCAAGATACACAAGATACACTAAGTGAGTAAGATCTTGAGTGTTGTGTGAGCTCTATTGGTGCAAGAGGAGAAGTTACAAGGGCTGTATAGGAACGTGAAGTCATTGTGGACGTTTATGTGACGGAGTACTAGCATACGGGGGTCAAGCTAATCTTGGTGTGGACGAGCAAAAGAGGAGATACACTTGGATCTCTCGAATATCCCGTGTGATACTTGCTACAGCCGATTTATTACAAGGTAGTGAGGTATTTTCAGCCCTCTCCTTTGTTCTTTATAGTTGCAATTTGGTTTTTGTAGAACACTATCACTTTGGAGCACGATACGGACTCGTTTTGTACGGTTTTGAGAATTTTGTTTTTGCTTCCGTTGTGTTTTGCTCCATACCGTGTTCCAACAGTGGTATCAGAGCCAAATCTACAAACAAATTGCACTTTCTTGACTTGAAAACCGAAAATGGACATTCTGTCCAGAATGTATTCACGGGTCGTGAAAGATTATTCTTCATGGTCATGAAGGTTCACGACCAGTCTCGTGAAGATTTTTCTTCACGGTCGTGAAGGCTCACGACTAGTTACGTGGGGTGTTGGTCGTGAAGGTTTTTCACTGTGTCAGAGTCGTGGAGTTCATGGGCTTCACGGGCCGTGAAGGCTCCTGGGCCATGAAGGACGTTGTGAACAGTGTTTTTGTCCTTTTGGTAAAAGAAAAATATTTTCGGTTTTAGCTCCTTTCGATTTACAATTCCAAGACTTAAAACGCCTTGGTAGTTGTCGTGCCTATACCGAGCTACCATGGTGGATTAATGAGGAATGGTGTGGAGGGATCAAACATGCCAAATGGGTGCTATGAGTACCTAGGATCCCGCAAGTGTCTAAGAGTTGTAATCTCGGATTGCAATTGGTAAAGCGTTTACCGGCCTAAGTAGCTTCATGAAGTGATCCGCGGCAAACCCGGCCTAAGATAATTTGGTTTTCTTAATCAGCTGTGTAATTATTTTAACGAGGATTATATCGAAACTAACTAAAATGTGTACTCTTTTATAGATGGCAAATATTAACGACACCACACCAAACTTTAAACTTCTATTATTCCTAGAAAGGGAGAGACTCATTGGAGTGAACTTCGCTGACTGGTATCGTGTATTGAGGATTGTTCTCCGTCACGAGTCAAAGTTGCACATCCTTGAGGAGCCCTTTCCGGAGCGACCTGCTACCAACGCGAACTGGGCCACTCGATACGCTTTTGAGAAGCGTGTTAGAGATACACAAGATATTTCTTGTCTCATGTTATCGACTATGAGCTTTGAGTTGCATCAACAGCTTGAGCAATTGAGTGCGCATGACATGATAAACCGGCTAAAGGACATGTTCCCGCAGCAGGTTAGACAAGAACGGTTTGAGTATATAAAGGCTTTGGTCGGTTATAGGATGCAGGAAGGTGAGGATGTAAATGTCCATTTCCTTATGTTGAGGGGATACATGGACCAGTTTGAGAGACTTGGACTTCCAATAGGGAGGGAGATTGCGGTGGATATGATACTCCAGTCCCTGCCCGCGTCTTATGAGAAGTTTGTCAAGAACTTTCACAAAGACAATTTGGAAAAATCCTTGATCAAACTTCAAGACATGCTGAAGGCTGTTCAGTCTTACATGGTTGAGAAGGATCGTGTCTCGTCCACATCCACTATGGCTACAAGGAAACAAGTAAGGAAGAAGGAGAAACCGACCTCAAAAGGAAAGCTATCCGTAATTGTGGAGTCGGAGGACAATGAGATTGTGTCTCAAGGTGATGTTCCACATGGGGTAGTTTTCTACTTTTGCGGTGAAATTGGAAATTGGCGCCGTCACGCCTACCCCAAGTGCCTGGAAGAGCTAAGTATCCTAAAGCGAAAGAACGCTAGCTCATCTTCAGGTACATTCATGATCAAACTCCATTGATCTTCTACTTCTAATGACTGGGTTTTGAACGCTAGTCAAAACGCTCACGTTTGTCACAAACTTGTTTGTTGCAAAGTGCAGGTGTTAATCAGAAGTAGGTAATGGACGCATGGATAGCTGGAACTTAAAGAGGGAAACATGGTGGTTGTCCCTAACTAGAAGGATTGGAAGAAGAGTCTTTCCATTCCATCCAGCTATACTATTACTTCATTTGGATCTTTGTCTTACGCCCTGCGTGGCAAGAAGCATTGTATCTTTTATGCCTTTGATAATGATGAATATTACTTTGAATTTTGAAATTGTGGGTTTTAAAGATTTATTTCAAAGTTTATTCATGTCTTGGGATTTGTTATAAGCTTTTGCTTAAAGAAGTAATGGAATGATTATGAATGATTATTGAATAGTTATGCTTATGAAATAGTTGATTTAACCATATAAACAAGACTTGAATCACCAAGCTCCATGTGGTTAGGACCTTGGAAACTTTTGACTTTGGGTCAATTGTTGATTGCAAATCTTGCTTATAAGGCTAAATAACTAAGAATCCTTCACTTGTGAATGTGAGAGGAATAAAAGCTTGTTGGATTTCATTTGCACGTTGGTGTAAAGACCGTTCAAGCAAAATCATAAGGATTAACTATGTGTGATTTGTTACCTTTACCGATGATGGTACAAGGAATGGGTAAGTGTAATTTATTAGACAAATGTCTGAAACCTGAGAGGTGTTCAAGACTCACCCTTAACAAGTTTAAGATGAAGAGGGCAAAAGGGAATAAAGATACTCAAATCTTGCGAGATGTTGAGCATCTACATTCTAAATTTCTAAACAATCATAAGAATTGTGAGGTTGCCTCATAATTCACTTCTCCTAGGATACATGTTTTACATGGATCACTAAGTGGAGGAATGGAACATATTGGTTATGGTTCCGCCTTGATGGATTAAACTTAAGTAACCTGTTTGATAGGTGTACTTGATTAGCGACGGACAATGTTCTTGTTTTAAATCAACAAAGATGGTCAAGTCAGCATCTAAGGAGATTCGATTAGAAAGTGTTCTTTGCTTGTCTATCTCATAGATAAGAGTTATCCAGTCTACATTTAGTGGGAGATGGATGAACTTAAAGAATGCTAATGTATTTAAATAGTTCTTCTAAGTTTCAGATATTCATTTCATATCCTTTTGAGAACCAGGTTAGGTTTCTCGAAAAGGGAAAGGAATAACTGAAGCATTCCTGTGGAAGAACGTGAGATTTAAATAAAAGACCTGATGTTGGCACTAGCATTCAATCAGAAATGACTAAAACTCAACATGTCTATGTTGGAGTATCTGGCATAAAGTTATTACTTCTTCATATGTCTGGTAAGAGTCGTCATAAGACCAGAAGGGTATAATTTATTATATCTGAGGACGATGACTTATTGATGATACGTGATGTATGCATCAACTACCGGAAGCTGTAGTGGACCCTTTTTGAGTCTGCTAAGAAGAGAAGTGTAATAACATAAGATACATTCCATGCTGGATTTTCAAGTTTTGAACTTGGTTAATCCAACACCTAGGTTTTGACCTGACGGTGTATATAGATCTTTTGGATATAAGATCTGCATGGATTAATTTGTAGATAACTTCAAATACTGACTGGATGAAATTGGTTTCATGATGATTGACCATAGGGTAGGAATCATATGATGACATTCTCCCAGTAGTTATGTTGAAGTTTAAGGGGATGCTTATGCCGTGTTAAGGCAATATGATGCAAAGACAGCATTCCGTTATAGGAATTTTATGAGGAAGTGTTCATAACACTGTCCGAGGGTCTTTTACATCCTGAGTATCCTTATGAAGTCTACAAATATGGAGTCCTTTTGGACTCAGAGTAAATCTAAGTTTTGGAATCTTTGCTAAGAAAATCAAGTGCTTGAGTTTTCATTAAGCAATGATGAAAACTTGGATAGATGCCAGAGCTAGTGGGAGCGTTGTTGTAATCCTATTTGGTATGTCTAGAACATACTATGTTTTGGAGATAATGTCTTGATTTAGCTTGGATAGAAGCGTAAATTGAGAATTATGCGTCCATAATAAATATGGGATATTCATAGAAGTTTATGGAATACAAGAAATATGAGTATATGTTCTTGTGGTGATATAATTAGAAGAAGCTTAAAGTGAGTTGTTACTCTTGTGATAGCTTCTACTAGAAAGGATAACTGTCAATCTTCATTGGGGTTTGTAATCCTTTTAAAATATGGTGTTGTTAATTTACTTGTTACTTAAAGCATCGTTGACTCTATTGAGTTCTTTTGAGGCAATGAGGGTACGATGGCTTATACACGTTAATTTCTGTGGACCAAGCATTGTTTGCCTTATTGGGTTCTTTATGAAACAATGAAGGCATAATTGCTTGGACAAATGATCAAATCCCATCAACGCACACTTTAGAAGTGGTTGGTTGTAGTAGGGAAATGATCACTGAGAATCAAGCATCGCTGACTCTATAGAGATCTTTGTGAAAACTATGAGGGTACGATGGCTTATGCACATTAAATTTGAGACTCGAGCGTTGATTACCTTATTGGGTTCTTAAGAAACAATGAAGGTATAACGGCTTGGATAAATGATCGAAATCCCATCAACGCACACTTTGGAAGTGGTTGGTTGCAGTAGAGATATGATAAATGTCAGAGTACACACGGATGACATCGTGGATGGTCCGTTTACTGAGCTTTAGTTGCAGTCTAGTGATGAATGTCATACTAAGGTCTGCATGAACTTGGCTTGAGTATGTTTTAGTCAAAGTTTTGATATGCTTTATCTTTGGGAACATTAAGCAATATTGTGCTTCTGCTTGTATCGATTATCAAAGGGGTTTGGTAATGCGCGTGTAGCGGGTACTCTCAGTTAGCCTTATTGTGTTCCAACTTTGCATGTTTTACCTCTTCCCTGAATGTTTTTATATTCTAAATGTCCACAGCCAGTCAATCTTCAAGGGAAGGAAGTCTGAATGAAGGCTGAGGGAAGTGATTGGTTAAGTGTCCAATGGTGATTGGGACACAGGGACGCAATACATCGCCTGTACTTGAAAGGGGTTTCAAGTGACTGGACAACCCACACCTGAATTCACTTTGTGGTACTTGTCATGAGTGATTCAGGATGATAATATCAGTTCATCCTCATACTAGAGATGCATGTGTCTGCATCAGTTTGGTTTGCTTTGCTCTAGTTGCTTTTAAACGCAGTCCGTAACTGGCTGTTATAAAGGGAGTAGCTGATCAGAGTATGATCACTGTGGTAGGCAATGTAGTCAAAGGAATTTGTTCCTCTGTTTAGAGAGATATCCCTGGGCCCCTCGATGATTGGGCGCTGACACCAAAATGCATGGCCATGCTTGAGTGTGCAATGATTTGGTAATCGATTGTAACTTGTATATTTTGGTCACCACCAATCTCGATCGAGAAACATAATCGTGAAGGACTGAGAATGACTTAGTACAATGTCTTGTCTTCACATGGATATAGCGAACAAAAGGATGGTTGATCACTTATCTATAGGGCCATTTCAAACCTTTGGGTTGTGAATTGGTACTTGTCTATGGGATGACATACCTCGTACTGACTTGGGGGCAGGGATGCCTTGCTAGAGGCCGCTCCCTGTCTGTGATACCTTTGGGTACGTTGTGTTATGTGCAAGTGGGAGTCTGTTGGAGTCTGCCCACTGACACAAGTACATTGGTGTTACTGCTGATGAAGTGCGAGCCTATTGGGTCACACACCAAGGATTGATCCCGACAGCTTACTGATAAAGAGAGAAGGTCCAAAAATCAAATTGTTTGATTTTAGGGCTTCACGACCGTGAGGGATGCTCCACAGGTCGTGAAGTCAACTCCCCTCACAAATGGCTCAATGACCTTTACACGGATCGTGGAATCTTCACGGGTCGTGAAGAGGTCGTGAAGGGGTCGTGAAAGAGACGCCCTCACGAGTCACTCGAACGCGGCATGGGCCGTGAAGGATTATGGCCAGTCGTGGCGCATTTTTGTCTTCACGGGCCGTGAGAGGCCGTGAGGGGCCGTGAAGGACCATCTGCATGAAAATATTATTTCTGATTGGGCCATCTAATGGTCCAATAGAAGCATTGCTTGTATCCGGCCAATTGTGTTTTTTGGTGGCTGGAACAGATGAGATAACATGTAAGAAGGTTTTCTTTCATTCTCTCTTGAATCTCTCTTGGCACCTAGTTGCAAGATACACAAGATACACTAAGTGAGTAAGATCTTGAGTGTTGTGTGAGCTCTATTGGTGGAAGAGGAGAAGTTTCAAGGGCTGTACCGGAACGTGAAGTCATTGTGGACGTTTATGTGACGGAGTACTAGCATACGGGGATCAAGCTAATCTTGGTGTGGACTAGCAATAGAGGAGATACACTTGGATCTCTCGAATATCCCGTGTGATACTTGCTACAGCCGATTTATTACAAGGTAGTGAGGTATTTTCAGCCCTCTCCTTTGTTCTTTATAGTTGCAATTTGGTTTTTGTAGAACACTATCACTTTGGAACACGATACGGACCCGTTTTGTACGGTTTTGAAACTTTTGTTTTTGCTTCCGCTGTGTTTTGCTCCATACCGTGTTCCAACAGATGAATCATTGACATGTAGTGCTGGAGAGTGTGAGAAATAAAGAGAAGTAAGTGGGCTGAACACGTGATGTGTATAGGTTGGTGATTGGCTTGTTGGGTTAGAGGGGTTGATTGAACTTCGGGATTGGTCATTCTTTCAATGTAACCTGAGTGTGTCTGCTCAGACTCAGCAGTGGGCTCTCCTATGGCTCTAGAGAGTGTGGGTTGAGTAGTCACCACACCTATCGATCTAGTGTGAGAACAGTTTAGTGAATGGATCGGCCAAATTGCCTTTCGAAGCTACTCTGTTGATGGCAATGTCACTACTCTCTATAACATCTCTGATGAAGTGGTATCTTCGAGGAATGTGCCTCGTCCGCTTATGAGCACTTGGTTCCTTTGCTAGAGCCACCACACCCTCATTGTCACAAAAGATTTCAATAGGGTCAGATATTCTAGGAACCACTCCAAGGTCTTGGATGAACTTCCTCATCCATACCGCCTCTTTGGCTGCTTCACTAGCTGCAATGTACTCAGACTCGGTAGTTGAATCAGCTACGGTGTCTTGCTTGGAGCTCCTACAACTTATAGCACCACCATTTAGAAGGAACACGAACCCCGATTGTGATCGGCAGTCGTCCTTATCCGTTTGGAAGCTGGCGTCAGAGTAACCGAGTACTCTAAGCTCTTCCCCACTACCATAAACCAAGAACATCTCCTTTGTCCTCCGAAGATACTTGAGAATGTTCCTGACCGTAGTCCAATGGGCTTGCCCGGGGTTAGCCTGATATCTACTCGTCATGCTCAAAGCACACGATACATCAGGACGAGTGCGTAGCATGGCATACATGATTGATCCTATTGCCGAAGCATAAGGGACCCTCTTCATTACGTCTAGTTCCTCTTTGGAACTAGGACATTGAGTCTTGCTCAACGTCACTCCATGCAACATAGGGGTGTTACCCCTCTTTGAGTCCTCCATCTTGACTCACTTCAAGACCTTGTCGACATATGCACTTTGGCTAAGCCCAATTAGCCTCTTGGATCTATCTATATAGATCTTAATGCCCATGATATATGCTGCTTCTCCCAAGTCCTTCATCGAGAAACAACTCCTAAGAAAAGATTTAACCTCTTTCAAAGTTGGGACGTCGTTCCCAATAAGTAGAATATCATCCACATACAGGACAAGGAATACTACAGCGCTCCCACTATCCCTGACATATACGCATGGTTCATCCTTGCTTTTCGAAAATCCAAACTTTTTGATTTTCTCATCAAAGCATAGGTTCCAGCTACGAGATGCTTGTTTGAGTCCATAAATGGACTTCTTTATTCTACAGACTCTATCACGATACTCTGGATGTACAAAACCCTCCGGTTGTGACATAGACACCTCTTCATTAAGCTTTCCATTAAGGAAGAAGTTTTTTACATCCATTTGCCATAACTCATAATCATAAAACGCAACTATGGCCATAAGTATTCTAATAGTCTTCAACATGGCCATCGGTGAAAAGGTTTCCTCCTAGTCTATCCCATGAGTTTGTGTGAAACCTTTAGCCACCAGTCGGGCCTTGAAGGTATCTACAGATCCATCCATGTTGGTCTTCTTCTTCAAGACCCATTTACATCCCACTGTCTTACACCCGGGTGTAGGATCAACCAATTCCCATACTTGGTTATCTGACATGGATTGCATCTCACTCTCTATTGCTTCCTTCCACTTAGCAGACTCACTGCCGCTACAGTCTGACACGGGATCGCGGCGCGATGATCTCCGCATAGGATCGAGCCGCGATCCCATACATAGATCGAGGTGCGAACTTCACCTGCACACCAACCCTTTTCCACTTTGACATTTTTAGTCCCTGAAATTATAGGCTGTAGAGATAGATCCCCGGTGTGTGACCCAATAGGCCTATACTATATCGGCCGTGATCATATGGCGTACGTGCGTCAGTGGGCATACTCCAACATAATCAGCCTTGTAGCTTTTTCCTCCTCTGTTTCACTGTCAAATTCACGCTCTGACTCTATCACTTTTTGCCTCTTAGCTACTGGTTCCTCTTTTTCCAGCTCCAACTCCCCCTCAAACTGAGCTTGCCTCTCTACTCCTCTTGCTAGCACCAGTAGAGCTTCAGCTTCAGCTTGAACTAACTCAGCGTCAGCTTCAGCTTGAACCTTCTCCCCCTTTTTTTCATCATCAATATGATTCGAAGTCTGTTTTTGCTGAAGGGCAGCAATTGCAGAGGCAAGCTCCTGAACATCATTAGGCAACTTCTCATGTCTCTGAAATATTTGCGTTTGTGCTTCTTCTCCTTGAGATGGAACAAACCAAACTGAGTTGTGATGTCTTGTTTCAACTGTTGAATGCCTGAGGAGGCAGTTTCATCTGGAGGAGACTGATTTCTGTCCTTAGCCTCAAAATATTGATCATGTGAATTAAAGGAGTCAAGAACATCAATTGGAAAGTGTTTGGGTGCATCATCCAAGGGTTGGTTTATACCCTCAAAATCATGTACACCAGAGGTTGGACCCTGTGATTCACCTTGGTATGTAGATGAATCATTGACAGGTCGTGCTGGAGAGTGTGAGAAATGAAGAGAAGTAAGTAGGCTCAACACGTGATGTGTATAGGTTGGTGGTTGGCTTATTGGGTTAGAGGGGGGTGATTGACCCTGGGGATTGGTCATTCTTTCAATGTAACATGAGTGTGTCTGCTCAGGCACATCAGTGGGCTCTCCCATGGCTCTGGAGAGTGTGGGCGGAGTAGTCACCATACCCGGTTTAGTCAGTTGGGTTTAAATGAGCCTCGAGGATGACACCTTAAGAATAGGCGTCTCCCTCTCAACTCCTGTCACTGGAGGAGTCAATGTGACTTCAGCTCCAGTGATACCTTTAGGTGTGGTACCACTTTTGGCAGTTTTGCGATTATAGGTTTGAAGATTTACCTTGGTAGCAGTGGGTACACCAAGATTGGCTTCAGAGTGGGATTTATGATGGAATGAAGGTGGATGAGATGGGTTAGAGTAACTTAGGTTTACAACAATCTTGTCTCGAAATGCGGATGGAGAATTATGAGAAGAATAAGAAAGTGTAGAGATCTTACCAGAAGCAGCTTCAATAGTGGCTGGCTTAGCCTGAGCAGGGTGCTCAGCTTGAACCTCTGGATCAGCTTGAGCAGCTCCCCCTTGATTCGATCCCTCTGCTTCACTTTCTGATGAAGCGTCCTCAGCTATCCAATGCATAGGATCAGTAAGACCCTCCTGCTCTGGAAAGATGTCATTGTTGAACATCTTCGAGCCGAGTGTTGGTGTCAGGAACACATTCTGATCAGCTTCATACAGTGCTGTCCCCAGCTCGGCTTCAAATACCAAGGACAGGTACCTTATGAATGGTACATGAAAATCCCTTGTGGTCTTCATAACTTAGAACTTGAGTTCATTGAAGATGAGCTATGCATAATCCAAGTTGCGTGCGAAATACATGTTGCGTGCGAAATACATGTCCTCCAACCTTGGTATGAGTCCAGTCCTCCAACCTTGGTACCCAGTGAACATATCACCGTGGACACCATGAAACCCTATGCGGTTGGAAAGGTAGCCTTTTTGATAACACCCTCTGTTTGTGGGTCACCCATTCTAGGTAGGGCTGACCTAGCCACCAGCCTCGTTACAGTAGTCTCAAACTCATCAGATTGAGGAAGTTGAAGAACCTCCTTTAGCCTTTGCACTGTGAGAGCAATTGATCTCTCTCTATTCAGCACCGTGCCGCGTATTTCGCAGCTGTTGTGGTCATAGACACACATATACCAAAACTCCAGTAGATGCTGAGGAATCACATGTAGCGGTGCTCCAGTGAAAATGAATGCCAGCGGGAATTTGCGGATGTAATCTACCCACACTTCATATCCTCTGTTTCTCTTACGTTCAGGGATTGCAAGGCACACTCGTTGATTATTGATTTTGATCAACGGCAATCCATTGTTTTTGAAAGCAGCACCCCTTACCATTCTATAACCTAAATTGAGAATGGTTCCGTCCATCGTTGATTGTTTTGATTCACACTGAGTAAATGTTTAGTTCTTACGGAGCGATATAAGGTTTCTCGAACGATTGAGCGGAAATTGCACTCAGCAAATGGTGGTTGTAGAAGGTATAGAGAGAATATCAGAAGTTTAGGAAGCATAAACAACTGAATTTCGGTTACAACCGATATTTATAACTTTTTGAGGAGAGAGAAAAGTTACCGCTGGATACCCTTTTTATCCGTTACGCCAATGAAATTACGACTTGATGTAACACCAATAGAGTAGAAACACATCATCTCCCAACGGATAAGTATATAAAATAATATCCTTGACTTACAAAAATATTATTTATACTGTTATATTACACCAATACATAATCTGTATAAAACATAATTTGACACGGACTCAAATACAATGACTCATGAATTAATAACACATAGTAATTAAAACATGGTTGTGGACACACCAAGCTGAGTAAACTTATCACTCAGCGTAGGTCAAGCACTCCGCTTGATATGAGCACTCAGCTTGAGATTGACACTCAGCTTGAGTGGAGTACACAGCTCAAAATTAATGACACTTAGACATTTTTATTTGAGACTAACCCAAATTTATATTTTAACCGCACTGAGTAGTTAAAATATATTTGGAACAAACCAAAGGTGTGAACTTATCACTCAGCTTGACAAGATAGGCAGTTTATGAAAACTTATCAATAAACTGTGCATTTAGTCTTTGTCAAGCTGAAACTCAGTTTTAGAGGCTTATCTAAGGGTTGAGCATACCCAATTCACTTAGCAGATACAAAAACCTCTTTTCATCAAGTGATTTTGTAAAGATGTCTGCTAATTGGTCATCAGTGGAAATAAAATTGATTTCAAGTTTACCTTTTTCCACGATGTCTCTGATGAAGTGATGTCGAATTTCTATATGCTTGGTTCTTGAGTGAAACACTGGATTATATGTAATGGCTATTGCACTTTGGTTATCACACAATATGGGTGTTTTCTTGAAATTCATACCAAAGTCTTGAAGCATATGTTGCATCCATAGGATTTAAGCACAACAACTACTTGCAGCAACATACTCAGCTTCAGCAGTTGAAGTAGCCACTGAATTTTGTTTCTTGCTGGTCCAGCTTACTAACTTCCCTCCAAGTATTTGACATCCTCCAGTTGTTGATTTTTTGTCTAACTTGCACCCAGCATAGTCAGCATCGGAAAATCCAACTAACTCAAATCCAGAGTCCTTTGGAACTCAAATACAGCTAGAAGATATGATTCCTTAGGATCTGCCTGATACCTTGCATAAACACATGTAGCAAACATGATATCAGGTCTACTAGCTGTCAAATAGAGTAATGAACCTATCATTCCTCTATAGGTAGACTGATAAACATACTTTCCATCTGAGTCTTTGCTCAGCTTGACAGCTAGTGACATGGGTGTTTTCATGGTTGAACTAGAATCAAAACCATATTTCTTTATCAAATCAAGAACATACTTGCTTTGATGAATGAATATTCCATCAGGCTTTTGTGGAATCTGCAAGCCTAGGAAATATGTCGTTTCACCCATCATACTCATCTTGTACCTTTTTGACATAACTTTGGAGAACCATTCACACAGAGATTCATTTGTAGAACCAAAGATAATATCATCCACATAGATTTGTACAAGAATCACATGTCCTTTACTCTTTTTAATAAAGTGTGTCTTATCTATACTACCTCTGGTAAAGTCCATTGATAGTAGATAGTTGGACAGGGTGTCATACCAAGCTCTTGGAGCTTGTTTTACACCATACAAAACCTTGTCTAACTTATAGACATGATGTGGATACTTTGAACTAACAAAGCCAGGAGGTTGTTTCACATAGACTTCCTCCTGAAGATTCCCATTTAGGAAAGCACTTTTCACATCCATTTGATAGACTTTGAAGTCTTTTTATGCTGCATAAGCTAAGAACAGCATTATGGCTTTAATTCTAGCAACAGGGGCAAATGTCTCATCATAATCGATTCCTTCTTCTTGTTTATGCCCTTGTGCTACTAGCCTGGCTTTGTTCCTAACAATCACACCATCCTTGTCTATTTTGTTTCTATAGACCCACTTAGTGCCTATAATTGTATGATTCTTGGGGGCTGGGACAAGACTCCATACCTTTTTTCTCTTAAATTCATTTAATTCCGCTTGCATAGCTTCAGTCCAGTCCTCATCCTCTAAGGATTCTTCAGTCTTCTTTTGTTCCATTTGAGATAGGAAACCAAAGTAAGCAGCATAGTTTGCTGTTGCCTTAGATCTGGTCATAACTCTTTCTTGAACATTACCAATTACTTGATCTTGAGGATGATCTTTGAGGAATTTAAATGTTGTAGTAGGAGATTGTGGTTCTGGATCTTAGTGATATTGAGAGTTCTGAGGTAAACTTACATTCTCAATCTCAATTGCAGCATTATCATCAAACTGTTAATCACCAAGATCTTCAGCCTGAGTAGTATCAGCTCCAAAAGGATTAATGAACTCATCATCTTTCTCAGCTTGAGCGTCCCTTGGAGCATGTGATAATTTCTTAGTTGGACACACATCATCATAATTGTCATCATCCATGACATACATAGGATTTGACATTTTGATTTCCTCAGGCTTTTCAAGCTCACTCAGACTGACCAAGTCAGCTTGTCTTTTATCAACTTGATCAAAGTTGTCTTCACCAAATGAGACATGAATTGATTCTTATATAGCCTTTCTCCTTGTGTTATACACTCTGTAAGCCTTGGAGATTGAGAAATTACCAAAAAAAATTCTAGGATCAGCTTTAGGTTCCAACTTATGGAGCTGATCTCTTTGATTCAGCACATAGCAATTTGAACCAAAGACATGGAAGTAACCTGTATTGGGCTTTCTTGATTTATAAATCTCATAAGCAGTTTTGCCATGTCTTTTGACTATGATTGATCTATTCTGGGTATAGCATGCTGTACTTACAACTTCATCCCAGAAATAGAGTTTCATTCCTGCCTCACATAGCATTGTTCTTGCAGCCTCCTTTAAGGTTCTGTTTCTCCCTTCAGCAACTCCATTTTGTTGAGGAGTTCTGACTGCGTAGAAATTTTGTAATATTCCTTTTTGTTCACAAAATCCTTCCAGGGTTTAGTTTCTGAACTCAATCCCATGATCACTTCTGAGTTGCTTAACAGACTTACATTTTTGCAACTCTTCCTGTTTGATAAAACTTATTATCTCCAGGGCAACATCACTTTTGTCCTCAAGGAATATTACCCAGGTGAATTATGATAATTCATCTACTATCACCAGAGTGTACTTCTTGCCACTTAGGATTGGTGTACTTATGGGTCCAAACAGATCCATATGCAACATATGCAGTGCACTAGTACAAATCTGCGATTTGGTCACACATAGTCGGAATTAAACGGCCACACGTTCGAATTTTTATGTGACAAAAGGTACGAAAATAAGTTCCTCGTTATTAGTTAGTCACTTATGAACTCGGATTGAGTGACCATTCGGTAATGTATCGTCACACATTCAAATATTTATGTGGCTAAAGGTTACAACCTATTTTTTGGCTGATTATTTAGCCACATATGAATTTGGAAAACGTGACTAAATGCCATAAATGGTCACACACTTATTTTATTGTGACAAAAGTTAGTCACATACTTGAATTACTGTGACTAAATGCCATATATGGTCACATGAAGTAATTGTTTATGTGTCTAAATCATAGATTCGAAATTGTCACACATGTGTTAAGTGTAGCCAAAATCCTAAATATGGTCACGCAACTTATTATGTGTGTCTAAATTTTAACGGCGCCAAAAGGGAAAATATATAGTCACACTTATTTTTAGTACCATCATGTGTGACTATATGACTTTCTAATAGCCACACATCATGACAAATGTGTATCTAAATGCTGTTTATGGCCACATTAAGTGTTTGTGTATCTAAATCATGAGTGTACATATGCTTACATGAAGTATATGTTTATGTGTCTAAATCATATATTTGAAATTGTCACACATGTGTTATGTGTAGCCAAAATCGTACATATGGTCACGTAACTTATTATGTGTGTCTAAAGTTTAACGGCACCAAAAGGGAAAGTATATAGTCACATTTATTTCTAGCACCATCATGTGTGACTATATGGCTTTCTAATAGCCACACATCATGACAAATTTGTATCTAAATGCTGTTTATGGCCACATTATGTGTTTGTGTGTCTAAATCATGAGTCTACATTGTTGGAGTATGCCCACTGACACACGTACGCCAATTGATCACTACCATGATGTATGGGCCTATCGGGTCACACGCCGGGGGTTGATCTTCACAACAACCTAAAAGGGAGGGTTATAAATCAATAATTAAAGATGGTTGGTAATCTGGACAGCGTTACCGACTCTAACCATGCTGTCGCTAACTGTGCCGCGTTAGCGGCGCTAACCTTAAGTGATTAGCGGCGCTAAGCTTTGGCGGTTAGCGGCGCTAACCCATCTGACATATTGCAACTTTATTCCTTTCACCTCCATTCTCCACCAATGCATGGGGTTTGCTTTTGAAACTGGATATCCGGTCTTGGGAGGTTCCAGAGGCATTCTAGGGTTATTAAAACACATGCATTCTCTTTTATTCTCTCTAGATGAACTTAGTGAAAATACACACACATAGAAACCTATAGTGGTTGTTCTTGTGTAAATTAGAGAAAATCAAAGAGAGTTCCTGGAGTGTTTCAAGTTGTTGTTCCATAAGGTGTCTCCAAATGGTGTAGGACACTTGATGGCTCGCTAGTACGAGAAGATCACGGTTTTTCCCGGGGTGGACTTCGATAGTCAAGAAGAAGGTTGTCACTTGCTTAGATTTGTGATCGACACAAACAACCACAGACATCAGGAGTATACTCTCTCTTCTTTCTTTCTTTTAAGTTGCATTTCTTTGTTGTAGAGTATGGTACACTTCTTGGGGTTCACTTTGTGGTTTGTTTTTGCTTTTAAATTTCGTTTTTGTTACTTGCATGCTTCCACTGTGACCAACCACGAACCCCAACAGTGGTATCAGAGCCACCTCTACACTAGATTTGCACTTGGTAGCTTGAAAAATCCGAAAAATGTGATTTTTGGTTCTGTCCAGGGTTTAGCGGTGCTAACCTTTCCATGTTAGCGGCGCTAAACCAGCCGTAGCGGTCACTAAGCCGTCTGACTTTAGCGGCGCTAACCTATGTTTTGTGGCACTAACCCTCTATGGTTAGCGGCACTATCTCCTTTCTGCCAGAATGCATTTTTATGCCTTAAATCAATTTTGTTGGATTTTTAGCTCTACTTGTACTTTCTGGAAATTTTACAAAATTTTGAATATTATGTGTTTAAGTTGCCTTATGTCTTGGTTGGTGTATTTATATGTGGATTAACATTTTGGCATGAAAATGATTAATTGCATATACTTACATTGTGTATATATGAATATGGAATTTTGACTTGTTTAAGGTTCCTAATGCATATGTACATAGGATTATTTGTGCCTTGAGTGATTAGATAATCTTAACCAAGACATATAAGATTTGCATGGTCTTGTGTGGCACACCATGTATTAGATTTGTTGTATGTGGTTGTAATATTAGTGTCCGATAACAACTTGAGCCTTTTAGACTTATGTGATGTGTTTGGTTGTTTGAATTAATTTATTCATTCCTTTGGTGGTTTGTACCACAATGGTTTGTAATAATTTAATTTATTCGGTTTGTATATTTAATGGCTTGCATGCCAATTTCTATTCTTTGTAATTTGTAGTATTAACTTAGAATAGAGAATTGTGGCTTGCATGCCATTTCATTTTAAATTTTGTAAATTGTAAAAGGAGAACCGAAGCAACCAACAAGGATCATGGTGGATGTCTTGGCAAACTTGGATCCGGAGGTCGGTAGGAGACGCAATGGATCAAGTGGACACATTAATGTCTTGGACGTTTATCCTTAGTAGACTTAGTCTTGGCCGTTGGCTCGCAGGCAAGACACATAGGGTTTATGGCTCGTTACCGGACTTGTATTACATGCGTGGTTGGTTTTATTTTGTATAATTTCTTGCATGGTTGTTTAGGATCTTCGCATGCTAGAAAATTTTTCAAAATAATAAAACCAAAGAGTTTTAAATTGGTTTACAAACTCCGCGCGCCACATAGACAAGAATTGGTTAAAATCATTTTAACCGGCAAAAACAAAATCCCGTTTTTCAAAATTGTAAATCTCACGCCATCCGTAAGATGACACCAACCGAATCTAGTAAAGCAAGATCGGTTGTCGAGCTCTAACCGAGGTCGGTTTTGTGTAACTGTGTGGTAGGTGCGTGTGGCAACTCGCAAGGGTCGGTTGTCGAGCTCTAGCCGAGCCGGCCATTGGGCTAGAGTACCACCGTGTATCTTAACGGTTGATTTACAATTCCAAGACTTGAAATGCCTTGGTAGTTGTCGAGCTCTAGCCAAGCTATCAAAGTGGATTAATGAGGAATGGTGTGAAAGGGATTAAACATGCCAAATGGGTGCTATGAGTACCTAGGATCCCGCAAGTGCCTAAGAGTTGTGATCCCGGATTGCAATTGGTAAATTGTTTACCTGCCTAAAATAGCTCAATCAAGTGATCCGCGGAAAACCCGTCATGAATTGGGGTATTTTGAGGTTCTTAGCCCTTGTTAAGATAATTTGATTTTCTTAAATCAAGTGGGTAATTATTTTAACGAGGATTATATCGAAACGTACTAAAACTTGTACTCTCTTTTTAGATGGCAAACCTTAACGACACTACATCAAAACTATCCTTTCGTTTGTTCATGGAAAAGGAGAGACTCATAGGAGTGAACTTTGTTGACTGGTATTGTGTGTTAAGGATTGTCCTTCAACACGAGTCAAAGTTGCACGTCCTTGAGGAGCCTCTTCCGGAGCCACCTGCTACCAATGCGAGCTGCGCCACTAGATACGCATGGGAAAAGCGTGTCAGAGATACACAAGATGTTTCTTGTCTCATGTTGTTGACTATGAGCTGTGAGCTGCGAAAGCAACTCAAGCAATTGAGTGCGTACGACATGATTAACCGGCTAAAGGACATGTTCCTTCAGCAGGTTAGACAAGAACTTTTTGAGTATGTCAAGGCTTTAGTCAGTTGTAGGATGCAGGAAGGCGGGGATGTAAGTGTTCATGTCCTTAAGAAGAAGGCGTACATGGACCAAATGGAGAGACTTGGATTTCCCATAGGGAGGGAACTGATAGTGAATATGATTCTGCAATCCCTGCCCGCGTCTTATGAGAAGTTTGTAACTAACTATCTTAAAGACAATATGGACTGGTCCTTAAGTAAGCTACATGGCATGTTGAAGGCTACTGAGTCTAACATGGCCAAAGGTAAGCTAATCTCGTCCACACCCGCTAAGGCTACTGGGAAACAAAACCATAAGAAGAAGAAACTGACCTCAAATGGAAAGCTTGGTTTGAGTAAGCCTACCATAACCGTGGAAGTTGAGGATAATGAGATTGTGCCTCAAGATAACGTTCCACTTGGGGTAGTTTGCTACTTTTGCGGAGAAATTGGAAATTGGTGCCGTCACGCCTGCCCGAAGTGCTTGAATGAGCTAAATATCCTAAAGCGGAAGAACGTTAGCTCCTCGACTTCAGGTACATTCATGATTATACTCCATTGATCTTCTACTTCAAAGGACTAGGTTTTTGAACGCTAGTCAAAGCACTCACGTTTGTTACAACTTGTTTGTTGCAAAGTGTAGGTGTTTATCCGAAGTAGGGCGATGAAGCATGGAGATCTGGAAGAAGTGAAGGGAAACATATGTGCTTGTCTCTTGCTAAAAGGATTGGAAGAGTTGATCTTGTCATTCCTACCAGCTAAATTATTACTTCATTAGATAGATGTTTTCGCCCTGCGTGGAAAGAAGCATTGTATCTTTTATGCTATTGATGATGATGAATATTACTTTGAATTATGTTTTAGAATTTTATTTCAAAGTTTATTCATGTCATGGCATATGTAATAAGCTTTTGCTTAAGAAGTAATAATATGATCATGAGTGTTTATTGATTAGTTATCCTTATAACATTGGTGATTTAACCATATAAACAAGACTAACATCACCAAGGTCCTTGTGGAAAGGAACTTGGAATCTTTTGGCTTCGAGTTATTAGTTGATGTTGAATCTTACTTAAGTTAAATAACTATGACGTCCTTCACTAGTTGATGTGGGAGGAATAAAAGTTTGTTGGACTACGCTTGCACTTTTGTGTAAGGGGCGATCAAGCAAAGTCATAAGGATTGACTAAGTATAAATTTGTTACCTTTACCTACGATGGTAGAAGAAAAGGGTATTAGAAAAGTGTTTGAAACCTGAGAGGTATTCAAAACTCACCCGTAATGAATTCATAACAATAGAGGGCAAAAGGGAACTAAGATACTCAAATCTTATGAGATGTTGAGATATAATAGATTCCTAGTTCATCATAAGAATTATGGGAATGTCTCATAATTCACTTCTCCTAGGATACTTGTTTACATGTATCGTTTAGTGGAGAGACGGAACATACTAGTTATGATTCCATTTGATGGCTTAGACTTAAGTAACCTGACGGATGGGTGTACTTGAGTTGTGGCGGGCAATATTCTTGTTTAGCAACAACAAAGATGGTCAATCTAGCAACCATAGAGGTTATAGTAGAAAGACAGCTTTGCTTGTCTACCTCATGGATTAAAGTCATCTAGTCTACATCAAATGGGAGATGGATGAACTTTAAAAGATGCTAATACATTTAATAGGTTCTTCTTGGTTTTAGATGTTCTTTTCATAACCTTTTTGAGAACTGAGGTGAGTTGCTCGAAAAGGGAAATGAACAACTGAAGCTTTTCAGTGGAAGAACGTATGACTTAAATAAAGACCTGATGTTGACACTAGAATTCAATCAGTAATGATTGGAACTATACATGGCAATGTTAAAGTACTTGGCATAATGACATTACCTCTTCATAAGTCTTGCAAAAGTCATCATAAGGCCGGAAGTGTATTACATACATGAGGAGGATGACTTGTTGATAATACATAATGTATGTATCAATTACCGGAATTTGTAGTGGGCCTTGGGTGTACTAAGATAAGGAAAAGGTAATGAAATAAGATATAATCCATGCTGGATTTCAAGGATGAGCTTGGGTAATCCAACACCTAGGTGTGACCTTTATGGTGTATTTAGATCTTTTGAATATAAGATCTGCGTGGATTAGTTTGTAGATAACTTCAAATACTGACAGGTGGGAATTGGTTTCATGATGATTGACCATGTGGAAGGTATCATATGAAGACATTATTCTAGTAGTTATGTTGAAGTTTACATGGACACATACGCCGTTTCATGGCAGAATGATGCAAAGACCATATTCCGTCAAAGGAATTCCATGAGGAAGTGCTTATAACACTGTACGAAGGAGCTTTACATCTAAAGTATCCTTGTAAAATCTACAAAACATAGAAAAGGCTGTCTTGGACTTCAAAGAACATCTAAGTTTCCTGTTTTGCTATGAAAATCATGTAGTTGAGTTTTCAATAAGCAATAATGAAACTTGGATAAATGCCAGAGCTAGTGGGAGCGCTGTTATTATCCTATGTAATATGTCTTGGACATATGTAATAATGGAAATAATGTCTTGATCATGTTTGGCTGTAAGTTTGAATTAAAAATTATATGTCCATTAAGGATAAACAAAGCAATTTGTAATGTATAAGAAGTATCAAAATATGTTCTTGTTGATCAAAACAAATGATAGTAAATTATTACTCTGAGTGATAGTTTATGTTTTAAGGATAACCGCCAATTCGATTGGGGTTCGTGATCCTACAAACATTGTGTCGTTAATAAGTGTGATACTTAAAGCATCGGTGACTCTATAGAGATCTTTATGAAAACTATGAGAGTACGATGACTTGATCACATAAGATTTTATTCTTAAAGCATCGGTGACTCTATAGAGATCTTTATGAAAACTATGAGAGTACGATGGCTTGAGCAGATAAGATTTTATTCTCAGAGCATTAATAACTCTATAGAGATCTTTATGAAAACTATGAGAGTATGATGGCTCATGCACATTAAATTTTAGATCCAAGCATTGTTTGTCTTATTGGATTTCTTGAGACAATGAAAGTATAACGGGTTTGATGAATGATCATAATCCCATCTTGGAAGTGATTGGTTGGAGTGGGGATACGATCATTATAAGAGTACACACGGAGAGCATGGTGGTGGATCCGTTCACTAAGCTAAAGTAGCGGGTTAGTGATTATCATCAGACTAGGACCTGCATATACGTAGCTTAAGTTCGTTTTAGCAATGTTTTGATATACTTTTCTTTTGGGAACGTTAAGCAATAATTGTGCTTCTACTTGTATCGATTATAAAATGGGAATTTGGTAATGCGCGTGTAGCGGGTACTCTCAATAAGCCTTATTGTGTTCCAACTTAGCATGTTTTTACCTCTTCCCTGAATGTTTTAACATTCTAAATGTCCACAGTCGGTCATTTTTCATGGGAAGGAAGTCTGAACTAAGACTGAGGGAAGTGATTGGTCAAGTGTCCAATGATTTATGATCGATTGGAACACAGGGACGCAATACTTCACCTGTACTTGAAATATTCAAGTGACTGGACGACCCATACCTGATTTTACTTTATGGTACTCGTCATGAGTAAATCAGGATGATAATATCAGTTCATCCTCATACTGGAGATACATGTGTCTGCATCACTTTGGTTTGCTTTGATCTAGTTGTTTTCAAACGCAATCCGTAACTGGCTGTTATAAAGGGGGCAGCTGGGCAGAGTATGATCACTGTGGTGGGAAATGTAGTCAAAGGAGTTTGTTCCTCTGTTTAGAGAGATATCCCTGTGCCCCACGATGATTGGTCGCTGCCACCAAAATGCACGGCCTTGCTCAAGTGTGCAATGATTATAGTATCTGATTGCCACTTGTATGTTTTGGTCACCACTAATGTCAATCGAGAAACATAATCGTGAACGAACGGAGAATGACTAAGTACCATGTCTCGTGTTCACATGGATATCACGAACAAAAGGATGTTTGATCTCTTATCAATAGGACCATTTCACACAGGCTACAGCTTGGTTTTTGTGAAGAAAAAACCCATACTGACTTGGGGGCAGGATGTCTTACTAGAGGCCGCTCCTTGTTTGTGATGCTTTGGGTACGGTGTGTCATGTGCAAGTGGGATCTTGTTGGAGTATGCCCATTGACACACGTACGCCAATTGATCACTACCGATGATGTATGGGCCTATCAGGTCACACGCTGGGGGTTGATCTTGACAACAACCTAAAAGGGAGGGTTAGAAATGAATAATTAAAGATGGTTGGTAATCTGGACAGGGTTAGCAATGCTAACCATGCTGTCGCTAACTGTGCCGCGTTAGCGGCGCTAACCTTAAGTAGTTAGCGGCGCTAAGCTTGTGCGGTTAGCGGCGCTAGCCCATCTAACAGATTGCAACTTTATTCCTTTCACCTCCATTCTCCACCAATGCATGGGCTTTGCTTTTGAAACTGGATGTCCAGTCTTGGGAGTTTCCAGAGGCATTCTAGGCTTATTAAAACACATGCATTCTCTTTTATTCTCTCTAGATGATCTTAGTGAAAATACACACACATAGAAACCTATAGTGGTTGTTCTTGCGTAAATTAGAGAGAATCAAAGAGAGTTCCTGGAGTGTTTCAAGTTGTTGTTCCACAAGGTGTCTCTAAATGTTGTAGGACACTTGATGGCTCGCTAGTACGAGAAGATCATGGTTTTTCCCGGGGTGGACTTCGATAGTCAAGAAGAAGGTTGTCACTTGTTTGGATTCGTGATCGACACCAACAACCAGAGACATTAGGGGTATACTCTATCTTCTTTCTTTCTTTTAAGTTGCATTTCTTGGTTGTAGAGTATGGTACACTTCTTGGGGTTCACTTTGTGGTTTGTTTTTGCTTTTAAATTTCGTTTTTGTTAGTTGCATGCTTCCGCTGTGAACAACCACGAACCCCAACATACATATAGTCACATGAAGTAATTGCTTATGTGTCTAAATCATAGAATCAAAATTGTCACACATGTGTTAAGTGTATCTAAAATCGTACATATGGGCACGCAACTTATTATGTGTGTCTAAAGTTTAACGGGGCCAAAAGGTAAAGTATATAGTTACATATATTTTTAGCACGATCATTAACTTTATTCCTTTTTTATTATGTGTGACTATGTGGCTTTATAATGGCCACACATCATGACAGATGTGTATCTAAATGTTGTTTATGACCACATTAAGTGTTTGTGTGTCTAGATCATGAGTCTACATATGGTCACATGAAATAATTGTTTATGTGTCTAAATCATAGGATCGAGTTTATCACACATGATTATGTGTAGCCAAAATACGGTACATATGGTCACATAACTTATACATTGTGACTAAAGTTTATCGTGTGTTTTCAAAATTATAGAGTTAATTAAATTTGATATTTAGTCACATATTAAGTGTCTGTGTGTCTAAATCATGAGTCTATATATGATCACTTGAAGTAATTATTTATGTGACTAAATCATAGAGTTGAGTTTGTCACACATGAGTTAAGTGTAACCAAAATACAGTACATATGGTCTCATAAATTAGAAATATTCATAATTCATTTCCCCCAAGTTTGACTTTAGATAATCAAAATGTGAGATCTTGTAATGTCAAAATTGGAACCATTTTGAATTCGAAATTGGGAATCGTTTTGGTTTGTTCAAAAGAGGATGTTGTTTGTTTTCAATTGAACTACACAAACAACGAATATTACAGTAAACAACAGACAATATTCATTAATTAACATCTGTGAATTTTCAAAACATTACATCAAGAGACAGATTATAAAAAAGGAAAAAAAAACTAATCTAGATAATCAACAAGCCCATCAGAGTAATTGGTTATTCGTAGCATACATACTTGTGTGATGAGCCAATTGAGAATTAAGAAAATCAATATGGCCCTGTTAATAACCGAAATCTTCGATTCAGAATTAATCTGAGAAATGCGGATATTCAATCCGTCTATATTCATCTGAATATCGGCAATAGCCATTTCAACATCTGCAAGTCTTTTCTTGTCCTTCAAGATGTATTGATCAACCTCTTTCATCAAGAAACTAAGGTCTATGCATTTTTTTTCTGTTGTGGTTTGAAGGGTTTTGCGATTCAGGAACATCCATTTTTTGGGAATGAAATCAGATGAAAGGGTAGTATGTTCGTGAAACAGATGGAAGATGAAATATTTATAATAGATGGAGAGGATGTATCTTCCTGTAACAGATGCAAAAGTGCGGGAAAAAATAGAGTGAAAAAGGTGCTAAAACAGTATGAAACATTTTGACAGAATTGACCTTATTAATATCCCATTTCCCCGAATTTTGACTTTAGATAGTCAAACTGTGAATTATTTTGAAGTCAGTTGCAGTTTTGTTGACTTGACACTAATAAAATGGGAACTGTTGTAAATCTAATATTTTGTTTCTGTTATGACCAACAGATTTTTAATATATTATGGTAATTTGCAAGTAATAAATGGCAATATATGTAATAAAAAGATACAATTTATCATCTATATGAGTTAAGCAAAAAATACAATGAACTTTAGAGTGTGCCAACTTCACCAAGAGAAATTTATCATCTAATACACTTTCATTGGAGATCGCTAACTCTCTCTCAACCTGAATTTTATTAATATATTACAAGTATATATGAGCTTCAAATTTAAGGAACAACAAACAACAACTATAAATAACATACGGATTACCTCATTGCGTAACCAATTAGCAAAAGATTTACTGTGCTCATTCTCTAGCAATGCTATTCGTTTACCCGGGTTTTCTGTTTCCAAAAGCTTCTTGTGTTGCCTGAAACAAGGTGTTTGATTAATTATTATATATGATAGAACATTATAAGTAACAAAATAGACATGTGTTAGTAATACTTACTCAATATACGGTACAATTTCATCTGTATTATTTATTACATACAAATGTGCTTTCTGAAAGAGTTCCGCGGAAACTTCACTTAATTTGCCGGCCGACATTGGTTTTCCTTCCTCATCTACATCAGTTTCATGTTTATTAGGTGGGATACCAATAGTTTTCATTGATTTTTGATATTCGCTGAAAAACTCAAATTTTCTTCTGCAATAGTCTCGTCAGCAATGCATACCTCTGGTCTATTTCTATTTCGCACATGTCCTTTAATAACCTTCATATATCTTTCAAAGGGATACATCCACCAAAAGCATATAGGACCACATAATTTTACCTCCCTAGTTAGGTGCACAGTCAAATGGACTATAATATCAAAAAATGACGGAGGAAAGAATTTCTCCAGAAGGCACAGTGTCACACAGAGTTCTTGCATCTTATCTAGTTCTTTTAATGTGATTTCTTTGCTACATATCGATTTAAAGAAAAAGCAAAATCTGATAATAGCATATCGTGTGGCTTGAGGCATTATTGAACGAATTGCAATAGGCAAAAACTCTTGCATTAGCATGTGATAGTCATGCGATTTAAGGCCAATGAGCTTCTTTTCCTTTAGGCTGACCAAACTAGAAAAATTTGAACAATAGCCTTGTAGTACCCTGATGTTGTATAATGTTTCAAAAAATATGTCCTTTTCATCATTCGTTAATGTGTAACCTGCTGGAGGTAGTGTTGTTTTGTCTGCTTCTTGCCTTGCAAACAACTCTGGTTTTATACCCAACTCAACCAGATCCAATCGAGTATTCAGTCCATCTTTTGTCTTTCCCGACATTTAACAAAGTTCCGACTAGACTCTCACCAACATTCTTTTCTATATGCATGAAATCAATACAATGTTGAACAGAATTATGTCTCCAAAACCTATGTTTTCGATACCAAATGTTGAATTTCTTCCAATACGGACCGTTTTCTTCAATTATTTGGCTTGAACTACCCTCTACTTGTTTTCTTTTTCTTTTCTACTTTTGAATCTTCCCACCTCTGCCTCTCGTATTGTCTTGGTTTTCTGATTTCTTATTGTTTGTTTGTCTTCCTTTTCCCCGCTTATTTTCAATATGTTGTACCTCGTTGTGTATTTGTTCCCCGGTCATTGGATTTGGAGAGCGGCCAAATTCTTGTAGTCCATTAAACGCCTTCTTTTGCTTTATGAACGGATGGTTATATGGTAGATATCGTCTATGACCAGCATAACTTTGTTTTGATGAGGCTAGAAGTCTAACACAATATGTATCTTTCCCACATACTACACAACCTTTGAATCCACTGCATGGGCAGCCACATAATGTACCAAGTGCAGGGTAATCATTAAATGTCCATAACACAACGACACGTAGATTAATGTTTACTTTTGTGGAAGCATCATATGTATCAACACTTTCCTCGAATAAGCGTTGCAGATTATCAACTAAAGGTTCCAAAAAAACGTCAATATCATTTTCCGGGTATCTTGATATTATTACCGAAAGCATGATAAACTTTCTTTTCATGCACAACCATGAAGGAAGGTTGTATATGAAAGTTAAGACTGGCCATACACTGTGATGCCTATTTCCTCTGTTGATGTCAATCCATCAGCCGATATTTCTAACCGTAGATTTCTTGGATCCTTACCAATTTCGGGGAATTTTTCATCTATGGTACGCCATGCCTGTGAATCTGCCGGGTGACGTAAAACACCATCTATTATCCTCCTTGTCGCATGCCATCTTAAGTCTTCTGAAATACTTTGTATCTTGAAGAGTCGTTGCAGTCTTGGTATAACTGGGATGTACCACATTACTTTTGCTGGAATGTTTTCGTACACTTTATGTGTCTTATTATCCACCTTTCATCTTGATATACCACAAGTTCGACACACAGTCAATTTCTCGTCCTCCTTCCAGTAAAGAAGGAAGTTGCTGATACATACATGTATCTTTCTGTATCCTGACCCCATCAATTTCGTAATATTTTTGGCCTCATAAGTGTTTTCCACCAATTCGTTACCATCCGGGAGCATCTTTTTTAACAATCTTAGTAACTCAGTAAAGAACTTATCTAAACATCCGTACTTGCTCTTCAAGTTGAGTAGTTGGACTATTCCAGACAACTTTGTAAAGTCAGGACATCCTTTGTAAAGTGGCTTCTCTGCGTCTAATAATAGTTCTTGAAACTTGACATGGTCTTCCTCATTAAAATTATCTTTAGTAGCATTAACCATTTCTACTGTTTCTGGTCTATCTGTTGGAATTTGTTAACCAAATTCCGTGTTTTCAACAAAATCTGCTGTAACATTGTCAGGTTTTGGCCCAGTTGTTGATGGCTCATCCTTTTCCCCATGTTTAATCCACTTCGTGTAGTTTATATCATTTCCATTGCTGAACAAATGGTGATGCACTTCCTCCACTTTATGCTCTATGTGGTTCAAACATTTGGAACACGGACATGGCATTTTTAGATGTTGTTTATTCACTCATGGGTCAGCGTTCCTCATCTACGTCAAGTTCTGCAATGCGTAATTAATAAACTCTGATGCTCCATCAAAATAAGGTCTCATGGTCCTATTTGTACCCATCCAATACTTGTCCATGTTTAAAAATGTCAAAGAACAAGAAATAGAGAAGAATTAAACTAGATGAAAGAGATGGAAATTTAGGGATTGAAGCCTTCGAATATCGTATACTCTTTGCGGCGTATTTAATTAGAGACAAACCGGTTAAAAGAATTCTCCATATTAATGTGTGTTTAATTTAAAGAGGAAAAGATCATTTACTCTCACCGGTTGATTTTTCAAAGAAGATTATGTTTGTTTGAATTAAGTGTTTTTACAAAAACACCCTTACTAATCAAATATAGCATTTTATTTATAAGGGGCAATAAAGTAATTTTACACACTACACAGCCTAGGCGCCATATTTCCCCACTACACTTGCATGTCGTTTCAGTTATCGGCGTTTGCAGACAATCTTATGATCATCCACAAAAATAACCCAAACAGTTTCAAACCCTAGTATCACTAGTCATTTTCAACGATCACAATGGAAGCTTCTACTTCAAACAAATGGCAAAAAACTGAAAAAAGAGAAACAACATTAAGTGATCTTCCTATGGGAGTTATGGAGAAAACTTTTGTGCACTTGGGGGCCGTCTCTGCCATCGATTGTGTGCGGTACAAATGCATGTAAGTTTCTAGTACAATCTGTCTATTTTTTCATCTATTTGGTAATATTGTTAACTTGTACATTAAGAAATAAATTTTTTGTGTATCTTAATTATTATAGTAGCCACGCTTTTTTGGAGGCCTCTAATAGCGAAGAGGTCTACAGAAGAATGGAAGTAGATAGTATACAAAGGGTAAGGAGGGGGTTGTTTAGCTTGGGTAGAAGTGAGCTTGTCAACAGATATAGAGCAGCAGGAAACCCAAACATTATGTATAGAGATGGAATGGTATATATACGTATACATTTACTGTTTGTTATCTATTGATGTAATTAAGTTTAATTATACATTTTATTAAACTTTGTTTTTTTAATTTTGTGTTATATGTACATTTCAGATGAAGTTATTCAACTTTGATGAAAAGGAACAAAACAGGGTAGGGAAGGAGATGCTTGAAAATGCATCTTCCTTAGGACAAATGGATGCAAAGTTTGTTCTAGGGATCATAAAGATGGGAGAATGCGATGACATCCGCCTTAAAGAGGAAGCTATTGGCATGTTGAATGATGCCTTCCCTTCCGATAAAGCTGAGATTTTGAAGCGAACGTTAGACACGATACAAGTCATAATGAGGGTTCGGCGGGACGATTTGCAAGAATTAATTTCATTTTGTACAATTTCGGCTGTCCCGACCACCGTATAGATACTTCAAGGCTACATACTGTAGATAGGGGTTTTTATAATGACATTCCTGTTAGAATCTGCCCGATAATATATGTACGCCTTAGAGCACTGCCGATGATGTATGGGCCTATATGGGTCACAAACCGGCAAAAAGTGGACGTTAGCAATGCAGGTCGCGTTAGCGCCGCTAACTGTTAAAGGTTAGCGCCGCTACGGCTGCATGTGCTTTATGTCATTTCAAAGTCAGGCCGGGTAGCGCCGCTACGGGCTAAGGTTTAGCGCCGCTAACTCATGGTTAGCGGCGCTACCATTGCATGGACTTTGTGTGAAAATCACCTCCACTTGTTGCCAATGCATGAGGGCTTCTAGATCAATCTTGGCCGGCAAGAGGTAGTTCTAGTGGCATCTCAGATCTCTATAGCAAGAAACCTTCTCTCTACACTTTATACCAAGCCTTTGGTGATTTAGTGTTGATCTCGAGTTCCAGAAGCCATATTTGTTGTTCTTGTATGTGTTTCCAGTAGAAGACTACATACAAGCTTGCTAGCACACGTTGTTGGACTAGTTCCCAGGGTGTGATTTCGTAAAGCCAAGAAGAAGAAGGAGATCCTTGCTTCCCAACAACTTCAGCCACCAACAAGACATTTACTGGAGCTTAGAAGCATGGTATAACTCTCTAACCTCCTTCTTTGTTGCTATTTTGTTACATAGAGTTGATCCATCATTGGGTTTTCATGTTTTTGAACACATATTTGCTTGTTTGTTGATGTTATTGCTTCCGTTGCGTGTTCATGTAATCCCAACAGTGGTATCAGAGACACCTCTATGTTAGAATAGCACTTGGTGGCTTGAAAAACCCGAAATCAAAATGTTTGTATTCTGCAATTTGAGTTAGCGGCGCTGCGCTGAGGTTAGCGGCGCTAAGTCTTAAGCGTTAGCGGAGCTAATGTTACTGGAAAATTGTTTTTCAAAAATTTTGATAAAACAGTTTTGTTCTTAGGATTTTTGGCTTTTTAACCTTCTGGAATTTTGTTCCATGGGTTGTTTACATGTTGTTGCAGTAGTGATATGCTATGTTTAGTTGTATGTGTAAATATGAGTTGGTAACCTTGCCTTGGCCTTTTGGTTGATTTGTGTTGTGTATGCATTTGGTGGTTTTAATCCACATTTGGGGCTGTAATTTTATTAAATTCAGAATTGATTGTAATAAAATTGTGGCTTGCATGCCATTTCATTCATCCGTGTACTTGTATTAGATAAATAGGTAGATTTGTGGCTTGCATGCCATTTATCTTCTATTGTATGTAATTTGTGTTGGAATACGCCCACTGACACACGTATATTAGTAATGCTACTGATGATACACGAGCCTATTGGGTCACACGCCAAGGATTGATCCTGACAACCCGAAACAGGAAGAGAGAAATAAATATTCTGGAAACGGTATTTCCGCGTCTCGTACCCTTTTGGTTTACGCGACGCGTAAACCGTCTGACAGAAACTTGACTTCTTGGTTATTGCTTGGCTCAAGTTATTGACTTATGTGACATATAGGAATGGCATGCACGACTTTATGGCTAGGCATTATTGCTGAAGTGGTGATAAAAGTCTTGTAGGTCTTTCACTTGTCAAGTAAGTGAAATAGATAATCAAGTAATCAATTGGATTTCTCTTTCTCTCTTAAGAACACTTTCATACACTTTCCTTGAAGTTCTTGGTTGTTCTTCATCTTCTCCAGAAAATCATTAGTGTCTTTAGTGATTTCTTGGTATTTGTGGGTTGTTCCAAAGAGTGATTTCAATTCTTGAAGATCACAACTTGGCATACTAGCATTTGCGGATCAAACAAACTTGGGGTGGACTTCGGTAGAGAGGAAATTTGCTTGTTTTCTTGTCAAAAGTTCCAGAAGCTTGAAGAGGGTACATTTCATATCCTTCTCTTTTACATGTTGCATTTTGTAGTTATAGAGTTCTTGGTCCATTCTTGGGGTTCCTATCTTTTATGCTTCTTTATTCATGTCTATTGCTTCCGCTGTGGTGTTCTTGAAACCCCAACAGTGGTATCAGAGCCACCTCTATACTAAAAATGCACATGATGGCCTGAAAAACCTTAAATCAAAAAACTGGTATTGCTGTCAGGTAGGCTATGCGGCGCGGAACCAGTTAGGTTACGTGGCGCGTAACTTGGTCTGACCGATTGTTAAAAAAAAAAACAGTTTTGCAGTCGGGTTTTTGGCATCCAAAAATGATTTCTGGAATTTTGTTCTATATTATTTTTGGTATATTAAGATGCCTTGAATCTTGGTTGGTGTATTTATATGTATATTATTATTTTTGGCATAAAAATAATAATTGCATATACTTACATTATGTATATTTGAATATGTTTCATCAAATATGGTTTGTTGTTATTAATGCATATATATACATGGGATTATTTAGTGCCTTGAGTTTTGAGAAATAATCTTAATCAAGATACATAAGTTAACATGGTTTTGTGTGGCACACCATGTTGTTCAAGTTGTTCATGTGATGTTGGTAACCAATAGATTGTAACACCGTACTTTTATTACTACCTTGAAATACACGCGGAAGCTAAAACACATTTCTAACATATAATAATAAAGAAAATACAACTTTAATTTGTTTGATTTACAAAACAACATAGACGGTGTTACTTAAAAAAACAACAGGCTCTTTAAAAAACAACTAGATATCAGAGTTATGATCAGTCCCAAATTTACAGTTCAACTCCTACCGTCCACATACCAGGAGTATCCTGTAAAAGAGTACCACAGTGGGGGATTAGCACAAAGCTAAGTGAGAGAATAGATATCACAAACATACAAGGCATAAACCCAAAACAACAATGCTCAAACAAGAAGAGAACAGGCGGTCTTGCAGGACCTTCAACCAAATGCCGGCCAAAGCATAGGTTTACCGATAGCCTAGTTACAACAGACAACAATAATAGCACTTCTTGATTACAACAAATGCAAATCAAGACAACTACTAATACTGTATGTCTCTAAACATAGGCCCAGCTGAATAACAACCGCCAAGCTGATCTCACAAAAATGTCATGTATATATATACAGAAAAGAGCAAAAAATCAGGTGATATGTCTTATACATCCAAGATATATATCCACTAACCGATTTCTTCAACAGTTCAGGCAACTCAGTCTTTTCTTACTACTGAGTCTTGTCTCCACCTGAACAAACAACTAACAGTCAGTATTTGCTTAATCAACACACAATAAGCACAATACTATAGTCAAACACATATGCACATACAATCACAAGTACATATCAACTCATGTATATTCAAACCAACATACCACAATTCACTATTACTCTTTACTTACTGTAATCTTGTGAATTCATCCAACTCCTTAGCTTAGGCAATTCATACATCCTTTTATAAGCCAAGGCAATCGAGTTTCTGATTATCTTCAAATCATCAAAGAGTTGATCTTTCATTCCACAATACTTACCAATTCCGATCATAAGTATGGTTTGAATTCCGATGGTGTCAAAATCCGATAAGATCAAATCCGTTAACTTCAAATCTGATTAACATGAAATCCGATCAACTAATTCCGAGCAAATGCAAATCCAAGTAAAAGTAATTCCGAAATAATCGGATTCCTTGTCAATGCACAATCCGATAAAAGTCTCACAATCCGATTAAACAACAATCCGAGCAAAGGCTCAATTCCGAGCAAACATGAAATCCGCTAGTATCGGAATCCAAGTAAATGGAAATCCGATAACAAGCTAAGGCGAAGTAAAATTCTATCGGATTCCTATCAAATCCGATTGCTTTAGTCGGATTTCAACATTCCGAGTAATTCAAACTCCAATTCCGAGTGATTCCTACTTATGAATTCCGATTCATTCAAAATCATTTATAACTTCAAATTTCAATCTGATTTTAAACATGCAACCTCATCTAAGTTTCCAGAACTAATTTCTAACATGTATTGTTCATATTAACATCAAATACCAACAAACATACATTCAAGATCATCAATTCATCAAACAAAAGCATTCAATCGGATTTCTATATACATGCATTCAAAACCGAGATAATTCAACAATTAACACATAATTTCAATAATCTAACCGTTTAGATGCAAATACACTTCAAGATTAACAGATTAGATTCAACTGGTTTCGAAATCCTCTTCTTCTTTTCTTGGTTCTCGGCCGTAGGTAAGACACCTCACACTCCACTAACAATAATAACAACTATTAAATAATAACTAATCACTTTTTAATTAAATTTAATTTAATTAAAACACACAAACAATTAATTAACAACTAAACCAAGATTAAGAATTTTAATTACCTTAATCCTACTAGACCGGTAAGGAGAGTGTTACAAATCTTCCCTCCTTAAGAAGATTCCGTCCTCGGAATCTGATCGCGCTCAAACAAGGTAGGGTAGCGACTCCTCATATCATCTTCGGTTTCACATGTCAAATCCGAACCCAAACTGTCCTTCCACTTTACCAAAACCATTGGTATCTGTTTGTTTCTCAGCTTTGTTACCTTACGTTCAAGTACTTCAACACGTTCCTCAATCAACCTCTTGTTGGAATCTACACGAAGATCTTGTGTTGGCAAAACCTGTGTCTGATCCTCTACATTACACTTTCTCATATAACAAACATTGAACGTGTCATGAATACCTACTAATTCATCTGGAAGATTCAATACAACCGTCTAATCATTCACTATTTTCCGAATTCTGAACGGACCAAAATATCGAGGAGCTAACTTTCCACGTTTCCCAAAGCGTATAACGCCTTTCCATGGAGAAACTTTTAAATAAACTCTTTCACCCTCAACAAAAGTCACTGGTCGACGACGCGGATCTGCATACATCTTTTGTCGATCTCTTGCAGCTTTCAACTTTTCTCGAGCCACTGCAACTTTATCCGCTGTGATCTGAACAATATCTGACCCAGCAAACTATTTCTCTCCCGCCGCTAACCAACAAGTAGGAGTTCTGCACGGTCGCCCATACAACATCTCATACGGAGGCATTCCGATACTGGAGTGATAAGAGTTGTTGTAAGCAAACTCAACCAACGGTAGATGCGAATCCCAAGAACCTCCAAACTCTAACTCACATGCCCGAAGCATATCTTCTAAAGTCTGAATTGTTCTTTCTGATTGGCCATCTGTCTGCGGATGATAAGTTGTACTCAGATTAACTCTCGATCCCAACTCTTGTTGTAGTCTGTTCCAGAAATTCGACAAAAACCTCGAATCCCTATCTGACGCAATAGACAAAGGAACTCCATGTCTAGATACAATCTCATCAATATACTACTTGGCTAACTTACTCAAGTTTGCAGTCTCAGCAGTAGCAAGAAAGTGTGCACTCTTGGTTAATCTATCAACAATAACCCATATCATATTGTTTCCCTTCTGAGTCTTTGGAAATTTCATTACAAAATCCATTGTGATATGATCGCACTTCCATTCAGGTATTGCTAACTGTCTGAAAGATCCATACGGCTTCTGGTGTTCGGCTTTCACTTAGGCACATATATGACATGACTACACGAATCGAGTAACATCTAACATCATAGTAGGCCACCAATAAAAGGTCTTCATACTATGATACATCTTAGTGCTACCAGGATGAACAGACATTCTGGATTTATGAGCTTCAGTTAAAATCAATTCCCGCAGATTACCAAACTTTGGCACACAAACACGATTCTGAAACATCTCAACCCACGTGAATCGGTTGTTAACTCATACTGTCTCTTAACCATCAATTCATCTTTCAGATTCTCTGCCTTCAATGCTTCTAATTGTGCAGCCATCAACTGATCTATCAAATCTGACTTAATCTCTAACCGCATAAACTTTACTGTATCTACATAACCTTTCCGACTAATTGCATCAGCTACCACATTAGCTTTCCCGGGGTGATACTGAATATCGCAGTCATAATCTTTAATCAGCTCTAACCATCGGCGCTGTCTCATATTCAATTCCTTCTGTGTGAATACATACTGCAGACTCTTGTGATCAGTGCAAATCGTGCATTTTGTACCATACAGATAATGTATCCACATCTTCAAAGCAAACACTACCGTTGCTAAATCCAAATCATGAGTAGGATAGTTCTTCTAGTTGGGTTTTAACTGTCTGGAAGCATAAGCTATCACCTTACCTCTTTGCATTAGTACACATCCTAACCCCGCATGTGAAGCATCACAGTAAACCACAAAATCTTCAGATCCTTCAGGCAACGCAAGAACATGAGCTTGACACAGAAGTTGCTTCCAAGTTTGGAAAGCATTCTCCTGAGCCTCGCCCCACTGAAAAAGTACATCTTTTCTGGTTAACTTAGTTAACGGACCAGCAAGCTTCGAAAAATACTTAACGAAACGTCTGTAATAACCTGCCAGACCAATAAAACTTCCAATCTCTGTCGGTGTCTTTGGAGCTTTCCAATTCACCACACCTTCTATCTTTGACGGATATACTTTGACTCTGTCTCCACAAATTACGTGACCCAGAAACTTGACTTCTCGCAACCAAAACTCACACTTAGACAACTTGGAATACAGTTTGTGTTGCTTGAGAATCTCCAAAACTTGTCGCAGATGTTGATCATGCTCATTCTCTGTTTTAGAATACACCAGGATATCATCAATAAACACGATGACAAACTTATCCAATAATGATCGACATACCCTATTCATCAAATCCATGAACACCGCAGGAGCGTTAGTCAGACCGAATGGCATCACAAGAAACTTATAGTGACCATACCGCGTACGAAAAGCTGTTTTCGGTATATCCTCTTCAGCCACCCTAACCTGATGGTAGCCAGACCTCAAATCAATCTTCAAGAAGTACGAAGCTCCCTGAAGTTGATCGAACAAGTCATCTATTCTTGGCAACGGATACTTATTCTTGACAGTCCTCTTATTCAAATCTCTGTAATCAATACACATACGCAAAGTCCCATCTTTCTTTTTCACAAACAACACCGGTGCACCGCAAGGCGAAGAGCTTGGACGAATAAACCACTTGTCTAACAGTTCCTGTATCTGAGTCATCATTTCTCTGATTTCTGAAGGAGCTAATATGTACGGAGCTTTCGCAATAGGTAACTACCAGGTATCAGATCAATTTTATATTCAACATCACGAACAGGTGGCAACCCAAGCAAATCATCCGGAAATACCTCCGGATACTCCGAAACAACAAGAATATCAAGAACAGGCCGTTTCTCCTTCTTTACATCAATAGCATAAGCCAGATACGACGCACACCCTTTGGCTAAAGCTTTCTAGCCTTCATATACGAGATAATCGGAAGAGAAGACGAAGATCTATCCCCACGAGCCACGACATGCGACCCGTCAGCCAGAGGAATAGTTATAAGTTTCTTATGGCATCGGATACTAGCCCTATGAAGACTCAACCAATCCATGCCTAAAACTAAATCAAAACCAGGTATAGGCATTACCAAACAGTCTATAGGGAAACTAGTACCATCAATACTAACCTGAACTCCCATCACAGAAGTGGTCACAGGTACTACACTACCATCCGCTACTTTACTTCTAAAGGAGTATCATTCACAGAAACAGATAATTTCAACTTGTCACATAGAGTCACAGATATAAATGACCTATTTGCACCAGAATCAAACAAAACACGTGCAGGCATAGAGTTAACTATGAACATACTGGTAATCACATCATCACTGCCTGTAGCCTCCTTGGCAGTCATCTTAAATGCTCTACCTTCGGCAGAAGGTACAGTCTTTCTCTTCTGACCTGCAGAAGACGATCCCCCGGTGATATTTACCCCAGCCCGGGTCCCCGTGGTCTTGATCTTGGGACAGTTTCCAGCTCGGTGCCCTTCCTCTTTGCAGTTCCAGCAGACAAAGGTATTATACCTACAAGCACTTATATCATGACCCATCTCACCGCACCTCAAACATTTACGTGTTTGCGGTGTACACTGCCCAATATGACGAGACTTACAACTATGACACCACGGATTGTTTTGAAAACACCCTGATCCCTTTGGCCTCAGATCCGACTTTCCGTGATGACTCTGCCCTTTGACTTTACCTTGGTTCCCGCTGGAGCCTCCACCAAACTTGTTAAATGACCCTCTGTTCATCTTTTCACGATCCTGAGCATCTGACTCTGCAGATCTGGCTAGAGTGAATGCCTGAACAAGTGAAGTTGGCTTACGGGTGTTACCCTGGTATTCAGGAAATAAGGCCTTCACGAAATGTTGGATTTGAGAGTGCTCACTAGGCACCCACTGCCTTGCAAACCTCAAAGTCTCCTGAAATTTGGTAATCAACTCATCAACAGGCATCTTATCTGTCTGTGCAAGATCCAGGAATTCCCTCTGAATTTTCTCCATATTAAAAGCTTGCAAAATTGTTCACAGAACTTATCCTGGAATTGCTCCCAGGTAATGGCATTCACAATCTCTCTCGGTAAATGTGCAGTCAACAAATCCCACCAAGTCAAGGCCTGATCCTTGAAACGTCTTGTTGCGAATTTGACCCAATCTGACTTCTCACAGTTACTTGCCTCCAAAGTCTTCACTATCTCTTGCAACCAGTTTAATGTAACATTTGGGTTTGAACTTCCAGAATATTCAGGTGCCCTACACGCCACAAAATCCCTGTACTGACACTTTTGTTTGTTTTCTTGTTGAGGAAACCAGGGAATAAAGACTGTTTGTGGTTGGGGTTGACTTCACACTCCCTGAGGCATCTGGAAAAATGGAAAAGATCCATATGGGGTCGACACCGTGCTCACAGGTGCAGTAGTATATACAGGTGGTGGTATCGGTTGAGTGACCGTAGCTGTTACATGAGGCATCTGAACAGTAGAGGTTGGTTGAGAAGACTGGGTTTGGTTCAATTGCTGCTCCAGTTCAAGAATCCGATCCCTCTGAGTCTGCAAAGTGTCTTCCAGCTGTAACACATAATCTTGGTTATCTGATTCTCCATGATGAGAAGTACCCGCTCTGTGCTGCTCATTCGCAGCAGTATATGAAAGATTGTTATGCTGCCTTCCAGGGGACTGTGGGGTAAATACCGGGATCTCGTTGTTATCAGCCATAATCTATTCTACACAACATCTCACCAGTTGTCAAATTATAATACGTTAGTACCACATCATATTCTCTATAGCTACCCTACTAATTACTAACCCTGGAATATTGGACTGATCAGAGCCTTAGTTCGAGTATTGCACGAAATCACCAATGCAAATCCTCAAACCAGGGCTCTGATACCAAATTGTAACACCGTACTTTTATTACTACCTTGAAATACACGCGGAAGCTAAAACACATTTCTAACATATAATAATAAAGAAAATACAACTTTAATATGTTTGATTTACAAAACAACATATACAGTGTTCCTTAAAAAAACAACAGGCTCTTTACAAAAACAACTAGATATCAGAGTTATGATCAGTCCCAAAATTCCAGTTCAACTCCTACCATCCACGTACCAGGAGTATCCTGTAAAAGAGTACCACAGTGGTCTTGCAGGACCTTCAACCAAATGCATACAAGGCATAAGCCCAAAACAACAATGCTCATACAAGGCATATAAGGCATAAGCCCAAAACAACAATGCTCAAACAACAAGAGACCCGGTGGTCTTGCAAGACCTTCAACCAAATGCCGGCCACCGATAGCCTAGTTACAACAGACAACAATAATAGCACTTCTTGATTACAACAAATGTAAATCAAGACAACTACTAATACTGTATATCTCTAAACATAGGCCCAGCTAAATAACAACCGCCAAGCTGATCTCACAACAATGTCATGTATATATATACAGAAAAGAGCAAACAATCAGGTGATATATCTTATACATCCAAGATATATATCCACTCACCTATTTCTTTAACAGTTCAGGCAACTCAGTCTTTTCTTACTACCGAGTCTTGTCTCCACCTGAACAAACAACTAATAGTCAGTATTTGCTTAATCAACACACAATAAGCACAATACTATAGTCAAACACATATGCACATACAATCACAAGTACATATCAACTCATGTATATTCAAACCAATATACCATAATTCACTATTACTCTTTACTTACTGTAATCTTGTGAATTCATCTAACTCTTTAGCTTAGGCAATTCATACATCCTTTTATAAGCCAAGACAATTGAGTTCCTAATTATCTTCAAATCATCCAAGAGTTGATCTTTCATAACACAATACTTACCAATTCCGATCATAAGTATGGTTTGAATTCCGATGGTGTCAAAATCCGATAAGATCAAATCCGATAACTTCAAATCCAATTAACATGAAATACGATCAACCAATTCCGAGCAAATGCAAATCCGAGTAAAGGTAATTCCGAAATAATCGGATTCCTTGTCAAGGCACAATCCGATAAAAGTCTCAGAATCCGATTAAACAACAATCCGAGCAAAGGCTCAGTTCCAAGCAAACATGAAATACGCTAGTATCGGAATCCGAATAAATGGGAAATCCGATAAGAAGCTAAGGCGAAGTCAAATTCTATCGGATTCCTATCAAATCCGATAGCTTTAGTCGGATTTCAACATTCCGAGTCATTCAAACTCCAATTCCGAGTGATTCATACTTATGAATTCCGATTCATTCAAAATCATTTATAACTTCAAATTTCAATCTGATTTTAAACATGCAACCTCATCTAAGTTTCCAGAACTGATTTCTGACATGTAATGTTCATATTAACATCAAATACCAACAAACATACATTCTAGATCATCAATTCATCAAACAAAAGCATTCAATCGGATTTCTATATACATGCATTCAAAACCAAGATAATTCAACAATTAACAAATAATTTCAGTAATCTAACCTTTTAGATGCAAATACACTTCAAGATTAACAGATTAGATTCAATTGGTTTCGAAATCCTCTTCTTCTTTTCTTGGTTCTCAGCCGTAGGTAAGAACACTCACACACTCATCTTACACAGTTTACATGAATGAAAAAGAAAGGTGGCATAGTGGTGGGATGTAGGTGTCAACAGCCGACACCTCACACTCCACTAACAATAATAACAACTATTAATTATTAACTAATCAGTTTTTAATTAAATTTAATTTAATTAAAACACATAAACAATTTATTAACAACTAAACCAAGATTAAGAATTTTAATTACCTTAATCCTACTAGACCGGTAAGGAGGGTGTTACATAGATGCCCTAGACCTTGTGGATGTTTGGTTGTTTTAAATTAGTTATTCATTCATTTGGTGACTAAAAGTCACATGGTATGTAATAATTAATTTATCTAATTTAAATTCCATGTTATGTAGTTTTGTATTAGTAAATAGGATTTGTGGCTTGTAAGCCATTTATTTCATTTTCTATGTAATTTTAATATGGAGGCAACCATCAGGAGTCCTTTGAGAGATGTCTTGGCAAACACGAATCCGAGAGGCCCAATGGAGGTAGCGGGTTTAGTAGGAGCACATCCAAGTCAAGGATATGTCCTTAGATGACTTTGTTTTTCCGTAGTGGCTCACGGCAAAAACGCATAGGTTTTAGGGGCATGGTTATCAACTATCATATATACGTGTGGTTGTTTTATTATTTATTGTTTATGCATGGATTATAGGATTGATTGCATGCTAGTCAATTTTTCCAATAATAAAACTGAAGAGTTTTTTTTAACGATGGTTTAACAAACTCACGCGCGCACACTTGATTAACAAATAGGATATAAAATTGGTTTATATTCTGTAGTGAAAACAAAAATGGTTTTTGTCACTTTTGTTAATCAAACTCCAATGGTTTTTTAAACCGGAAAACTAAATCCCATTTTCTAAATGTAAATTGCATACCACCCATAAGATGACACCACCCAAATCTAGCCGTGCAAAGTTGATTGTCGAGCTCTAGCCGAGTTGATCTTTGTATGGGCTGTGTGGAAGGTGCGTGTGGCAACTCGCAAGGTCGATTGTCGAGCTCTAGCCGAGTCGACCATTGGGCAAGAGTACCACCGTGTATCTTGATGGTTGATTTATGATTTCAAAATAATATTTTTTGAGTGATGGTCGAGCTCTAGCCGAAATTATTCAAAGTATTAATTTGAGATTGGTATGGAGGGATCAAACATGCCAAACTAGAAAAAATGGTTGTCTAGTAGGATCCCGCAAGGAACTAAGAGTTGCAATAATGGATTGCAGTTGGTCTATTAATGCCGGCCTAAATAGCTTTGCCACGTGATCCGCGGAAAACCCGTCTCGGTGCAAGGTGAAATAAGGTTCTTAGCCCTTGTTAAAATTAATGTTTTATCAAAACTTTGGGTAATTATTTTAACAAGGATTTCAATCAAACTAACCAAAATCTACTTTGCTTTAATAGATGGCATCAATTAGCAATACCAACACCACCAACATTTCGCTAAGGGTTTTTCTTGAAAAAGAAAAACTCGATGGGACCAAGTTTATGGATTGGTCAAGGCAATTATGCATTGTACTTCCACATGAAGATAAGTTGGCTACCATTTAGGAATCCATCCCTGAGGCCCCTGCTACCAACGCAAGTAGGTCCATTAAGGACGCTTATGAAAAGCGTCTAAAAGACATCACCGAGATCACTTACCTAATGTTAAGCACAATGAGTCCTGAGCTTCAAAGGCAAATGGAACGTCTGAGTGCCTATTACATGATGCTTGAGTTGAAGGACATGTTCCAACAACAAGCAAAGCAAGAACGGTATGGTTGTCTTAATGACCTGCTTGGTTGCCAGCTGCAGGAGGGCGGGAACATAAGCCTCCACGTGCTAAAGATGAAGGCACTTGTAGAACGCTTGGAGCGGCTTGGATTTTCTTTGGGAAGGAGATTGCAGTGGATTTAATCCTCCGGTCACTTCCAACATCATATGATCAATTCGTAGTGAGTTATCATATGCATGGAATGGATAAAACCATCATGGAATTGCATGGTATGTTGAGGACAGCTGAGTCAAACATAACCAAGCAAAAATCCTCCGCTCCTGTTCCTGTCTTGGCCACCAAGGATGGTAAGTCTAAGAAGAGGAAGAAACCGGCCTCTACCCCGAAGGGTAAAGATAAGGGTAAGGTTGGGGCACCCAAGCCGAACCCTGCCCCGGAGCCAAAGCGAAAGGGTTTAATCCCTCAAGCTAAAACTCCGGAGGAGGCGGTTTGCTTTTACTATGGAGTCAAGGGGCACATGCGCCGTAGCTGCCCAAAGTACCTAGAAGGCCTCTAGAAGCTGCGAGCTTCGGGCTCAGGCACTTCTACTTCAGGTACATTCGTGATTGAACTCCATCATACTTCTACATCTAACGGATGGTTTTTAGATACCGGCTGTGGCACTCACGTTTGTAACATTGTGCAGGTCCTAAGTAGTAGTAGAAGATTGAGAGATGGAGAGCTGGAACTAATCATGGGAAACAAGCAGGTTGTCCCAGTATTAGAACAAGGAAGTCTGGAACTTAATTTCAAATCCTGCTACTCTATTATTTTGAAGAATGTATGCTATTCGCCAGTTGTGGCAAGGAATATTATTTCTTTTCATGCTTTGTATGACGATGGATATGTATTTTCGTTTGAAAATGGTAATATTTCATGTTTCAAAAAATGGTATTTGTTATTTTAAAGCTTATCCATGTCGTGGTATATATGAAGCTGATGCATACATAGAAAATAATAGAACAAGAAACGCATAGTCGTCTTGGCCATTGTGGCATAGTCGTCTTGGCCATATTAACAAGAAACGCATCACCAAGCTCCAAGCGGATTGTATCTTGGAATCATTTGACCTCGGGTCAAATGAAGTATGCGAGTCTTGTTTATTAGGCAAGATGACTAAGTCACCATTTACCGGTGTGGGTGAAAGGGGTAAAGACTTGTTGGACATAATCGATACGGATGTATGTGGTCCATTCCAGTATGTTACAAGGAATAACTCAAGATACTTCGTTACATTTACTGATGACTTCAGTAGATATGAATATGTCTACTTTATTAGGCATAAGTCTGAGACCTTTGAGGTCTTTAAGACATTCCAAAACGATGTCCATAATCAATTGGGCAAAACTATCAAGATACTTCGCTCCGATAGGGGAGGCGAGTACTTGAGCTCGGAGTTCCGTGATCATCTAGCTAGTTGTGGGATCATTTCACAACTAACTTCTCCTAGGACGCCACAATTGAATGGTGTCACCGAGCGGAGGAATCGGACACTATTACACATGGTCCGATCGATGATGAGTCGCACGGAAGTACCCATTAGTTTTTGGGGGTACACTCTTGAGTCGGCGGCCAGGATCCTTAATCTCGTACCGACTAAGAAAGTCAAAAAGGCACCTTTTGAGATATGGCATGGAGTAGCTCCAAAAGTTGCATATCCTAAGGTTTAGGGTTGTCCTGACAACACTCCATTAATTCCTCGTAGGTCTGGTAGACCACGTCATGAGCCAGAGAGATATGGGTTTCTCATATCTGAGGGCAGTGACTTATTGGTGGATCATGATGAACCCACCAACTACCGGGAAGCCGTAGCGGGTAATGAGTCTGCTAGGTGGATGGAAGCAATGGAGAGTGAGATGCAATCAATTTCGGATAACCAAGTTTGGGAATTGGTTGATCCTACACCCGGGCTTAAGACAGTAGGGTGTAAATGGGTCTTCAAAAAGAAGACTGGTGTGGATGGATCTATAGATACCTTCAAAGCTCGACTGGTGGCAAAGGGTTTCACTGAAACTCATGGTATTGACTATGAGGAAACCTTCTCACCAGTAGCTATGTTAAAGTCTATTAGAATACTCATGGCCATAGCTGCTATTTATGACTATGAGATATGGCAAATGGATGTAAAAACCGCCTTCCTTAACGTGAAGCTAAATGAAGAGGTGTTTATGACACAACGCGAGGGTTTTGTACATCCTGAGTATCCTAATAGAGTCTTTAGACTGATGAAGTCCGTTTATGGGCTCAAGCAAACATCTCTAAGCTGGAACCTGTGCTTTGATGAGAAAATCAAAACGTTTGGATTTTCGAAAAGCAAGGATTAGCCGCGTATATGTCAGGGCTAGTGGGAGCGCTGTAGTATTTCTAGTCTTATATGTAGATGATATTCTACTCATCGGTAACAACATCCCAACTTTAAAAGAGGTTAAATCTTTTCTTGGGAGTTGTTTCTCAATGAAAGACTTGGGAGAGGCGGTGTGTATCTTGGGCATCAAGATCTATAAAAATAGATCTAAAAGGCTTATAGGGCTTAGCCAAAGTGCATATATGGACAAAGTCTTGAATCGATTCAAGATGGAGGACTCAAAAAGGGGTAACACCCCTATGATGCATGGAGTGACATTGAGCAAGGCTCAAAGTCCTAGTTCCAAAGAGGAACTTGACGTAATGAAGAGGGTTCCTTATGCCTTGGCAGTAGGATCGATCATGTACGCCATGCTATGCACTCGTCCTGATGTATCGTGTGCCTTGAGCATGACGAGTAGATATTAGGCTAATCCAGGGCAAGCTCATTGGACGGCCGTAAAGAACATTCTCAAGTATCTTCGGAGGACAAAGAAAATGTTCTTGGTCTATGGTGGTAAGGAAGAGCTTAGAGTGCATGTTTACTCTGACGCAAGCTTCCAAACTGATAAGGACGACTGCCGATCTCATTCGGGGTTCGTGTTCCTTCTCAATGGTGGTGCTACTAGTTGGAGGAGCTCCAAGCAAGACACCGTTGTTGATTCAACTACCGAGTCCGAGTACATTGCGGCTAGTGAAGCAGCAAAGGAAGCGGTTTGGATGAGGAAATTCATTCAAGATCTTGGAGTGGTTCCTAGTATTACCGACCCTATTGAGATTTTTTGTGACAATGAGGGTGCGGTTGCATTGGCAAAGGAACCAAGAGCTCACAAACGTACGAGGCACATTCCTCGGAAATACCACTTCATCAGAGATGTGATAGAGAGTGGTGAAATTGCCATTAGCAGAGTAACATCGGAAGGAAAATTGGCTGATCCGTTTACTAAGCCGTTGTCACAAGCAGTACATGATTAACACACCAGGTTAATAGGTGTTAGACTAGCTAGTGACTTGGCTTGAGTGTTTGATTTGGTTTAATGTTTGATTTGTAATTGATGTTTGGGAACATTAAGCAGTATTGTATTTCATATTATGTTGATTATTAAATGTGATTTAATGATGCGCCTAGGGCGGATATTTTATGAATCCTTACTGTGTTCCATCTTAGCATGTTTAACACTTCCTATAATGTTTTACATTCTAAATATTCACAGTCGGTCAATTTTCATGGGGAGGAAGTTTGAGATAAGACTGAGGGAAGTGGTTGGTCGCTATCTAATAATGGATTAGATAAAAGAGACGCAACACTTCGCCTGTGCTTGACTTGTTCAAGTGACTGGATGACCCACAACTGAGTTTACTTCATGGTTTATGTCACGAGGAACTCAGGATGATAATATCATTTCGTCCTTAGACTAAAGATACATGTGTTCCAAAGCATGGACCTGCTTTGCTTTGATTGCTTTCAAACGCAGTTCGTAACTGGTTGTTATAAATGTTGGAGTATGCCCACTGACGCACGTACGCCATAAGTATCACTACTGATAATGTATGGGCGTATTGGGTCACACACCGGGGACCTATCTCGACAGCCTAAAAGAGGAAGGGACCAATGGTGTCAAAATGGAAAGATTGATGTGCTGGCAAATAACGCGACGCGGAGCACTTAAGGATACGCGACGTGGATATTCCGCGGCGCGGAACCTTACGGGCACGCGGCGCGGAATTTTGTCAGACTGCATGCAATGATTAGATTCTCCACCTCCACTCTTGCCCAATGCATGTGGCTTTCTTCTGGAGAACTGTTGGCCAGCCTTGGGAGAGGAAGTGGCATCTCTGGGTTTATAAAATAACCCCATTTGCTTTTCATTCTATCCTTTTGCAAAAACTCACACCCACTTAGTATTGAGAGAACTTTTAGAGTGTTCTTGTGAGTGCCAAGAGGAGATCCGAATTCCTGCATATTGGTGGCTGTTCTTGTGGTGATTTCTACTGGAAGAAGATCACCCAAGCTTCCTAGTACAAGGAGAGAGGACAATACCCGGGGTGGACTTCATTAGAGGAAAGCTTCTTTGCTTTCTTGTCATCCCCACCACATCTTCAAGTTGCTGGAGCTAAGGAGCAGGGTATAACCTCTTCTCTTTCTGTTTTTCATGTTGCTTGAGCTAGCTATAGAGTTTGGTCCATGGATTGGGGTTTTATGCTTTGATTACTTGTACTTTATGCTTTGTATGTTGTACCTTGTTGCTTCCGCTGTGTACCTAGAACCCCAACAGTGGTATCAGAGCCACCTCTATACCACTTTAGCACATGGTGGCCTGAAAAACCCGAAAATAATAAGTCTTGTTTTCTGTTCGTCAGTTTCCGCGGCGCGGAACCGCGGCGCGGAATGTCGCTGTACAGACTGTTTTTTTTTTACTTTGTTTTAAATAAAAAAAAATTATTTTTTGGGTTTTTGGCACTGGATTTTGGTTTCTGGAATTTTTGTCCAGAAATTAAAATTTGTTTTGAAGTTGCCTTGTATAATGGTTGGTGTATTTATATGTGGATTATTATTTTGGCATGAAAATAAATAATTTCATATACTTACATTATGTATTTATGAATATGTTTCACTAAAATTGGTTTGGTGTTATTAATGCATAAATACATGGGATTATTTTGTGCCTTGAGTGTTTTAAATAATCTTAACCATTATACATAAGTTTACATGGTCTTTGTGTGGCACATCATGTTGTTGATGTTGTTGTTGTAATTGTTCACTAGTGAACCTGTTTTGTTGGTAACCCTAGAAAAATGCCCTAGACGTTGTGGATGTTTGGTTGTATGTTTTATTATTCATTCATTTGGTGACTTTGGGTCACAATGGTTTGTAATAATAATTTATTTATTTATTTATTTGGTATGTAATTGTTTTGTGGCTTGCATGCCATTTAAATATTCCATATTATGTATATGTACTAGAAAATAGGATTTGTGGCTTGCATGCCATTTATTTAATTTTCTATGTAATTGTAATATGGAGCAACCATCGGGAGTCCATGGAGTGACGTCTTGGCGAACACAAAATCCGGAAGGCCCAATGGAGGTGGCGGGTTTAGTGGGAGCACATCCAAGTCAAGGAGTTTTTGTCCTTAGATGACTTGTTTTTCCCGTAGTGGCTCACGGGAAAAACACATAGGTTCTAGGGGCATGGTTACCAACCTTATGTATGCGTGTGATGGTTTTATTAAATATTGTTTATGCATGAGTTGTAGGACTATTGCATGCTAGACAATTTTTGACAAATAATAAAACCAAAGAGTTTTAAAAATGGTTTAACAACTCTCGCGCGCACACTTGATTAACAAACGGATTTAAATTGGTTTAGTATCCGACTAGTGAAAACTTTTGGTTATTGTCACTTTTGTTAATCAAACTCAAAATGGTTTTTCAACCGGAAAACTAAAATCCCGTTTTCTAAATGTAAATCGCACACCACCCATAAGATGACACCACCCAAATCTAGTCGTGTAAGGGTTGATCGTCGAGCTCTAGCCGAGATTGCCTTTGCATGAGCTGTGTGGAAGGCGCGTGTGGCAACTCGCAAGGTCGATTGTCGAGCTCTAGCCGAGTCGACCATTAGGCTAGAGTACCACCGTGTATCTTGATGGTTAATTTACAATTTCAAATTAATCTTTCATATGGTCGTCGAGCTCTAGCCGAGGTCATGTAAAATATTAATTTGGGATTGGTGTGGAGGGATCAAACATGCCAAACTTGGCACAATGGTTGTCAAGTAGGATCACGCAAGGAACTAAGAGTTGCAATAATGGATTGCAATCGGTCAATGGTTTCCGGCCTAAATAACTTTGCCACGTGATCCGCGAAAGACCCGTCACGGTGCAAGGTGAAATAAGGTTCTTAGCCCTTGTTAAAATAGTTGTTTTTCATTAAACATTTGGGGTAATTATTTTAACGAGGATTTTAATCAAACTAACCAAATCTACTTTGCTTATTATAGATGGCATCAACTAGCACCCACCACACCACGTCAAACATATCCTTAAGAGTGTTTCTCGAGAAGGATAAGCTCGATGGGACCAATTTTATGGATTGGTCACGGCAACTACGGATTGTCCTCCGTCATGAGGACAAGTTGGCCACCATTGAGGAACCCATCCCCGAGGTCCCTGCATCCAACGCGAGTAGGGTAGTTAGAGAGGCTTATGAAAAACGCCTCAAAGGCATTACCGAGGTTACTTGCCTCATGCTTAGCACTATGAGCTCCGACTTGCAAAAGTCGATGGAGCACTTGAGTGCTTATGACATGATGCGCGAGTTATCGGACATGTTCCAACAACAAGCCAAGCAAGAACGGTATGGTTGTCTCAACGACCTTCTCGGTTGCCGGTTGCATGAGGGCGGGAACGTGTCCCACTACGTTCTTAAGATGAAAGCGTTGGTGGAACGCCTCGAGAGGTTGGGATTTGCCATATCGAGAGAGATGGCGGTGGACTTGATTCTACGGTCTCTCCCACCGTCATATGATCAATTTGTTGTAAGTTATCATATGCACGGGATGGACAAATCCCATCAACCTCCGTTCCCGTCTTGGCCATCAAGGAGGGTGAGTCCAAGAAGAGGAAGAAACCGGCCTCTACCCCGAAAGGGAAAGGCAAGGGTAAGGTTGGGGCTCCCAAGCCGAACCCTGCCCCGGAGTCGAAGCCGAAGGGACTTATCCCTCAAGCTAAGACTCCGGAGGAGGCGATTTGCTTCTTTTGCGGGGCTAAAGGACACATGCGCCGGAGCTCCCCTAAGTACCTGGAGGGCCTGAAGAAGCTACGAGCTTAGGGAGCGGGCGCTTCTACTTCAGGTACGTTTGTGATTGAACTCCATCATACTTCTACATCTAATGGCTGGGTTTTAGATACCGGCTGTGGAACTCACATTTGTAATATGGTGCAGGTGCTAAAGGGAAGTAGAAGGCTGAGAGATGGGGAGCAGGAGCTAACAATGGGAAACAAAGAAGTTGTCCCGGTGTTAGAGAAAGGAAGTGTGGAGCTTACTTTCAAGACCGGCTTATCTATTATTTTGAAAGATGTATGATATTCGCCGCTTGTGGCAAGAAACATTTTATCATTCTATGATTTGTATGACGATGGATATTTGTTTAAATTTGAAAATGGTTTTATCTTATGCTTTAAATATGATGTTTGTTATTTTAAAGCTTATCCATGTCGTGGTATATACGAAGCCGATGCATGCATAGAAAATAATAGAGCAATCATGAACATTGATTCTGGATCCAAAAATGGTTTGGATAAGTTTTCCTTATGGCATAGTCGTCTTGGCCATATAAACGAGAAACGCATCACCAAGCTCCAATCGGATGGGATCTTGGAATCCTTTGACCTCGGGTCAAATGAAGTATGCGAATCTTGTTTATTAGGCAAGATGACTAAGTCAACCTTTACCGGTGTGGGTGAAAGGGCTAAATGCTTGTTGGAAATAGTGCATACGGATGTATGCGGTCCGTTCAAGCATGTTACAAGGAACAACTTAAGATACTTCGTTACGTTTACTGATGATTTCAGTAGATATGGATATGTCTACTTGATTAGGCAAAAGTCTGAGGCCTTTTAGGTCTTTAAGACATTCCAAAACGAAGTCCAGAATCAATTGGGCAAGACTATCAAGGTACTCCGCTCCGATAGGGGAGGCGAGTACTTGAGCTTGGAGTTCCGTGATCATCTTGTTAGTTGTGGGATTATTTCGCAACTAACTCCTCCTAGGACGCCACAATTGAATGGTGTCGCCGAGCGGAGGAAACAGACATTGTTAGATATGGTCCGGTCGATGATGAGTCGCACGGAAGTACCCATTAGCTTTTGGGGGTACACTCTCGAGTCGGCGGTAAGGATCCTTAACCTCGTACCGATAAAGAAAGTCCAAAAGACACCTTATGAGATGTGGCATGGAGTTTCTCCAAAGATAGCATATCTCAAGGTTTGGGGATGTCCTGCCTTCGTGAGACGAGAGGCAAAGGACAAACTTGAACCAAGGTCTGAATTGTGTTACTTCATTGGGTATCCAACCGGAGGCATGGGATATTTATTCTACAAACCTTCCGAAAACAAAGTGTTTATCGCGAGAAGGGCCGTGTTCCTTGAAAGGGAACTTATATCCATGCAATCGGGTAAGAGGGTTGATCTTGATGAAATTCAAGAACCCAATGAGGAAGGGACAAGTGTCGGCACTAGCAATCAACCTAAAGTGGTTGAAACCGAGCAAGAGAATGCATCGGTACCTGACAACACTTCATTAATTCCTCGTAGGTCCGGCAGACCACGTCAAGAGCCAGAGAGATATGGGTTTCTCATATCTGAGGGCAATGACCTATTGGTGGATCATGATGAACCGACCAACTACCGGGAAGCCGTAGCGGGCAGTGAGTCTGCTAGGTGGAGGGAAGCAATGGAGAATGAGATGCAATCCATGTCGGATAACCAAGTATGGGAATTGGTTGATCCTATACCCGGGTATAAGACAGTGGGATGTAAATGGGTCTTCAAGAAGAAGACCGGCATGGATGGAACTGTAGATACCTTCAAAGCCCGACTGGTGGCCAAGGGTTTCACACAAACTCATGGGATTGACTATGAGGAAACCTTTTCAGCAGTGGCCATGTTGAAGTCTATCCGAATACTCATGGCCATAGCTGCGTTTTATGATTACGAGATATGGCAAATGGATGTAAAAACCGCCTTCCTTAACGGGAAGCTAAATGAAGAGGTGTTTATGACACAACCCGAGGGTTTTGTACATCCTGAGTATCCTGATAGAGTCTGCAAGTTAAAGAAGTCTATTTATGGACTTAAACAAGCATCTCGTAGCTGGAACCTGTGCTTTGATGAGAAAATCAAAGAGTTTGGATTTTCAAAAAGTAAGGATGAACCATGCGTATATGTCAGGGCTAGTGGGAGCGCTGTAGTATTCCTTGTCCTATATGTAGATGATATTCTACTTATTGGAAACGACGTCCCAACCTTGAAAGAGGTTAAGACTTTTCTTGGGAGTTGTTTTTCTATGAAGGACTTAGGAGATGCGGCGTATATCTTGGGCATAAATATCTATAGAGATAGATCTAAAAGGCTAATAGGGCTTAGCCAAAGTGCATATGTCGACAAGGTCTTGAAGCGATTCAAGATGGAGGACTCTAAGAGGGGTAACACCCCTATGTTGCATGGAGTGACTTTGAGCAAGTCTCAATGTCCTAGTTCCAAGGAGGAACTTGACGTAATGAAGAGGGTTTCGTATGCTTCGGTAGTGGGATTAATCATGTACGCCATGCTATGCACTCGTCCTGATGTATCGTGTGCCTTGAGCATGACGAGTAGATATCAGGCTAATCCCGGGCAAGCCCATTGGACTGCGGTCAAGAACATTCTCAAGTATCTTCGGAGGACAAAGGAGATGTTCTTGGTATATGGTGGTAAGGAAGAGCTTAGAGTACATGGTTACTCTGACGCTAGATTCCAAACTGATAAGGACGACTTCTGATCACAATCGGGGTTCGTGTTCCTTCTCAATGGTGGTGCTATAAGTTGGAGGAGCTCCAAGCAAGATACCGTAGCTGATTCAACTACCGAGTCGGAGTACATTGCGGCTAGTGAAGCAGCTAAAGAGGTGGTATGGATGAGGAAGTTCATCCAGGATCTTGGAGTGGTTCCTAGCATATCCGACCCTATTGAGATCTTCTGTGACAATGAGGGTGCGGTGGCTTTAGCTAAGGAACCAAGGGCTCATAAGCGGACGAGGCACATTCCTCGCAAATACCACTTCATCAGAGATGTTATTGAGAGTGGTGATATTGCCATCAGCAGAGTAGCATCGGAGGGCAATTTGGCTGATCCGTTCACTAAACCATTATCACAAGCTGTACATGATTCTCACACTAGAGATATAGGTGTTAGATTCGCAAGTGACTTGGTTTGAGTATAATGTTTGGTTTATGTTTGATTTGTATTTGTACTTTAGGAACGCTAAGCATTATTGTATTTCATTCTATATTGATTATTAAATGTGATTTAATGATACGCCGAGGGCGAATATTTTATGAATTCTTACTGTGTTCCATCTTAGCATGTTTAATACTTCCCATAATGCTTTTTCATTCTAAATGTCCACAGTCGGTCATTCTTCATGGGGAGGAAGTTTGAGATAAGACTGAGGGAAGTGGTTGGTCGCTATCTAATAATGGATTAGATAAAAGAGATGCAACACTTCACCTGTGCTTGCAATGGCCAAGTGACTGGATGACCTGCACCTGAACTTACTTCATGGTTTCTGTCACGAGTAAGTCAGGATGATAATATCATTTTATCCTTAGACTGGAAATACATGTGTTCCAAAGCATGGATCTGCTTTGCCTTAATTGTTTTCAAACGCAGTTCGTAACTGGCTGTTATAAAGGGAGCTTTTAGGTAAAGTATGATGTATGTAGCGGAGCAATGTAGTCGAAGGGATTCGTTCCTCTAGTTTTAGAGAGATATCCTTGGGCCCCTCGATGATTGATAGCTGACGTAAAATGCATGGCCATGCTCAAGTTGCAATGATGTTTGATCGATTGCAACTAGTTTTTGGGTCACCATCAATCAAGATCGAGAAACATAATCGTGAACGATCTGGAGATTGACATTTAACCATGTCTCGTGTTCACACGGATATCCCGAACGAAGGGATAAATGATCACTTATCTATAGGACCATTTCGTAACTGATTCTGGATTTGGTTTTTGAAAAAAACCCATGCTGACTTGGGGGCAGAGATACCTTGCTAGAGGCCGCTCTTTGTCTGTGGTCTTAGGGTACGGTGTGTCATGTGCAAGTGGGAGTTTGTTGGAGTATGCCCACTGACGCACGTACGCCATAAGTATCACTACTGATAATGTATGGGCCTATTTGGTCACACACCGGGGACCTATCTCGACAGCCTAAAAGATGGAGGGACCAATGGTATCAAAATGGAAAGATTGATGTGCTGGCAAATAACGCGACGCGGAGCACTTAAGGATACGCGACGCGGAGATTCCGCGGCGCGGAACCTTACGGGCACGCGGCGCGAAATTTTGTCAGACTGCATGCAATGATTAGATTCTCCACCTCCACTCTTGCCCAATGCATGTGGCTTTCTTCTGGAGAACTCTTGGCCGGCCTTGGGAGAGGAAGTGGCATCTCTGGGTTTATAAAATAACCCCATTTTCTTTTCATTCTATCCTTTTGCAAAAACTCACACCCACTTAGTATTGAGAGAACTTTTAGAGTGTTCTTGTGAGTGCCAAGAGGAGATCCGAATTCCTGCATGTTGGTGGCTGTTCTTGTGGTGATTTCTACTGGAGGAAGATCATCCAAGCTTGCTAGTACAAGGAGAGAGGACAATACCCGGGGTGGACTTCATTAGAGGAAAGCTTCTTTGCTTTCTTGTCATCACCACCACATCTTCAAGTTGCTGGAGCTAAGGAGCAGGGTATAACCTCTTCTCTTTCTGTTTTTCATGTTGCTTGAGCTAGCTATAGAGTTTGGTCCATGGATTGGGGTTTTATGCTTTGATTACTTGTACTTTATGCTTTGTATGTTGTACCTTGTTGCTTCCGCTGTGTACCTAGAACCCCAACAATAAAGGGAGCCTTTAGGTAAAGTATGGTGTATGTAGCGGAGAAATGTAGTCAAAGGGATTTGTTCCTCTAATTTTAGAGAGATATCCATGGGCCCCTCGATGATTGAGAGCTGACGTAAAATGCAAGGCCATGCTCAAGCTGCAATGATATTTGATTGATTACAACTATTTTTTATTGGGTCACCATCAATCAAGATCGAGAAACATAATCGTGAACGATCTGGAGATTGACATTTAACCATGTCTCGTGTTCACTCGGATATCATGAACGAAAGGATGATTGATCACTTATCAATAGGGCCATATCAAACCTATAGGGTTGTGATTTGGTAGTTATCTCGGGATGACATAACTCGCGTTGACTTGGGTGGCAGAGTTGCTTTGCTAGAGGCCGCTTTCTGTCTGTGTTACTTATCGATATGTTGTGTCATGTGCAAGTGGGAGTTTATTGGAGTATGCCCACTGACATACGTATATTAGTAATGCTACTGATCATACACGAGCCTATTGGGTCACACGCCAAGGATTGATCCTGACAACCTGAAACAGGAAGAGAGAAATACATATTCTGGAAACGGTATTTCCACGTTGCGTAACCTTTTGGTTTACGCGACGCGTAAACCGTCTGACAGAAACTTGACTTCTTGGTTATTGCTCATCTAAAGTTATTGACTTATGTGATATCTAGGAATGGCATGCACGACTTTGTGGCCAGGCATATCTGCTGAAGTGGTGATAAATGTCTTGTAGGTCTTTCACTTGTCAAGTAAGTGGAATAGATAATCAAGTAATCAATTGGATTTCTCTCTCTCTCCCAAGAACACTTTCATACACTTTCCTTGAAGTTCTTAGTTGTTCTTGATCTTCTCCAGAAAATCATAAGTGTCAATAGTGATTTCTTGGTATTTGTGGGTTGTTCCAAAGAGTGATTTCAAGTTTTGAAGATCACAACTTGGCATACTAGCATTTGCGGATCAAACAAACTTGGGGTGGACTTCGGTAGAGAGGAAACTTGCTTGTTTTCTTGTCAAAAGTTCCAGAAGCTTGAAGAGGGTACATTTCTTATCCTTCTCTTTTACATGTTGCATTTTGTAGTTATAGAGTTCTTGGTCCATTCTTGAGGTTTCTAGCTTTTATGCTTCTTTATTCATGTCTATTGCTTCTGCTGTGGTGTTCTTGAAACGCCAACAATTTGTATGATGGAGATATGAAGACACATATAGAGGCAAAACAAGATGGAGTTTTGATGCCCTTAGAAGCCAATGAAGTCCCTTAGTTTCTAGTGGGAGCTTGCATCAAGAAGTTTTGTCCCTTAGTTTGACCAAGTTCTTCCCGTTTGGCTCACTGGAGGAACGCATAGTTTTATTGGCAAGGGTTACCGACTATTTTGTAAATTGCGTGTGATGTGATTTTATTATTCTATGCATGGATATGTAGGTTTCGCATGCTAGATTATTTTTGTTAAAAAAATTAATAAGATCACAAAAGTTTTGATAAAAATGGTTTCCTCTCGCGCACGATCACATACATAGATTAACCCACCTAGTGAAAATAGGTTTTGTCACTAACAAGTTAATCTAAAACCAATCCGGAAATAAAAGCCCGTTTTTTCCACAAAACGTAAGTCATGCACCATCCGTACGTCGATACCACCCGAATCTAGTCTTATGGGATTTGGTTGTCGAGCTTAGCATGAGCCAATTCTCATGAAACTGTGTGGAAGGTGAGTGTGGCAAATTCACTATTTTGGTTGTCGAGCTTTGCACGAGCCAACTTTGGTGGATTTGTTACCGTATGTCTTGACGGACGATTTGCAATTTTAGGTTTGAAATCTTGGTTAATTGTCGAGCTTAGCACAAGTGAACCAAAATTTCAAGACTTAAAATTGGTGCAAGAAGGGATCAAACATGCCAAACGACCATTGGATGTCGTAGGATTCCAGCATGTGCTAAGGATTGCAATAGAGATTGCAATTGGCAAAATGGTTGCCGACCTAAATAGTTTTATCATGTGATCCGCGGTAACCCCGTCACATGGACTTAAAATTGAGGAAGTCACGTGCCTTATGTTGAGCACGAAGAACCAAGATTTGCAAAAGCAAATGGATCATTTGAGTGCTTACGACCTTCTCGTGCAGCTGAAGGACATGTTCCAACAGCAAGCGAGGCAGGAAGGGTACGAGTGCCTCAAGACAACCCTTGCTTGCAAGATTCAAGAAGGAGGAAACGTAAGCGCGCATGTGTTGCGGATGAAAGCAAACATCGAGCGCATGGAGAAATTGGGTTTTACCATAGGGAGGGAGATGGCGGTTGATTTAATCCTCCAATCCCTGACCGGTGCATATGATCAATTCGTTATGAGTTATCATATGCACAGCATGGATAAGACCTTGATGGAACTTCATGGTATGTTGAAGACCGCTGAGTCTAGCATGACCAAGAACAAGCCTTCCTCCTCCAACCACGTTCTCGCCATTCGGGAAGGCCGCATCACAAAGAAGAAGGCCGCCCCTTCCAGTAAAAGGAAGGGCAAGGGAAAGGTTGGCGTGGCCAAGCCTAACGCGGCCTCCGAGGGTAAGGGCAAGGGGAAACTTCCCCAAGCCAAGGCTCCGGAGGATGCGGAGTGCATTTTCTACGGGGGCAAGGGACATTACCGCCGTAGCTGCCCGAAGTACCTGGAGGGACTCAACAAGCTCAAGGCAATGACCATTTCTGTTCCGGATACGTCAGGTACGTTCATGATAGAACTCCACCATACTTCTACTTCTAAAGGCTGGGTATTGGATACTGGTTGTGGCACTCACATATGTAATATGGTGCAGGTGCTAAGGGCAAGTAGGAGCTTGGAGCGGGGAGAACTGGATCTTGTAATGGGAAACTCGGAGGTTGTCCCAGTGGAAGCAAATGGTGATTTGGAGCTTTCATTCAAGACCGGTTTTTCTATTTTGCTAAAAGATGTATGCTATTCGCCCAATGTGGCTAGAAACATTATTTCTTTTCACAAATTGTATGACGATGGGTTTGATTTTAAATTTATAAGTGGTACAGTTATATGCTTTAAAAATGAAGTTGTTTATTTTAAAGCTTTACCATGTCATGGCATATATGAGGCAAATGCATACATTGAATCAAGGAAATCTATCATGAATATTGATTCTGATTCCAAAAATGGTTTGGGAAAATATTCCATTTGGCATAGTTGTCTTGGCCACATAAACAAGATTCGTATCACCAAGCTCCAAGCGGATGGGATCTTGGAATGATATTATCAAGGATCGAATGAAGTATGCTAATCTTGCTTATTGGGCAAAACGACAAAAGCACCCTTCACGGGAACAAGTGAGAGGGGAAAGGACCTATTAGACATAATCCATATGGATGTATGTGGACCTTTCAAGCATGTCATAAGGAATAATTCAAGATACTTCGTAACCTTTATAGATGATTATAGTAGGTACGAGTATGTCTATCTTGTTAAACACAAGAATGAAACCTTTGAGGTGTTCAAGACATTCCAAAACGAAGTTCAGAATCAGTTGGGCAAAACTATAAAGATACTCCGGTCTGATAGAGGTGGAGAGTATCTTAGTACCGAGTTTGTCGATCATCTTAAAAATTGTGGAATTATTTCACAATTGACACCTCCAAGGACTCCACAATTAAATGGGGTCGCTGAGAGGAGGAACCAGACTTTGCTTGATATGGTAAGGTCTATGATGAGTCGGACGGAGGTACCTATTAGTTAGTGGGGATATGCCTTAGAAACGGCGGTAAGAATCCTTAACCTCGCACCAACCAAGAAAGTTGCTAAAACACCTTATGAAATGTGGCATGGTAAGAAGCCGACACTTTCATACCTAAGAGTTTGGGGTTGTCAAGCCTACGTGAGACGTGAGGCCGAAGACAAACATGAACCTCGTTCAGAGAGGTGTTATTTTATCGGATATCCTCCTAACGGTGTTGGATATTTATTTTATAAACCTTCAGAGAACAAGGTATTTGTTGCTCGTAGGGCATTCTTCCTTGAAAGGGAGTTGCTACCCAAACATGGCAGTAAGAAAGTTGACCTTGAGGAAGATCAAGGGTCGGCCGATAAAGGACTTGAGGTTGGCACTAGCCAAAATACTGAGCAAGATGATGCTGCGGTACCTGACACTCTAGTGACGTCTACTCTTAGGCGTTCCAGTAGGACTCGTTCTGAGCCAGAAAGATATGAGTTTCTCATATCTGAGGGCAACGGGTTATTGGTGGATCATGATGAACCCACAAACTACAAGGAAGCAATGGCAGGCCCTGAGTCTGCTCAATGGAGAAAGGTGATGGAGAGCGAGATGCAATCTATGTCGGATAACCAGGATTGGGAACTAGTTGATCCTACACCAGGGATAAAACCCGTTGGGTGTAAATGGGTTTTTAAGAAGAAACCCGGCATAGATGGAACCTTGGATATCTTCAAAGCCCGACTGGTGGCAAAGGGTTTCACTCAGACTCAAGGAATTGATTATGATGAAACCTTCTCCGCAGTGGCCATGTTGAAGTAAATCCGGATAATACAAGCCATAGCTGCATTTCATGATTACGAAATTTTGCAAATGGATGTAAAGACCACCTTCCTTAACGGGAAGCTTAATGAAGAGGTGTATATGAGACAACCTGACGGTTTTGAGCATCCAAAGTATCCAAACAAGGTTTGTAAGCTTATGAAGTCCATTTATGGACTTAAACAAGCATCTCGGAGCTGGAATCTTTGCTTTGATGAGAAAATCAAAGAGTTTGGATTTTCAAAGAGTAAAGACGAATGTTGCGTATATGTCAGGGCTAGTGGGAGCACTATAGTCTTCTTGGTTCTATATGTAGATGATAATCTACTCATTGGAAATCATATCCCAAGCCTAAGGAGTGTCAAAGCTTGGCTAGGGAATTGTTTTTCAATGAAGGACCTAGGGGATGCGAGCTGTATTCTGGGAATAAAGATCTATAGAGATAGATCTAGAAGGCTGCTAGGGCTTTCTCAAAGTGCATACATAGAAAATGTCGTGAGACGCTTTAAAATGGAGCAATCCAAGAAAGGAAACCTCCCTATGATGCATGGCTTGACTTTGAGTAAAACTCAATGTCCTGCCTCCATGGAGGAGATAGAAGTAATGAAGCGAATACCATATGCTTCGGCTGTGGGCTCGATCATGTACGCCATGCTATGCACTCGCCCTGATGTGTCATGTGCTTTAAGCATGACTAGTAGATATCAGGTGAACCCAGGAGAGCCTCACTGGAGGGCAGTAAAGAACATTCTCAAATATTTGAGACGTACAAAAGAGATGTTCTTAGTATATGGTGGGGAAGAAAAGCTGAGAGTAAAGGGTTACTCGGATGCTAGCTTCCAAACTGACAGGGATGACTGCCGATCACAATCGGGGTTTGTGTTCGTGTTAAATGGTGGTGCTGTCAGCTGGAGAAGAAATTCATCCAAGATCTACAAGTGGTTCTGAGCATCGTTGACCCTATTGAGATCTTTTGTGACAATGAGGGTGCAGTGGCTTTGGCAAAGAAACCAAGAGCTCACAAGAGGACGAGACACATTTCGCGCAAATACCACTTTATACGGGATGTTATTCAAAGTGGTGAAGTCATCATTAGCAGAGTAGCATCGAATGGAAACTTGGCAGATCCATTCACTAAGCCGTTACCGCAAGCAGCTCATGAATCTCACACTAGCGCAATAGGTGTAAGATATCTAGCGATTTGGCTTGAGTTGTATATTTTAGTTCATTTGATATGTATATTTTATTTTTGGGAATGATACAGACAGTTTTGTAACTTATGCTTGTTTCAATATATAATGGAGATTATATATGCGTGTGTTACGGTTACATTCATAAGACTTTACTGTGTTTAATCTTAGCATGTTTAATTACTTCCAGAAATATTATTCTATATTTCAAATTTCCACAGTCAGTCAATCTTGTGGAAGGAAGATTGAATTAACACTGAGATAAGCATGTGATCTTGAATTCAAAGTGGTTGAATTAAGGTGCAATGCTTATCTATACTTCAAAAGAGTTTCAAGTGACTTGAAGACCCACACCCAAGTATACTTCATGGATTATAGTCAGGAGTACCTTGGCATGATAAAATCTTACATCCTTAGACCCGAGATGTATGAACTGCTATATCATAGTTCTTACTTTCTTTAGCCATTTTCAAAAGCAGTTCGTGACTGGCTGTGATAAAGGAAATGACTAGGTAAGTCAAGAGGTATGGTATGGGGTTATACAGTCAAAGGGATTTGTTCCTCCAGTATGAGAGATATCCCTGGGCCCCTCGATGATTGGGAGTTGACATCAAAATTTTGCATGGCCATGCACAAGGAATATTGATTGAGAATCAGATATGTCCTTACCTTTTGGTCACCACCAATCAAGATCGAGAAATATAATCGTGAACGATCTGGAGATTGGCATTTTCTAATTCATATCTAGTGTTCACAAGGATATCGCGAACAAAAGGATGTCTAAGATCACTTATCTAGGACCACTACTTTTAGTATGATGGTTTTCTATTGGTATTCAGGACCCATACAGACTTGGGGACATTGATGCTTTGTTAGAGGCCACTCATTGTCTGTGCTGCGATAATATATGTACGCCTTAGAGCACTACCGATGATGTATGGGCCTATATGGGTCACAAACCGGGGTCTAACATGACAGCAAATAAGGTTGAGGGACCAAAGATGGCAAAAGTGGAATTAGCAATGCAGGCCGCGTTAGCGCCACTAACTTAACGAGTTACCGCCGCTAACTGTTAAAGGTTAGCGCCGCTACGGCTGCATGTTCTTTATGTCATTTCAAAGTCAGGCCGCGTTAGCGCCGCTACGGGTTAAGGTTTAGCGCCGCTAACTCATGGTTAGCAGCGCTACCACTGCATGGACTTTGTGTCAAAATCACCTCCACTTGTGGCCAATGCGTGAGGGCTTCTATATCAATCTTGGCCGGCTAGAGGTAGTTCAAGTGGCATCTAAGATGTCTTTAAAAGACTTGAAACCTGGAAGCCTTAATGACTCTTGGCCAAATTTTTCTCTATAGCAAGAAACCTTCTCTCTATACTTTATACCAAGCCTTTGGTGATTTAGTGTTGATCTCGAGTTCCAGAAACCATATTTGCTGTTCTTGTATGTGTTTCCAGTAGAAGACTACATACAAGCTTGCTAGTACACGTTGTTGGACTAGTTCCCGGGGTGTGATTTCATAAAGCCAAGAAGAAGAAGGAGATCCTTGCTCCCCAACAACTTCAGCCACCAACAAGACATTTACTGGAGCTTAGGAGCATGGTATAACTCTCTAACCTCCTTCTTTGTTACTATTTTGTTACATAGAATTGATCCATCTTTGGGATTTCATGTTTTGGAACACATATTTGCTTGTTTGTTGATGTTATTGCTTCCGTTGCGTGTTCATGGAATCCCAACAATTCCATAGATCTTCAATTGTAAAGTTTGTTGTTGGATAGCTTGTTTTGTTAAATTCGCTAGAATATTAGGGATGCACTATTAGCTCGATTGTGAATGAGTAAATTAAATACTGTTTGGGAATATTGTAATCCAATACTTTTTTGGTATATATATATATATATATATATGATCGATCATTAGATTGTTAATGACTTTATTAATGTTTGTGAATGATTTGATTATTGTTTGCTAGTAATACTGACTTTTGATAGTGATACTATGAAACTATGAAAAATGGAATACTGACTTTTGATAGTTAAACTAACTATAATTACTGACTTATGAATGAAAAATGCTTGATAATCAAAGTATGAAACCATGTTTGTGAATGATATAATTACTGTTTGTGAATGAAAATGGAATTATTATAAATGGAATACTAACTTTTAATAGTCAAACTATGAAACTATGATAATTGATAATGAAATACTGACTTTTGAAAGTCAAAGAAGATTGTGTTTGTTTGAATTAAGCGTTTTTACAAAAATACCCTTACTAATCAAATATAGCATTTTATTTATAAGGGGCAATAAAGTAATTTTACGCACTACACAGTCTAGGCGCCTTATTTCCTCTATGTATGTCGTTTCAGTGATCAGCGTTTGCAGACCATCTTTTGATCTTCCAAAAAAAAACCCAAATAGTTTCAAACCCTAGAATCACCAGTCATTTTCAACGATCACCATGGAAGCATCTACTTCATCAAACAAACCGTAAAAAATTGAAATAAGAGAAACAAGATTAACTGATCTTCCAATGGCAGTTATTGAGAAAATAATTACACACTTTGGGAAAGTCTCTACCATCGATTGTTTGAAAGTGAAATTCCTATAAGTTTCTAATACAATATGTCTGTTTTTTCATCTATTTGGTAATATTGTTTACTTGTACATTAAGAAATATTTTTTTTTGTGTAATGTACAGTTACCAAATGTTATTGGAGGCCTCTGATAGTGAAGAGGTCTACAAACATTTGGAAATAGAGAGTTTATTCAGTCGTAGGTTCTGGGTTAGTGAAAATAAACGTCAACTGATCATCAGATGTAGAGCAGCGGGAAATGCAAACGTGATGTATAGAGATGGAATGGTACGTACATTTAAACCTTGTGTGTACATTTACTGTTTGTGTTATTGAAAGTTAAGTTTTTTAAATTTAATTTATTAATTTTTGTATTATTGACTTTTGTGTTATACATTTCAGATGAAATTGTTCAACTTTTATGAAGAAGAACATAAGAGGTTAGGGATGGAGATGCTTCAAAATGCATCTGCCTGAGGACAGAAGGATGCAAAGGTTGTGTTGGGGATGATGAAGATGGCAGAAGGCTTTGAAAGGAAACTGGAAGCTGTTGCCATGTTGAATGATGCCTTCTGTTCCGATAGAGCTCGGATTGTGCCACAAATATTAGAGAGGATACAAAGAATCATGTTTCCTCGGAAGCACGATTTGAACCCAGTACAATTCTCCGAATGCCTTCTAACCTGTACCGAGCACAAAATTCTTTCAACCCATCCTCTACATACGGGTTTTTACAATTTAGAAGCATGGTTATGTAATGTTTGTTTATGGGACATTTGTTATGTTAAATTTGCTAGAATATTTAAATAGGATTAATTTATAATTAGATTGTGAATGACTAAATACTCTTGGTGAATGTAATTAATACTTATTTTGGTATATGATATATCACTAGATTCTGAATGACTTAATTACTGTTTGTGAATGATTTAATTAATGTTTGTGAATGACTTAAATACTCTTTGGTTGGAAATGTTAGGGAACTCGTTTGCATGAATTCATGCAACTGAGTTCACTACCAGTTCCTACCAAACAGGACTATGATAAATGGAATTCTTACTTTGGATAGTCAACTTCCATGGTTATTCAATTGTAAAGTTTGTTTATGGAATACTGACTTATGATAGTCAACTTCCATTGTTATTTAGATTGTGAATCACTAAATAATGTTTGTGAATGTAATTCAATACTTTTTTTTGGTATATGAATATATTTAGATTGTGAATGACTTAATTACAGTTTCCTAGGAACTGTTAGAGAGCTCAGTTGCATGAAAATGGAACAAAATAGACATGAAATACTGACTTTTGATAGTCAAACATGATAAATGGAATACTGACTTTTCTGTTTTGTTAATTAGAATACTGACTTTTATGTTTTGATAAATGTAATACTGATATTTAGCTTGCAAATGAAACAAATTATAATATCATGTTTATATACCATATTTAGGTAACAAAACATAAGAGAGTTAAATATCATACTAAAAGCCAAAATTAATTTCCATGTTCTGGATAGAAACTGTTGTTATTTCAATTTACAAAAGAAACCATTGTTTAACATGTACAAACAAAAAAACATCAAGAAAAGACAGACACATCAACTACCATACTAGTCTAATATAATCACATTCTCTTTGGAACTCCCTGGTACACCATCATGACTTTTATTCAGATTCTTGAGCAACAGTCTTTGACTTCTTCTTATGCTCTTAATTTCTCGAACTGGATTAACCTCTTCAGTTGGCTTATCATCTTCACCTTGAATTGGCTCTTCAACTTTAACTTGTAATATGACTTCAGCAACCTCAGCAACCCCAGCAACATGAATTGGATCTTCCACTGGAACTGGCACTTCTTGAACTATCACTTCTTTAGCTGCAGCTAAATATCTGCTAGGTTTACGAAGTCTTATTGATTTTCTGTAACAAATGGCATAAACATAATACAAAAGTCAGAAACTGTAAACAGACATATGTAATTGACGTAACCAAATGGCATAAACATAACCCTTATTGAATGATTCATTGACTGAATACAGTAATCGTGTGGGAATTTAATTAACTTTTTGGGGACGAAGATGAAGAGGATTTGCACGAAATACATTATTTGTCTAATGGGGGTTAGGGTTTATTATATGCTACAATGACTCAACACACGAGATAAAGAAGAAAAATCGATCAACATTCTTACCTCATAACAATGATTTCAACGATTGACCACAGTAATCGTGTGTGGCGTTTAACTTTTTTAGGACGAAGATGAAGATGATTTCAAGAATTGCAGTATCCTTTTATGGGGGTTAGGGTTTATGATTTGCATATACGGTAAACAGTTACGGGTTAACGGATATGGGTTATGGTTATGGGTCATGGGTTATGATCAAATATTACAGGTTAACGGTTATGGTTATGGTCAACTATTATGGTTTAACGGATATGGGTTATGATTGGGGTCAACTATTACGGTTTAACGGATATTGGTTATGATTGTAGTAAAATATTATGGGTTAAGGGATATGGGTTATGATTTTGGTCAACTATTATGGGTTATGGTTATATATGGGTCATGGGTTATAATCAATTAACTATTCAACGGATATTGGTTATATATGGTTATGGCTCATGTGCTATGGTAAAGTATTACAGATTAACGGATATAGGTTACGGTTAGGAGTTAAAATTTATGCTTATGGGTAATTTGTTATGGTAAACTATTAGGGTTAACCGATATAGGTTATGGTTTAGTGGTTAATTATGTGTTATGGTTATGGTTATTGGTTTATTGGTCATGGCTAAGGGTTAAGTGTTATGGGTGTATGGTTTAGGGGTTATGGGTTTTTTGGTCATGGTTAGGGGTTAAGTGGTATGGGTTTATGGCTTAGGGGTTAATTATGGGTTATGGTTATGGGTTAACTAAATCTGGTTAGTGGTTAAGTGTTATGGGTTTATGGTTTAGGGGTTATGTGTTATGGTTATGGTTATGGGTTAATTGGTCCTGCTTAGTGGTTAGGTCTTATTGGTTTATTGTTTAGTGGTTATGGTTATGGGTATGGTTAGTGGTTAAGTTTTACGGGTTTATGGTTTAGGTGTTATGTGTTATGGTTATGGCTATGGGTTTATTGGTCATATATGGTTACGTGTTAAGTGTCATGGGTCATGGTTAATTAATATGGTTCATGTGTCATGGTTAGGGTTTAGGGTTTAGGGTTTATGGTTTAGGGTTTAGGTTCTTGAACTTCTTCAAGATCAACCTTCCTCTCACTAGCGTCTTTGGATAGTAGCTCCCTTTCAAGGAAAACCGCCATTCGAGCAACAAATACCTTGTTCTCCGAAGGTTTGTAAAACAAATATCCCATGGACCTAGCTGGATAACCAATGAAAAAGCACCGTTCGGCCCTGGGCTCCAATTTCTCCTCTACCTCACGTCTCACGTCTCACGTAGACAGGACAACCCCAGACCTTTAAATATGAAATGGTTGGAACCTTTCAATACCACATCTCATACGGTGTTTTCTTAACCTTCTTTTTGGTACGAGGTTAAGGATTCTACCGGCCGTTTCTATTGTGTATCCTCAAAACGTAACGGGAACATCCGTATGACTCATCATTGACTGAACCATATCCAACAATGTTCAGTTTCTCCTCTCGGCGACACCATTTAATTGTGGTGTCCTAGGAGGGGTTAATTGCGAGATAATCCCACAATCCCTAGATGGTCATGGAATTCAAAACTAATATACTCACCGCCTCTATAAGATCGTAGCATCTTAATTCTTTTCCCTAGTTGATTTTCTACATCGTTTTGGTATGTCTTGAACACCTCAAAGGTTTCAGACTTTTGTCTCACCAAGTAGACATACCCATATCGACTATAATCATCAATAAAGGTAATGAAGTAGCGGGAGTGATCTCTTGTGGTTTGCTTGAACGGACCACATACATCAGTGTGAACGATATCCAACAAGTCTTGCGCCATCTCACAAACACCAGTGAAAGGTGCTTTTTTCATCATGCCCAATAAACAAGATTTTCATTCTTCACTAGACCCGTGGTCAAATGATTCCAAGATCCCATCTGCTTGGAGCTTGGCGATGCGTTTCTTATTTATGTGGCCTAACCGACCATGCCACAAAGATAACTTATCCAAAACGTTTTTGGATCCCGAATCAACATTCATGATGGTCCTATTGTTTTGCAAACTTACGCTTGTCTCATATATGGCAATGCATGGAAAAGCTTTAAAATAAAAGACATGATCTTTGTAACATAAAATGCTACCATTCTCAAATTTAAAAGTAAAACCATCGTCATACAAGGCATATAAAGAGATATTGTTTCTTGCCACACTGGGCGAATAAGTTACATTTAACAAAATAATAGATAGGCCGGATGGAAAGGCGAGCTCCACACTCCCAATCTTCTCAATCGAGACAACCGCCTTGTTTCCGATGATGAGGTCTAGCTCTCCATCAACCAGGTCCCTACTTCTTCTTAGTACCTGCACATTATTACAAACGTGAGTACCACAACCGCTGTCTAAAACCCAGGCGTTTGAAGTAGAGGTGTTATGGAGTTCAATCATGTACGTACCGGAGGCAGCGACACCTTTAGCTCGAACCTTCTTGAGCTCCTCCGTATACTTGGGGCAACTACACCGGTAGTGTCCCTTCTCCCCGCAAAAGAAGCCGGTTGCCTCTTCCGGTGAGGTGGCAGCGGCAGCCACTTGCTTCCCCTTCGCCTCCGGGGTTGGGTTAGGTTTGGGCTTCGGCCCATTGGCATTAGCCTTCTCCTTCTCCTTTCCGTTGGAGCTCGAAGGGGGCTGCTTCCACTTCTTACCACCCTCATTGATGGCAAGGACGGCAGTGGAAGTGGAGGGTTTCAACTTGGCAAATTCAGACTCGGCAGTCTTCAACATGCCATGAAGTTCCATTATGTTTTTATCCATACTATGCATATGGAATTTCACAATGAACGGTCCATATAATGGAGGCAAAGATTGGAGGATGATATCAACTGCAAATCTTTCCCCAGTGGAAAGCCCAACTCCTTAAGCTGATCCTCGTACCCTTTCATCTTAAGGACGTGGGAACTAACATTGCCGCCCTCCTTCATCCGGCAAACGATGAAGGCCATGACGCACTCGTAGAGTTCTTGCCGTGCCCACATTTGGAACATGTCCTTCAGCTAAGATATCATCCCATACGCAATCAATTTCTCGAATTGCCTTTGCAATTCGGGCCTTATGGTTGTAAGCATTAGGCAAGTATCGTCGTTTGTGTCCTTGAGGCGTTTCTCATACGCCTCTCGGACGGCCCTCGCCGCGTTGGTAGTAGGAGCCTCCAGGAGAGGTGACTCAAGGACCTCTAGCTTCATTTCATGACGTAGGACGATTCTCAAGGTCCTATGCCAATCCATAAAGTTTGGCCCAGTGAGCTTTTCCTTCTCCAAAAATGGACGAATGGCATGTTGGTGGTGTTGGTGTTGCTAGTTGATGCCATCTACAAGCAAAATACGAAATTGGTTAGTTTGATGTATTAAATCCTTGTTAAATAATTACCCACTTGTTTATAAAAAAAATTATATTAACAAGGGCTAAGAACCTCAAAATACCCCAATCCATGATGGGTTTGCCGCGGATCACTTTATGGAGCTACTTAGGCAGGTAAACAATTTACCAATTGCAATCCGAGATCGCAACTCTTAGACACTTGCGGGATCCTAGGTACTCATAGCACCTTTTGGCATGTTTGATCCCTCCACAAAATTCTTCATTAATCCACTTTGGTAGCTCGGTATGGGCACGACAACTATCAATGAGTTTTAAGTCTTGGAATTGTAAATCGTCAGTCAAGATACACGGTGGTACTCTAGCCAAATGGTAGGCTCGGCTAGAGCTCGACAACCAACCTTACGAGTTGCCACACGTACCTTCCACATAGTTACGCAAAACCGACATCGGCTAGAGCTCGACGACCGATCTTGTTTCACTAGATTCGGGTGGTGTAATCTTACGGGTGGCGTGTGATTTACTTTTGAAAAACGGGTTTCTGTTTTTCCGGTTAAAAAACTATTTTTAACCAATTCTTGTCTATATGGCACGCGAGGTTTCTTAACCAATTTAAAACTCGTTGTTTTATTATTTTGAAAATTTTTCAAGCATGCGAAGATCACAAAACATCCATGCAAGAAAATACAAAATAAACAAACAACCACGCATGTAAATAATATATCCGGTAACGAGCCAACCCTATGCGACTTTCCCGTGAGCCAATGGGCAAGACTAATTCAGCTAAGGACAAATCCGAATGACTAGATGTGTGTTCCTTCCACTTGACCCATCGCGTCTCCCACCGACCTCCGGATCCAAGTTTGAGCCAAGACACCTTCTCCATGGTTCCCTTTTGGTTGTCTTCTGTTCTCCTTTTACAATTTACAAATTTAAAAGGAAATGGCATGCAAGTCACGGTATCTATTCTAAGCTAATACTAACAACTACAAAGAATAGAAAATCGGCCTGCAAGCCGTTAAATAATATTAACCCAATGAAATAATTAATTATTACAAACCATGTGTGGTACAAACCACCAAATGAATGAATAAATTAATTACATACAACCAAAACACATCACATAGGTCAAAAGGCTCAATGTTACTGGATTTACATACAACCACATAACCAACCACAAAAACAAACACGACGTGCCAAACCAAACCGTGTATGAAATATCCAAACTAGATTTGTTCCTAAACCACCTAAAATACTCAAGGCATGAGTGAACAAATCTTGTACGTATGCATTAGGAGTTCCTAACACTTTGAAAAACCATATTCATACATACACAACATAAGTATATGCATGTGCGCGTTAACATGCCAAAAACCGCCCTATACATATGAATATGTGAGTTAGGATATTATGGGGCTTTTCAAAATAGTCAAAAAGACTAGATAAAAATTCTGGAAAAATCCAGAAAGTTGCCAAAATTCTATTTTATAATTTTCTTATAAAAACGGGTAAAAACTCACTGTTCACAGGCCTTCACGGCCTCTCACGGCCCGTGAAGACAGTAGTTCCCACGACCCGTGACACAAGTAGAAAAACCCACTACCTCTATCCCATGACTGAGGTCGTGTAGGCTTCACAACCCGTGAAGAAAACCTTCACGGCCCGTGAAGACCTTCTGGACAGAATGTCCAGTTTGCAAAAATCGAATTTTCAGGCCATCAAGGTGCATGCATTGCATCAAGGTGGCTCTGATACCACTGAAGGAGTTCATGTAGGACAACAAAACGCAACGGAAGCAATTTCAGAAGCATTTTCACAAAAGGAATTTACAAGAACTCCAAAAATGGTACAATCTTGAAACAAATGCATGCAACCAAAAGAACAATCACAAGGAAAGAGAGTTTATACCTTCCTCGTAAGCTCCTTGCTTCTTGAATGAAGGTTTTATGTGAAGCTTAGGTCAACTAAATGCAGGAACACGTGGGGTCAGTGTGCTTTACGACCCGTGGAGCGTCCTTCACGGTCGTGAAGCTTAGGTCAACTAAATTTTTACCATTTTGACCGGTTGCTTTTCACTTAGGGCTGTCGGGGTAGAAGTTTGGTGTATGACCCAATAGGCCCGGACTTCATTGGTAGTGATAGGACATACGTCTCCTAGTGGGCATACTCCAACAACCTAGTGCATCACAGACAAAGAGCGGCCTCTTGTTAGACATCTTTGCCACAAAGTCAGTATGGGTTTTGTCTCTACAAAAACCAAACTTCAACCTATGTGAAATGGTCCTATAGATAAGGGATCAATAGTCCTTTTGTTCGCGATATCCATGTGAACACGAGACATGGTACTAAGTCATTATCCGTTCGTTCATGATTATGTTTCTCGATCTAGACTGGTGATGACCAAATTATTCAAGTTGCAATCGATTACATAAATCATTCCACATTTGAGCACGGCCATGCATTTTGGTGTCGGCGACCAATCATCGAGCAGCCCAAGGATATCTCTCCAAACAGAGGAACAAATTCCTTTGACTACATTGCCCACCACACTGAGCATACTCTACTCCGTTACTCCAATTATAACAACCAGTTACGGACTGCGTTTGAAAGCAACTTGAACAAAGCAAACACATGTATCTCTAGTGTAAGGATGAAATGATGTTATCATCCTGATTCTCTCATGACTAGTACCACAAAGTGAATTCAGGTGTGGGTCATCCAGTCACTTGAAACACTTCCAAGTACAGGAGAAGAATTGCGTCCCTGTGTCCTAATCACCATTGGACACTTGACCAATCACTTCCCTCAGCCTTCGCTCAGACTTCCTTCCCATGAAGAGTGACTGGCTATGGACATTTAGAATGTATACAAATCCAGGGAAGAATAAAACATGCTAAGTTGGAACACATTATTGATTTAAAGAAATACCCGCAACTTTCGTATTACTAAATCTCCATTTAATAATTGATAAATACAATAAATACAATACTTCTAAATGTTCTGAAAAGGGTAAATACATCAAATACAATAACCAAATAAAATGTACAAGTACATAATCAAACCAAATCGCTAGCAAATCTAATACCAATAGCACGGGTGTGGGCATCGTGCTTTGCCTGCGATAACGGTTTGGTGAACGGATCTGCCACATTGATATCCGTATGTACTCTGCTGATGACAATATCTCCACTCTCGACCACGTCCCGGATGTAATGATACCTCCGCGGAATATGCCTCGTGCATCGGTGAGACCTTGGTTCCTTCGCCAAAGCAACCACACCCTCGTTGTCACAAAATACCTCAACAGGTTCGGAAATTCTATGAACCACTCCCAGATCTTGGATGAACTTTCTCATCCATACAGCCTCCTTCGCAGCTTCACTGGCCGCAATATACTCGGACTCGGTTAAGAATCGGCCACAGTGTCTTGCTGAATGTTCCCAAAAGGATAAATACACATCTATCCCTGCAACGAGTTCTTTCTTAGCTTTAACTCTTACTAATGCTTTAACCTTAACATATACTGTTTTATCCACGTACTGCAATAACATAACTTTCTTTACTTTTAAAACTTACTCAACCACTTGGTTGATAGTATCTGGCTTGTTGCTTATAGGACTTTACTCTACTTTATCACTGCTATCCCCTTTACTAAACTGATCTCAAGATCTTGCAATCCCTCTGTAACAACTCCCCTCAAAGGGTTACCCGTAGGTCTACTAGTCTAATATAGAAATTGCCTCTAAAACATGGGTATTTCTGGTCTCCCGAGGTATACTAGCCATAGGCTGCTATATCTGACTCATATCAACTCTAACCACATACTATATACTCGTGATCAGTTATGTTTAACATATACTACCATAACAACTTTCTCTGTTTCCCATAATAAGGTATGTAATATTATTTAATACTACATATATCTCATATTTTGTTCTTATCTTACTCATACATACTGTACTGTCACGTATCACCCCTCAGTTAATTCACAAGGTACTGGCATGGCAATCTTAAGCTCAACTGCATATCACATGTTCTTTACATACACTGGCCAGGCGTTGTGAGGAACATATTATACACAATTGTTCTTAATACTGTCATGGAATACCCCGATTCACAAGCTTAGGTCACGTATATGGCATAACTAATTATATCCGTTAAACATTCTTTTTTTCTCTGATATCATATAAACATATTGTCATTTAGTACTTAGCCACATAACTATTACACATGCAAAACATTGATACTCATGCTCGATCTGTAAAACTAATAACAAATCATAAACTTCTACTAACCGTATGCTCATCAAGACTACTGCCCCAGGGATAGCTCCTCCTAACCTCAAAACCACGGTTTAAGGTCAGACATCACACTTGTGTGTGTCCAAATCCCTTAAACCTTGGCTCTGATACCAAGTTGTAACACCACTTTTCTAAAATATCTTTTAAAACTCTATTACTACATAATTAGCACTTTAAAACATCAGAGTTTGCGGAAAACAGGTTTAATTCACTTTAGTGCTAATAGCTACACAAAAGCTGTGTTAAAAGTACTCTTTTCAAAAGCTTGGAGCTATCTAACTCTGCAAAGCACTGGGGCCTTACCCTTGCTGGAATCTGGTTACCTGCATGCACAACATACTAAAACGTAAGCTTTCACTTAGTGAGCATACTAACTGAACAGATAAACATATAAAGGCATGAGTAACTCTTCTGGGAATGGTTCACATCCAAGCTGAACACCTGCAAAACTATTCAAACTATTAACTGGTCTAGGGTATGATCACACCTCGCTCGTAATCAAATCCCTGACACTTTGTTTGTATACTGATCATTACATAAACATATCATAACACATATATCATACTATTCACCTTGTGCATATATGTATACTGATCATACTAAATACTACAAGATAGTGCTACTGAATCTCACATAATTAATCACATATCAAGCATACAATTGCTATACTAGTCACTTAATGCATATACATATGCTAATCTGATTAAAGCTAAGTACACTCACCTTAGCAGCAATTAAACAACTATTCTCTATCACCGAGACGTCAACTCTTATTGCCTACTAGCAATAAACAATACTACTATAACATCTGTACTCAACTTATGAAAGATACTGATCAAATAACTAAACATAATTCTGAAAGGCTGCTTGCGATCGCAAGGAAAACCTATGCGACCGCAAGGTCCGTAACAAACATCCTTACGGTCGCAAGTAAAGTCCAATGTGACCGCAAGAGACCCAAACCTTCAAATCTTTAAAACACTGCCTTACGGTCGCAAGTAATCTTACTTACGGCCGCAAGGAACAAAATAACAAAAACAATAAACCACTGCTTTGTGATCGCAAGCGGTAACCCATGCGATCGCATGGACAGTCGGCACTGCAGGCTATCCAGCTCTGTTCGAACAGCAGCTGCAAAACTCCATTTTTCTCATCTTCCACCATTCTAAATATGTTTTTACGCATAAAATCACTTCCCAACATGTACTACTATATCAAATACAACTAAACAACAACAAAAACACATGAACACCATACAAACCAAGGATTCAACTTATGAATCCATTCTTGACCTAAAACTCAACCAATTCAAGAAGAACTTCGTACCTCTTGCTACTGAATCTCTATCTGATCAAATTTCATATGTTTATCCTCACTTTTGAACTTGAAACCAGCAACTACAGAACCAAGTGTGTGTGTCGTATGTGTGTATGTATGCTCCTGATGGTTTGACTCTAAATGAGTCAAATATAACCTCATATATATCTCAACTTTCTGAAATGGCAAGAACAGCCCCTGAAATTATCATCTTTCAAAATTTGACAAACTAACCCCTTAACTTCAATTAAGAAACTTTCAAACTTTGGGACGTTACAAATTGTGATTTTTAGTGCCTTTTCATGGCTACGACAACTTAATGCAAAGTCCATATTCCTTAATAGGAATTCTCTGAGGAAGTGCTAATAACACTATCCGATAGTATGTTACATTAAGTGTATCCTTGTAAAGTCTACAAGCAAAAGGAGTCCCATGGTGGATTTAAATAAGCATCTCAAGGTTACAATCTTTGCTTTAATATGAAAATCAATTGTTTGAGTTTTCAATAAGCGAGGAAGAAACATGAATGAATGTCAGGGCTAGTGGGAGCGTTGTTGTAATTCTATATTTACAACGTAATGGATATAATGTCCTGACCTTGTTTCGTTCAAAAGATAAGGAAAGTAATTATGCATCCATTACGTCTATAGAATATACAAATCCTGTTTAGGAGATCAAGAAATATTCAGATATGTTCTTGGTACTCTATTATAAAAGAAGCAAGAGTAAATTGTTACTCTAGTGTTAGCTTCTGAAAAGAATGGGATAACAGCCAATCTCAATCGGAGTTTATGATCCTACAAAATATGGTGTTGTTGATCAAAATGGTTCTTGAATCATCACTGACCCTATTGGGTTATTCTGAGACAATGAGGGTAGGATGGTTTTACTATAAGAACTCGAGTATCATTTACCTTATTGGGTTCTTCTGAAACAATGAAGGTACGATGGCTTGTACGAAGCGCCATGATCTCACCAACGCATACTCAATGAGTTATTGGTTAAGGTAGAGACATGGTCGCTAGCAGAGTTTACACGGATTATTTTGTGGCAGATCCGTTGACTAAGCTGTTGTCACGGGCTAGTAATGATCATCATACTAGGCCTAGGTGTACAAGGCTTGAGTTTGTTTTAGTTATATGTTTGATATGTATTATCTTCGGGAACATTAAATAGTATTGTACTTCATACTATATTGATTATTAAATGTGATTTAATAATACGCCGAGGGCGAATATTTTATGAATACGTACTGTGTTCCATCTTAGCATGTTTAATACCTCCCAGAATGTTCTTTTAATTCTAAATGTCCACAGTCGGTCATTCTTCAAGGGGAGGAAGTTTGAGATAAGACTGAGGGAAGTGGTTGGTCGCTATCTAATAATGGATTAGATAAAAGAGACGCAAAACTTCGCCTGTGCTTGCAATGGTCAAGTGACTGGAAGACCCGCACCTGAACTTACTTCATGGTTTCTGTCACGAGTAAGTCAGGATGATAATATCATTTTGTTGTTAGACTGGAGATACATGTGTTCCAAAGCATGGACCTGCTTTGGTTTGATTGTTTTAAAATGCAATTGGTAACTGGCTGTTATAAAGGGAGCTTTTAGGTAAACTATGGTGTATGTGGCTGAACAAAGTAGTCGAAGGGATTCGTTCCTCTAGTTTTAGAGAGATATCCTTGGGCTCCTCCATGATTGAGCGCTGACGTAAAATGCATGACCATGCTCAAGTTGCAATGATGTTTGATCAATTGCAACTAGATTTTGGGTCACCATCAATCGAGATCGAGAAACATAATCGTGAACGATCTGGAGATTGACATTTAACCATGTCTCGTGTTCACACGGATATCGCGAACGAAGGGATTAATGATCACTTATCTATAGGACCATTTCGTATCTGATTCTAGATTTGATTTTTGTTCTAGATGACAAAACCCATGCTGGTTGGGGGCAGAGATGCCTTACTAGAGGCCGCTCTTTGTCTGTGGTCTATGGGTATGGTGTGTCATGTGCAAGTGGGTGTTTGTTAGAGTATGCCCACTGACGCACGTACGCCATATGGATCACTGTCGATATAGTATGGGCCTAGTGGGTCACACGCCGGGGATCAAACCTGACAGCAATATAAGTTGAGGGACTAAAAGTGTCAAAGTGGAAAAGGTTGGTGTGTAGGCAAATTCCGTGGCGCGGAATTGAGGTTCGCGACGCGGAATCTTTTAAGCGGCACGGAAAAGTGTCAGACTGCATGCAATCATTTTGTTTCCACCTCCTTTTTGACCAATGCATGGCCTTGCTTTTGGAAAAGTAGATGGCCGGTTTTGGGGAGTGAAGATTGGCATCTTTAGGCTTTTATAAGTCTCTCTCTTGGCTCTCTTTTTGGTTTTGAGACACACATTACACTTACACACACATAGAGTTCTTGGAGCTTCATATTAGAGTGTGTGTGAGTCTTGTCCAGGAAAAGAAAGGCAATTGTTGTTCTTGCTATGGATTCAAGGCTTTGAAGTCCACACAAGCTTGCTAGTACAAGTGGACTATGGAAACCCGGGGTGGATCAACAATAGAGAGGAAATTGTTTGAGCTCTTTGTTCCAGGAGATCACCAAGGGTATAATCTCTCTTTCCCTTCCTTTTACATGTTGCAAATATTAGTTATAGAGTTTGGTCCATTTTTGGGGTTTTTATGCATTGCATGTTTGTATCTTGGCTTTGCATGTTTGTTTTTTTTGCTTCCGTTGCATTCCTGAAACTCCATCACTATGGCATGCGATTGGTACTTGGTACATGGTCATAGATGGGCTATCGCATGCGATTGAGGATTGAAGCATAGTTAACACTTTTAATTATCTCATGCGATTAGTTATCCATGCGATTACAATCCATACGATTGTACTTCCTTGTGTGAATCAAGACTTAGAAAATAATTTGTTGGGTTCAAAGAAATCCCATGCGATTGAAGCATAGTATGCGATTGTATCCATTCTAATCCAACAATTGGAAATTATTCTGATAATTCCAAATATCCGGATTTTGAGAGTAGAAAAATTGATTTTCCCAGATATCTTGTTTGACACACTCCCCCTCGCCTTATGCATATAAAATTTTTCAAAATTTAGGGAAGATGTCAGTTGTATTCTTCTCCCCCTACACATGTGCAGTTTATGTATTATATTCTCCCCTACACATATGTTACATGTGTATCACCAGAATATCACTCCCCCTTGAATGTTGCATCGGATATCTGCACAACGAACAATCAGTATAACAGCTACTCTAAACAAAAGGAAAGAAAGGAGAAATGAAGCAACATTATGTTATATTTTCAGGTTTAGCATGCATAACTTGGATACCAACTCAGTGAAACAACTTTCATCTAAGGGTTTGGTAAACAAGTCAGCTAGCTGATTGTCAGTTGAAACATACTGTAGCTCAATGAGGCCTTTCTCTACGTTATCTTTTATGAAGTGATAACGTATATCAATATGTTTAGTTTTAGAGTGGTGCACCGGATTGCAGGAGATAGCGATGGTAGACTGGGAATCGCATATCTATGGAATTTTGTCATACATGAGGACAAAGTCTGATAACTGATTACGTATACAGAGACTTTGTGAACATCACATTGCAGCAGCAACATACTCAGCTTCAGCTGTAGATGTGGATACGTAGTTTGGCTTCTTTGAGGCCCAACAGACTAAACAATCTCCCGGAAAGTGTGCACTACCAGATGTGCTTTTCCTATCAATCTTGCTACCGGCATAGTAAGCATCTGAGTAAGCATGGAGATCCAAATTTGAATCTTTGGGATTCCACATACCAAGAGCCATAGACCCTTTGAGATATCGGAAGATACGCTTAACTCCCAGAAGATGTGACTCTTTAGGATTTGCCTGTTATCTGGCACAGAGACAGGTAGAGAACATGATGTCCGGACAAGTTGCAGTTAGATACAGTAAAGATCCAATCATCCCACGGTAACTTTTCAGATCTACCGGAGAACCATCAAGATCTGCTGACAGCTGTGCCTTAGTAGCCATGGGTGTGGATATGGTGTATGAAGTTAATCATATCATACGTCGTGAGAAGGTCTTTGATGTACTTGGATTGGCAAATAAAACTGCCATGACTTAATTGCTTCACCTGGAGTTTGAGAAAGAATGACATCTCCCCCATCATACTCATTTGAAATCTGTTTGCCATGATCTTAGCAAACTCGTCACTGTATTTTGGATTCCTAGACCCAAAAATGATGTCATCCACATATATCTGAACTAAAATCTGTTGGGATTTCGTGGGCAAGCAGCGGAAGCAAAGTACAAGAAACAAAGCCCAATGTACAACATATCAATGCACAAAACAAGAAATCCCAATAGAGGACCAAACTCTATGTATAAGAAATGCAACATGCAAAAGGAAATAGGAGGTTATACCTTTCTCCTAAGCACCAGAAATCTTCAATCCTCGTGGTGGTGAGGCTCCAAGAACGAAACACGGATCTTCTATTGGGATGTACCGTGGGAACGCGTCAAGCCACAAGTGCTAGCAAACCATTGTGGTACTTCAACTTGAAAACCACTTTGGAACAGCAACTATAAAACAAATTTCTGGAACCCACACATGAAACTCTCTCTAACTCTCTATAAGCCCTTAAGAGTGTTTTTGAGAAGAATAGATAAGAGTCCCAATAGAGACTCAAGAGAGGGCTATATAAAGACCTCCCCATGTCCCCTGATCTCCTCATGGCCGGCCAAAGATCCAATTAGATGTTACACATGTATTGGCCAGCTTTGGAGGTAATTTGACAAAAACATATGCAGCCGTAGCGGCACTAACCTTTAGGGTTAAGCGGCGCTAACCTCTTAAAGTTAGCGGCGCTAACGCGGCCTGTTAGTGATATGACACAAAGTACATGCAGCCTTAGCGGCGCTAACCATTAAGGTTTAGCGGCGCTAAATCTTTACTGTTAGCGGCGCTAACGCGACCTGCGATGTCAACTTTTGTCTTTTGTCAATTATGGTCCCTTTACTTTAGTTGCTGTCAGGTTTGACCCCGGTGTATGACCCAATAAGCCCATACATCATCAGTAGCGGTCTAGATGGCATACGTGCATTAGTGGGCATTTTCTAACATACTCCTACTTGCACATAATGCACCGTATCCATGTTACCACATACAAAGATGTTGGGATTTCGTGGGCAATAAGCGGAAGCATGGTACAAGTTTTAAAGCCCAAAGTACAAGCATATAAAGCACAAAAACAGAAATCCCACAAATAGACCAAACTCTATGTAAAGAAATGCAACAAGGAAAGGAAAGAGGTGTTATACCTTTCTCCATAGCTCCAGGAATGGTGGGTGTTTTGATGGTGATCCTCCAAGAACAAAAACCACGGATCAACTAATGGGATATACCCCGGTAACACGCCAATCTCGAGAGCTAGCTCGCCTCTAGTGATACTTCACTTTGAATATCACCTCTGGAACAGCAAGTTAACGAGACCAATCTTCTGGAAATCTCTCTTGAATAAATCTCTCTTGGCCTTAGTAGCTCCAAAGAGTGTGTATGTGTGTTAGAGAGAAAAAGAGTGAGAGAGCCAAAACAAAATGAACTCACTTGCTCTCTCCTGGCTCCAGATTCGACTATTACCCTCTAAACCGGTCAAGCCTCGAGATAACCATATCCACATGCATTGGCTAGTTTAGGAGGTGCATTTGACAAATGGCACTAGCAGGGTTAGTGGCGCTAACCTGGAGTTAGCGGTGCTAACTCAAACTAGTTAGCGGCGCTAACACGCCCTGTCAGTGATTTAACACAAAGTACATGCAGCCGTAGCGGCGCTAACATCTAGGACTTAGCGGCGCTAATCCCTAAGAGTTAGTGGCGCTAACGCAGCCTGCGATGTCAACTTATGTCTTTTGCCATATTTGGTCCCTTAACTTAAGTTGCTGTCAGGTTAGACCCCGGTGTATGACCCAATAGGCCCATACATCATCAGCAGAGGTCCATATGGCGTACATGCATTAATGAGCATATTTCTAACAAACTCCTACTTGCACATAATGCACCGTACCCATGTAACCACAGACATAGAGCGGCCTCTAGCAAAAGAATCAATGCCCCCAAGTCAGTATGGGTTCCGCTTCTTTGCAGAAAACCACAACCTACATAAAAAGGTAGAGGTCCTATTGATAAGTGATCAAACATCCTTTTATTCGCGATATCCTTGTCAACACGAGACATGGATTAATATGTCAATCTCCAGATCGTTCACGATTATGTTTCTCGATCTTGATTGGTGGTGACCAAAATTTAGGACATATCTGATTCTCAATCAATATTCCTTTGCGCATGGCCATGCTTATTTTGGTGTCAGCGCCCAATCATCGAGGGGCCCAGGGATATCTCTCATATCAGAGGAACAAATTTCATTGACTGTACAATCCCATAGCGTAAACCTTATCTTACTTAACTATTCCTTTTATAATACCGGTTACGAACTACGTTTTGAAATAGCCGAAGTAAGAAAGTTTCATGCTATAGTAATTCATACATCTCGGATCGAGGGACGTAATGATAATACCTTCCGAGTCACTCTTTGACCATGATCCGAGATATAGTATCCACTATATATCGATACAATCATCGGTGAGCAGTACTGCTTACCGTTCCCAAAGTTTATAAGTAAATCAAACATTTACTAAAACAATATTCAAACCTAGTCATAAGCATAAACAATGCTATTATACCTAGTATGAAATTCATCACTAGTATTTGACAACGGCTTAATTGTGGGATCATCTACACGATATCCTTTGTACTCTTTTGTGTTCTCTTATTAAACCACTTGCAAAGTGTTTATCAAAGAGATCATACATAATATTATCATAGTCGTCATATCCTCAATGTTACCGAAGTCTACAATAGGATAAATGACACTTATGATTATTAGAGTCGACATACCCTCAAGGTAACCGAAGTTCACAATAGACTCACTGACACTGAATTTTATTAGAGTCGACATGCCCTCAATGTCACTGAAGTACACAATAGGGTCAATGACACTCATTTGAATTTAAATGCCGTATCTACACCACATATTTGTATATTCAAAACTTCGATTATAATCGACAGTCTTACAAGTATGGATTTGCTTGCAGTAATAACTTATTCAAGACAACTCTATTTTCGTCGAACAACAAGAACATACATCAGTATTTCTTGAATTTAGTATCCACTTTACTTAACGTTTACATTTATACTCGCAGAACAATAATTCCATCAATAGGTTGAAAACAACCCTAAATTAGGACATTATTTTCATTTGAGTATATTTTACTAGGAACACATAAAGCTCCCACTAGCCCTGACAAGAGTATTTGGCTTAATCTATGCTTTTTAGAAAACTCATTCCTTTGACTTTCTCGTAAAGCAAGATTACATTCACAAGATGCAAGTTTTGTCGACTTCATTCATGGACATAACTTGAATATAATGGATATGTAAGACCTCGGAACATGCTTCAAAAAATTTCCTCAACTTAATCCTGCGAAGGATCAAGGTCTTCTTATTTCCATGTGAATATACTTGTTTCCCTAAAGCGACAACAACGCTTCACATAATCCAGACCTAATCTGGATATGATGGATGTGCAAGAACCTCGGAAAATGCCTTAAGTATTTCCTCAACTTGATCCTATAAAGGATGCAGATCTCCTACGTCCAAGTGAACTAACTTGTTTTCGCAAGGTGACAACATTATTTCACTTTTTTCAAGTCATCTTCAACATAGCCACTAGAACATGTTTCCATATAATCGATATGAAACACTTTGTCTCTAGTCGGTATTTGAAGTTGTTCATAATTGCATATATGTTAGTCTCTTCACCCTTCTTGGATTACACCGTGGGTGTGGGATTATCCCAAGTCAAGTACTTGGATGCATCAAATGGGTTACACCATTATCTTCTTCTATTCACTAGTGAACACAGGGTCCTACTATGTTTCCGATGAATGGTGACATCACAATGTGTTAGAAATATTAAAGTGAGGGGTGTAATATGTAATTACTCAAAGTTGGGGAAATGCTATATAAAGGCATTTCCCCCACATTTCAATGTTAAGCTTTGCATATTTCTAAACTCTTTTGTGTGTTTTCTCTCTTAGCTCTCGGCTCTCTTTCTCTCTACCGTTTACACATACAAACACACACATTAACTCTCAAGCATTGCTTCATCCGTATAATACGGGACCAACAATTGGTATCAGAGCCAAACTTGTTTTTGGCTCTTGATTGTTCGAAAGAGGACAACCAAAACTTGAAGATTTCAAGCTTTCAAGTAGAAGAAGCTCACGGGTTTACAAAGGTTCAAGAACTTCATCTTTCTTCAAGAAAAACTCAAGCTCAAAAGATTCTTAAAGGTATAACTCAGTAAAGGTACAAACTACATCTTCTTTAGTTTTGTTTTGAGTTGTTTCGAGTGTCTTACAAGGTGTTCTAAACATTCTCTTTGAGGAAAAACACAAACCGTGGGTGTCTTTATATACATTAAGGAAAAAGGGTCATTAAATACTCACTTTTTCAATATTAAATTTTCTGGGTATTAAGGCATTTATGGTGTTCTTGGTCTGAAAGTACAACTTGAAGAAGAAGAAATCATATTTTATAATTTATTTAATTATAAATTCTTGATAGTTTAATTGTTGTACAAGGAAAATCAAGTACTTGCCATACCAATCAAGTACAAGTGGGTAGACACTATACAGGGTATGGCTATCTGATATGAAAAGGACACCTTAGACTCTATCAGCCGCATTTCTAATCGCACACGATTGAGTGGTGCGGCTTATAGAACTGATTCTATCAGCCGGTTTGTTGAAGCAATCGCACGCGATTCATAATTGAAAAACTCAATCCTTTAATTGCATGCGATTGAAGCAAGAGTAGTTTGATTCTCATGCGATTAGGTTACCTGTTCTTTTAGGAATCGCATTTGATTGTCAGAACTAACCGTTTAAATTCCAAGTGTTTGAAGCTACAGGTTTGAATCGCATTCGATTGGTTACCTATTCAATCAATACTAAGCTAATTGCTCATTTGCTTTAAAGGATCACTCATTCGCACACGATTGGACCAAACGCATTCGATTAGAAAACAGTGATTCCCAAGACTTGGACAAGTGATTAACCCTTTGGACTTGATCAAAAGAACTTGAACATTTGAATTTAATCAAACAATATAATTCACAATTGAATTTAATTTAAATCAGATCTAATTCAAAGGTGAATTACATTACTTAAAGTCTATTTAGTTCAAAATTGAATTTAACCTTTACAAGATCTAATTCAAAGTTGAATTTCAAAAGACTTTGTTCTTTCATCACTCTTGGGAAAGCTTTCGAACAATCAAACCATCTAACAAGAAAACGATATTTTTCAACTAAAAGTCATTAAGCATGTCAAGTACAAACGAGATGATGTCAATAGGTACCGATACAAAACCTCCTATTTTGTTTCGAGGGGAGTACAATGTTTGGAAAGGAAGGTTCATGGACTTCCTAGAGCACAACGAAATTTGTGGAGACAAAATGATTGAATGTATCCACAAGGGAAATAAGAAATTCACAAGGATCGTTGAAGCTGACCCGACCAACAATCCCCCCATTCTCCGACATGAACGTGAGAAGACAAATGATGAACTGACTGCAGAAGAGAAGGAGATCAAGAAAGCTGAAAGGCTTGCAAAATAGTACCTCAAACAAGGTCTCTCATCGGAAATCTATCTCAAGATAGACAGCCTGGGAACTGCCAAGGAGATATGGGATGAGATCAAGAGATAGCTGCAAGGGACAGCACATGGAGAGTATATCAAAAGAACTCAACTGGTGAATAGCTACCATGAGTTCAAAGCTCGTGAGAATGAATTCCTGTTCGAAACATATGGGAGATTCTGCAAGCTGCAAAACGAGATGAGATCCAACCAGATAGTTCGAACTGACCTTGATTTGAACTGTGTTTTTCTAAATTCCCTAGGTACAGAGTGGAAGGACTATGGCAGACTATACAAACAGATCAACAAAGATCTCACTTCTGTCACCTTCCACAACATCTTTGAAGATCTCAATCAGTACCAGGATGAGATACTACAGTCCACTCCAAAACAGCCTGCTGCAGATCCTCTTGCTTTGGTGGTGGCTGAAAGAACCCATAGGGAAAGCACATGAAGACCAATGAAACTCAAACAGGTGGTCATCAGTGATTCTGACCAAGATGATGATGAGGACGATTCGATCGAAGCAGCTTTTCAGGCTCTTACAATAGCTAGCAAATATTCAAGAGCCGCTTCAGCAAGACTAATAATCGACAGCGGTTCACATCCGGATCAAGAAGATCTGAAAGAGTAGCTCCAGTAGACAAACCCAGATATCAAAGAGATGAGAGGAAGGAAGAAAAGAAGGTTGAGTCTAAATGTTACAATTGTGGAAGGTCGGGCCACATGATCAGGAACTGCCCGATGAAAAAGGTAAAAGATGCAGAATACTATCGGCAGAAGTACCGCTTGTCTAAACAAAAACAGGCTGGGAACGTGCTGTTAGTTGAGGAGGATCAGTTTCTTGATGACACAGGTTCAAATAGTGATCTAGATGGTGAATATCACGCACAGTTTTGTCTGATGGCTCACAACAGTGAAGGAGGTAGAGAGGATGATGACGGAGATGAGCTCTCCGAGTCAGATGAGGAAAGCCTGGAAAATGGAAAGGTATCTTCTAGCTCTAACGTTAATATGAGTCTTAAACATGAACACATTCAGATCATATTAAATCGCATAAAAGAGTTAGAATGTCAGGCACTAGACTTAACCAAAAGAAATCAAGTTCTAGAAGATAGTTCACACACTCAAAAATTGGAGGCACAAACAAAAATTAAGAAGTTAGATAACAACTTAATCAGCCTTCGGAACCAATTAGCTGCTAAAGAAACTGAGCTCTTAGAGTTAACCAGTAGGACTAATAACACTATATTAGACCTTAAAGCAGAATGTGCATGTGCAGAAAAAGATTCTGAGATTCTCAAACATGAACTTAGAGATGAACTAAGTACCCTTTACTCTAGAATCTATGAACTTGAGTATCTTCTGTCCAAACGTGATCAAAGTGAACAGACCATCTCTCAATACAAAGAAAAGGAACGTCCTTTCTCCAGATGGAATTTTGATGGGCTTGGCTTCAAATTGAGAAAGATTACGTCCAAACAATTATATAATGCTGATCTGTTTGGCGAAGCCCTTACCCAACGGATGGTTTTTATTGGTCAAGAAGAGGAACGTATTGAAGAAGAGGTTAAACGAACCCTTAATCTCAGAACTGCAATTTCATTTGACTACTTTGATCTCAATGACTCATACCTCACCTGTCTCACGTCATCATCTGATACTAATGTTTCATCTTCTGTCTATTCTGATGAAGAACTCTCCTCTCCCGTTTCACCAAAGCCCACTTTTGAATACATTCCCCACAAGGGATTACAGCAAAGGTTTTAAACCTTACAAGAGTTTTGCTTCACTCATCTAGTTCAAGATGACCTTACCAAAACCTTCCAATCAGAAACCACATCTGAACCCTCTCCACTAGTTCAAGAAAATGCCATCCTCCACAAGCGTCTCCAAACAGTATTCAATCTTTATGGCAAGATCATTGACGACTTGTGCAAAGAAATTTTTGAATTGCTTGAACGAATCAAAGAGGTCGAAACTGCACTAGAACCACCCACTCCATTTACCTTCTCATCACAGGGAACCATATTAGATGAACGAATTGATGGTTCCAAACATGTGTCTACATCTTCTCAAAATGTCAAACTAGTAAAATTTGTTAATCATACTGCGGTAACAACTCTTAAACTTAAACAGATTTACAAACCAAAGCAACTGTCCACTTCTAATCACAGTTCTCGTGTGCACTTAGATGTACCTGAATCATCACGAGCTGCAGCCAGTCGACCACGACTTCATTCTAATCTTTTACCCTCTGCTGCAGATGTGAAGAAGACTGGAAAGAAGAAGTGTGAAATATATACATCATGGAAAAGAGCTATTCCTAGGTCCACTATGAGATGTTCAAATTTGAAACCTGTCTGTGAAAACATTTTGATGTTTGATTCTGTTTGTAATCATTCCTGTTCACAAGACAATACTTCTTCTACCATGTTTTGTATGAGTGATGGCTGTACTCATGGACACTGTGAATTTAATTGTTGTTATGATCAATTGAGAAAGTCTTTAGGTATTAAACCATGTGCTGACTGGACGGATTTTTATGCTAATCTAGTCTGTATTCCATTTGTCAATTCCAAAGGTTACATCATTAATCAATGGATCACCACTCGTCAATCACATGCACTTAAATGTCTAAACAAATCCAAACGATTGCTCATGATCAAGGAACTAGAAGTCTACCGACGGTAGGGCTAAGAAGCATTTAAAAGGGCTTGGATTGCACAGGAAAAACACTTGCATTCTCAAAAGCGTTCTCGCAATTCCCCTTCCAAAATCTCCAAACCTTCAAAACCCAAGCCATCATCCATCCAACGAATCGCAAAACCTACTAATCGCAGTACTCCAGTTCAGCAAAAGCAAGTTGATGCAACGAGGCCACAGAGAATTCTTAAGAATTCCTCGCAACCATGGATTCGCAAACATAACGCTTCCGCAACTCTACCGAATCCAAAACCTCTGATTCCATCAACTGTCAAACCAACAGTAGTAAAGAAACTTTCTTCTCAACCAATTTCTCCCAAATCTATTCATTCTCGACAAAAGATTCGACCCACATGGGTAACTAAGAATAGATCATCTCAAGTTTCACCACAACCAGTAGACACAATCACTACTCAACCACCTTTAGGAACTAACAATCAAGGACCCATTCATATATGGGGACCTGAACGTTCTTTATTCTCTTATTGCAGGTGCCTCACTTGTGGTACCTTGACTCCGGCTGCACCAAACATATGACTGGCAACAAAAGCCTTCTTAAGAACTATGTTCCAAAGTACTCCGGGAATGTACGTTTTGGGAATGACAATGTTGCACCAATAATGGGGTACGGAGACATTGAGAAAAAGCACATCAAAATCAAGAAAGTCTCATATGTTGAAGGGTTGGGTCGTAACTTGTTTAGCATTGGACAGTTCTGTTGACTTGGAAAAATATGACTCTCCTACCTCTATGTGTCTACTGTCCGAAGTATCTACGGATCTAACTTGGCAATGGCACAGAAAACTCTCTCACCTGAACTTTCAAAATATTAACAAATTAGTCACTGGTGACTTGGTGAGAGGCATTCCGAAGTTAAGGTTCAAGAAGGATCATCTGTGTGCAGATTGTGAAAAAGGAAAAATGAAGAAGGCTTCTCATCAATCTAAACAAGTATTTAGCACTACGAAGCCTTTGGAACTCCTACACATGGATCTGTGTGGTCCTATGAGAATCCAGTCCAAGAATGGGAAGAAGTATATTTTAGTCATGGTGGATGACTACTCTAGATATACCTGGGTCAAATTTCTGCGCTCAAAAGATGAAGCCACTCCAACAATCATTTCCTTCATCAAACAACAGTAGAACAAGCATAGTCAGAGTGTTATCTCTATCCGGACAGACAATGGAACGGAATTCAAAAACAGTACTCTGAAGAGCTTCTGTGACCTTGTGGGAATCAGCCACCAGTTCTCTGCTGCATACACACCACAACAAAATGGTGTAGTGGAACGAAGAAATAGAACTTTGGTTGAAGCTGCCCGTACAATGCTTTCATATTCCGGGCCCCCACCTTCTTTCTGGGCTGAAGCAATTAGCACTGCCTGCTACACGCAGAACCGCTCTTTCATTAACAAACGCTTTAATAAAACTCCATATGAACTGGCCAATGGCATAGTGCCTAATATCAAATACTTCCATGTATTTGGTAATAGGTGCTTTGTACTAAATGACAAGGATACTCTAGGAAAATTTGCTCCCAAAGCGGATGATGCTGTTTTCCTAGGTTATTCTACTGAGTCAAAAGCCTACAGAGTTTTTAACAAACGTACAAAGAGCATTGTTGAAAGTATCAACGTAACATTTGATGATACATTGAATGTTACAGATTTTCCACCTAAATCAACAGTTAATGCTTCTGAACATACTTGTTCAGGACCTGCACTTCAAAATAAAGAATCAGACAATCCATCCAGTTCAAATATACATCTTGATTTTTTGTATGATTTCTTTAGACCTGAATCTTCTCCTGTTTTAACTGACAACAGGAACGACACAGTTGTTCAAACCAGTGTTACTTTAACGGCTCCTACGGTCACTGAGACGAATCCATTTGCAGATCTATATGCTGAGGATTCATCTTCTGTTTCTATCACTTGTCCCCCGGTGACTTCTCAGATTCCTGGCCCAGAGAGCCCTCCTGTGTTTGATTCAGACCCACATTTCTCTACAGAAGATGAAGAAGAAGCACGCCACTTACAAGATCTCATTCCGTCATCTTCCACTTCACATGAAATTAAGTGGACCAGACATCACTCAGAAGAGAACATCATCGGAGATCCTTCAGTTGGTATTCAAACAAGATCCGCAACAGCAAACGAATGCCAATTCTCAGGTTGCATTAGATGATCTAGATTGTGTTAATTGCCATGCAGGAAGAATTACACCAATTTGATCGTCTTAAAGTCTGGAGATTAGTTCCTCTTCCATATGGCAAATCTGTTGTTGGAACTAAATGGGTGTTCAAGAACAAACGGGATTCGGATGGAGTGGTCATACGTAACAAAGCTAGGTTGGTTGCTAAGGGATACAATCAACAGGAGGGCATTGACTATGATGAAACTTTTGCCCCTTTTGCTTGAATTGAAGCTATACGCTTATTTCTTGTGTATGCAGCCTCCCGGAGTTTTCGAGTCTTCTAAATGGATGTACAAACAGCCTTTCTCAATGGGGTACTCAAAGAAGAAGTCTACATTTCACAACCTGAGGGATTCATCAATTCTTCATACCCTAATCATGTTTACATTTTAGATAAGGCACTGTACGGTTTAAAACAAGCTCCACGTGCATGGTACAATGTCTTATCTGAATATCTGATAGGTGAAGGCTACTCCAAAGGAAAGACGGACACCACTCTCTTCACAAAGACAAAAGGTAGGGACAAAATCCTTGTCCAAATTTATGTGGATGACATCATCTTTGGATCTACAAATCCAAAGTACAGTGAAGAGTTTGCACAACCCATGTCAAACAGGTTCCAAATGAGGATGATGGGAGAGATGTCATTCTTTCTCGGTCTTCAGGTTAAACAGTTGAGTCATGGAACGTTCATTTGCCAATCTAAGTATATTAAATATCTTCTCACGAAGTACGATATGCTCAACTGCAACTATATCTCAACTCCCATGGCGGCCAAATCACAACTATCGGCAGATCCTGATGGTTCTCCGTTGGATCTCAAGACATACCGTGGGATGATTAAATCATTACTATATCTCACTGCAAGTCGTCCAGACATCATGTTCTCTACCTGTCTCTGTGCAAGGTTTCAGGAAAATCCCAAGGAGTCACATCTGCTGGCTGTTAAGAGAATTTTCAGATATCTCAAAGGATCCATGGATCTAGGATGGTGGTATCCCAAGGACTCCAATCTGGACCTTCATGCTTATTCAGATGCTGACTATGCCGGTTGCAAGATTGATAGGAAAAGCACCTCTGGTAGTGCACACTTTCTGGGAGATTGTTTAGTCTGCAGGGCTTCAAAGAAACAAAATTGTGTATCCACTTCTACAGCAGAAGCTGAATATGTTGCCGCTGCCTATGGATACGTACACAACTCTCAGACTTTGGACTCAGGTATGACAAAATACCATTGTTATGCGACTCTCAATCGGCCATTTCCATCTCCTGCAATCCGGTACACCACTCTAAAACCAAACATATCGACATTCGTTATCACTTCATAAAAGATAACGTTGAGAAATGATTAATTGAGCTACAGTATGTACCTACTGAAAATCAGCTGGCTGACCTGTTTACCAAACCATTACACGAAAGTCGATTCAGTGAGTTGGTATCCAAGTTAGGCATGCTCAATCTGCAAATCTAACATACTGTTCCCTCCGTTAATTTTCTTTCCTTTTATTTTTAGAGTAGGTGTTACACTGTTTGTTCTTTGTGCAGCTTCAAGATGCAATACTCAAGGGGGAGTGACTTTCTGGTGCTACACATGTATCATATGTGTAGGGGGAGAAAAATCATACACATACTGCACATGTGTAGGGGGAGTATGATACATCTGACACATTCCCAAAATTATATCTGAATCTTTCAAATCAATTATATCTGAATCTTTCAATTTTTCAAATCTAAAAAATCAGATATATTGAATTTTTCAAGTATTGGCTCAATCGCGAGGAATGAAATGTCAAGTGTTAATCGCACGCGATTAAAACAACTAAGAGTCAATCGCGAGGAATGAAATGTCAAGTGTTAATCGCACGCGATTAAAACAAGTAAGAGTCAATCGCGAGAATTGAAGACAAGTGTTAATCGCACGCGATTAATACATCAAAGAGCCATTCGCGAGGAATGAAAGCCAAGTGTTAATCGCATGCGATTAACACATCAAAGGGTCATTCGCGAGGAATGAAGGCCAAGTGTTAATCGCACGCGATTAACACATCAAAGGTTCATTCGCGAGCTCTATCAGCCGGTCCCCTTTATCATTCGCATTGGCCATCAGCCGTGTTTTTAACCGACTGAGAGGGCCAATCAGAGCTCTACACATGTCTTTTTACACTGACATAAGTTACCCATTAGCTACCAAACGTCATTTACACGATTCAAAATTAGAAAATTTCATAAGTGTTTCTCTCAATTTCTTGGTTACTTTAGCATTCAAATCCTCTCGTTACTCTGCCAAAATTTATAATTTTAGTATCAAAATACTCCTAATCACAGAGGTAGCAACTTGTACGGTTTACTTTGTGAAAATTTTGAGTTAAAAGGGTACGTTTTGGCCTTAGAACACCCATATGCGAATGAGGGTTTCAACACTTTGAAGGGATGTTTGGTACACTAAAAAAACTTGTTTGATGAAACAAAGTATGCGATCGGTATAATGAACACTTGGGGAACACTTTGATGTAAAAATATTTCAAAAATCTCGAAAAGTGTTCTTCGTGTTCTTGGGGGGTATAAACTTACACTAACAATATGGTTTTGGCCTAAAAAGAACTGTTAGGGTGATTTTTGGACTATGCCCCAGTACTACAAAGTTGTTCAGTACCATCTAATTGACACTTTTAGAGTATCAAAACATTTTTTTATGCTGAAAATCATCCTGTACACAGTGAGGGTTCAACACTTAGGGTGTTTGAACATTTGGTCAACATGAGTCAAAACTTTGTCATGCATATCTCTTTATTCTGAAACTTAACTGTTTATCTATCTGCACAGATAAAATGGCTCAAGCTGTACGTGACCCAGAGGAGATCATGCCCCAAGCTAAATTTCTTAACAACAAATCTCATGAAAACAACCACTTTATAGACCTTACCAAACTGAGAAATCCTACCTACCCAATTGTTCCAGAAATTCTCAAAATTCATCCACTCAATCACCTACTGACATATAACCCAGCCAAAACAGGCACACATGTTCCTGAACTTTATGCTCAACAATTTTGGAAAACTTGTGATGTGAGGATCAATGAAAGGGGTTACCAGGTAATCCATGCCGAGGTGGATGAATTTCAAGTCAATATATCTCTTAGTCGACTTAGAACAATCTTTGCTCTAACCAAATCAGACAGCAGACCTCCTGCCACAGAATTTGAGGAAATCCCAGACGAGGATGCATGTCTTGCTGCTATAACTGAATTGGGGTATGATGGTGAGCTAACACGGAAAAGCCAATTCAAACGCAACAGCTTGCACCCGAAATATAATACATTAATGACGGCGCTTCAAAGGTGTCTCACCCCGATGTTGGGATTTCGTGGGCTCACAGCGGAAGCAAGCTACAAACAAAATAGCCCAATGTACAAGCAATCAAAGCATAGAAACCGAAATCCCTCAAATGGACCAAACTCTATGTTCAAGAAATGCAACTTGAAAAGAAAGAGGTTATACCTTTCTCCTTAGCTCCAGTAATCTTCAATCCTCGTGGTGGCGATCCTTCAAATGCAAAAACCCGATCTTCTATTGGGATATACCCCGGGAACAAGCCAAACCACGAGTGCTAGCTCGCCTCTAGTGGTACTTCAGCTTGAATACCACCTTGGAACAGCAGCTTGAAGACCAAAAACGTCTGGAGCACTCTCTCGAATCTTCACTTGGCCTTAGTAGCACCAAAGAAGATAGAATATGTGATAAACTTAGAGAGAGAGAAGAGAGAGAACCCCAATCTCAAATATAAGTTCCATCCTCTCTCTAGTGACCCCAGATTCGGATATTACCCCCTCCCACCGGCCAAGCCTCGAGATGTTAAAAAACACATGCATTGGCTGATTAATGAGGTGGAAATGACAAATGTCATCTGGCAGGGTTAGCGGCGCTAACCTAAAATTAGCGGCGCTAACTCACTAAAGTTAGCGGCGCTAACGCGGCCTGTCAGAAATGTGACACAAAGTACATGCAGCCGTAGCGGCGCTAACCTTAAGGACTTAGCGACGCTAACCCCTAATAGTTAGCGGCGCTAACGCGGCCTGCGATGTCAACTTTTGTCTTTTGCCATATTTGGTCCCTTAACTTAAGTTGCTGTCAGATTTGACCCCGGTGTATGACCCAATAGGCCCATACATCATCAGCAGCGGTCTATGGCGTACGTACATTAGTGGGCATATCTCTAACAGACTCCCACTCGCACATAATGCACCGTACCCATGTAACCACAGACAAAGAGCGGCCTCTAGCAAAGCATCGATGCCCCCAAGTCAGTATGGGTTCCGCTTCCTTGCAGAAAACCATAACCTACATAAAACGTAGAGGTCCTATAGATAAGTGATCAAACATCCTTTTGTTCGCGATATCCTTGTGAACACGAGACATGGATTAATATGTCAATCTCCAGATCGTTCACGGTTATGTTTCTCGATCAAGATTGGTGGTGACCAAAATTTAAGGACATATCTGATTCTCAATCAATATTCCTTTGTTCATGGCCATGCTTATTTTGGTGTCAGCGCCCAATCATCGAGGGGCCCAGGGATATCTCTCATACAGGAGGAACATATTCCGTTGACTGTACAATCCCATAACATGAACCTTGTCTTACCCAGCTATTCCCTTTATAATAGCCAGTTACGAACTACGTTTTGAAATAACCAAAGTAAGAAAGTTTCATGCTATGGCAATTCATACATCTCGGGTCGAAGGACGTAATGATATTATCATCCCGAGTTACTTGTGACCATGATCCATGAAGTGAACTCAGGTGTGGGTCTTCCAGTCACTTGAAACCCCTTTCAAGCACAGGTTACTGTTGCGTTTCATGCATTCAATCCTTGATTAATGCATAACCAACACCTAACCTCAGCCTTATTTCAAACTTCCTTCCCTTGAAGAATGACTGACTGTGGAATTTTAGAATGTATAAACATTCTGGGAAGTGGTTAAACATGCTAAGATGGAACACAGTAAAGTCTTATGAATGTAACCGAATCACTCGCATATCGAAACAAGCATAAATTACAATACTGTCTGTATCGTTCCCAAAGCTTATAAGTAAATCAAACATATACTAAAACGATATTTAAGCCCGGTCATAAGCATGAACAATGCTTTTATACCTAGTATGAAAGTCACCACTAGTATTTGACAATGGCTTAATTATGGGATCATTTACCTGATATCCCTTTATACTCATTTGTATTCTCTTATTAAACCACTAGCGAAGTGTTTATTAAAGAGATCATTTACAAAGTTATCATAGTCATCATATCCTCAATGTTACAGAAGTCAACAATAGGTTTAATGACACTTATGATTATCAGAGTCGACATACTCTCAATGTAACCGAAGTTCACAATAGAGTCATTGACACTCATGTTTATCAGAGTCGACATACCCTCAATGTGACCGAAGTCCACAATAGGGTCGATGACACTCATTTAGGTCTAAATGTCGTATCTATACCACATACTTGATTAATCTAAACTTCGATAAAATCGACAGTCTCATAAGCATAGATCTGCTTGCAGTAATAACTTACTCAAGACAATTCTACTTTCGTCGAACATCAAGAACATACATCAGTACTTCTTGAATTAGAAAATCCACTTGATTCCATATTTTCTATTTATACTCATAGAACAACAATTCCACCATTAGGTTGTAGAACAACCCTAAATTAGGACATTATTTTCATAGAGCATATTTGACTAGGAACACATGATGCTCCCACTAGCCCTGACAAGGGTATTTGGCTTAATCTATGCTTTCTAGAAAACTCATTCCTTTGACTTTCTCATAAAGCAGGATTACAGCCACAAGATGCAAGTTTTGCTGACCTTAGTCATGAACACAATTTGGACATAATGGATATATAAGGCCTCGGAACATGATTCAAACATTTCCTCAATTTAATCCTGCAAAGGATCTTGGCCTTTTATTTCCATGCGAGATTACTTGTTTCCCCATAGTGACAACAATGTTTCGCTTAATCCAGACTTAATCTGGTTTTATGGATGAATGAGACCCTCGGAAAATGCCTTAAGTATTTCCTCAACTTGATCCTATGAAGGATTCAGATCTCTTTTGTCCATGTGAGCAAACTTGTTTCCACAAGGTGACAACAAAATTACACTTTATCCAAATTATCTTCAACATAACCACTAGAACTTGTTTCCATAAAATCAATATGAAACACTTTGTCTCTAGTCGGTATTTGAAGTTGTCCATTATGGCATATATGTTAGTCCCTTCACCCTTCTTGAATTACACCTTAGGTGTGGGATTAACCCAAGTCAAGTACTTGGATGCAGCAAATAGGTTACACCATTATCTTCTTCTATTCACTAGTGAACACAGGGTCCCACTAAGTTTCCGATGAATGGTAACATCACAATGATTTACTATCAAGCTGCTGTTAGTAAAATATGACAACCTCATATCTAAACAACCTTCTTGATTTCCATCAGATATAAAGAAGCAATGGATATTGTCAGGTTTTACCAGCATCTCTATGCTGATTAAATGCTAGTGTCAACATTAGGTCTTTTATTTAAGTTTTACGTTCTTCCACTGGAAAGCTTTTGTAAATTGTACTTTCCCTTTTGCGCAACCAAACATGGTTCCCAAAAGTTCAAAAAACAATTATCCAAAACTTAGATGAACTACTTAAATATGTAGGGATCAACTTATAATTCATCCATCTCCCACTGAATGTAGACTGGATAATTTAAGTTATGAGATTGACAAGCAAAGAACTCTTTCTAGTCTATATCTCATTCGATGCTTAAGTGACCACAATGCTGTGTTTTAGATCGAGGACTTGGTTCATAAAATTAATGTATACCAACCACATTGAATACATGTTTTAGGCCTGCCTTTTACCAGATCATCAACACAGATATCCGGTATTATTTAAAGTAACACCATGTGCAAATGTGTTTCTTCGGAAAAACGAATTATGGGTTAAACCCATGATTCCTTTTATGTTTGAACCAATATAGATAAGAAAACTTAGCATCTATTCTAGATCTAAGAATTTATATCTATATGCCCTTATTGATTCTTAATTCTCTTTAGGTTAATTCCGAACACCACTAGGTTTCAGACATAAGCCTTTTCTCTAGTAAACATTCTTTCAACTACTACCATAAAGATAGTGATGAAGAATTTCACTAGTGTCACTCTTTGTGGCATACTTGAACGGATTATCCACACAAATATGATCATATCCAACAAGTCACAATCCTTCCTTACCAATACTGGTGAAGGATTTCATTAATCATCCTATTCCAATAAACAAGATTTGTATCTTTCATTTAGCCCGAGGCTAAACTTTTACAAAGATCCTAACCTCCTGGATCTAAGCGATGCAAATGTTGTTTACTTGGTCAAGTTTGATTATGCCATAGAGCTAATATATCCAAATCACTTTTGGATTTAAGAATCAATTGTTCATGATTGTCTTATTACTTATAACGAGCCTTTATGTATGCAATGATATGGATAAGTTTTGATAAAATCATCTCAAAATAATTTTTCAAAAATTGTTTCAATTCTAAGTCATATCCATCGTCATCAAATGTGTATTTAAGCACTAAAATAGTCAAAATAACACAAAAGCATAGACATGGATCGAATTTGAAATGAAACTATTAAAATGAAAAATCTTTATAAAATACAAGATTCAAAAACATCCATCATCTCCAAAGGAGCATACACTAAAGTAGTTCTTGCCACGCAAGGCATACAAACAAAAGTAATAATAAATCCGGATTTAATGGCGAGATTAACACTCCCATTTCTCTTGTAGAATACAATTAACAAAATTTCTTCTTCAGAGATCCGGTTCTTCAAGCTTTTTCCTTTTTACAACGAATAGACCTACACTTTGCAACAAAAATAAATTTGTGACAAACGTGAGTCTTATAGCTCGGGTAAACATCCCAGCTTATAAGGAATAGCAATGAAGTATAATCATGAATGTACCTCAAGTAGGAAAATTAACTCTCTCTTGTCTGAGAAGTTTTATATCCTTTCGGCACGAAGGGCAGGCATGACGGCCCCAATCCCCAAATCTACCGCAGAAGTAGCAAACCACCCCTTGTTGAGTCTCTTTAGGCACATCATCAATGTCCATAGACTCAAAACTTGAAGCAAGCTTGGAAACTCCAACTTCTTCTTTTAATGGGATCGATTTCTTCTTCTTCATGTTATGTTGTTCCTTAGAACCAAAAACAAGAGTGGATGAAGATGATGCATGCTTGGACATGTTAGATTCTTCAACCTTCAACATTCCATGCAATTCATCTATAGACATTTCCTTTCCATGCATATGATAGTCCTTTATAAACTTTTCATATGTGGCGGGCAGAGACTGAAGTATGAAATTCACACCAAGCTCCCTCCCTATAGGAAAACCTAATCTCTCCATCTGGTCCATGTATGATTTCATCTTCAAAACATGGGCACTTACACTCCCGCCTTCCCGCATCTTACAACCGGTTAGACTTTTAACACACTCAAAATATTCTTGTCTAACTTGCTGTCGGAAAACATCCTTCAGCTTGTTAATCATGTCATACACAGTCATGTGCTCAAATTGCTTTCGCAGTTCCGAGCTCATACTTGATAACATGAGACTAGCAACATCGTGTATATCCCGAACACGCTTTTCATACGCATATCGGATAGCCCATTCCGCATTGATAGCAGGTGGTTCAGGAAGGGGTTCCTCAAGAATGTGCAACTTAGACTCAGCACGTAGGACAATTCTCAATTGCGTAAGGCAGTCAACAAAGTTCACTTCCGTGAGTTTCACCCTTTGTAGAATCATACGAAGTGAAAAATTTGACGTGTTGTGGTTTTGATTCGACATCCTATATTAAAGTAGAGTACACGAATTAGTTAGTTTGATTTGAATACTCGTTAAAATAATTACCCTTATCATCTCGAAAAATATTTTAACAAGGGCTAAGAACCATATTTCACTCCAATTCATGACGGGGTTGCCGCGGATCACTTCATGGAGCTATTTAGGCCGATAACCACTTTACCGATTGCAATCTCTATTGCAACTCTTAGACACTTGCGGGATCCTACGACAACCATCGGTCGTTTGGCATGTTTGATCCCTACTAGCACCAATTCCAAATTATAATTCTTGGTTGACTCGTGCTAAGCTCGACAATCACTCAAGGATTCTAATTTGTAATTGCAAATCGTCCAACAAGATACACGGTGATACCCCGACAACTACCGGCTCGTGCTAAGCTCGACAACCAATAATTTCAAGATCCCACACTCACCTTCCACACAGATCCACATGGAATAACTCGTGCTAAGCTCGACAATCACTCCATGCTTCACTAGATTTGGGTGGTGTCATCTTTTGGATGGTGCAAGATTTACGTTTTTATGAAAACGGGCTTTTGTTTTCGGCTTGGTTACTGATTAACTTGTTTAGTGACAAAACCTATTTTCACTAGGTGAGTTAATCTTGTATGTGAGCGCGCGAGAGAGTTGTAAACCATTTTTACCAAATCTCTTGTGATTTTATTAATTTCGAAAAAAAAATTTCTAGCATGCGAATCCTAAGCAAACCATGCAAGAAAAAAATAAAATCACATCACACGCATATATACGAAATAATTTGGTAACCCTTGCCAAAATCCTATGCGTTCATCCCGTGAGCCAAAACGGGTAGAACGTGGTCAACTAAGGGACGGAAGGTCTTCAATGCGAGCTCCCACTAGAACCGCTATCACCAATGGACTTCACCGGCTTCTATGGACACGCTCCATCTCCTTCCGACTCCGTCTTGTGTGTTTTCATCCAAATTGTACAACAAATACAATAGAAATTGAAATGGCGTACAAGCCACACTAATTTCCTATTTATCTAGTACAAATACACGGATGAATGAAATGGCATGCAAGCCACAATATTATTACAAATATAACAATTTTAATAAATATTACAGCCCATGTGATTAAAAATCAACAAATGCATCCAACACACACAAAGTCAACCACAAGGTCAAAGACAAGGTTACCAATTTCAAATCTATCACATACAACCAAACAAACAAGGTGGTAACAAAATTACCAAACACTAAACTGGAACAAATTTCCAGAATCACAAAAAGGCTAAAAATTCCCGAGACCAAAACTGATTTTAACTTTGAAAATTAAAACTGTTACAGCGCGTTAGCGCCGCTAACATTTATGAGTTAGCGCCGCTAACCCGAGGTTAGCGCCGCTAACCCTGTTCGAACAGAAAACAACCATTTTGATTTCGGGATTTTTCAAGTCACCAAGTGCAGATCTAACATAGAGGTGGCTCTGATACCACTGTTGGGATTTCGTGGGCTCACAGCGGAAGCAAGGTACAAACAAAATAGCCCAATGTACAAGCAATCAAAGCATAGAAACCGAAATCCCTCAAATGGACCAAACTCTATGTTCAAGAAATGCAACTTGAAAAGAAAGAGGTTATACCTTTCTCCTTAGCTCCAGTAATCTTCAATCCTCGTGGTGGCGATCCTTCAAATGCAAAAACCCGATCTTCTATTGGGATATACCCCGGGAACAAGCCAAACCACGAGTGCTAGCTCGCCTCTAGTGGTACTTCAGCTTGAATACCACCTTGGAACAGCAGCTTGAAGACCAAAAACGTCTGGAGCACTCTCTCGAATCTTCACTTGGCCTTAGTAGCACCAAAGAAGATAGAATATGTGATAAACTTAGAGAGAGAGAAGAGAGAGAACCCCAATCTCAAATATAAGTTCCATCCTCTCTCTAGTGACCCCAGATTCGGATATTACCACCTCCCACCGGCCAAGCCTCGAGATGTTAAAAAACACATGCATTGGCTGATTAATGAGGTGGAAATGACAAATGTCATCTGGCAGGGTTAGCGGCGCTAACTCACTAAAGTTAGCGGCGCTAACGCGGCCTGTCAGAGATGTGACACAAAGTACATGCAGCCGTAGCGGCGCTAACCTTAAGGACTTAGCGACGCTAACCCCTAATAGTTAGCGGCGCTAACGCGGCCTGCGATGTCAACTTTTGTCTTTTGCCATATTTGGTCCCTTAACTTAAGTTGCTGTCAGATTTGACCCCGGTGTATGACCCAATAGGCCCATACATCATCAGCAGCGGTCTATGGCGTACGTACATTAGTGGGCATATCTCTAACACCCGAAACATTCTGGATATGAATTACCTACTTAGTATCAGCTCAAGATTTTTGTTGCTGCAGCGAACCATATGCATATAGACTATGCTTTTCTGCAGTTCCAGGATATTAAAGCCACCATGCAAAGGAAAAATTCCCAAAAGCAGAAGGATGCAAACATGCTGCCTTACCACCGCTTCCTGCCAATGATCATCCAGTATGTGATGGATCGGAATGCTGACATTCCACGCCGGGCAGGTTTACCTTCTATACACCCTAAGCTATTCTTGTATATTAAACCTGCCACTCCGGCCAACCTGCCTGTTCCTAAACCATTTCCTGTATCTCTCTTAAATCTGTGTGAGCAAAATGATATTGTTAAGAGTTATAGGGAGAGTGTAGGAATACCTCCTATGGTTACGCCAGAGCCGGCCATACCTACCAAGGGAGGAGTAGCACCTGGTGAGGAAATAGAGGATAGGCCTCAGCTATCTGTGGGAGATGCTGAGAGGGGAGTGGAGAGAGAAATTGTTGAGAGGGGTGGTGAAGAAGGTGACGGTGTTGAGCGTAGAGAGGGAGGGGATGCATATGATCCCGCCACCATTCAAGCCATTGTTCAGTCTATTTCTCAATCCACCCGCACCCAAGCTGTACTAGAAGAACTTGGTCTTGACATTTCTGAGTCATCCAGTTCTGAATCCTCTCTTCATGAGTCTGCTTCCCACCAAGGTGGTGCCCCTACCTTTGAACTTGATATATCTCCCGTGGGCACCCCTGACCAACCAATCGAACAACCAGCAGAAAGCACACCTTCATTCATGAAACTTACTGACCCACATACTACCTCTCCTGACCAGACTCACCCCGTTCAAACTACTCAGGTCATTCCGCAACCTGGTTGTCTGGTCATTCCTTTGACTTCAACTGCTCAAACAACCACCATTCCTATCATTCGCAGGGCCATTATATCCCCAGAGCATGACATTCCACTCACTTCTCCAACTCTTAGCTTATCCGTTGAAACTAGTTATGTCACCCCTGACTCTCTCATTCAACCTAATCAATATGCGGGGTATGGTGCTGGTAGTAGTGATGATGAAGGTAGTTTTGTTGCTAGGAGTGTGAGTGATAGAGAGGAGGTGAGAAAAGAAAAAGTGAGTGCTGAGGGTTCCCCAAACCCAGAAAGCCGGGAAACCACATATACTATGAGGCCTAGCACTGCTGAGCCTCATATTGAAGAAGTCGCGGTGATCCCACCCGTGCAAGTTTCTGCCCAACCAAGCCACTACGGTGTCTCTCAACAGACTCCGTCTTTATTGCACAGGGTTATAGCACATACACTGGGTCAACCCCAATTGGGCGTTGGACCTATTGAACAAAGAGGACCGTCTCCCTCGTCCTCGACTCCTTTTTGTGCACAATTTGATATGCCGCGGATCTCCGCTTATCTTGAACAACACAAAGTCACCATTGATGCATTGATCTTGTTGGCTCGACAAGTCTCATCAACTTCCATAGGTGGTACCTCTCAAGGTGCCATTCGAGGATTGGAAGGAACTCATGCTGGAGCCTACATCCATGTTGCTCCAGTAGGTGGCTCTGCCTCTGTGGCAGGTACCTCAACCGGTAATCTGAGTGATTCCGGGTTTGTTACACGTGCAGATCTTCAACTTGCTATTCAACAAGCCGTGTCCCCAATCCGCCAACAACTAAAGGAGACAAATTCAAAGTTGGATCGGATCGAAGAGGCTTCCAAGGCCTAAGCTGAGCAGCTCACTCGTATTGAAAATCTTCTTGCAGCTCGCACTCCAGCAACAGCGCCTCAACCTCCAGCTGATGTCACTTCTCTCTCAGTGGATGCTTTGAAAAGTATACTTTATGCGAAAATTCTTGAACAGAGACCAGACACTGCTTATGATCAAGACCTTTTGACTACTCTGCGGGCTGAACGAAATCCACAGGGAATCTCCTTGGATGACTTTACAGAATTCCATGAGGATGTCAATAGGAAAATAGATGGGGTGACAAGAGGTTTTTACACCTCCCTTCAAAAAGTAACTGACCGGCTGAAGGTACTTGAACAAACCTGTCAGGCCCAGGCTCAGGGGTTAAAGAGGAGGTGGGATGATCAGGATCCCGATGATCGTCCCGAGGGGGAGAAAAGAAGAAGATACATAACTGCCCCCTCAGCTGCAACTGTACCTGTACCATCCTTCAGCAAATATCTACCTACGGGTACTAGTTCTGCTGGAAGTCAGACTCAACAACAACAACAAGCAACTGAACAGATGGCCGATGAAGTTTATGAAAAACAGCAAAAAGAAAATGTTGACAAACAAATTGTACTTTATGTACCTCAGCAACAATCTGAACCGAGGCCAAGTGATCTTGAAGAAGGTGAAATACCTTTCGAGCAGTCCCATACCAAGATGTTTGAATGGTCTAGTGACTCAGAGGAACAAGTGGAAGATTTATATGAGTTTATTCATACATCACCTGCAAGGCATGTGGGGGAAGGTAGTTCTGCTCTGCCAGAGGAAGAAGCTGAGGATCCTGAGTTGGAAGGACTATTCAAGGGTATTGATGAATATGTCGAGGTTGCTACATGTCCAGCTTCACCAAGAGTTGTTGAAAAATTCTATAATATCCCCAGTGAAAGGGAGCTTGCACTTAAAAGAAAAGAAAGGGAAGCAATTTCTAGAAGGGAAGCTAGGAGAAAGCCTAAACAAAAGAAACCAATCTTCGACGTGTCCAGGGTTCTCAGTGGGATTAATGTTGAAGTTCATGAAACTTTCCCTCCTCCTCCTGGTCGGTTTCAAGAATCAGCTGCCGATGTACTTGAAAGAAACAAACAGAGAGAGGCAGTTGAGAAAACAAGACAAGAATCTGAATGGCCCTTGCCAAGGAGCTTCATTGTGCCACCTGCTCCTCCAGTGTATCGTGGAGATCCAGGACTTGATGCAGGCAACATGTTCACAAGAAGTGCTGCCCAACAACCTATATGGAAACCTTATTTTGTCAATGCTGCTAATCTTGAAGAAAGAATTCCAGATATATTCAGCAATGAGCTAATACAGGTTATTTCCCCTGAGTTGCGGAACATGGACGATAAACAGAGAAGAAGATTTGAACACATCCTCTCTCAGTCCATGACTAAACCCGAAGAGATCAAATCAGAGTATCCAATAGTTGAACTTATCAATATCTACACTCAGACAACCTTCAGAATAAAATATGCCATCTTTCATGTCAGAAGAGCAAATAACCTGTCATTCTTCCTCAACGAAGCCGACTTAAGGTTTGTAAGTATTGAAGACATCAACTTCATCTTTGACACCCTCTCTCAGAAAAGAGGAAAGTGGCCAGCAGAAGAGTTCGGAAGGGTTGCTCTAATGAAATACATGAGAAATCTAATGGAATACTTTGAGGAACACGATCTGCAACTCGGAGCTGAAAACAACTATCTGAAAGTCAACCTCTTAAAGCCTAACCAGAGCCATTCAAATCTAGAAAAGCTTGAAGAATTGACAGTTATCTATGATGGGCATCCAAACTTCAAAGGTGATCGAGGAGTCGTCTCAAAGAATACAAAAGGCGAAAAGATCTTCATCAGACTTGATGAACTCATGGCGTATTCAGACGGCACCTTGAAATTCTCCATCATAAGATACATCAAAAAGTTTGGGAAAACCGGGCAGCCTATCCTGATGAAGAAAATGCTGAAGCCTATCGTGCTATAGAAAGGATGAGAACTACTCTGTCGAGCAGAAGGCAAATACGCAAGTGGCAAGTGGCATTCGGCATTCCCAACAAATCGGCATACGAATAGATTAATGTATTTATTTGTTGTGAATGATTACACACCTCACTTAGGGGGAGATTGTTAGAAATATTAAAGTGAGGGGTGTAATATGTAATTACTCAAAGTTGGGGAAATGCTATATAAAGGCATTTCCCCCACATTTCAATGTTAAGCTTTGCATATTTCTAAACTCTTGTGTGTGTTTTCTCTCTTAGCTCTCGGCTCTCTTTCTCTCTACCGTTTACACATACAAACACACACATTAACTCTCAAGCATTGCTTCATCCGTATAATACGGGACCAACACAATGATTTACCATGTAGCTGCTGTTACTAAAATATGACAACCTCATATCTAAACAGCCTTCTTGATTTCTATCATATTTAAAGAAGCAATGGATATAGTCAGGTTTTACCAGCATCTCTATGCTGAATAAATGCTAGTGTCAACATTATGTCTCTTATTTAAGTTTTACGTTCTTCTACTGGAATGCTTTTGTAAATTGTCTTCTTCCTTTTGAGCAACCAAAATGGTTCCCATAAGTCTAAGAAACAATTATCCAAAACTCAGATGAACTACTTAAATATATAGGCATCAACTTATAATTCATCCATCTGCCATTGAATGTAGACTGGATAATTTAAGTTATAAGATTGACAAGCAAAAGACTCTTTCTAGTCAAAATCTCATTCGATGCTTAAGTGACCATAATGTTGTGTTTTAGGTTTGAGGACTTTGTTCATAAAATTAATGTATACCAATTACATTGAATACATATTTTTAGGCCTACCTTTTACCAGATCATTAACAAAGATATCTGGTTTTCTTTAATGTGACACCATGTACAAATGTGTCTTTTATAGAAAACGAATTATGGGTTAAACACATGATCCATTTCATATTTAAACTAATATAGATAAGAAAACTTAACATCTTGTCTTGATCTAAGAAATTTATATCTATATGCCCTTATTGATTCTTAGTTTTCTTCAGGTTAGTTCCGAACACCACTAGGTTTCAGACACAATCCTTTTCTCTAGTAAACATTTTCACAACAACTATCATAAAGATGGAGAATAGAGAATTTCACTAGTGTCATTATTTTTGTTGCAAATATGCCTATTAATGCACGTACGCCATATTGACCGCTGCTGATGATGTATGGGCCTATTGGGTCATACACCGGGGTCTAACCTGACAGCAACTTAAGTTAAGAGACCAAATATGGCAAAAGACAAAAGTTGACATCGCAGGCCGCGATAGCACCGCTAACTCTAAGGGGTTAGCGCCGCTAAGTCCTAGAGGTTAGCGCCGCTACGGCTGCATGTACTTTGTGTCAAATCGCTGACAGGGCGTGTTAGCGCCACTAACTATTTTGAGTTTGCGCCGCTAACTTGTGGTTAGCGCCGCTAAACCCTGCTAGTGCCATTTGTCAAATAACCTCCTAAATCAACCAATGCATGTGGATTTCTTAATCTCGAGGAATGGCCGGTTTGTGAGGTTATGTCCCGAATCTGGAGCCAAAAGAAAGGTGTGGAACTCATAGTTGATTGTGGGCTTTTCTTTTTCTCTCCCTTTTCTCTCTTACATTCATATTGTCTTCTTTGGTGCTACAAGAGGCCAAGAGAAGATTCAAGAGAGTTTTGCTCTCATTGTTGCTGTTCCAGAAGTGGTGTTCATCGTGAAGTACCATGGAGGCTTGCTAGCTCTCGAGGTTAGACGTGTTCCCGGGGTACTAGCCATTAGACGATCCGCGTTTATTCTTGGAGCATCACCACCACGAGACAACAAGTATTCTGGAGCTAAGGAGAAAGGTATAACACCTCTTTCCTTTCCTTGTTGCATTTCTTTACATAGAGTTTGGTCCATTTGTGGGATTTCGGTTTTTATAATTTATATACTTGTACATTGGGCAATTTTTGTTGTACCTTGCTTCCGCTGTGTGCCCACGAAATCCCAACAATTTGTGGCATACTTGAACGGATTATTCACACAAGTGTGATCAAAATCCAACAAGTCATAATCCTTCCTATCAACACTGATGAAGGATTCTATAATCAATCAAATCCAATAAGCAATATTTATATCTTACATTTAGCCTGAGGCTAAATTTTACAAGGATCCCAACCACATGGATCTAAGCGATGTAAATGTTGTTTACTTGGTCAAGTTTGATTATGCTATAGAGCTTTTATATCCAAACCACTTTTGGATCTAAGAATCAATTATTCATGATTGCACTATTACTTATAACGAGCCTTTATGTATGCAATAATATGGATAAGTTTTGATAAATTCATCTCAAAAACAAATTTTCAAAATGTTGCAGTTCTAAGTCATATCCATCGTCATCAAATGTGTATTTAAGCAATAAAATTAGTCAAAAATAACACATAAGCATAGACAAGGATCAAATTTGAAATGAAACTATGAATATGAAAAATCTTTTCATAAAATAGAAGATACAAAATATCCATCATCTTCAAAAGAACATACAATAAGGCAAGTCTTGCCACGCAGGGCATAAAACAAAAGTAATAATTAATCCGGAAATAATGGCGAGACTAACACTCCCAATTCTCTTGTAGAAGAAAATCAACTAAATTTCTTCTTTAGAGATCCGGTTCTTCAAGCTCTTCCTTTTTGCAACGAACAGACGTACACTTTGTAACAAAAATAAATTTGTGACAAACGTGAGTATTATAGCTCGGGTAAACAACCCAACTTATTAAGTCATCAATGTCCATAGACTCAAAACTTGAAGCAAGGTTGGAAACTCCAACTTCTTCTTTTAATGGGATCGATTTCTTCTTCTTGGCTAGAAGTTGTCCCTTAGAACCAAGAACAGGAGTGGATGAGGATGATGTATACTCGGAGATGTTAGATTCTACAACCTTTAACATTCCATGCAATTCATCTATAGATATTTCCTTTCCATGCATATGATAGTCCTTTACAAACTTCTCATATGATGCGAGCAGAGACGGAAGTATGAAGTTCACACTGAGCTCCCTCCCTATAGGAAAACCTAAACTCTCCATCTGGTCCATGTATGATTTCATCTTCAAAACATGGGCACTAACACTCCTGCCTTCCCGCATCTTACAACCGGTTAGACATTTAACACACTCATAATGTTCTTGCCTAACTTGCTGTTGGAATACATCCTTCAGCTTGTTAATCATGTCATACACAGTCATGTGCTCAAATTGCTTTCTCAGTTCTACGCTCATACTTGATAACATGAGACAAGCAACATCGTGCGTATCCCGAACACGCTTTTCATACCCGTATCGGATAGTCCATTCCGCATTGATAGCAGGTGGTTCAAGAAGGGGTTCCTCAAGGATGTGCAACTTAGACTCGGCACGTATGACAATTCTCAATTGCCTAAGCCAGTCAACAAAGTTCACTCCCGTGAGTTTTTCCCTTTCAAGGAACATGTGTAGTGAAAAGTTCGAAGTGGTGTGGTTTTGATTCGACATCCTATATTTAAAGAGAGTACGCTAATTAGTTAGTTTGATTTAATCCTCGTTAAAATAATTACCCATATCGTCTCGAAAAATATTTTAACAAGGGCTAAGAACCATATTTCACTCCAATTCATGACGGGGTTGCCGCGGATCACATCATGGAGCTATTTAGGCCGATAACCATTTTACCGATTGCAATCACTATTGCAACTCTTAGACACTTGCGGGATCCTACGACAACCATCGGTTGTTTGGCATGTTTGATCCTTACTAGCACCAATTCCAAATTAAAATTCTTGGTTGACTCGTGCTAAACTCGACAATCACTGAAGGATTTTAATTTGTAATTGCAAATCGTCCGTCAAGACATACGATGTCAAACCCACCAAAATTGGCTCGTGCTAAGCTCGACAACCAAAATTGTGAATTTGCCACACGCACCTTCCACACAGTTTTATGAGAGTTGGCTCGTGCTAACCTCGACAACCAAAACTCATAAATCTAGATTCGGGGGGTATCGACTTACGGATGGTGCAAGATTTACGTTTTATGAAAAACGGGCTTTTGTTTTCGGATTGGTTACAGATTAACTTGTTTAGTGACAAACCTATTTTCATTAGGTGAGTTAATCTTGTATGTGTGCGCGTGCGAGAGTATTAAACCATTTTTATCAAATCTCTTGTGATTTTATTAATTTCGAAAAATTATCTAGCATGCGAATTCTAAGCAAACCATGCAAGAATAATATAAAATCACATCACACGCATATATTCGAAATAACTTGGTAATCCTTGCCATAAATCCTATGCTTTCTTCCCGTGATCCAAAACGGGTAGAACGTGGTCAAACTAAGGGACGTAAGGTCTTCAATGCGAGCTCCCACTAAACCGCTATCTCCAATGGACTTCACCGGCTTCTATGGACTTGCTTCATCTCCTTCCGACTCCAAATGGTGTGTCTTCATCCAAATTGTACAAAACATACAAATACAAAATTAATGGCATACAAGCCACAATTTTCCTATTTTATCTATTACAATTACACGGATGAATGAAATGACATGCAAGCCACAATATTATTACAAATATATCAATTTTAATAAAATTACAGCCCAATGTGATTAAAAATCACCAAATGCATCCAATCACACAAAGTCAACCACAAGGTCAAAGGCAAGGTTACCAATTTCAAATCAACCACATACAACCAAACATAACAAAATGGTAACAAAATTACCAAAACAAAATCTGGAACAAATTTCCAGAATCACAAAATGCCAAAAATACCCGAGAACCAAAACTGTTTTATTTTTAAAAGAAAAATCCGGTCCAGCGCGCATAGCGCCGCTAACCCTCATGAGTTAGCGCCGCCAAACCGAAGTTAGCACCGCTAACCCCTATTCCCAGAAAACAAAAAGCTTTTGATTCGGGTTTTTCAGGCCACCAAGTGCAAATCTAACATAGAGGTGGCTCTGATACCACTGTTGGGATTTTGTGGGCAATCAGTGGAAGCATGGTACAAGTTTTAAAGCCCAAAGCACAAGTATATAAAGCACAAAAACCGAAATCCCACAAATGGACCAAACTCTATGTAAAGAAATGCAACAAGGAAAGGAAAGAGGTGTTATAACTTTCTCTTTAGCTCCAGAAATGGTGGGTGTTTTGATGGTGATCCTCCAAGAATGAAAACCACGGATTAACGAATGGGATATACCCCGGTAACACGCCAACCTCGAGAGCTAGCTCGCCTCTAGTGATACTTCACTTCGAATATCACCTCTGGAACAACATCCTAACATGACCAATCTTCTGGAAATCTCTCTTGAATAAATCTCTCTTGGCCTTAGTAGCACCAAAGAGTGTGTATGTGTGTTAGAGAGAAAAAGAGTGAGAGAGCCAAAACAAAATGAACTCACTTGCTTTCTCATGGCTCCATATTCGACTATTACCCCCTCAACCGGCCAAGCCTCGAGATAACCATATCCACATGCATTGGCTAGTTTAGGAGGTGCATTTGACAAATGGCACTGGCAGGGTTAGCGGCGCTAACCTGGAGTTAGCGGCACTAACCTGGAGTTAGCGGCGCTAACGCGCCCTGTCAGTGATTTAACACAAAGTACATGCAGCCGTAGCGGCGCTAACATCTAGGACTTAGCGGCGCTAATCCCTAAGAGTTAGCGGCGCTAACGCAGCATGCGATGTCAACTTTTGTCTTTTGCCATATTTGGTCCCTTAACTTAAGTTGCTGTCAGATTAGACCCCGGTGTATGACCCAATAGGCCTATACATCATCAGCAGCGGTCCATATGGCGTACATGCATTAATGAGCATATTTCTAACAAAAGAGCGGCCTCTAGCAAAGCATCGATGCCCCCAAGTCAGTATGGGTTCCGCCTCCTTGCAGAAAACCATAACCTACAAGAACGTAGTGGTCCTATAGATAAGTGATCAAACATCCTTTTGTTCGCGATATCCTTGTGAACACGAGACATGGATTAATATGTCAGTCTCCAGATCGTTTACGATTATGTTTCTCGATCTTGATTGGTGCTGACCAAAATTTAAGGACATATCTGATTCTCAATCAATATTCCTTTGAGCATGGTCATGCTAGTTTTGGTGTCAGCGTCCAATCAACGAGGGGCCCAAGGATATCTCTCATATCAGAGTAACAAATTCCGTTGACTGTACAATCCCATAGCGTGAATCTTATCTTACTTAACTATTCCCTTTATAATAGCCAGTTACGAACTATGTTTTGAAGTAATCAAAGTAAGAATCATTCATGCTATAGCAATTCATACATCTCAGGTCGAAGGACATAATGATATTACCATACCGAGTTACTTGTGACCATGATCCATGAAGTGAACTCAGGTGTGGGTCTTCAAGTCACTTGAAACTCCTTTCAAGCACAGGTTACTATTGCGTTTCATGCATTCAATCCTAGATCAATGCATAACCAACACTTAACCTCAGCCTTAATTCATCACTAGTATTTGACAACGGCTTAATGATCGGATCATTTACGCAATATCCCTTTGTACTCTTTTGTATTCTCTTTATTAAACGAATTGCATAGTGTTTATCAAAGAGATCATACACAAGGTTATCATAGTCGTCATATCCTCAATGTTAATGAAGTGTACAATAGGTTTAATGACACTTATGATTATTAGAGTCGACATACCCTCAATGTAACCGAAGTTCACAATATGGTCACTGAAACTCACGTATATTAGTGTCGACATACCCTTAATGTTACCGAAGTACACAATAGGGTTATTGACACTCATAGGAATTTAAATATCGTATCTACACCACATATTTCTATATTAAAAACTTCGATTAAAATCGACAGTTTATTAGTATAGATTGGCTTGCAGTAAAACTTACTCAAGACAACTCTATTTTCTTCGAACATCAAGAACATACTTAGGTATTTCTTGAATTTTAGAATCCACTTTAGTCCATATTCTCTATTTATATTCGAAGAACAATAATTCCATCAATAGGTTGAAAACAACCCTCAATTAGGACATTATTTTTATTTTAGTATATTTTACTAGGAAGACATAAAGCTCCCACTAGCCCTGACAAGAGTATCTGGCTTATTCTATGCTTTCTAGAAAACTCATTCCTTTGAGTTTCTCGTAAAGCAAGACTACAGCCACAAGATGCAAGTTTTGTCGACTTCAGTCATGGACACAACTTGGATATAATGGATGTGTAAGACCTCGGAACATGCTTCAAACATTTCCTCAACTTAATCCTGTGAAGGATTTAGGTCTTCTTATTTCCATGTGAATTTACTTGTTTCTCCAAAATGACAATAATGTTTCACATAATCCAGACATAATCTGGATATTATAGATATGTAAGAGCCGTGGAAAGTGCCTCAAGAATTTCCTCAACTTAATCCTACAAAGGATACATGTCTCTTACATCCAAGTGAAACAATTTGTCTCCGCAAGGTGACAACAATATTTCATCTTATCCAAGTCATCTTCAACATAGCCACTATAACATGTTTCCTTATAATCAATATGAAACACTTTATCTCTAGTCGGTATTTGAAGTTTACTATGATTGCATATATGTTAGTCCCTTCACCCTTCTTGGATTACACCTTCGGTGTGGGATTAACCCAATCAAGTACTTGGATGCAGCAAATGAGGTAAATCTATATGTACCATCTCCTTCTTATATTCACTAGTGAACTCTGGGTCCCACTAGGTTTCCGTTGAATGGTGACTTCACACTGATTCACCATCAAGCTGCTGTTACTAAAATATGACAACCTCATATCTAAACACCCTTCTTGACTTCCATCAGATTATATAGAAGCAATGGATATTTTTAGGTTTTACTAGCATCTCTATGCTGATTAAATGCTAGTGTCAACATTAGGTCTCTTATTTGACTTTTACGTTCTTCCACTAAAAAGATTTTGGATATTGTCTTCTCTCTTTTGAGCAACCAAACATGGTTCCCATAAAGTTCAAGAGACAACTATCCAAAACTCAGATGAACTACTTAAATTAATATATAAGCATCAACTTAATTTATAATTCATCCATCTCACACTGAATGTAGACTGGATAATTTTAAGTTATGAGATTGACAAGCAAAGGACTCTTTCTAGTCAAAACCTCATTGGATGCTTAGGTGACCATCATCTTAGGTTTTAGATGTTGGAGAATGCCCACTGACGCACGTACGCCAAATGTTTGCTGCCGATGATGTGTGGGCCTATCGGGTCACACGCCAGGGGTTGATCTTGACAACAACCTAAAAGATGAGGGTTAGATAGGATAAATAATGATAGTTGGTTTCCAGGACTAGGTTAGCGACGCTAACCAAGAAGTCGCAAACTCAGCCGCGTTAGTGGCGCTAACCCTAAGTGGTTAGCGGTGCTAAGCTTGGGTGGTTAGCGGCGCTAACCCTGCCTGACAGAAACAACTTTATTCTTTTCACCTCCTCTATCCACCAATGCATGAGAATCTTAATGATTGTCCTTAGGCCGACTTAGGGGAATCCTGGAGGCACCATGGAGATTATAAAAGGACATGCAACTCTCTCATTTGATACTCTTGCACATTTGTGATAATTTACACTTAGAACTTTTGGTAAGTTATCTAAGTAAAAGAGAGAGAGAGAGAGAGCAAGAAGTTCCTGCTGGTTTTTTGGGTTGTTGTTCCAGCATAGTGTCTTCATCAAGAGAAGGACACTTTGGAGTGCTAGTACACTTGGATCACACTGTCTCTTGGGGTGGACTTGGATAGCTCAAGAAGAACGATCAAGCTTGGAGCTTAGCATTCAACAATCCAGAGACATCAAGGGTATAAATCTTCACTCTTTTCTGTTTCTAGATGCAAATCTTTGTTGTAAGCTTGGTACACTTATGGGGTTCACCATGTGGTTTGTTTTTTGTCTTTAAATTTCGATTTTTATACTTGCATGCTTCCGCTGAGCTCAACGACGAACCCCTATAGTGGTATCAGAGCCATCTCTACATTGGTTTTTCTCTTGATGGCCTCAAAATCCGAAAAATGTAATTTTTGGTTCTGTTCAGGATTTAGCGGCGCTAACGTTTCCATCTAAGCAGCGCTAAACCGTCTGTAGCAATCACTATGTCATCTTACATTTGCAGCGCTAAGTCTTAGTTAGCGGCGCTAACTCGTTATAGTTAGCGGCGCTAACCCCTTACTGGCAGAATGCAAGTTTTGCCTTAAATCAATTTTGTTGGATTTTTTGGCATTTTGTACTTTCTGGAATTTTTCTAGAATTTGAGTTGTGATTAGATTAAGTTGTCTTATGTCTTGGTTGGTGTATTTATATGCGGATTAACATTTTGGCATGAAAATGGTTAATTGCATATACTTACATTGTGTATATATGAATATGGAATTTTGACTTGTTTAAGGTTCCTATTGCATATGTACATAGGATTATTAGTGCCTTAAGTGATTAGATAATCTTAACCAAGACATATAAGATTTACATGGTTTTGTGTGGCACACCATGTGTAGTTTTGGATTTCTTGTATGTGGTTGTAATATTTGCATCCGGTAACACTATGAGCCATAAGACCTATGTGATGTGTTTGGTTGATTTAATTAATTCATTTATTCATTTGGTGGTTTGTACCACAATGGTTTGTAATAATTAATTTAATTTATTCGGTTTGTGTATTTAACAGCTTGCATGCCGATTTTCTATTCTTTGTAATTTGTAGTATTAGCTTAGAATAGTAAATTGTGGCTTGCATGCCATTTCATTTTAAATTTGTAAATTGTAAAAGGAGAACCGAAGCAAACAAAAAGGACCATGTAGGGTGTCTTGGCGTACTTGGATCCGGAGGTCAGTAGGAGACGCGATGGATCAAGTGGGAGGAGCACACATCGGGTCATTCGGATTTGTCCTTAGATGACTTAGTCTTGCCCGTTGGCTCACGGGCAAGGCGCATAGGATTGGCTCGTTACCGGATATGTATTAAATGCATGGTTGATTTTATTTTGTATATTTTCTTTCTTGCATGTTTAGGATCTTCGCATGCTAGAAAATTTTTCAAAATAATAAAATCAAAGAGTTTTAATTCGGTTTTCAAACTCCGCGCGCCACATAGACAAGAATTTGTTAAAAGTGTTTTAACCGAAAAACAAAAACCAGTTTTTCAAAAGTAAATCTCACACCACCCGTAATATGACACCGCCCGAATCTAGTGAAATAAGATTGGTCGTCGAGCTCTAGTGGAGATCGGTTTTTTGTAACTGTGTGGAAGGCGCGTGTGGCAACTCAGAAGGTCAGTTGTCGAGCTCTAGCCGAGCCAGCCATTGGACTAGAGTACCACTGTGTATCTTGACGGACGATTTACAATTCCAGGACTTATAACGCATTGGTAGTTGTCGAGCTCTAGCCGAGCTATCAAAGTGGGTTAATAAGGAATTTGTGTAGAGGGATCAAACATGCCGAATGGGTACTATGAGTACCTAGGATCCCGCAAGTGTCTAAGAGTTGTGATCACGGATTGCAATTGGTAAAGAGTTTACCGGCCTAAAATAGCTCTATGATGTGATCCGCGGAAAACCCGTCATGGATTAGGGTATTTTGAGGTTCTTAGCCCTTGTTAATATAATTTTTTTTATAACAAGTGGGTAATTATTTTAACAAGCATTTAATACAACATAATTAACCATTTCGTACTTTGCTTGTAGATGGCATCTACTAGCAACACCAACACCACCAATATGTCACTTCGTCCATTTTTGGAGAAGGAAAAACTCACGGGGCCACAATTTATGGATTGGCATCGGACTTTGCGAATTGTCCTACGCCATGAAATGAAGCTAGAGGTCCTTGAGTCACCTCTTCCGGAACCTCCTGCTACCAACGCGGCAAGGGCCGTCCGAGGGGCATATGAAAAACACCTCAAGGACACTAACGATGTAACTTGCCTTATGCTAACGACCATGAGTCCCGAATTGAAAAGGCAATTCGAGAAAGTGAGTGCGTTTGAGATGTTATCTCAGCTGAAGGACATGTTCCAACAGCGGACACGGCAAGAACTCTATGAGCGCGTCAAGGTCTTCATCGGTTGCCGGATGCAAGAGGGCAGCAATGTTAGCTCCTACGTACTTAAGATGAAAGGGTACATGGATCAGCTAGAGGATTTGGGCTTTCCCATGGGGAAGGAGTTGGCGGTTGATATCTTCCTCCAATCCTTGCCTCCCGCATATGGTCCGTTCATTGTGAACTTCCATATGCATAGTATGGACAAGTCCATTATGGAGCTACATGGCATGCTCAAGACTGCCGAGGGAGAGCTTGCCAAGTAAAAGCCCTCCACCTCCACTACCTTCCTCACCATCAACGAAGGTGGGCACAAGCGGAAACAACCCGCTTCGGGCTCCAAGGGGAAGGGAAAGAAGAAGGCCAAGGCCCAAGGGCCGAAGCCTAAATCTAACCCAACCTTAGAGCCGAAGGGGAAGAAAGTGGCTCCCGCTGCCACCTCTCCGGAAGAGGCAACCTGCTACTTCTGCGGGGAGAAGGGTCACCACCGGCGTAGTTGCCCCAAGTATATGGAGGTGCTCAAGAAGCTACGAGCTAAAGGTGCCGCTGCCTTCGGTACGTACATGATTGAACTCCATAACACTTCTACTTCTAACGCCTGGGTTTTAGACAGCGGGTGTGGTACTCACGTTTGTAATAATGTGTAGGTACTAAGAAGAAGTTGGGACCTGGTTGATGGAGAGCTGGATCTCATCATGGGAAACAAGGCGGTTGCCCCAGTTGAGAAGATTGGGTGTGTGGAGCTCGCCTTTCCTTCCGGCTTATCTATTGTTTTATTAAATGGATCTTTTGCGACCTGCGTGGCAAGAAACATTATTTCTTTATATGCCTTGTATGACGATGGTTTTAACTTTAAATTTGAGAATGGTAGCATTTTATGTTACAAAGATCATGTCTTTTATTTTAAAGCATTTCCATGTCATGGCATATATGAGACAAGCATAAGCTTGCAAAACAATAGATCAATCATGAATGTTGATTCGGGATCCAAAAGTATTTTGGATAAGTTATCTCTATGGCATGGTCGGTTATGCCACATAAACAAGAAACACATCGCCAAGCTCCAAGCGGATGGGATCTTGGAATCATTTGACCATGGGTCTAATGAAGTATGCGAATCTTGTATATTGGGCAAGATGACCAAAACACCCTTCACCGGTGTATGTGAGAGGGCACAAGACTTGTTGGATATCGTTCACACTGATGTGTGTGGTCCGTTCAAGCATGCCACAACAGATCATTCCGGCTACTTCGTTACCTTTATTGATTATTATAGTTGATATGGGTATATCTACTTGGTAAGACAAAAGTTGGATACCTTTGAGGTGTTCAAGACTTATCAAAACGAGGTGGAAAATCAACTAGGGAAAAGGATTAAGATGCTTCGATCTGATAGAGGCGGTGAGTATCTTAGTTCTGAGTTCCGTGAACATCTAAGGGATTGTGGGATAATCTCGCAATTAACCCCTCCTAGGACACAACAATTAAATGGTGTCGCCGAGAGGAGGAACCAGACCTTGTTAGATATGGTTCGGTAAATGATGGTTCGTACGGCGTTCCCGTTACGTTTTGGGGATATGCAAACAAAACGGCCTGAAGAATCCTAAACCTTGTACCAACAAAGAAGGTTAAGAAAACACCGTATGAGATGTGGCATGGAAAGGTTCCATCCATTTCATTTTTGAAGGTCTGGGGTTGTCCTGCCTACATAAGTCGTGAGGTCGAAGACAAATTGGAGCCCAGGGCCGAAAGGTGCTTTTTCATTGGTTATCCTGCTGGGTCTATGGGATATTTGTTTTATAAACCTTCAGAGAACAAGGTATTTGTTGCTCGAAGGGCAATGTTCCTTGAGAGGGAACTGCTATCCAAAGACGTTAGTGGGAGAAGGTTGATCTTGAAGAAATTCAAGAGCCTGCCAATGTAGAACATGATGTTGGGACTAGCTCACAACCTGTAAGGGTTGATTCTCAGCATGATGACGCTTGAGATTATGTAAACCTATTGCCTATTAGAAGATCTGGTAGAAGTCGGCATGAACCAGAGAGATATGGTTTTAACATATCTGAGCGCACCGACATGGTAGTGATCTCTGATGAGCCTACCAAATACCGGGACGCTGTGGTGGGCCCTGAGTCCGCCAAGTGGCTAGAAGTAATGGAATCCGAGATTCAATCCATGTCGGATAATCAAGTCTGGGAATTGGTTGATCCCGTGCCGGGGTTTAAACCCGTAGGGTGCAAGTGGGTCTTCAAGAAGAAGATCGGCATGGATGGTGAGGTAGACACCTTCAAGGCCCGACTGGTGGCTAAGTGTTTCACTCAAACTCATGGTGTAGATTACGAGGAAACCTTTTCCGCGGTGGCTATGATAAAGTCTATCCGGATACTTTTGGCCATTGCCACATTTCATGATTATGAGATTTGGCGAATGGACGTCAAAACCGCGTTCCTTAATGGAACACTTTCAGAGGATGTGTATATGACAAAACCTGAGGGTTTTGTACATCCAGAGTTTCCAGATAATATCTGCAAGCTTAATAAGTCCATTTATGGGCTTAAGCAAGCCTCTCGGAGCTGGAACATGTTCTTTGATGAGAAGGTCAAAGAGTTTGGCTTCTCTAAGAGCAAGGATGAGCCATGCGTTTACATTAGAGCTAGTGGGAGCGTAGTTGTATTCCTAGTTCTTTATGTAGATGATATTCTACTAATAGGGAATGACGTCCCAACTTTGCAAGGGGTAAAATCCTGGCTAGGGAGTTGTTTCTCAATGAAGGACCTTGGGGATGCGGCTTATATTCTTGGGATTAAAATCTATAGAGATAGATCCCGCAGGTTGATCGGATTACTTCTAGCCACCTTGGACGTACATTGAGAAGGTTCTAAAGAGATTTATGGAGGACTCTAAGAAGGGGTTCATACCTATGTCACATGGTTTAGTGTTGAGCAAAGCTCAAAGGCCGAGTTCCCTGAGGAACCGGATGTAATGAGGCGAGTTCCATATGCTTCGGCAATTGGCTCGATCATGTACGCCATGTTATGTACCAGGCCTGATATATCTTGTGCATTGAGTATGACAAGTAGATATCAAGTCAACCCTGGTGAGGCACCCATACTGACTTGGGGGCAGAGATGTCTTACTAGAGGTCGCTCTTTGTCTGTGATGCATTGGGTACGGTGAGTCATGTGCAAGTGGGAGTTTGTTGGAGAATGCCCACTGACGCACGTACGCCAAATGATTGATCCCGATAATGTATGGGCCTATCGGGTCACACGCCAGGGGTTGATCTTGACAACAACCTAAAAGATGAGGGTGAGAAAGGATAAATAATGATAGTTGGTTTCCAGGATTAGGTTAGCGACGCTAACCAAGATGTTGCTAACTCAGCCGCGTTAGCGGCGCTAACCCTAAGTGGTTAGCAGCGCTAAGCTTGGGCGGTTAGTGGCGCTAACCCTGCCTGACAGAAACCACTTTATTCTTTTCACCTCCTCTATCCACCAATGCATGTGTATCTTAATGATTGTCCTTGGGCCGACTTAGGGGAATCCTGGAGGCACCATGGAGATTATAATGGGACATGCAACTCACTCATTTGATACTCTTGCACATTTGTGATAATTTACACTTAGAACTTTTGGTGAGTTGTCTAAGTAAAAGAGAGAGAGAGAGAGCAAGAAGTTCCTGGTGGTTTTTTGGGTTGTTGTTCCAGCATAGTGTCTTCATCAAGAGAAGGAGACTTTGGAGTGCTAGTACACTTGGATCACACTATCTCTTGGGGTGGACTTGGATAGCTCAAGAAGAAGGATCAAGCTTGGAGCTTAGCATTTAACAATCCAGAGACATCAAGGGAATAAATCTTCACTCTTTTCTATTTCTATATGCAAATCTTTGTTGTAGAGCTTGGTACACTTATGTGGTTCACCATGTGGTTTGTTTTTTTGTCTTTAAATTTCAATTTTTATACTTGCATGCTTCCGCTGAGCTCAACCACGAACCCCAACATTAGATTGAGCACTTGGTTCATAAAAATTAATGTATACAAATCACATTGAATACATGTTTTAGGCCTTCCTTTCACCAGATCATCAACATAGATATCCGGTTTTCAACAATGTGACACCATATACAAATGTGTCTTTTAGAAAACGAATTATGTGTTAAACCCATAACCCTTTTCCATGTTTAAACCAATATAGATAAGAAATCTTAGCATCTTGTCTGGATCTAAGAATTGGTATCTATATGCCCTTACTGATTCTTAGTTTTCCTTAAGTTAGTTCCGAACACCACTAGGTTTCAAACACAAACCTTTTGTCTAGTTAAACATTCTCCCAACAACTATCATAAAGATGGTGATGGAGAATTTCACTATTGTCACTCTATGTGGCATACTTGAACGGATTATCCACACAAGTGTTATAAAAATCCAACAAGTTTCAATCCTTCCATCAATACTGGCGAAGGATTTCATAATCACCCAAGTCCAATATACAAGATTTATATCTTTCATTTAGCCTGAGGCTAAACTTTTACAAAGATCCTAACAACATTGATCTAAACGATGCAAATGTTGTTTACTTAGTCAAGGTTGATTATGCCATAGAGCTAATGTATCCAAACCACTTTTGGATCTAAGAATCAATTATTCATGATTGCTTTATTACTTATAACAAGTCTTTATGTATGCTATGATATGGATAAGTTTTGATAAAAACATCTCAAAAACAATTTTTTTAAAATTGTTTCAATTTCAAGCCATATCCATCGTCATCAAAATGTGTATTTGAGCACCATAAATGGTGAAAAATAACACATAAGCATTGACATTGATCAAATTTGAAATGAAGCTATCAATATGAAAAATCTTTACATCAAAATACAAGATTCAAAATACATCCATCATCTTCAAAAGAACATACAATAAAGCAAGTCTTGCCACGCAGGGCATAAAAACAAAAGTAATAATCAATCCGGAAATAATGGCGAGACTAACACTCCCAATACTCTTGCAGAGGACAATCAACAGGGTTTCCTCTTCAGGGATCCGGTTCTTCAAGTTCTTCCTGCTTGCAACGAACAGACCTACACTTTGTAACAAAATAAATTTGTGACAAACGTGAGTCTTATAGCTCGGGTAAACAACCCAGCTTATTAAGGAATAGCAATGAAGTATAATCATGAATGTACCTCAAGTAGGAAAATTAACTCTCTCTTTTCTGAGAAGTTTTATATCCTCTCGGCACGAAGGGCAGGCATGACGGCCCCAATCCCCAAATCTTCCGCAGAAGTTGCAAACCACCCCTTGTTGAGTTTCCTTAGGCACATCATCAATCTTCATAGACTCAAAACTTGAAGTAAGCTTGGATACTCCAACTTATTCTTTTGATGGGATCGATTTCTTCTTCTTCACTAAATGTTGTTCCTTAAAACCAAGAACGGGAGTGGATGAGGTTGATTCATGCTTGGACATGTTAGATTCAATGTTTTTCAACATTCCATGCAATTCATCTATAGATATTTCTTTTCCATGCATATGATAGTCCTTTACAAACTTTTCATATGAAGTGGGCAGAGACTGAAGTATGAAATTCACACTGAGCTCCCACCCTATAGGAAATCATAACCTCTCCATTTGGTCCATGTATGATTTCATCTTCAAAACATTGGCACTTAAACTCCCGCCTTCCCGCATCTTACAACAGGCTAGACGTTTAACACACTCATAGTGTTCTTGCCTAACTTGATGTTGGAATGTATCCTTCAGCTTGTTAATCATGTCATACACAGTCATGTGCTCAAATTGCTTTCGCAGTACCAAGCTCATACTTGATAACATGAGACAAGCAACATCGTGCATATCCCGAACAAGATTTTCATACGCGTATCGGATGGTCCATGCCGCATCGATAGTAGGTGGTTCAGGAAGGGGTTCCTCAAGGATGTGCAACTTAGACTCGGCACGTAGGACAATCCTTAATTGCCTAAGCCAGTCAACAAAGTTCACTCCCGTGAGTTTCTCCCTTTGTAGGAACATACGAAGTGAAAAGTTCAACGTGGTGCGGTAATGATTCGACATCCTATATTAAATAGAGTACACGAATTAGTTAGTTGATTTAAATCCTTGTTAAAATAATTACTCATATCGTCTCGAAAAAAAAATTTTTTAACAAGGGCTAAGTACCATATTTCACTCCAATTCATGAGGGGTTTGCCACGGATCACTTCATGGAGCTATTTAGGCCTATAACCATTTTACCGATTGCAATCTCTATTGCAACTCTTAGACACTTGCGGGATCCTACGACAACCATCGGTCATTTGGCATGTTTGATCCCTACTTGCACCAATTTCAAATAAAAATTCTTGATTGACTCGTGCTAAGCTCGACAATCACACAAGGATATTAATTTGCAAGTGTAAATCGTCCGCAAGACATACAATGTCAAACCCACCAAAATTGGCTCGTGCTAAGCTCGACAACCAAAAATGTGAATTTGCCATACTCACCTTCTACACAGTTTTATGAGACTTAGCTCGTGCTATTCTCGACAATCAAAACTCATAAATCTAGATTCGGGTGGTATCCACTTACGGATGGTGCAAGATTTACGTTTTATGGAAAAACGGGCTTTTGTTTCCGGCTTGGTTACAGATTAACTTGTTTAGTGACAAAACCTATTTCCACTAGGTGAGTTAATTTTGTATGTGAGCGCGCGCGAGAGTTGTAAACCATTTTTTATCAAATCTCTTGTGATTTTATTAATTTTGAAAAATTATCTAGCATGCGAATCCTAAGCAAACCATGCAAGATATAAAATCACATCACACGAATATAAACGAAATTGGTAACCCTTGCCAAAATCCTATGCGTTCTTCCCGTGAGCCAAAACGGGAAAAACGTGGTCAATCTAAGGGACAAAAGTCTTCCGATGCAAGCTTCCACTAGACCCCCATCTCCAATAGACTTCACCAGCTTCTATGGTCATGCTCCATCTCCTTTTGACTCCTTTTGTGTGTCTTCATCCAAATTGTATAATACATACAAATAGAAAATAAATGGCATACAAGCCACAATTTTTCCTATTTTATATATTACAAATTACATGGATTAATGAAATGGCATGCAAGCAACAATATTATTACAAACAAATTTGAATTAATAAATATTACAGCCCATATGTGATATAAAATCACCAAATGCATCCAAACACACAAAGTCAACCACAAGGTCAAAAGGCAAGGTTTACTGATTTCAAATCAACCACATACAACCAAACATACATAATGGTAACAAAATTACCAAATAATAATCTGGAACAAATTTCCAGAAACTCAAAATGCCAAAAAATTCCCGAGACCAAAACTGTATTTAACTTGAAACCAAAATCTGTAACAGCGCGTTAGCGCCGCTAAGTTTTAAGAGTTAGCGCCGCTAAAACTAGGTTAGTGCCGCTAACCCGGTTCGAACAGAAAACAAATATTTCGATTCAGGGATTTTTCAGGCCATCATGTGCAAATCTAACATAGAGGTGGCTCTGATAGCACTGTTGGGATTTCGTGGGCAAGCAGCGGAAGCAAAGTAAAGAAACAAAGCCCAATATACAACACATCAATGCCCAAAACAAGAAATCTCCTTTTGACTCCTTTTCTAGAACCCACACATGAAACTCTCTCTAAGTCTCTATAAGCCCTTAAGAGTGTTTTTGTGAAGAATAGACAAAAATCCCAATAGAGACTCAAGAGAGGGGTATATAAAGACCTCCCCATGTCCCCTGATCTCCTCATTGCCGGCCAAAGATCCAATTAGATGTTACACATATATTAGCCAGCTTTGGAGGTGATTTGACAAAAACACATGCAGCCGTAGCGGCGCTAACCCCTTAAAGTTATCGGTGCTAACGCAGCCTGTCAGTGATATGACACAAAGTACATGCAGCCTTAGCGGCGCTAATCGTTAAGGTTTAGCGGCGCTAACGCGGCCTGCGATGTCAACTTTTGTCTTTTGTCAATTTTGGTCCCTTTATATTAGTTGCTGTCAGGTTTGACCCCGGTGTATTGTTGGGATTTCGTGGGCTAGCAGCGGAAGCAAAGTACAAGAAAACTAGCCCAAAGTACAAGCCATCAAAGCATAAAAACAAGAAATCCCAAAAGAGGACCAAAATCTCTGTAAAGAAATGCAACATGCAAAGGGGAAAGAGGGATATACCTTTCTCCTTAGCTCCAGAAATCTTCTTTTCTCGTGGTGGTGATGCTCCAAGAACGAAACACGGATCAACTATTGAAGTATACCCCGGTAACACGCCAACCTCAAGTGCTAGCAAGCCTCCATGGTACTTCAACTTGAATACCACTTCTGGAACAACCACTACATGAGACCAAATCTGGATTTCTCTCTTCAAATCTCCCACTTAGTAAAATCTTGCACTAAAGAGAGAGTTTGTGTGTGTGTTTCCAAGAGAGAAAAAGAGAGAGGCATAAGAATAAATAAATCCAACTCTCTCCTATGTCTCCAGATGCTTCTTAACCCCACAAGACCGGCCAAAGAGGTGTCTCACATGTCCCCTTTGCATTGGCCAACATGGGAGGTGATTTGACAAAAACCACATGCAGCCGTAGCGGCGCTAACGCGGTCTGCCAGTGATATGACAGAAAGCACATGCAGCCTTAGCGGCGCTAAACCCTTAATGTTAGCGGCGCTATCGCGGCCTGCGTTGTCAACTTTTGTCTTTTGCCATATTTGGTCCCTTTACTTTAGTTGCTGTCAGGTTAGTCCCCGGTGTCTGACCCAATAGGCCCATACATCATCAGCAGAGGACTATATGGCGTACGTGCATTAGTTGGCATTTTCTAACATGTATGACCCAATAAGCCCATACATCATCAGCAGCGGTCTAGATGGCGTACGTGCATTAGTGGGCATTTTCTAACAAAATCTTGTCCCTACCCTTAGTCTTTGTGAACAGAGTGGTAACAGTCTTTCCTTTTGAGTAGGCTTTACCAACCAAATATTCAGATAAGACATCATACCATGCACGTGGAGCTTGCTTTAACCCGTACAAGGCCTTATCTAAGATATAGACATGATTTGGATGTTTTGAATTGATGAAACCCTCAGGTTGAGAGACATATACTTCTTCTTTGAGAACACCGTTAAGAAAAGCTGTCTACACATCCATCTGAAATACTCGGAAGCTTCTGGAGGCTGCATATGCAAGAAAGAGTCTGATAGCTTCAATACGAGCAACGGGGGAAAATGTTTCATAATAGTCAATGCACTCTTGCTGATTGTAGCCTTTAGCAACCTACCGAGCTATGTTTCGAATGACCACTCCATCCGAATCCCTCTTGTTCTTGAACACCCACTTAGATCCGACAACAGATTTGCCATATGGACGAGGAACTAATCTCCAGACTTTGAGACGATCGAATTGGTGTTGTTCTTCCTGCATTACTATTACCCAATCCGGGTCATCTAATGCTTTAGAAGTCTTGGTGGGTTCAATGATGCTTAGAAAACTCGAAAATTGACATTCGTTTGCTGTAGCTGCTCGTGTTTGAACGCCAACTGAAGGATTTCCTATGATGTTATCCTCAGAGTGATGTGTGGTCCACTTTATCTCGTAGGAAGTAGAAGATGAAGGAATAAGATCTTGTAAGTGTCGTGCGTCCTCTTAATCTTTACGGGAGAAATGTGGGTCTGAATCAAACACAAGAGGACTCTCTGGGTCAGGAATCTGAGAAGTTACAGGGGGACGAGTGACATAAATAGATGTAGAATCCTCAGCATTTAGATCTGCAAATGGATTCGTCTCAGTGACCGTAGGAGCCGTTATAGTAACCCTTGTTTTTATTGTTGTGTTGTTCCCGTTGTCAGTTAAAACATGAGTAGATTCAGATCTAAATAAATCAAACATAAAATCAAGATGAGTATTAGAACAGGACTGATTGTTTGATTCTTTGTTTTTAAGCACCGGTCCTGAACTGGTATGTTCAGAAGATGGTATGTCCTGAACGGTTTAGAGTTTTCTATTGATTTAGGTGAAAAATTTGTAACATTCAATATGTCATCAAATGTTACATTGATACTTTCAACGATGCTCTTTCTTCGTTTATTTAAAACTTGGTAGGCTTTGGACTCAGTAGAATAACCTAGGAAAATAGCTTCATCAGCTTTGGGAGAAAATCTTCCTAGATTATCCTTGTCATTAAGCACAAAGCACCTATTACCAAAAACATGAAAGTATTTGATATTAGGAACTATGTCATTGGCCAGTTCGTATGGAGTTTTATTAAAGCGTTTGTTAATAAAAGAGCGGTTCTGCGTAAAGTAGGCTGTGCTGATTGCTTCAACCCAAAAGGAAGGTGGGAGCCCGTGTTAGTCTAGATTTGTTTACATTCCATCAGCGCTGATGTTTTCAAAGAAGATTTCAGCAAAAAAAGCTATCTGAAGATTTGCCTCATCAACTTAAATAATGTTCATCTGAAGGGCTGAAAGTTTCATCACTGAAACTTTCAGTCAAGGTTTACGTCAGGATCGGATATTACCAAATATCAATAACAAGAATTACCTTTTAGAATTAAATCAGAGTTGTTTAAAGATAATCTTTCAGTTTGATCACAATCAACTAAGAAGTTGCGGAATCACACTTAATTGATGTTTAAGGTTTTATCACAAGAACAATTCAACAATCAACACAAGAAAATACTTTCAAACTCAAGATGCTTATTAATAACCAATGATGATTACAATATTCACCAACACCTCTAATCTAACCCTTTTGTTAGACGAAGAACACAACTTGTTCTTAGGTTTCTATGAATCTTAGAGATCAACACACTTTTAGAAAAACAAATTAACAATAAAATATGAATGCGTAGAATTCCCTTATAAAACAATATTCTAGTTCTAGTATATATAGGCTCTTGATCCTCCTTGAATAAATGACAGTTAGGCAATCTTCTATCTTCCGAGATAATCTTGATAATCTTCAAGCTTGATAGAGATATACTTCAAATCCACAAATATAGCATTTTCCATTAATAGCTCAACAGCAACTGTTTGTTGAATAAACAGTTCTGAATTTCTTCTAACAGTCTTCATTTCAAGGTCTTCTAACAGTTGTGTATAACTGAACTAACAGTTCTGATCTTTTGTACTAACAGTTGTAAAACTTGCAACAACTGTTAGCTACAACTGTTTTCACTGATTACTCTAACAGTTTTACTTTGCATGTACAAACGTTTCAATGACTTAGCAAATTTCCCAACAATCTCCCCCTAACTTAAATTATTGAACAATACATTTAAGTTGTTTGTTTTATAGGGTTCAACCACAGAAAAATCAACATAATCAAAGAAAACATTTACATTAAATATGCAGAGTCAAATTGTTACAATCAAAACATAAATAGAAAATTACTTTTGATTTGACTGTAAGAACTCCAACCTTTCCTTTAGCCTTTTTATCAGATCATCCTTCATATCAGTAGGTCCAAAGAACTTTGCACTTAACATGTTCAGTAGCTTTGTTTTACCATGATCAACGAATTCAAAATCAAACCACTGAGTTTGTGCATTTCCCATCACCATATGATAAACTCTTGCCTTATCATATACTTTCACATAACTTATTGGGAAGGATTTGTCACTTATCAAAATGGGCATTATCTCCAGTGGATTGCAAATACTCCTTAGATGCCTCATCAACACTCTCACCTCAATCTCTGTCGCATCTTCATAATGGCTTACTCCATAAGCATACATATCTTGAATATCCCTTCTTGTCATGCTACCCCTCAGATGTAAGAAGCTGGAATAACTTTCAATTGGTTCCTCTTCTCTGACAATAGTAACTCCTTTCTTTCCAGTTTCCCATCTTAATAGTTCAAATCTCCACTCAGTAATGTGGGATTTCTGGCCTAGCTGCTCTGCCACTAATTTTTCAATTCTTTCTTCAACCTCTACCCTAAGTCTATCATGAAGAATGGTTTGTACCATACCTGCTTTTGTTGCATCTTCAGATGTTTGAACTGATTTGGATTTTTCAGGTTGTTGTGGCTGGGTTGTTTGTTTTATCTTCTCAACTATTGGTTTGGGAGGTGGAACTGTTTTCTTCCTTTCAACTCCCTTTCTTTTTACTCCCTTACCAGGTGTCTTAGCACTTTCTTCTTCCTCGGTCTCCTTAGTAAAATCAGCAGCTAGCTTTTGAGCTAACTCAAGGCCTTTCTTCTCTTGCTGTTCAAACTCAACAACCATCCTTTGAGCTAACTCATGGTCACGCTCCTCTTGCTGCTCTTTTGTAACTTTTAGCTTGGAAAGTTCCACAACAATCTCCTTACCCTTACCTTGCATAGAAGGAATCTTCTTTTCCACTGCTTTTTCAGTAATATTGATTCCTTTGAATCCTGACTTTGGTGCAATAGGTTCCATCTTTGAAGATTTACCATCCAGCCATTCATCTTCAATATTTTGTTTCATTTGAAATGCACTGCAGTTTAGAGTTTCAGCATACACAGCAATCAAATGATCTTGCTTCACTTTTGACCAAGATCCGAATACTTCAGTAGTTGGGTAGTCCCCAGACATAATCATTTGATTAATCAGAACTCTATCAACTGCTGACAATTTTTCTACAACTATTTGAGCACTTGGTGCAACTGTTTTCTCTGGAATCTCAGCAACTGTCTGTACACTCTCTTCAACTGTTGGATGATTTGGCAAAACTGTTTTCTCCCCCTTTTTGATTGGAACAGTTGGAGGGGGTCTAGCACCAGCAGTTTACTGTTTCAACACTTGATCATGAAACTGTATCAGAGCATTAGCCTTTTTCAAACTCTCTGTCAAAAATCTTATTTGATTGTCTTGCTTAATAATAAGCTCATTGTGTTTTGCCAAAAGCTTATCTTGTAAAGAATTTCTCTTCTTTAAATGCATGTATGCCCCGAAGAATGGTACAAAATTGGTATCTGTCAAAGCCTTTTGTTTCATACTAGCCTCAATGTCAGGGAGTGTTGCCACTGTGAACATATCACTGGCAGAAATAACTGGTGGTTCACTCCTAGAAGATTCAACACCAGTACCCCTCTGTTCTTGGTACTGGGGATTTCCAGAAGATGTTGGAACAGCTTCTGTTGCCGTGGCTGAGGTCTTAAAGATGTTGACACTTTCCTGCTCACCCCTTCCGGATGAAACATTAGTGTCAGCCTCAAACACCACATGATCACTCTCCCCTGGGGTGATAACCTCCTCAGTGTGCCTGGGAGACAAAACAATGGGTTCCCTTCGGATATTCTGCATAGGAGAATGCTCCTGTGCAGGGCTTACAGCTTGGGCATTAGGTACTGTGGTGGAAGGAGCACCAGCAGTTCTCTTTTTTTTTTAAAGTTATTAGAGTGGGGGCTTTTGTTGTAGCTTGAAGCAAAGTAGCAGATTGAGTTGTTTGAGTATCGTGAGATGGGGGTTCCAGAGTTGGGGGTTTAGCAATGATGTGGGCCTCTTGCTCAACTCTGGCAGCTCTGTTTCTTGACATAAACTCCACCATTGCAGAGAGTGGTGGAGTTATGGCACCAGAAAAATTCTTGCCATTTATCAACAGTTTGCTCAATGTGGAGGCCACATGAGCAGAGGGAATCAGTACCCTCCTTTGCATTTTAAGATTTGGCAATAAAGAATTTAGTAAAAACAGCACAAATCGTGGATACATCAAAAAGAGACCGTTTTTAGTCCCAAGATGTTTTACCATGCCATCAAATATCATTTTAGAAAAGTTAAAAGAACGGTTATTGGCCAAAGAAATTAAGGCCAGAGCAATGTTGCTCCCAAATTCATTCCAGCCAGTTCTTTTAGGGCTTGTGAATTGTTGGAGAGTGTGAATCAAATACTTCCAGTGCGAACAGAATTGCCCTTTATAAAAGGTACCCTTTCCCCTAGGGCCCTCATATCCCAGCTTAACAAGCTCAGCATGCAGATATTCCAAAGAAACAGAATCAGAATATTCACCTTCGAGATCATCAAGTTGAAGGTATTGTCTTATGATACTCTCAGAGATAGATACATCATTAGCATCAACCTTGGAGTCAATCCATTTCACTCCATCTTCTTCTCTCAGAGAAGCATTCTTCCAGAACTAATCGATATGCGCAGTATAAATGGTGGAATTGAAGATCAAAGCATAACATAGGTTGGAAAGTAAAACATAGTCAATCACAACGTGAAAGACACTGATATCATCGGGTTTCAACAGAAAAGCAAGCATGTTGTGTTCCTTAACGAATGGAAGGGGAGCCATGGCGATTTGCGAGTGAGTTTCTAGGGTTTTAGCGTTTCAAAGGAGTTCAGTAAGCGTAAAGAAAACTGTGAGGAGGGAATGGTTTATATATGTTACGCATATTCAATGTAGTTCAAATTCCCTCAGAGTCCCTGCAAAGACTAAAATACTCTGAAAGAAACTAACAGTTAAAACAGAAAGAACTAATAGTTGAGAACTGTTTTCTTAATAAACTACAACTGTTACTGAAAAGAAATACTCCCCCTTGAATGACCATGCAGTTTGCCTAATAGATGTGGACTCCATGTACTAACAGTTGAAGACTGTTACTTGCATTATGTGTAGCTTTTCTCTTGAACACTTACACAAACAGTTGTTAGACAGAATACTAACAGTTTCAAACTGTTAGACAGAGAAAACACAAGAAAACACAATCACATATGTGGTTCTAAGCTATTCTAAGTTAATCATTCCAATATTTGAGATCAGAAAGTTGAATCTGCTTACATCAAATGCTTTTGTGAACAGATCAGCTAACTGATCATCAGTGTAGACTTTCATAACCTGGATTAACCGTTTCTCATTGCAATCTCTTATAAATTGAAACCTTATCTCTATGTGCTTTGTTTTAGAATGCTTGACATGGTTGTTAACAATACTAATAGCACTTGTGTTATCAACATAGATAGGTGTTTTCAAGAAAGTCATACCATAATCCAGAAGCTGATTTTGGATCAACAAAACTTGTGAACAACAACTTGATGCATCAACATATTCAGCCTCAGCTGTTGAAGTGGAAACTGTTATTTGTTTCTTGCACTGCCATGATACTAACCTGGAGCCAAAGAACTGACATCCTCTGGAAGTTGATTTCCTACCTCTACAGCTCCCTTACCAGTGATTCTTCCTCCCTTAGCATTTCCTCCGAATGCTACATGTCCTCCATTAATTCTTCTGAAATCCTTCAAGCAGTGTGGATTTCCAGTCATGTGCCTTGAGCATCCACTATCCACATGCCAAATTTCTCCGTGATTGGCCCTATGAATGCTCTTTGTGTCTTCTGATTCTGGTGAATTCAGCTTAATGGAGGAGTCAGTCAAGGCCATCAGTGCCTTGTTGTGAGTAGCTTCCTCTGCTTGATCACTCCAATCATACCCATAGCCATCCTGTGAGACCAATGCTGATGAGGTTTGATTGGTTCTTTGTCCTTCACTCTGAACTTGTCCACCAGATCTGCATTCCCTGTCAAAGTGACCAGGTTGTTGACATTTCAAGCATTTAACTTTGGATTTGTCAAATCCAGCCTGACCATTTGCCCTGAAGTTCATGTTTTGTCTGCCATTTAATGAATCTTTTTTCTCTGACAGTTAACATGGCCATTTGCCACTTGAGTTCCATCTCCTCAAGATCATCAGGATGCACTTGTTCAAGATCCTCATTGGTAAGGGTTGAATTAGCATGGCTAGCAAGAAATGCTTCAAGCACTGCATCAGGGGTGTTCACATCTAACCCAACAGCAGAACTGGTACCTGTACATACATCAACAGAATTAGATAAAGAATGGTTTGAGTCCATACCTGAGGATGAAAGCAGAGCAACATTGTGACTAGGGATTATAGACTTTCTTTTTCCCTCTATCTCTCCCTCAAACACAACAAAACTGTTGTATAGATCATCTAATTCTATATCTTCCAATGAGTCTTTAGTCCTCCATTGTGCAGCATTGACGGTCCATTCTTCACCCAAGGACCTAAAGAACTTTCTATTGATCTCATCTGTTGCACTCTCAAGTTGACTAACCAGCTTATAAAACCTATCAAAAAGTTGGGTTAAACTTTCATTCTTCCCACTTGAAAAGTTTTCATAAGCCTGTTTAAGAAGGCCTCTTTGGTTCCTTTTGGAGGAAGCATTCCCTGCAAATCTCTTTTATAAGGCAACCCAAAGTTCGTGTGCATCTTCAAACTTCTTGAACTGATGCTGATATTCGTTGGGAATAGAAATCTGAAGGATGCTGAGGGCTTTCATCTCAATCATCCTTTATCTTCTCAGCATCTGTTCTTGGTGGTGATTTCTTCTTTGGTTTTCCTGTTTCATCTAAATCAACAGCAGTAATGGGGTCCTTTTCTATGACTTCGCAAACAGCATAGTCCATTAATTGGACATGCAGCTTGATTCTTAGCTTCCACATCTCAAACTCAGTTAGTTTGAGCATGGGAACTCTAATGTTTGACCCAGATCCAATGTTATCAGAAGATCCAACAGACTCCATTGCAGTAATATGAATGAAACACACGACAAGATTTAGACAAACTTTAAATAACAAAACACAGCAGATATATGAAAAACCTTCAAATAGTGATCAAAGGAGCCTTAATGAAAAGGCTCTGATACCACTTGTCAGGATCGGATATTACCAAATATCAATAACAAGAATTACCTTTTAGAATTAAATCAGAGTTGTTTAAAGATAATCTTTCAATTTGATCACAATTAACTAAGAAGTTGCGGAATCACACTTAATTGATGTTTAAGGTTTTTTCACAAGAATAATTCAACAATCAACACAAGAAAATACTTTCAAACTCAAGATGTTTATTAATAACCAATAATGATTACAATATTCACCAACACCTCTAATCTAACCCTTTTGTTAGACGAAGAACACAACTTGTTCTTAGGTTTCTATGAAACTTAGAGATCAACACACTTTTAAAAAAACAAATTAACAATAAAATATGGATGCGTAGAATTGCCTTATAAAACAATATTCTAGTTCTAGTATATATAGGCTCTTGATCCTCCTTGAACAGTTGACAGTTAGGCAATCTTCTATCTTCCAAGATAATCTTGATAATCTTCAAGCTTGATAGAGATATACTTCAAATCCACAAAGATAGCATTTTCCATTAATAGCTAAACAGCAACTGTTTGTTGAATAAACAGTTCTGAATTTCTTCTAATAGTCTTCATTTTAAGGTCTTCTAACAGTTGTGTATAACTGAACTAACAGTTATGATCTTTTGTACTAACAGTTGTAAAACTTGCAACAACTGTTAGCTACAACTGTTTTCACAGATTACTCTAACAGTTTTACTTTGCATGTCCAACAGTTTCAATGACTTAGCAAATTTACCAACAGTTTACTGAAGTTTTTCTTCAACAAACGGTCCCCTCGATGACGTCATCAACTGTCTCTTTCAAGATGGTTTTGCATGAGTAAATCTGTTACTTATCAGTCTACAAGATTGTGACGTGTGTCACTATTTCAATGGCTAGGATTGATAAGGGAAATGTTATATATACTCTTCTCTTTGTTGAGAAGAGTGGCTTGCAAAAATCTGTATGTTCAGTTAGCAAGAGCTTTGTGCGTCTGTTTACTCTCAAGTTTGTCCTTGAGTTTTTCATTGAATTTAAGAAGTATGTTCTTCTTAAATTCATGTCTGTAAGTTTTTTATATCAATATTAACAACCTTAGACATTTCTCTCTGTTCTTATAATTACTATTTCCGCACTTAATATTTCTTTAAGTTAGTATTATTCACAATTTGGGAACAACAATTCGTATCAGAGCAGGTACAAATTCTTCTATAATTTGAGTTCTGCTGAGATGTCTAAAGTTGATTATAATGACAATGGGTCTTCTGGTAAACCACCAAAGTTCTCTTCCGAAAACTTTTCCAGCTGGAAGGGAAGAATGCTTCTTTATCTTGAGAACTTGGATACTATGTCTCTATCTGTTCTAGGAAATGGTCCTATTATTCCAAAAACCATTTCGCTTATTAGTGGAGAAGGTGAATTACTGGAATCTCTTCCAAAACTGAGAAACCTGTGGACTGATGAAGACAGAAGACAGGTAAACTTGGATGCTAAGATTCGAAACAACATTGCAATATCAATTCCCAATGATATCTATCATACCATCACCAATCTGAAAAATGCAAAGGATATATGGGAAACCTTGTGCATAGCGTATGAAGGAACTGAAGAGGTGAAGGAGAACAAAAGGACGAATGTCATCAGGAAGTACGAAAGTTTTTGTGCTAAAGAATCTGAGACTCTCACTGAAGTTTATACCAGGTTTACCTGTTTGCTGAATGATATGCTAGAGGCTGGTGTTCAGAGAGAGAAGATTCAGATTCTCAACACCTGGATGCTCTCCCCAGTGAATGGGACACTATGTGTCTCGTTCTCAGGACCAACAACAAGCTGAAAAAATTGGATATGAGAAAGCTGTATGGCATACGACTGACTGATGAGCAAACTAGAGCTCAGAAACTGGAGCTTAAGAGATCAGCTAAGAAGAGCTTAGCTTTTGTGGCAGAAACTGAAGTACCAACTCAAAAATTCTCTAATAATTTTGACACGGAGACAGAGAATGACTGGGAAGCTGAAGGTGAAGAAGGTCATCCAGATTTCAAGGTTGAGCGAGCCTTCATAATGAAGAACTTCAGCAAGTTCTTAAAATTCAAGGCTAAAACTAATGATCAAGGGTCAGGAAGTTTCAAATCCACTGCTGATAAATCAAAGTTGGAATGCTACAAATGTGGTAGACTTGGTCACTTTGCTGCTAATTGTGTTGTCAAAACCTCATCAAAGGGTTATCCATCAAAGGCTGACAAGTACAAGTCTAAGTACAAAGCACTGAAGCTGAAAAATCAAAGTTCCACTGAAAAGAAGAAAGAGAAGGCAATGATAGCTGGAGAATTGAATTTGACTGACTTTGAAACGTCTGATGATGATCAAGAGTCTGAAAAAGCAATGTTTGCTGAAGAATTCTCAGGGTGTGCTAAGCCCTATATGTGTGTGATGGCTACTGAGAGCCAGTTCAAGAAAGACCTAGCTACTGCTGAATGGTCGAGTTCAGCTGAAGGATGGAATTCCTTTATGATGTATAAGGTATCAAACTTTCAGAACTATGAGTCTAATGAGAAAAATGATATGTTTGCTTATTTGGTGTCTGATTTAATTTCTGCACACGATGAACAAAACAAAACCAAGAAAATATTTTCTGATCAACAGAACCTAATTCAGAAAACTAAAACTGAGAATGATATTCTTGTTCAAGAGTCATGTTCCTTGAAATGTCATCTAGAGTTGTTAGCAAATGAACTAAAAATGACTAAAGCTGAGCTCTCTTTAACAAATGATAAACTCCAAGATCGTCAGTCTATCATTGATCTCTGACTCAGTCCTAATAAACTTGCTTTTGAGAGTATCAATCATCAAATGATCATTCAGAGAGAAAGAGTTGGGTTAGGAAAAATCAAAGAAGCTTCCTCGTTTAGCAAAAAGTGTAAAACTGTCGATGAAATGTTTTTCAGTGAGTTCACACGTGAAAACATAGGAAACTCATATATGCTATATAAAAGATTTACTAAGGCAGCCAGTGAAGTTCCTGAGTTCAATGAGGAAACAAATTCTGAAATTAGAAACATACAGTTGTCTTCCGATAACTTGTATGAAAATCAGAATAATTCTCAGCAAAAATTTTCCCATCCCACTGAATCTGAACTTACGGTGATCACTGAACCTGAATTGATTACTTCAAATGAACCTGAACCCATAGCCTTCACCAAAACTGAATCCACTTCAGTTCACGTCATCATTGAACCTCTGATAGCTAAAGTTTCACTTGATCCCAATTCTTCAAAACATAGTCAGAAGTTCAAAAGATCAAAAACACAAAGTGCTCAGTATGAAAAGCCAAAATCTAAAAGGTTGAGCAAAATTCAAAATTTTGAATCTACACTGAAGATAATGATGAATCGGTTAAAAGAGTTAACTAGATCCAATTCTCAATAAGATAGCACCAAACATCAAAAGGATACCAAATCTACACGAAAATGTTATAAATGTGGTATTAGAGGTCATGAAGCCAAAACATGTGAGTCTTCTGTTGCTACTTGTTGCATTTCATCTGAGCCCATGAGCAGGTGGGTTCACAAAATGGCCTAATTCTTTGTTAACTTGTGCAGGGAGGTCAAGGAAATAACACCTGGTACCTTGACAGTGGATGCTCACGTCACATGACTGGTAAGAAATCTTTACTACCAAAAGTTACTCCAGTTGATGGTCCACAAGTTATGTTTGGTGGAGGAAAATGTGGAAAAACAGATGCCTACGGTCAATTGAAGAAAGGTGTTATTCACATCAAGAATATCGCTCATGTCACCGGACTTGAGCATATTCTGATAAGCATAAGTCAAATTTGCGATGCAGATTATTCCGTTCTTTTCAAGAAATACAAGTGTTCTATCAGAAACAAAGAAGGCACTGAAGTTCTTCAAGCCAAGAGAATAGATAACATGTATGTTCTCGATTTCAATTCAGTTACTTCTCCTTCAGATGTATGCTTTATCTCACAGTCAGTCAAAGAACTACACTGGTTGTGGCACAAAAGGTCTGAATTTAAAAAATATAAGTAAACTTGCAACAGGGCAACTAGCAAAAGGGTTGCCTAAGATTATCTATGTGAAAGACAAAGTTTGTCATGCTTGAGAAAAAGGAAAGCAAAAGAAGTCTGTTCACAAATCAAAGCACTGTGATCAGATCAATCAAACATTTCAGTTGCTTCATATGGATCTCTTTGGTCCAGTCAGCACTCTGTGTCTCAGTGGTAAGAAATACACTCTTGTAATTAGCTTCATCACAAGAATGAATCGTCAGTACGATATTCATGTCAAACAGCTAAGAAGTGATCATGGTACTGAATTTAGAAATAGAATTCTTGAAGACTTCTGTGAAGAGAATGGGATTGTTCAGAATTTTTCAGCTGTATACACATCTCAACATAATGGAGTTGCTGAAAGAAAGAATCGCACACTAATCGAAGCTGCACGCACCATGCTTGCTGAAGCAAAGATATCATTACGTTTCTAGGCTGAGGCCATCGACACCGCATGTTACACACAGAACAAATCGTTGGTTGTCAAACGACACTCGAAAACTCCTTATGAATTGTTACACAATAAGATTCCAAGTGTTGGTCATTTGAGAATCTTTGGCAGTACATGCTTTATTCTGAACAGTAAGGATCGGCCGAGCAAGTTTGCACCCAAAGCTGATGAAGGGATATTTCTTGGGTATTCTAGCATCTCAAAGGCATACAGAGTGTTCAACTTCAAAAGTAATATAATCCTTGAAACATTGGATGTCACATTTGATGAATTAGATCTTCAGTCAAGATATTCAGATCAAAATACTACAAATTCAGACAACTGGGATGCATTGCTTTCTTCTCCATTTGAAGACACTTCAGCCGCTCAGCCAAAAGAAACAGTTTGTGAAGATTATGACGATAACGTCATACCTCCTGTTACTCCTATACCCACTTCAGTGGACACATCCTGTAAAACTCCCATTCCTGAACCCATTAACCACCAAGTACCACTGATTGAATTTGATTCTCAGTCTCCATTTTCAACTGACGTTCCTGCTGATCCTTTTATTGAAGTAAACTCTCCCATTCCTGAATCCCAAACTGAATAACTTCAAGTTCAAAATCCAATACTTCCTAACACCAAATGGACTAAAGCTCATCCTATTGATCAAGTAATTGGAGATTTAAATGAAGGGGTTCGTACTAGAAGATTTGTTACAACCGGCTTTTGTATGTTTGCTGAGTTCATTTCTCAAACTGAACCAAAGAAAGTTAATGATGCTTTAAAAGATTCACACTGGGTTTCAGCAATCCAAGAGGAACTGAATGAATTTGCATGGAATAAAGTCTGGAATCTCGTACCACACCCTTCGAATCAGTCTGTGATAGGAACGAAATGGGTTTTCAGGAACAAGAAAGATGAATCAGGGGTAGTAATTCGGAACAAAGCAAGACTAGTTGCCAAGGGATATTGTCAGGAAGAAGGAATAGACTATGATGAGACATTTGCTCCCGTTGCACGAATGGAAGCAATTCCCATATTTCTTGCTTTTGCTGCTCATAAAGGATTCAAAGTTTATCAAATGGACGTCAAATGTGCTTTTCTCAATGGCGAACTGAAAGAAGAGGTATATGTTCAACAACCTTCCGGTTTGGAAAATCCCAAATATCCAAATCATGTATACAAGCTAGACAAAGCACTGTATGGATTGAAACAAGCACCTTGAGCCTGGTATGATACTCTTTCAACATATCTTCTCAAAAAGGGCTTCCAACGAGGTACAATCGATAAAACTCTCTTTCTTGGTCGGGAAAAAGGTGATTTGCTTCTTGTTCAAATTTATGTTGATGACATAATTTTTGGGTATACTAATGAAAATTTGTGTAAGGAATTTGAAAGAATCATGACCAAAAAGTTTCAAATGAGTATGATGGGTGAGCTAACTTACTTTTTAGGATTTCAGATTAAGCAAACTGAAACTGTCATTTTTATCAATCAAGAAAAGTATATTTCTGAATTACTGAACAAGTTCAACTTCACTGAATGTTCAGTAATGAAAACACCCATAGCTCCCAAAACCAAGTTAACTGCTGATCTTGATGGAAAAGCAGTTGACTTGTCTACTTTTCGAGGAATGATTGGTTCTTTGCTTTATTTAGCTGCTAGTAGACCTGATATCATGTTTTCTACATGCTTATGTGCCCGATTTCAAGCTAATCCAAAAGAGTCTAATATGTCTACTGTGTCAAAAATCTTCAGATATCTGAAGGGTACTCCTCATCTGGGTCTTTGGTACCCCAGAGACTCAGGTTTTGATCTAATGGGATTTTCAGTTTCAGATTATGCAGGTTGTCATTTGGACAGAAAGAGTACAACTGGTGGATGTCAGTTGCTTGGACACAAATTAGTCAGTTGGCAAAGCAAGAAACAAAATTCCATTTCTTTTTCTACAGCTGAAGCTGAATATATTTCAGCAGGGAGTTATTGTGCTCAAATCTTATGGATTCAGCATCAGCTTGCTGACTATGGTGTTTATCTTGTCAAGACTCCCATCTACTGTGACAACACCAGTGCCATAGCTATTTCAAACAATCATGTGCTTCATATGCGAACAAAACATATCGATGTTCGGCATCACTTCATCAGAGATCACATTGCTAAAAATGATATTGAGCTATACTTTGTTCCAACTGAACATCAATTAGCTGATATATTCACAAAAGCTCTGGATGAAGCACGATTCAATTATCTTGTTTCTGAACTCGGTATGCTGAATCTTTGACTCAGTTTCAGTTTTCCACTAAAATATGATCAATTGAACTTCTCCACTGAAAGTCTTCAGCTGACAGGTAAGTCTTCCTTTACCTTATGATAATAAAATATTGGCTGGATTTATGTACATTTTGTTAACTCGATTTAACTTTATTTGGGGTAGCATTTATTACAGCCGTCATTTCATGTTCAGTTTCCATACCAAATAATGATTACTTCTTTTCTTTTATTATCCTTGCTTATCTCTTTACTTCCTCCTTCTTCATGGAGATCACGTTCGTCGTTGTCAACCATCCATTCATGTATACCATCACCATTGGTATCAACAACATTGGGCTTGGAGCAACAGTCCAAATCGCTGTTAATCTTCTTGATTAACCAACTTCGCGATCTTCTTTTTACATGGATGCACTATACAATCATCTTCTTTTGGCTATCTGACATAGATCATTTTTTCTTGTATGCTCCATTGTAACTCTGTTGTTTGAATCTATCATATTAATGGATGATGTTCTTACATTGTGTTCTGTGTTCTTCTTTACATTTTGCTTATTTCACTTTATTTTCTTCAGATAAGTCAATGTAATTCTTAGTTATTCTCATTTAATGTTGTTTCACTGAAATACCCTCATTAACAGCCTTTCAGTTCACAATCATTAATTGCTAATAATAAAAAATTATAAACATTCACCACAATACATTTCTTGCTTACAGCTTTTAGTTATTTACATTTTTTTAAATAATATTCCTTTTGTTTAATGTTTTTTTTAGTTTTAACTGTGGTTAGTTTTTGCGGTTTCATCCAACGGTTGAATATCAATTAACTAGGACCCATTTTTTTTAAATCACCGTCTCTTTTCTCTATTCTCCGTTAACCGCTCTCTTTCTCTAAACCTATAAGACGCTTCATCATCTTCTTCATTCTTCTCTCTACTGTTTCTCATTTCCTTTGACATACTTTTTCTTCTCTCAATCATCATGTCTCGCCCAGCAACCTTGTGTGTTCGTCTAACTGCTTCAGTTGTCCCAATCATCTCCAATGACGAAATCATTTACAAATCCAACAATATCTCTGTGTCACTCTCTCCTGTTCCTGCAAAATCCAAATTCTTCAATCTTATTAACTTTCTCCGTCATTGCCCTCTTAACTATGATTTGACCACCCAACTTCCCATGTTTGAAGAACATCTTTGTGAATTCTGGATGACAGCTACTACCATCGATGAGATTTCTGACAACCCTAAAATCTCCTTCACTCTATTGAACGGCAGACACAAATGTCGTATTGATAAATATCTTCTTGCTAAAGCACTTCATCTTCCTACTGATGATCAGTCTCCCTGTGTTCCTTTCACGAAATCGGCAAAGGATCTTATTTCTGAATATCTGAAGCTACCTGCAACTTCCTTCATCAAAGGAAAAACCCTAGTCAGGAACAAGCTCCCAACCATCTGGTGTATTTTCTTCAGTATCCTTACCTTCTGTATGACTGCCAAAACTGGAGGAATGGATCAAGTGGTTGACAATGTGCTGAGTCTAGGTCATGCGGTGATGAATGATACAAAGGTAAACTATCCTTCCTTTGTCTTCAATCTTCTTCTCTCACTTGTCAAGATGAAGTAGAGAAATTCCCATATTCATTTTCCCCGTTTTCTATCTTTGATTTTTCGACAATTGCTGCGACGATCACACTACTATTCAGCCAAGCATTCAGTTGAGTTATCTTCTCCTCCAAACTCTGTCTGGACCAATACTGAATCTGCTGATCCCATTCCACTCACTGAAGCCATGATGGACTATGTACGTATGGATGATTCTCCTGCTATTTCAGTCCGACCATCAACTTCTGCTGAAACTATTGCACCGCTTTCAGATTCAGAGGCCATTGACCAACCTGTTGATCCTTCAGCTGCACCAATTCCTACTCCAAAGAAGAGAAAGCGTCGGCCTCTTAAGTTACCCGCTTCAGTCACTATTACTGACCTTATGCCTACTTCACACGGTGTTTTTCATCAGAAGACTTCTTCTGCAAAAGGGGCGTCTGATTCAAGTCCGTCTGATCAATCAAAAAGACTGAAGCGTAACACTCTCCCTTATTCTCCTGATACATCTGAACCAACACCTGCTGACACTAATGTTCAGCCTACATCTGCTACTGAACATCAAAGGAGAACACCTCGAATCCTTCGTCACAAAAGTTCTTCAATTGGACATTCAGCACCTACTACAACGGCCAAGATGATCATTCTTGATCCAATTTCCACTGTAAGTCCTCTCTCCCATGCTCAAATAACGTCACTCGTATCACAGACCCTTAGTACTCTAGTCGACCCAACTAGTTTACTGGTCCACACAATTGCTAGTGATGTATCGGCTCAACACAAGACCGAATCTGAAGCACAACCATCTCAGCCCGCACAGAGTTCAGCTATACCTACTGAACTTGGGTTTGCCTTTGCAACTGATGATGCATTTGTCAACCCATTTATTAAAGTTGCTAAATCACCCATTACCAATGACGAGTGTAAATCACCCTTACACTCTGAGGCTCCAAGAATCAATGATGTTGAGAAAATCACAACCTTAACTAAGGTTCTCACCACTTCAGTTGCAGCTCATCCCCCTGCTTCAGATGTCACCACTACTGCTAACGTTTCAGTATCACCAACTGAAACTACAGTTCAACTACAATCCCTTGATAGATCAGTCGTCCCAACTGATTTTATGGATTTTACCAATACACATGATATCTCAGAATTCAAAACATCTGAGTCTGATGTATTTCACCTCCGTGATGAATCAACCAAACCATATGATTCTGAGAAACCCTCGACTTATGATGTTTCAGATATCCCTGATACTGAAGTTATTCCCTTCTCTACCACCTTGGCTACTGATGGTTCAGCTAACCCAACTGAACCTACGGCTATTTCTTTTGCTCATGAAGATGTAGTTATACACAAAACTACTACTGAAGCACCGACTATTTTGGCCCCTGATGATTCATTAAACCCAAATATTTCTATGGCTAAATCTGCCCCATCTCCACCCATTACTTTTAAAATTTTAAATAAAGAACAAGGTCTCATTTGGGATCCTGCTTCTGGTTTTCAGTATTCTGTCAATCTTCTTCCTTCCACTGCCAATCAAACTCATCTTGATCAACTTATGGCTTATGTGAAGGAAATCTCCACTGGCTATAATGCTAAATTTCCCTCTCTCAAACACGTACTTTATACCAAATTAGTAACCGATCCTCACGACGGTTCTGACAAATCGGTAACCTCCTATTCCTCTACTGATCATGATTTTCTGGATGAAACAACCACTCATTTGTCTGCTCCTATGCTTCGTTCACCCAATGAGGTTGATGATGACTCCATGTCTGTTCTTGATGCCTACTCAAAGCTTGATGATACCATTCGTCTTCTTCAGAGTCAAGTCACCAAAGAATTTCATAGGTTCCATGTTCAGCACTTGTCTAATGTCAACTTTGCTGATGAAATTAAACTTCTTACTGCGCTTTTGGTTGATTATATCAGTACCTTAAATAAGGAGTTTCAATTTCACAACCAACTTAGGGTCACTCTCTTCAAACAACTTCGTGACTATATTGCTAATGGTAATAAACGTTACGAGGATTTGTTATATCAGCTTTCCACCTCTCAGTCATATCTATCTGAGTCTCTTTCCAAATTTCAAGTCACTTTTCTACAGTCATTCACTGAAACTATCTCGCAACTCGGAGACTCTCTAAAAGCTTATCCTTCCAAACACTATCTTCAATCCTATCACAAAAATGTAGTTTTGAAAGATATGCAACGTATGATGCTACAGTCTCCTCCTCAGCTTCTAAGGGGGAGAAAATTTTGAAATCTTCGGTTGTGGCTAAAGCTATAAGAGCTCATATCTAGAAAAGAAAAACAGAGTCGTTACGTGATAAGGAAGAAATTCGTCAGCAGAGACAAACAATTGAGAAATACTCAGTTATTAGAGATGAAAATGAAAAAGAAAGGGAAGAGTTACACATATTGTTTGAGGAATCCTTAGTTAGCCTGGTGATGAAGGCAATACTAAATTCTCTGAAAGGTCTTCTCCTGAACATGACTTTAATAATATGATTCAATCCTCTCCTCAGAAATTCATTCAACCTGAAACAGCCCTGATAATACATCCCAATGCACCTCATACTGCTGATAGTTCAGTCTCTGCATCTGAAACAAAGATGAATGTTGATGTTCTTAGTACAAAGGAACTAACCTCCAACATTCTAAAACCAACATACTTAGAGCAGATCCCGCTGATAATTCCCAAAACTGAGTTCACTTCAGTTATAAGTGAGAAAGCTACCTCACCTATCAGAAATCCTGATAAAGGTAAAGGTATTGTAGATGGCTCTGAGATCATGAAACCCAAGGCTATCAACACTGAAAAACTATTGTTTGACAGTATGAAGGCTATTAGAAATCAGGGGTCCAACACAGGGGGAGGAAAGTTTGAACATCAGATCACTGAAGAAGAAGAAGCTGCTGCTTTTGGGATGACCTTCGAAGAATTCAGAATAGAAAAGGAGATAGCTAAAGAGAATGCTAGATTACAAAGCCTATCTGAAGCAAAAGCATTGAAGACAGTTGAACTTGAAGCTGAAAAACAAAAAGCTTCAAAGAAAATGTCTCCTCGGTCTCTTCAACTTGCTGTTGAACGAAGAGTTGAAGAGGAAAGGATCAAAAAGGAGAAAGCTAAACTGGTCAGAGAACAAAAAGAAAAGGAATGGTTTGAATCTAAATCGAATAGAGTTGATCCTGATCCAATCACAACAGTCAGAGTCACCAAAGATAAAGGTTGAATCATAGTGGAGATCGCAAGAAATAGAAATCGCCTCAAGGTTTAGTATGTCACCAATACTAATCTTACAAAATTCAGTCTGTCTGAATGGGTTGAAATTGGAAAGTGTCTGAACAAACTGAAACTAACGGAACTGGTTAGGACAGTTAAAAGAAGGCTTTCTTATCTACAAGAGTCCTATGATAATCTGAAGAAACGTTTTCAACCTTCTAAAGGTGACTCTGAAAATCCAGAAAAGGATCAACCATTAAAGAAAAGAAGAACAAAGTCTTTTATGAGAACTGAAGAAGAGATCATAAAGCTTATGGTCGCCGGTGTTCTTCCAAACTGTAGAAATATGGATTGTTCAATCCCTCCAGGCTTCGTATTCATTGATAAACAGGTTCTTGAAAATCCTAGAGGATTTTTCTTCAAAGATGCTTATGAAAGACCCAGGTTTCAGAGAATATCTGAACTTGACAATGCTGCTTATATGCATCTGAAAGATATTTCATCCTACTTTGATTCAAGGGATCCTGAAACGGCAGACATTCAACTGAAGATTGTCAAACTGTTTGAAGCCAAGAAGCCTAGAGATCCTGAAACTGATATATGGGAAGAAAAAGGTCAATGTTCTAGAAAGTACTCAAACTCACAAACCTTCAAAGAGCTCTTAATTCCATATGTAACTTATCTTCTTGTTTTTATATATTGTTTTTTTTCCCTTGTTTTTCTGAAAAATTCAAAAACATTGAAAAATGAAAAGAATCCAAAAAAAAACAGTCAATCTGGATCATGTACATATGAGTTCTTTTATGTAAATACTTTAATTTGTTTATTCTTTTTAAATAATGATGGATTTTAAACAAATAGGGGGAGATTGTTAGTCTTGATTTGATTACATTCCATCAGCGCTGAAGTTTTCAAAGAAGATATCAGCAAAAGAAGCTATCTGAAGATTTGCCTCAACAACTTAAATAATGTTCATCTGAAGGGCTGAATGTTTCATCACTGAAACTTTCAGTCAAGGTTTAGTGAAGTTTGTCTTCAGCAAATGGTCCCCTCGATGACGTCATCAACTGTCTCTTTCAAGATGGTTTTGCATGAGGAAATCTGTTACTTATCAGTCTACAAGATTGTGACGTGTGTCACTTTTTAAATGGCTAGGATTGATAAGGGAAATGTATATATACTTTTCTCTTTGTTGAAAATAGAGGCTTGCAAAAATCTGTATGTTCAGTTAGGAAGAGCTTTGTGTGTTTGTTTACTCTCAAGTTTGTCCTTGAGTTTTTCATTAAATTTAAGAAGTCTGTTCTTCTTAAATTCTAGTCTTTAAGTTTTTTATATCAATATTAACAACCTTAGACATTTCTCTCTGTTCTTATAATTACTATTTCCGCACTTAATATTTCTTTAAGTTAGTATTATTCACAGTTTAGGAACAACAGCCCGGAGTATGATAGCATGGTACGGGCAGCTTCAACCAAAGTTCTATTTCATCTTTCCACGAAACCATTTTGTTGTGGAGTGTATGCAGCTGGGAACTGATGGTTGATCCCAACAAGGTCACATAAGCTCTTTAGAGTACTGTTTATAAATTCAGTTCCATTGTCTGTGCGAATGGAAACAACACTCTGACAATGCTTATTCTGCTGTTGTTTGATGAAGCAAATGATTGTTAGAGTGGCTGCATCTTTTGATTGCAGAAACTTGACCCAAGTATATTTGGAGTAGTCATCCACCATGACTAGAATATACTTCTTCCCACTTTTAGACTGAATCCTCATAGGACCACAGAGATCCATGTGCAGGAGTTCCAAAGACTTTGTAGTGCTGAACACTTGTTTAGATTTATGTGAAGCCTTTTTCATTTTTCATTTCTCACAATCTGCACACAAATGATCCTTTTTGAATCTTAACTTGGGTATGCCTCTCACCAAGTCACCAGTGACTAGCTTGTTGATATTCTAAAATTTCAGGTAAGAGAGTTTTCTGTGCCATTGCGAAGTAAGATCTAATGATGCTTCAGACATTAGACACACGGAGGTAGGGGGGTCATAATTTTCTAAATCAATGGAATACAGGTTAGATTTCGTTGAACCTGTTAGTAATTCATCTCCATTTTCAGTTAAAACAGAAAATTTGTTCATCTTAAACACTACCTCCAGGTCCTTATCATAGAATTGTCCGATGCTGAACAAATTGTGACCCAACTGTTGGGATTTCGTGGGCTAACAACGGAAGCAAAGTAAAACATAAAAAGCCCAATGTACAACTCATCAAAACACAAAAACAAGAAATCCCAAAAGAGGACCAAACTCTATGTAAAGAAATGCAACAATCAAGAAGGAAAGAGGATTATACCTTTCTCCTTAGCTCCATAAATGACGGGTGTTGTGGTGGTGATCCTCCAAGAACAAACACACGGATCTTCTATTTGGATATACCCCGGGAACACGCCAACCACAAGTGCTAGCTTGCCTTTGTGGTACTTCAACTTGAATACCACTCTAGAACAGCAACAAAACGAGACCAAATCTGAAGCTCTCTCTTGTAAACCTTCTCTTAGTCTCCCTGTAGCACTAAAGAGTTGTTGTGTGTGTAGCTAAAAGAGAGAAAAACAAAATTTCATAAGTCACCTTCTTTTTTGCTTCCAGATCTGCATATATCCTCACAAAGCCCGCCAAAGACTTAATAATGTGTCACACGTTCATTGGCTAGCTTTAGAGGTGATTTGACAACAGAACACATGCAGCCGTACCGGCGCTAACCCCTTAAACTTAGCGGCGCTAACGCGGCCTGCCAGTGATATGACACGATATACATGCAGCCTTAGCGGCGATAAACCCTTAACTTTAGTGGCGCTATCGCGGCCTGCGATGTTAACTTTTGTTTTTGCCATATTTGGTCCCTTTACTTTAGTTGCTGTCAGGTTTGACCCCGGTGTATGACCCAATAGGCCCATACATCATCCGCAGCGGTCTAGATGGCGTACGTGTATTAGTGGGCATTCTCTAACAAACTCCCACTTGCACATAATGCACCATACCGATGTAACCATAGACAAAGATCGGCCTCTAGCAAAGCATCGATACCCCCAAGTCAGTATGGGTTCCGCCTGCTTTAAGAAAACCATAACCTATAAGAACGTAGTGGTCCTATCGATAAGTGATCAAACATCCTTTTGTTCGCAATATCCTTGTGAAAACGAGACATGGATTAATGTGTCAATCTCCAGATCGTTCACGATTATGTTTCTAGATCTTGATTGGTGGTGACCAAAATTTATGGACATATCTGATTCTCAATCAATATTCCTTTGCCCAGGAATATCTCTCATATCAGAGGAACAAATTCCGTTGACTGTACAATCCCATAGTGTGAATCTTATCTTACTTAACTATTCCCTTTATAATAGCTAGTTACAAACTACGTTTTGAAATAATCAAAGTAAGAAAGATTCATGTCATGGTAATTCATACATCTCAGGTCGAAGGACGTAATGATATTACCATCCTGAGTTACTTGTGACCATGATCCATGAAATGAACTCAGGTGTGGGTCTTCCAGTCACTTGAAACTCCTTTCAAGCATAGGTTACTATTGCGTTTCACGCATTCAATCCTTGATCAATGCATAACCAACACCTAACCTCAGCCTGTATTCAAACTTCCTTCCCTTGAAGAATGACTGACTGTGGAAATTTAGAATGTATATACATTATGGGAAGTGGTTAAAGATGCTAAGATGGAACACAGTAAAGACCAATGAAGGTAACCGCATCATGCGTATATATAGTCTCCACTATATATCGATACAATCATCGGTTAGCAGTACTGCTTACAGTTCCCAAAGCTTATAAGTAAATCAAACATTTACTAAAACGACATTCAAGCCTAGTCATAAGCATGAACAATGCTATTATACCTAGTATGAGATTCATCACTAGTATTGGACAACGGCTTAACTATGGGATCATCCACGCAATATCCCTTTGTACTCCTTTGTATTCTCTTATTAAACCACTTGCATAGTGTATATCAAAGAGATCATACATAATGTTATCATTGTCGTCACATCCTCAATGTAACCGAAGTCTACAATAGGATTAATGACATTTATGTTTATTAGAGTCAACATACCCTCAATGTAACCGAAGTTTACAATAGGGTCAATGACACTCATTGGAATTAAATTTTAGAATCTGCCCGATAATATATGTACTCCTTGAAGCACTGCCGATGATGTATGGGCCTATATGGGTCACACACCGGGGTCTAACATGACAGCAAATTAGGTTAAGGGACCAAAGATAGCAAAAGTTAAAGTGAGCAATGCAGGGCACGCTAGCGCCGCTAACTTAATGAGTTAGCGCCGCTAACTGTTAAAGGTTAGCGCCGCTATGACTGCATGTGCTTTATGTCATTTCAAAGTCAGGCAGCGTTAGCGCCGCTACGGGATAAGGTTTAGCGCTGCTAACTCTTGGTTAGTGGCGCTACCGCTGCATGGACTTTATGTCAAAATCACCTACACTTTTGGCTATTGCATGTGGGGTTCTAGATGGATCTTGGCCGGCAAGAGGGGAGATCGAGGTTCGGTTTTGGGTCTTTAAAAGGACTTAAAACTTGGACATATGGTCTCTCTTAGCCAATCTCTCTCTTGCAACCAAAAACCCTCTCTTCACTCTATCTCAAAGTTCTTGGTGATCTAGTGAAGATTTCAAGTTCCAGAAGCCACAATCTGCTGTTCTTGTGTGAGATTTTTTGAGAAAATTTCATACAAGGTAGCTAGCACTACTTGTTGGACTAGTTCCCGGGGTGTGGTTTCGAGAAGAGAAAAAGAAGATGGAGAGCTTTGCTTCTACACCACCATCAGCCACCATCAAACAATTTCTGGAGCTTAGGAGCACGGTATAACTTTCTAACCTCCTTGTTTGTTGCTATTTTGTTACTTAGAGTTGATCCATCTTTGGGATTTCATGTTTTTGAACACTTTTTGGCTTGTTTGTTTTTATTCTTGCTTCCGTTACGTGTTCTTGAAATCCCAATAGTGGTATCAGAGCCACCTCTATGTTAGAATAGCACTTGGTGGCCTGAAAAACCCGAAATCAAAATGTTTGTAATATGTCGTTTGGGTTAGCGCCGCTAAGTAGTTTAGTTAGCGACGCTAAGTATTTTCGTCTCGGGATTTTTGGTTTTAGACCTTCTGGAAATTTGTTCCAAAGGTTCCTTGCATGTTATTCCAGTAGCTTATGTAGATGTTTGGTTGTATGTGGTAAAATGAGTTGGTAACCTTGCCTTGGCCTATTTGGTTGTATATGTGTTGTGTATGCATTTGGTTGTTTTAATCCACATTTGGGGCTGTAATTTTATTAAATTCAGAATTGATTGTACTAAATTTATGGATTGCATGCCATTTCATTCATCCATGTACAAGTATTAGATAAATAGGAATATTTGTGGCTTGTATGCCATTTATTTTCTATTGTATGCAATTTGTATGATGGAGGGATGAAGACACAAGAGGAGGCAAAACCAGATGGAGTTTTGATGCCCTTAGAGGCCAATGAATTCCAATGGAGATGGTGGTTCTAGTAGGAGCTTGCATCAAGAAGTTTTTGTCCCATAGTTTGGCTAAGTTCTTTCCATTTTGGCTCACGGGAGAAACGCATAGGTTTATTGGCAAGGGTTACCGACTATTTTGTAAATTGCGTGTGATGTGATTTTATTATTCTATGCATGGTTGTGTAGATTTCGCATGCTAGACAAATTTTTATTAAATTGATAAAATCACAAGAGTTTTGATAAAAATGGTTTACTCTCGCGCGCGATCACATACATAGATTAACCCACCTAGTAAAAATAGGATTTGTCACTAATAAGTTAATCTAGAACCAAACAGGAAACAAAAACCCGTTTTTCCAACAAAACGTAAATCGTGCACCATCCGTAAATCGATACCACCCGAATCTAGTTTTATGGGATTTAGTTGTCGAGCGTAGCACGAGCCAATTCTCATAAAACTGTGTGGAAGGTGAGTGTGGAGAATTCACAATTTTGGTTGTCGAGCTTAGCACGAGCCAACTTTGGTGAGTTTGTTACCGTATGTCTTGACGGACGATTTGCAATTTTAGGTTTGAAATCTTGGTTAATTGTCGAGCTTAGCACGAGTTAACCAAAATTTCAAGATTTAAAATTGGTGCAAGAAGGGATCAAACATGCCAAACGACCATTGGATGTCGTAGGATCCCGCATGTTATAAGGATTGCAATGGAGATTGCAATTGGCAAAATGGTGGCCGACCTAAATAGTTTTATTATGTGATCCGCGTTAACCCCGTCACATGGTAGGATGAAATACGGTTCTTAGCCTTGTTAAGATAATTCTTTTTGGGTAAATTATTTAACAAGATAAAATATCAAACTAACTAAAATCTACTTTGTAATTTTTAGAAGGCATTAACAAGCGCAACAAACACCACCACCAACGTTTCTCTCCTAGTTTTCCTTCAAAAGGAGAAACTCGATGGTAGCAACTTCATGGACTGGCATAGACAACTGAGGTTGGTCTTGCGGTATGAAGGGAAGTTGCATACCATAGAGGAACCCTTACCCGAGGCACCTCCTGCTGGTGCAACAAGGGCTGTCCGTGAGGCGTATGAGAAATGCCTCAAGGAAACTGAGGAAGTCATGTGCCTTATGTTGAGCACGATGAACAAAGATTTGCAAAAGCAAATGGATCATCTGAGTGCTTATGACCTGGTCGTGGAGCTGAAGGATATGTTCCAATAGCAGGCGAGGCAGGAAAGGTACGAGTGACTCAAGACAACCCTTGCTTGCAAGATGCAAGAAGGAAGGAACGTGAGTGTGCATTTGTTGCGGATGAAAGCAAACATCGAGCGCATTGAGAAGCTAGATTTTTCCATTGGGAGGGAGATGGCGGTTGAATTAATCCTCCAATCCCTGCCCAGTACATATGATCAATTCGTTATGAGTTATCATGTGAACACCATGGATAAGACCTTGATGGAACTTCATGGTATGTTGAAGACCGCTGAGTCTAGCATGACCAAGAACAGTCATCCTCCTCCAATCACGTTCTTGCTATCCGGGAAGGCCGCATCACAAAAAATAAGGCCGCCCCTTCCAATAAAAGGAAGGGCAAGGGGAAACTTCCCCAAGCTAAGACTCGAGAGAATGCGGAGTGCTTCTTCTGCAGGGGCAAGGGCCATTACCGCCGTAGCTGCCCGAAGTACCTGGAGGGACTCAACAAGCTCAAGGCAATGAGCATTTCGGGTCCGGACACGTCAGGTACGTTCATGATAGAACTTCACCATACTTCTACTTCTAAAGGATGGGTATTAGATACTGGCTTTGGCACTCACATATGTAATATGGTGCAGGTGCTAAGGGCAAGTAGAAGCTTGGAACGGGGACAGCTGGATCTTGTCATGGGACACTCGGAGGTTGTCCTAGTGGAAGCGAAGGGTAACTTGGAGCTTTCACTCAAGACCGGTTTTTCAATTTTATTAAAAGATGTATGCTATTCGCCCTATGTGGCTGGAAACATTATTTCTTTTCACAAATTGTATGACGATGGTTATGATTTTAGATTTGTAAGTGGTACAATTGTTTGCTTCAAAAATGAAATTGTTTATTTTAAATCTCTACCATGTCATGGCATATATGAGGCAAATGCATACATTGAATCAAGAAAATCTATCATGAATATTGATTCTGATTCCAAAAATGGGTTGGATAAGTAGTCCATATGGCATAGTCGTCTTGGCCATATAAACAAGACTCGCATCGCCAAGCTCCAAGCGGATGGGATCTTGGAGTCATTTGATCAAGGATTAAATGATGTATGCGAATCTTGCTTACTGGGTAAAATGACAAAAGCAACCTTCACGGGAACAAGTGAGAGGGGAAAGGACCTTTTAGACATAATCCATACGGATGTATGTGGACCTTTCAAGCATGTCACAAGGAATAATTCAAGATACTTCGTAACCTTTATAGATGATTATAGTAGGTACCGGTAGGTCTATCTTGTTAAACAGAAGAATGAAACCTTTGATGTGTTGAAGACATTCCAAAATGAAGTTCAGAATCAATTGGGCAAAACAATAAAGATTCTCCGGTCTGATAGAGGTGGAGAGTATCTTAGTACCGAGTTTATCGATCATCTTAAAAATTGTGGAATCATTTCACAATTAACACCTCTAAGGACTCCACAATTAAATGGGGTCGCTGAGAGGAGGAACCGTACTTTGCTTGATATGGTAAGGTCTATGATGAGTCGGGCAGAGGTACCTATTAGTTTCTGGGGATATGCCTTAGAAACGGGGGTAAGAATTCTTAACCTCGTACCAACAAAGAAAGTTGCTAAAACACCTTACGAAATGTGGCATGATAAGAAGTCGACACTTTCATATCTACGAGTTTGGGGTTGTCAATCCTACGTGAGACGTGAGGCCGAAGACAAACTAGAACCTCGTTCTGAAAGGTGTTATTTTATCGGATATCCTCCTAACGATATTGGATAATTATTTTATAAACCTTCAGAGAACAAGGTATTTGTTGCTCGTAGGGCATTCTTCCTTGAAAGGGAGTTGCTATCTAAATATGGGAGTAAGGAAGTTCACCTTAAGGAAGATCAAGGGTCGGCCGATAAAGGACTTGAGGTTGGCACTAGCCAAAATACCGAGCAACATGATACTGCGGTACCTGACACTCTAGCAACGTCTACTCCCATGAGTTCCAGTAGAACTCGTTCTGAGCCAGAGAGATATGGGTTTCTCATATCTGAGGGCAACGAGTTATTGGTGGATCATGATGAACCCACCAACTACAACGAATCCATGGCAGGCCCTGAGTCTGCTCAGTGGAGGAAGGCGATGGAAAGGGAGATGCAATCTATGTCGGATAACCAGGTTTGGGAACTGGTTGATCTACACCAGGGATTAAACCCGTTAGGTGTAAATGGGTTTTCAAGAAGAAACCCGGCATAGATGGAACCTTGGATATCTTCAAAGCCCGACTGGTGGCAAAGGGTTTCATTCAGACTCAAGGAATTGATTATGATGAAACCTTCTCCCCAGTGGCCATGTTGAAGTCAATCCGGATACTACTTGCCATAGTTGCATTTCATGATTACGAAATTTGGCAAATGGATGTAAAAACCGCCTCCTTAACGGGAAGCTTAATGAAGAGATGTATATGAGATAAGCTGACGGTTTTGAACATCCAAAGTATCCAAACAAGGTTTGTAAGCTTATGAAGTCCATTTATGGACTGAAACAAGCATCTTGAAGCTGGAATCTTTGCTTTGATGAGAAAATCAAAGAGTTTGGATTTTCAAAGAGTAAAGATGAACCTTGCGTATATGTCAGGGCTAGTGGGACCACTATAGTCTTCTTGGTTCTATATGTAGATGATATTCTACTCATTGGAAATCATATACCAAGCCTAAGGAGTGTCAAAGCATGGCTAGAGAGCTGCTTTTCAATGAAGGACCTAGGGGATGCGAGCTGTATTATGGGAATAAAGATCTATAGAGATAGATCGAGAAGGCTGCTAGGGCTTTCTCAAAGTGCATACATAGAATAGGTCATGAGGTACTTTAATGTCCTACCTCCAGAGAGGAGATACAAGTAATGAAGCGAATACCATATACTTCGGTTGTAGGCTTGATCATGTATGCCATGCCATGCACTCGCCCTGATGTGTCATGTGCTTTGAGCATGACTAGTAGATATCAGGCGAACCCAGGAGTGCCTCATTGGAGGGCAGTAAAGAGCATTCTCAAATATCTGAGACATACTAAAGAGATGTTCTTGGTATATGGTGGGGATGACTGCCGATCTCAATCGGGGTTTGTGTTCCTGTTAAATGGTGGTGCTGTCAGCTGGAGGAGGTCAAAGCAAGACACGGTGGCTGATTCGACTAACGAATCAGAGTACATTACGGCAAGTGAAGCTGCAAAGGAGGCCGTGTGGATGAAGAAATTCATCCAAGATCTAAAAGTGGTTCCAAGCATCACTGACCCTATTGAGATATTTTGTGACAATGAGGGTGCGGTGGCATTGGCAAAGGAACCAAGAGCTCACAAGAGTACAAGACACATTTCGCGCAAGTACCATTTAATACGAGATGTAATTGAAAGTGGCGAAGTCATCATTAGCAGAGCAACATCGAATGGAAACCTGGCAGATCCATTCACTAAGTCGTTACCGCAAGCAGCTCATGAATCTCACACTAAAGCTATAGGTGTAAGATTTGCTAGCTATTTGGCTTGAGTTGTATATTTTAGTTCATTTGATATGTATAATTAATTTTGGGAACGATACAGACAGTACTGTCACTTATGCTTGTTGCGATATATAATGGAGATTATATATGTGTGTGATACGGTTACATTCATAAGACTTTACTGTGTTCCATCTTAGCATGTTTAATTACTTCGAGAAATATTATTCTATATTTCGAATTTTCCACATTCAGTCAATCTTATGGAAGAAAGTTTAAATCAAGACTGAGATAAGCATGTGATCTTGAATTCAAAATGGTTGATTTAAGGTGCAATGCTTGTCTGTGCTTGAAAAGAGTTTCAAGTGACTGGAAGACCCACACCCAAGTATACTTCATGGATTATAGTCACGAGTAACTTGGGATGATAAAATCTTACATCCTTAGACCTGAGATGTATGAACTGTTATATCATAGTTCTTACTTGCTTTAGCCATTTTCAAAAGTAGTTCGTGACTGGCTGTGATAAAGGAAATGACTAGGTAAGTCAGGAGGTATGGTATGGGGTTATGCAGTCAAAGGGATTTGTTCCTCTACTATGAGAGATATCCCTGGGCCCCTCGAGGATTAGGAGCTGACACCAAAAATTTTGCATGGCCATGCACAAGGAATATTGATTGAGAATCAGATATGTCCTTAACTTTTAGTCACCACCAATCAAGATCGAGATTCATAATCGTGAATGATCTGGAGATTGACATTTTTAATCCATGTCTCGTGTTCACAAGGATATCGTGAACAAAAGGATGTCTAAGATCACTTATCTAGGACCACTACTTCTATTATGATGGTTTTCTGCACGTATTAAGAACCCCTACAGACTTGGGGGCATTGATGCTTTGCTAGAGGCCGCTCTTTGCCTGTGTTTACTAGGGTACAATATATTATGTGCAAGTGGAAGTTTGTTAGAATCTGCCCGATAATATATATACGCCTTAAAGCACTGCCGATGATGTATGGGCCTATATGGGTCACACACCGGGGTCTAACATGACAGGAAATTAGGTTAACGGACCAAAGATGGCAAATGCAGGCCGCGTTAGCGCCGCTAACCTAACGAGTTAGCGCCACTAACTATTAAAGGTTAGCGCCGCTATGGCTGCATGTGCTTTATGTCATTTCAAAGTCAAGCCACGTTAGCGCCGCTATAGGATAAGGTTTAGCGCCGCTAACTCTTGGTTAGCAGCGCTACCGCTGCATGGACTTTATGTCAAAATCACCTACACATTCAGCCATTGCATGTGGGGTTCTAGATGGATCTTGTCCAGCAAGAAGGGAGATCCGGGGTCGGTTTTGGGTTTTTAAAAGGACTTAAAACCTGGACATTTGTTCTCTCTTAGCCAATCTCTCTCTTGCAACCAAAAACCCTCTCTTCACTCTATCTCAAAGTTCTTGGTGATCTAGTGAAGATTTCGAGTTCCAGAAGCCACAATCTGCTGTTCTTGTGTGAGATTTGGTGAGAATGTTTCATACAAGGTAGCTAGCACTACTTGTTGGACTAGTTCCCGGGGTGTGGTTTCGAGAAGAGAATAACAAGAAGGAGAGCTTTGCTTCTAGACCACCATCAGCCACCATCAAACAATTTCTGGAGCTTAGGAGCACGGTATAACTTTCTAACCTCCTTGTTTGTTGCTATTTTGTTACATAGAGTTGATCCATCTTTAAGATTTCATGTTTTTGAACACTGATCGGCTTGTTTGTTTTTGTTCTTGCTTCCGTTGTTTGTTCTTGAAATCCCAACATTTAAATGTCATATCTACACCACATATTTCTATATTCAAAACTTCGATTAAAATCGACATTTTATTAGTATATTGGCTTGCAGTAAAACTTACTCAAGACAACTCTATTTTCGTCGAACATCAAGAACATACTTCAGTTTTTCTTGAATTTTAGAATCCACTTTAGTCTATATTCTCTATTTGTACTCGAAGAACAATAATTCCAACAATAGGTTGAAAACAACCCTAAATTAGGACATTATTTTTATTTGAGTTTATATTATTAGGAACACATAAAGCTCCCACTAGCCCTGAAAAGAGTATCTGGCTTATTCTATGCTTTCTAGAAAACTCATTCCTTTGACTTTCTCGTAAAGCAAGACTACAGCCACAAGATGCAAGTTTTGTCGACTTCAGTCATGGACACAACTTGGATATAATGGATGTGTAAGACCTCGGAACATGCTTCAAACATTTCCTCAACTTAATTTTGTGAAGGATTTAGGTCTTCTTATATCCATGTGAATTTACTTGTTTCCCCAAAACGACAACAATGTTTTAGATAATCCAGACCTAATCTGGATATTATGGATGTGTAAGAGCCTCGGAAAGTGCCTCAAGCATTTCCTCAACTTAATTCTATAAAGATACACGTCTCTTACATCCAAGTGAAGCAATTTGTTTCCGCAAGGTGACAACTGTTGGGGTTTCTAGAACACGCAATGGAAGCAAAGTACAACTCAAAAAGCCCATGGTACAAGCATGTAAAGCACAAAAACTTAAAACCCCAAACATGGATCAATCTCTATGAAAATAAATGCAACAAAACAGAAAAGTAGAGAGGTTATACCAGCTCCTTAGCTCCAGCAAATGTTGGTTTAAAGGATGAATTTGCTTCTCCTTTGCTTGAACGAATCAACTAGAGGATGATACCCCGGTAACACGTCAATCACTTGAGCTAGCAAGCTCCTTATGATTCTTCACTATAGAAAATCAGTAGGATAACAGCAACCCACGAGATAGAACTGATTCCTGGAGCACAAACCCTAACTCTCTCTTTAAGAACTAACCTAAGTCTTGGTAGCACTTGTGAGTGTGTATAATATGTTTTTCTTGCCAAGAGAAAGAAATGAGGCTGGAATAGGGTCTTTTATAACCTACAGGATGACATTTCACCTCCCAAAGGCCGGCCAAAGTCTCTTAAGACACTTACATGCATTGGCTTGGTGGAGAGGTGATATGATAACAAGTCACGTCCGCCCGTAGCGGCGCTAACCCAGAGTTAGCGGCGCTAACATTTAAGAGTTAGCGGCTCTAACCCATAAGTGTTAGCGGCGCTAACTGTTAGGATATGCCCACTAACGCACGTACGCCATATGAATCACTACCGATGATGTATGGACCTATTGGGTCACACACCGGGGATCGATCTCGACAACAACCTAAGTGGAGGGACTGATTTTGTCAAATTGCAAAGAGTTGGCATGCTGATGGGAGTTAGCGGCTCTAACTATTTAGAGTGAGCAGCTCTAACTCCTTAAGGTTAGCGGCTCTAACTTGGTCGCGATAGCGGCGCTAACTTTTAAAGTTAGCGGCGCTAACCCAGAGTTAGCGGCGCTAAACCCTGTCAGATTGCATGCAACTTTTGCATGTTACCTCCATTCTCCACCAATCGAGTGGGATTGCTTCCAGATCATTCTTGGCCGGCCTTTTGGGGTTAAAACAGATCTGGAGGTCTCATTTTGAAAGTGACATGCATTTTTCTCTTAAGTGGCTCTCTCTTGCATAAACACACATACAAACACTCTTGGTGAGGTAAGTTTGAGTTTTCTTGGTGTGATCTTGAAGAGGAGAGCAAGGAGAAAGCTTGGGTTGTTGTTCCTTTCGTGATTTCCAGTAGTGAAGATCACGAAGGCTTGCTAGTACTTGGAGATTGACGTATTCCCGGGGTGGACTTCAATAGAGGAAGCCATTTTCGGTTTCTTGGATCTTCACCAACAACCTCATCTCTCCAGAATTTCAAGTTGGGTATAATCTCTTTTTCTCCTATTTTACATGTTGCTTTTCTTAGATATGGAGTTTGGTGCTTTCTCTTGGGGTTTTGTTGTTTTTGTGCATTATAGACTTGTACTTTATGTTTTATTTGTTGTACCTTGCATCCGCTGGTCGTTCTCGAAACCCCAACAGTGGTATCAGAGCCACCTCCATACTAGAATTGCACATGGTGGCCTGAAAAACCCGAATCAAAAGCTTTTTGTTTTCTGGAAATAAGGGTTAGCGGCGCTAACTTTGGTTTAGCGGCGCTAACTCATAAGGGTTAGCGGTGCTATGCGCGCTGGACCGGATTTTTCTTTTAAAATAAAACAGATTTGGTTCTCGGGTTTTTGGCATTCTTGTAGATTCTGGAATTTTGTTTCAGAATATGTTTGCATGTTTTGGTATTTTTTGAAATACCATTTATTATGTTTGGTTGTATGTGATAGATTTGAAATTGGTAAACCTTGCCTTTGACCTTGTGGTTGACTTTGTGTGTTTGGATGCAATTTGGTGATTTTAATCACATATGGGCTGTAATAGTTATTAATTCAGTTTTGTTTGTAATAATTTTGTGGCTTGCATGCTATTTCATTCATCCGTGTAATTTGTAATAGATAAAATAGGAAAATTGTGGCTTGCATGCCATTTATTTTCTATTTGTATGTATTGTAATTTTTGGATGGGTGAACACACAAAATTTGGAGTCGGAAGGAGATGGAGTATTATGACCATAGAAGCCGGTGAAGTCTATTGGAGATGGCGGTTCTAGTGGGAGCTCGCATTAAAGACCTTCCGTCCCTTAGATTGACCACGTTCTATCCGTTTTGGCTCACGGGAAGAACGCATAGGATATTGGCAAGGGTTACCAATTTATTTTGTATATATGCGTGTGATGTGATTTTATTTTATTCTTGCATGGTTTGCTTAGGATTCGCATGCTAGAAAATTTTTTCGAAATTAATAAAATCACAAGAGATTTGGTAAAAATGGTTTACAACTCTCTCGCGCGCTCACATACAAGATTAACTCACCTAGTGAAAATAGGTTTTGTCACTAAACAAGTTAATCAGTAACCAAGCCGAAAACAAAAGCCCGTTTTCATAAAAACGTAAATCTTGCACCATCCAAAAGATGACACCACCCAAATCTAGTGAAGCATGGAGTGATTGTCGAGCTTAGCACGAGTTATTCCATGTGGATCTGTGTGGAAGGTGAGTGTGGGATCTTGAAATTATCGGTTGTCGAGCTTAGCACGAGCCGGTAGTTGTCGGGGTATCACCGTGTATCTTGTTGGACGATTTGCAATTACAAATTAGAATCCTTGAGTGATTGTCGAGCTTAGCACGAGTCAACCAAGAATTTTAATTTGGAATTGGTGCTAGTAGGGATCAAACATGCCAAACGACCGATGGTTGTCGTAGGATCCCGCAAGTGTCTAACAGTTGCAATAGAGATTGCAATCGGTAAAGCGGTTATCGGCCTAAATAGCTACATGAAGTGATCCGCGGCAACCCCGTCATGAATTGGAGTGAAATATGGTTCTTAGCCCTTGTTAAAATATTTTTCGAGACGATAAGGGTAATTATTTTAACGAGGATTCAAATCAAACTAACTAATTCGTGTACTCTACTTTAATATAGGATGTCGAATCAAAACCACAACACGTCGAATTTTTCACTTCGTATGATTCTACAAAGGGTGAAACTCACGGAAGTGAACTTTGTTGACTGGCTTAGGCAATTGAGAATTGTCCTACGTGCTGAGTCTAAGTTGCACATTCTTGAGGAACCCCTTCCTGAACCACCTGCTATCAATGCGGAATGGGCTATCCGATATGCGTATGAAAAGCGTGTTCGGGATACACACGATGTTGCTAGTCTCATGTTATCAAGTATGAGCTCGGAAATGCGAAAGCAATTTGAGCACATGACTGTGTATGACATGATTAAGAAGCTGAAGGATGTTTTCCGACAGCAAGTTAGACAAGAACATTTTGAGTGTGTTAAAAGTCTAACCGGTTGTAAGATGCGGGAAGGCGGGAGTGTAAGTGCCCATGTTTTGAAGATGAAATCATACATGGACCAGATGGAGAGATTAGGTTTTCCTATAGGGAGGGAGCTTGGTATGAATTTCATACTTCAGTCTCTGCCCGCCACATATGAAAAGTTTATAAAGGACTATCATATGCATGGAAAGGAAATGTCTATAGATGAATTGCATGGAATGTTGAAGGTTGTAGAATCTAACATGTCCAAGCATGCATCATCTTCATCCACTCTTGTTTTTGGTTCTAAGGAACAACATAATCTGAAGAAGAATAAATCGATCCCATTAAAAGAAGAAGTTGGAGTTTCCAAGCTTGCTTCAAGTTTTGAGTCTATGGACATTGATGATGTGCCTAAAGAGACTCAACAAGGGGTGGTTTGCTACTTCTGCGGTAGATTTGGGGATTGGGGCCGTCATGCCTGCCCTTCGTGCCGAAAGGATATAAAACTTCTCAGACAAGAGAGAGTTAATTTTCCTACTTGAGGTACATTCATGATTATACTTCATTGCTATTCCTTATAAGCTGGGATGTTTACCCGAGCTATAAGACTCACGTTTGTCACAAATTTATTTTGTTGCAAAGTGTAGGTCTATTCGTTGTAAAAAGGAAAAAGCTTGAAGAACCGGATCTCTGAAGAAGAAATTTTGTTAATTGTATTCTACAAGAGAAATGGGAGTGTTGGTCTCGCCATTAAATCCGGATTTATTATTACTTTTGTTTGTATGCCCTGCGTGGCAAGAACTACTTTAGTGTATGCTCCTTTGGAGATGATGGATGTTTTTGAATCTTGTATTTTATAAAGATTTTTCATTTTAATAGTTTCATTTCAAATTCGATCCATGTCTATGCTTTTGTGTTATTTTGACTATTTTAGTGCTTAAATACACATTTGATGACGATGGATATGACATAGAATTGAAACAATTTTTGAAAAATTATTTTGAGATGATTTTATCAAAACTTATCCATATCATTGCATACATAAAGGCTCGTTATAAGTAATAAGACAATCATGAACAATTGATTCTTAAATCCAAAAGTGATTTGGATATATTAGCTCTATGGCATAATCAAACTTGACCAAGTAAACAACATTTGCATCGCTTAGATCCAGGAGGTTAGGATCTTTGTAAAAGTTTAGCCTCGGGCTAAATGAAAGATACAAATCTTGTTTATTGGAATAGGATGATTAATGAAATCCTTCACCAGTATTGGTAAGGAAGGATTGTGACTTGTTGGATATGATCATATTTGTGTGGATAATCCGTTCAAGTATGCCACAAAGAGTGACACTAGTGAAATTCTTCATCACTATCTTTATGGTAGTAGTTGAAAGAATGTTTACTAGAGAAAAGGCTTATGTCTGAAACCTAGTGGTGTTCGGAATTAACCTAAAGAGAATTAAGAATCAATAAGGGCATATAGATATAAATTCTTAGATCTAGAATAGATGCTAAGTTTTCTTATCTATATTGGTTTAAACATAAAAGGAATCATGGGTTTAACCCATAATTCGTTTTTCCGAAGAAACACATTTGCACATGGTGTTACTTTAAATAAAACCGGATATCTGTGTTGATGATCTGGTAAAAGGCAGGCCTAAAACATGTATTCAATGTGGTTGGTATACATTAATTTTATGAACCAAGTCCTCGATCTAAAACACAGCATTGTGGTCACTTAAGCATCGAATGAGATATAGACTAGAAAGAGTTCTTTGCTTGTCAATCTCATAACTTAAATTATCCAGTCTACATTCAGTGGGAGATGGATGAATTATAAGTTGATGCCTACATATTTAAGTAGTTCATCTGAGTTTTGGATAATTGTTTCTTGAACTTTTGGGAACCATGTTTGGTTGCGCAAAAGGGAAAGTACAATTTACAAAAGCATTCCAGTGGAAGAACGTAAAACTTAAATAAAAGACCTAATGTTGACACTAGCATTTAATCAGCATAGAGATGCTGGTAAAACCTGACAATATCCATTGCTTCTTTATATCTGATGGTAATCAAGAAGGTTATTTAGATATGAGGTTGTCATATTTTAGTAACAGCAGCTTGATGGTAAATCATTGTGATGTTACCATTCATCGGAAACATAGTGGGACCCTGTGTTCACTAGTGAATAGAAGAAGATAATGGTGTAACCTATTTGCTGCATCCAAGTACTTGACTTGGGTTAATCCCACACCTAAGGTGTAATTCAAGAAGGGTGAAGGGACTAACATATATGCCATAATGGACAACTTCAAATACCGACTAGAGACAAAATGTTTCATATTGATTTTATGGAAACAAGTTCTAGTGGTTATGATGAAGATAATTTGGATAAAGTGTAATTTTGTTGTCACTATGGGGAAACAAGTAATCTCGCATGGAAATAAAAGGCCAAGATCCTTTGTAGGATTAAATTGAGGAAATGTTTGAATCATGTTCCGAGGCCTTATATATCCATTATGTCCAAATTGTGTTCATGACTAAGGTCAGCAAAACTTGCATCTTGTGGCTGTAATCCTGCTTTATGAGAAAGTCAAAGGAATGAGTTTTCTAGAAAGCGTAGATTAAGCCAAATACCCTTGTCAGGGCTAGTGGGAGCATCATGTGTTCCTAGTCAAATATGCTCTATGAAAATAATGTCTTAATTTAGGGTTGTTCTACAACCTAATGGTGGAATTGTTGTTCTATGAGTATATATAGAAAATATGGAATCAAGTGGATTTTCTAATTCAAGAAGTACTGATGTATGTTCTTGATGTTCGACGAAAGTAGAATTTTCTTGAGTAAGTTATTACTGCAAGCAAATCTATGCTTATGAGACTGTCGATTTTATCGAAGTTTAGATTAATCAAGTATGTGGTATAGATATGATATTTAGACCTAAATGAGTGTCATCGACCCTATTGTGGACTTCGGTCACATTGAGGGTATGTCGACTCTGATAAACATGAGTGTCAATGACTCTATTGTGAACCTCGGTTACATTGAGAGTATGTCGACTCTGATAATCATAAGTGTCATTAATCCTATTGTTGACTTCTGTAACATTGAGGATATGATGACTATGATAACTTTGTAAATGATCTCTTTAATAAACACTTCGCTAGTGGTTTAATAAGAGAATTCAAAAGAGTACAAAGGGATATCGGGTAAATGATCCCATAATTAAGCCATTGTCAAATACTAGTGATGACTTTCATACTAGGTATAAAAGCATTGTTCATGCTTATGACTGGGCTTAAATATCTTTTTAGTATATGTTTGATTTACTTATAAGCTTTGGGAACGATACAGACAGTATTGTAATTTATGCTTGTTTCGATATGCGAGTGATTCGGTTACATTCATAAGACTTTACTGTGTTCCATCTTAGCATGTTTAACCACTTCCCAGAATGTTTATACATTCTGAAATTTCACAGTCAGTCATTCTTCAAGGGAAGGAAGTTTGAAATAAGGATGAGGTTAGGTGTTGGTTATGCATTAATCAAGGATTGAATGCATGAAACACAACAGTAACCTGTGCTTGAAAGGGGTTTCAAGTGACTGGAAGACCCACACCTGAGTTCACTTCATGGATCATGGTCACAAGTAACTCGGGATGATAATATCATTACATCCTTCGACCCGAGATGTATGAATTGCCATAGCATGAAACTTTCTTACTTTGGTTATTTCAAAACGTAGTTCGTAACTGGCTATTATAAAGGGAATAGCTGGGTAAGACAAGGTTCATGTTATGGGATTGTACAGTCAACGGAATTTGTTCCTCCTGTATGAGAGATATCCCTGGGCCCCTCGATGATTGGGCGCTGACACCAAAATAAGCATTGCCATGTGCAAAGGAATATTGATTGAGAATCAGATATGTCCTTAAATTTTGGTCACCACCAATCTTGATCGAGAAACATAATCGTGAACGATCTGGAGATTGACATATTAATCCATGTCTCGTGTTCACAAGGATATCGCGAACAAAAGGATGTTTGATAACTTATCTATAGGCATCCCATATTTCTTGGGGTTTTTAGTTTTGTTCAGGATGACAAAACCCATACTGACTTGGGGGCAGAGATGCTTTACTAGAGGCCGCTCTTTGTCTGTGGTTTCTTGGGTACGGTGTGTCATGTGCAAGTGGGAGTTTGTTAGGATATGCCCACTGACGCACGTACGCCATATGAATCACTACCGATGATGTATGGGCCTATTGGGTCACACACCGGGGATCGATCTCGACAACAACCTAAGTGCAGGGACTGATTTTGTCAAATTGCAAAGAGTTGGCATGCTGATGGGAGTTAGCGGCTCTAACTATTTAGAGTTAGCGGCTCTAACTCCTTAAGGTTAGCGGCTCTAACTTGGTCGCGATAGCGGCGCTAACTTTTAAAGTTAGCGGCGCTAACCCAGAGTTAGCGGCGCTAAACCCTGTCAGATTGCATGCAACTTTTGCATGTTACCTCCATTCTCCACCAATCGAGTGGGATTGCTTCCAGATCATTCTTGGCCGGCCTTTTGGGGTTAAAATAGATCTGGAGGTCTCATTTTGAAAGTGACATGCATTTTTCTCTTAAGTGGCTCTCTTTTGCATAAACACACATACAAACACTCTTGGTGAGGTAAGTTTGAGTTTTCTTGGTGTGATCTTGAAGAGGAGAGCAAGGAGAAAGCTTGGGTTGTTGTTCCTTTCGTGATTTCCAGTAGTGAAGATCATGAAGGCTTGCTAGTACTTGGAGATTGACGTATTCCCGGGGTGGACTTCAATAGAGGAAGCCATTTTCGGTTTCTTGGATCTTCACCAACAACCTCATCTCTCCAGAATTTCAAGTTGGGTATAATCTCTTTTTCTCCTGTTTTACATGTTCCTTTTCTTAGATATGGAGTTTGGTGCTTTCTCTTGGGGTTTTGTTGTTTTTGTGCATTATAGACTTGTACTTTATGTTTTATTTGTTGTACCTTGCTTCCGCTGGTCGTTCTCGAAACCCCAACACTAACACCTTATGGTTAGCGGCGCTAACCCAGCCTGCGAAGTCAACTTTTGACTTTTGTCATTTTTGATCCCTTTACTTAAGTTGCTGTCAGATTTGACCCCGGTGTATGACCCAGTAGGCCCATACATCATCGGTAGTGATTCAAATGGTGTACACGCATCAGTGGGCATATTCTAACAAACTCCCACTTGCACATGATGCACCATTTTTAACAAACCACAGACAATGAGAGGTCTCTAGCAAAAACATCATTGCCCCCAAGTCAGTATGGGTTTCGTTATCCGAATAAAACCTATTCACAAAGAAAGGTCCTATAGATAAGTGATCTTAAACATCCTTTTGTTCACGATATCATTGTGAACATGAGACATGGATCAAATGTCAATCTCCAAATCGTTCACGATTGTGTTTCTCGATCTTGATTGGCGGTGACCAAAAGTTAAGGACATATCTGATTCTCAATCAATATTCCTTGCTCATGGCTATGCATAATTTTGGTGTCAGGTGCCAATCATCGAGGGGCACAGTGATATATCTAATATCAGAGGAACAAATCCCTTTTTGACTGTATAACCCTAAACCATACCTCTTGACTTATCTAGTCATTTGCTTTATCACAGCCAGTTACGAACTGCTTTTGAAAATGGCTAAAGTAAGAAAAAAGTATGATATAGGGGTCCATACATCCCAGGTCTAAGGACGTAAGATATTATCATTCCAAGTTACTCGTGACTATAACCCATGAAGTATACTTGGGTATGGGTCTTCCAGTCACTTGAAACTCTTTTCAAGTACAGATAGGCATTGCTCCTTAATTCGACCAAATTGAATTCAAGGTCACATGCTTATCTCAGTCTTAATTCATTCTTCCTTCCACAAGATTGACTGACCGTCGAAAGTTTGAAATATAAAATATTACCGGAAGTGGTTAAACATGCTAAGATGGAACACAGTAGAGTCTTATGAATGTAACCGTATCGCACGCATATATAATCTCCATTACATATCGAAACAAGCATAAGTTACAATACTGTATTAATCGTTCCCAAAATATAAAGTTTACATATCAAAGAAACTAAATACATAACTCAAGCCAAATCGCTAGCAAATCTTACACCTATACCACTAGTGTGAGAATCATGAGCTGCCTGAGATAACGGCTTTGTGAATGGATCCGCAAGGTTTCCATCCGATGCTACTCTGCTTATGATGATTTCACCACTTTCAACTACCTCTCGTATAAAGTGGTAATTGCGCAATATGTGTCTCGTTCTCTTGTGAGCTCTTGGTTCCTTCGTCAATGCCACTGCACCCTCATTGTCACAAAATATCTCAATAGGGTCAGTGTTGCTTGGAACCACTTGTAGATCTTGGATGAATTTCATCAACCACACTGCCTCCTTTGCGGCTTCACTTGCCGCAATGTATTCTGACTCGGTAGTCGACTCAGCCACCGTGTCTTGCTTCGAGCTCCTCCAGCTGACAGCACCACCATTTAATAGAAATAACAACCCCGATTGAGATCGGCAGTCATCCCTATCTATTTTAAAGCTAGCGTCCGAGTAACCCTTTACTCTCAGCTCTTCTTCCCCACCATATACTAAGAAAATCTCTTTCGTACGCCTAAGGTAATTAAGAATGTTCTTTACAGCCTTCCAATGAGGTTCCCCAGGATTTGCCTGATATCTACTAGTCATGCTTAAAGCACATGACACTTCAGGACGAGTACATAACATGGCGTACATGATCGATCCCACAGCCGAAGCATATGGTACTCGTTCCATTACTTCTATCTCCTTTTGGGAGGTTGGACATTGAGTCTTGCTCAACATCAAGCCATGTGACATAAGGAGGTTTCCTTTCTTGGAATCCTCCATTCTAAAGCATCTCACGACCTTATCTATGTATGCACTTTGAGAAAGCCCGAGCACCTTTCTAGATCTATCTCTATAGATCTTGATTCCCAGAATGTAGCTAGCATCCCCTAAGTCCTTCATTGAGAAACAATTTCCTAGCCAAGCTTTTAAACTCTTAAGGCTCGGAATATGGTTTCCAATGAGCAATATGTCATCTACATATAGGACTAAGAAGATAATAGTCCTCCCACTAGCCCTGTCATATACACATGGCTCATCTTTGCTCTTCGAAAATCCAAATTCCTTGATTTTCTAATCAAAGCATAGATTCCAACTGCGAGATGCTTGCTTAAGTCCATAAATGGACTTCTTTAGCTTACAAACCTTGTTATGATATTCTGGATGTTCAAAACCATCAGGCTGTGTCATATACACCTCTTCAGAAAGCTTCCCGTTAAGGAAGGCGGTTTTAACGTCCATTTGCCATATTTCATAATTATGAAATGCAGCAATGGCCAGAAGTATCCGGATAGATTTCAACATAGCCACTGGGAAAAGGTTTCATCATAATCAACACCTGGTGTTTGAGTAAAACCCTTTGCCACCAGTCAGGCTTTGAAGGTATCCAAGGTTCCGTCCATGACAGTCTTCTTCTTGAAGACCCATTTACACCCTATGGGTGTAACCCCGGGTATAGGATCAACCAGTTCCCAAACCTGGTCATCCGACATCGATTCCATCTCACTTTCCATTGCTTCTTTCCAATTTGCAGACTCAGGGCCCGCCATAGCTTCCTTGTAGTTAGCGGGCTCATCAGAGTCCACTACTAACTCGTTGCCCTCAGATATGTAGAAACCATATCTCTCCGGCTCATAACGAGTTCTACTGGAACGCCTTGTAGTAAGCAATGAACTAGTGTCAGGTACTGCAACATTCTCTTGCTCAGTTTCAACCGTCCTAGGTTGAGTGCTAGTGCCAACCTTTAGTTCTTTATCGGTTGATCCTTAAACTTCTTCAACATCAATTTACTTGTTGCCCCTTTGTTTGGATAGCATTTCTCTTTCAAGGAAAAATGCAATTCGAGTAACAAAAACTTTGTTCTCAGAAGGCTAATAAAATATGTATCCAGCACCGGCAGGAGGATATCCGATAAAGTAACACCTTTCCGAGCGCGGTTCAAGCTTGACAACCCCAAACTCGTAGGTATGAAAGTGTCGGCTTCTTACTATGCCACATTTCATAAGGTGTGTTCGATACTTTCTTGGTTGGTGCAAGGTTAAGGATCCTTACTGCCGTTTCTAGAGCATATCCCCAGAAACTAATAGGTACCTACGTTCGACTCATCATGGACCTTACCATATCTAGTAAAGTCTGGTTTCTCCTCTCAACGACCCCATTTAATTGTGGAGTCCTAGGAGGTGTTAGTTGCGAAAAAATTCCACAATTCTTAAGATGATCAGTAAACTCGGTACTTAGATACTCTCCACCTCTATCAGACCGGAGTATCTTTTATTGTTTTGCCCAATTGATTCTCAACTTCCTTTTGGAATGTCTTGAACACCTCAAAGGTTTCATTCTTGTGTTTAATAAGATAGACATATCCATACCTACTATAATCATCTGTAAAGGTTATGAAGTATCTCGAGCTATTTCTGTTGACATGCTTGAAAGGCCCACATACATCCGTATGGATGATGTCGAGGAGGTTCTTTCTCCTCTCATTTGTCCTCGTGAAGGGTGCCTTTGTCATCTTTCCTAACAAACAAGAATCACATACATCATTCGAACCTTGGTTAAATGATTCCAAGATCCCATCCGCTTGGAGCTTGGTGATGCGAGTCTTGTTTATGTGGCCAAGACGACTATGCCACAAGGAATACTTATCCAAACCATCTTTGGAACTAGAATCAATATTCATGATAAATTTTGTTGAATTAATGTATGCAGTTGCCTCATAAATTCCATGACATGGTAAAACTTTAAAATAAACAATGTTATCTTTAAAGCATATAATCGAACCATCATCAAAATGAAAATTATAACCATCGTCATACAATGCGAGAAATTAAATAATGTTTCTTGCCACGCTGGGCAAATAACAGACATTTTTTAACAAAATAGAATAGCTAGTCTTGAATGAAAGATCCACATTTCCTTGTGCTTCCACCGGGACAATCTCCGAGTTTCCCAGCACAAGATCTAGCTCTCCCTTCTCCAAGCTCCTACTTGCCTTTAGCACCTGCACCATATTACATATGTGAGTGCCACAACCACTATCCAAAACCCAGCCTCTAGAAGTAGAAGTATGGTGAATTTCTATCATGAACGTACCTGAAGTGTTAGGGCCCGATATGCTCATCGCTTTTAGCTTATTGATTCCCTCCAAGTACTTCGGGCAGCTTCGGCGGGAGTGGCCCTTGCCCCCATAAAAGAAGCACTCCGCATCCTCCGGAGTCTTGGCTTGGGGAGTCTTCCCCTTGCCTTTACCCTCGGAGGCTGGGGCCGGCTTGGCTACACCAACCTTTCCCTTACCCTTCCTATTCTTGGAAGGGGCGGCCTTCTTTCTGGTAATGCGGCCTTCCCGGATGGCTAGAACAACAGTGGAGGAGGAGGATGGTTTGCTCTTGGTCATGCTCGCTTCGGCAGTCTTGAGCATACCATGTAGCTCCATCAAGGATTTATCCATGCTGTGCATATGATAACTCATAGTGAATTGATCATATGCAATGGGCAGGGATTGGGGGATCAAATCAACCACCATCTCCCTCCCGATGGGAAATCCTAACTTCTCCATCCGCTCTATGTTTGCCTTCATGCGCAAAACATGAGAGCTCACGTTCCCTCCATCTTGGAGCTTGCAAGCGAGAACGGTCTTGAAGCATTCATACCTCTCCTTCCTCGCCTGCTGTTAGAACATATCCTTCAGCTGCACGATCAGGTCATGAGCACCTAAGTGATCCATTTGCTTTTGAAAATCGGTACTCATGGTGCTCAACATGAGGCATGTGATTTCCTCAGTTTCCTTGAGGCGTTTCTCGTACGCCTCACGGACCGCCCTCGTTGCACCTCATGGAGGTGCCTCGGGTAAGGGTTCCTCTATGGTGTGCATCTTCCCTTCATAGCGTAGGACTAGCTTTAGCTGCCTATACCAATCCATGAAGTTGCTCCCATCAAGTTTCTCCTTCTGAAGGAAAAGTCGTAGAGAAATGTTGGTGGTTGTGGTGTTTGCGCTTGTTGATGCCATCTAAAATTGCAAAGTAGACTTAAGTTAGTTTGTTGTATATGTATTATTTTGTGAAATTAATTTACCCAAAAAGAATTAACTTTAACAAGGCTAAGAACCGTATTTCATTGCACCATGTGACAGGGTTACCGCGGATCACATGATGAAACTATTTAGGTCGGCAACCATTTTGCCAATTGCAATCTCTATCGCAATCCTTAGCACCTTGCGGGATCCTACGACATCCAATGGTTATTTGGCATGTTTGATCACTTCTTCCACCAATCTTAAATCTTGAAATTTTGGTTAACTCGTGCTAAGCTCGACAATTAACCAAGATTTCAAATCTAAAATTGCAAATCGTCCATCAAGACATACGGTAACAAACTCACCAAAGTTGGCTCGTGCTAAGCTCGACAACCAAAATTGTGAATTTTGCCACACTCACCTTCCACACAGTTTTATGGGAATTGGCTCGTGCTAAGGTCGACAACCAAATCCCATAGACTAGATTCTGGTGTTATCGTCTTACGGATGGTGCGTGATTTACGTTTTGAGGAAAGACGGGCTTTTGTTTCCGGTTTGGTTTTAGATTAACTTATTAGCGACAAAAACCTATTTTTCACTGGGTAAGTTAATCTTGTATGTGAGCGCGCGAGAGAGTTGTAAACCATTTTTATCAAATCTCTTGTGATTTTGTTAATTTTCGAAAAATTATCTAGCATGCGAATCCCACACAATCCATGCATCCAAAAATCACATCACACGCAAAAAAATACTATAATTGGTAACCCTTGCCATAAAAACCTATGCGTTCTTCCCGTGAGCCAAACAGGAAGAACTTGGTCAATTCTAGAGACAAAGTCTTCGACGCGAGCTCCCACTAACCCCGCCATATCCATTGGACTTCATCGGCTTCATGGGCTCCATACTCCATCTCCTTTGGCCCATCTTGTGTGTCATCATCCACCAAAATAATACATACTATAGAATAAAATGGCATGCAAGCCATAAAATACCTATTTATCTATTACAATTACATGGATGAATGAAATGGCATGCAAGCCACATTATTATTACAAATTTATCATAAGAATAATAATACAACCAACCAAGTATCCAAACACACAAAATCAACCAAATGGTTTACGCATGGTTACCAACTTACATATTCACATACAACCAAACAATTACATGCTACTGGAATTAAACAACATAATAACAAGATTAAAATTTCCAGAAGCTCAAAAAAAAGGCTAAAACCCAAGACCAAAATTTGTTTTTGACCAAGAACAAAAAACTGACTCAGCGACGCTAGCGCCGCTAACCCCTGTTCGACAGAAAACAAACAATTTCGATTTCAGGGTTTCAAAGCCACCATGTGCATAACTATCATAGAGGTGGCTCTGGTACCACTGTTGGAGTTTCTAGAACACGCAACGGAAGCAAAGTACAACTCAAAAAGCCCATGATACAAGCATGTGAAGCACAAAAACGTAAAACACCAAACATGGATCAATCTCTATGAAAAGAAATGCAACAAAACAGAAAATTAGGGAGGTTATACCAGCTCCTTAGCTCCAGCAAATGTTGGTGTAAAGGATGAATTTTCTTCTCCTTTGCTTGAACGAATCAACTAGAGGATGATACCCCGGTAACACGTCAATCATTTGAGCTAGCAAGCTTCTTATGATTCTTCACTATAGAAAATCAGTAGGAGAACAGCAACCCACGAGATGGAACTGATTTCTGGAGCACAAACCCTAACTCTCTCTTAAAGATCTCACCTAAGTCTTGGTAGCACTTGTGAGTGTGTATAATATGTTTTTCTTGCCAAGAGAAAGAAATGAGGCTGGAATAGGGTCTTTTATAAACTCCAGGATGACATTTCACCTTCCAAAGGCCGGCCAAAGTCGCTTAAGACACTTACGTGCATTGGCTTGGTGGAGAGGTGATATGACAACAAGTCACGTCCGGCCGTAGCGGCGCTAACCCAGAGTTAGCGGCGCTATCATTTAAGAGTTAGCGGCGCTAACGCAGCCTGTCAGAAGACTTGACGTAAAGCGCATGCAGCTGTAGCGGCTCTAACCCATAAGTGTTAGCGGCGCTAACACCTTATGGTTAGCGGCGCTAACCCAGCCTGTGAAGTCAACTTTTGACTTTTGTCATTTTTGATCCCTTTACTTAAGTTGCTGTTAGATTTGACGCCGGTGTATGACCCAATAGGCCCATACATCATCGGTAGTGATTCAAATGTTGTACACGCATCAGTAGGCATATTCTAACAACAATATTTCATCTTATCCAAGTCATCTTCAACATAGCCACTAGAACATGTTTCCATATAATCAATATGAAACACTTTGTCTCTAGTCGGTATTTGAAGTTGTCTATGATTGCATATATGTTAGTCCCTTCAACCTTCTTGGATTACACCTTCGGTGTGGGATTAACCCAAGTCAATTACTTGGATGTAGCAAATGAGTTACATCTATATGTACCATCTTCTTATATTCACTAGTGAACTCTGGGTCCCACTATGTTTCCGATGAATGGTGACCTCACACTGAATAACCATCAAGTTGCTGTTACTAAAATATGACAACCTCATATCTAAACAGCCATCTTGACTTCCATTAGATTATATAGAAGCAATGGATATTGTCAGGTTTTACCAGCATCTCTATGCTGATTAAATGCTAGTGTCAACATTAGGTGTCTTATTTAAGTTTTACGTTCTTCCACTGGAATGCTATTGGATATTGTCTTCTCTCTTTTGAGCAACCAAACATGGATCCCATAAAGTTCAAGAGACAACTATCCAAAACTCAGATGAACTACTTATATATATATATATATATATATATATATAAGCATCAACTTAATTTATAATTCATCCATCTCCCACTGAATGTAGACTGGATAATTTTAAGTTATGAGATTGACAAGCAAAGGACTCTTTCTAGTCAAAACCTCATTTGATGCTTAGGTGACCATCATGTTAGGTTTTAGATTGAGGACTTGGTTCATTAAAATTAATGTATACCAATCACATTGAATACATGTTTTAGGCCTGCCTTTAACCAGATCATCAATAAAGATATGCGGTTTTCAACAATGTGACACCATATACAAATGTGTCTTTTAGAAAACGAATTATGAGTTAAACCCATAACCCTTTTCCATGTTTAAACCAATATAGATAAGAAATCTTAACATCTTGTCTGGATCTAAGAATTGGTATCTATATGTCCTTACTGATTCTTAGTTTTCCTTATGTTAGTTCCGAACACCACTAGGTTTCAAACACAAACCTTTTGTCTATTTAAACATTCTCCCAACAACTATCATAAAGATGGTGATGGAGAATTTCACTATTGTCACTCTATGTGGCATACTTGACGGATTATCCACACAAGTGTGATAAAAAGTCAACAAGTTTCAATCCTTCCATCAACACTGGCAAAGGATTTCTTAATCACCCAAGTCCAATAAACAAGATTTATATCTTTCATTTAGCCCGAGGCTAAACTTTTACAAAGATCCTAACCATATGGATGTAAGCAATGTAAATGTTGTTTACTTAGTCAAGGTTGATTATGCCATAGAGCTAATGTATCCAAACCACTTTTGGATCTAAGAATCAATTATTCATGATTGCTTTATTTGTTATAACGAGTCTTTATGTATGCTATGATATGGATAAGTTTTGATAAAAACATTTCAAAAACAATTTTTTCAAAATTGTTTCACTTTCAAGCCATATCCATCGTCATCAAAATGTGTATTTGAGCACCATAAATGGTCAAAAATAATACATAAGCATTGACATGGATCGAATTTGAAATGAAACTATCAATATGAAAAATCTTTACATCAAAATACAAGATTCAAACTACATCCATCATTTTCAAAAGAACATACAATAAAGCAAGTCTGCCACGCAGGGCATAAAAACAAAAGTAATAATTAATCAGGAAATAATGGCGAGACTAACACTCCCAATACTCTTGCAGAGGACAATCAACAAGGTTTCCTCTTCAGAGATCCGGTTCTTCAAGCTATTCCATCTTGCAACGAACAGACCTACACTTTGTAACAAAATAAATCTGTGACAAATGTGAGTCTTATAGCTCGGGTAAACAACCTAGCTTATTAAGGAATAACAATGAAGTATAATCATGAATGTACCCTAAGTAGGAAAATTAACTCTCTCTTTTCTGAGAAGTTTTATATCCTCTCGGCACGAAGGGCAGGCAAGACGGCCCCAATCCTCAAATCTTCCACAGAAGTAGCAAACCACCCCTTGTTGAGTTTCCTTAGGCATATCATCAATGTCCATAGACTCTAAACTTGAAGTAAGCTTGGATACTACAACTTCTTCTTTTGATGGGATCGATTTCTTCTTCTTCACTAAATGTTGTTCCTTAGATTCAAGAACGGGAGTGGATGAGGTTGATTCATTCTTGGACATGTTAGATTCAACTTCTTTCAACATTCCATGCAATTCATCTATAGATATTTCCTTTCCATGCATATGATAGTCCTTTACAAACTTTTCATATGAAGTGGGCAGAGAATGAAGTATGAAATTCACACTGAGCTCCCTCCCTATAAGAAAATCCTAACCTCTCCATTTGGTCCATGTATGATTTCATCTTCAAAACATGGGCACTTACACTCCCGCCTTCCCGTATCTTACAACCTACCTCTTCCAGTTATGAGCCCTTGGTTCCATAGCTAGAGCAACCGCACCCTCATTGTCAAAGAAGATCTCAATAGGGTCGGATATGCTAGGTACCACTCCATGGTCTTGGATGAACTTCCTTATCCATACCGCCTCTTAAGCTACTTCACTAGCCTCTTTTTCTCCTCCAACTTATAGCACCACCATTGAGAAGGAACACAAACAACGATTGTGATCGGCAGTCGTCCTTATCCGTTTGGAAGCTGGCGTCAGAGTAACCATGTACTCAAAGCTCTTACCCACCACCATAAACTAAGAATATCTCTTTTGTCCTCCGTAGATACTTAAGAATGTTCTTAACCGCAGTCCAATGGGCTTGCACAGGGTTAGCCTGATATTTACTCATCATGCTCAAAGCACACGATACATCAGGACTAGTGCATAGCATGGCGTACATGATTGATCCTATTGCCGAAGCATAACGGACCCTCTTCATTATGTCTAGTTTCTCCTTGGAACTAGGTCATTGAGTCTTGGTCAACGTCACTCCATGCAACATAGGGGTGTTAACCATTTTTTAGTCCTCCATCTTGAATCGCTTCAAGACTTTGCCGACATATGCACTTTGGCTAAGCCCAATTAGCCTCTTAAATCAATCTCTATAGATCTTAATGCCCAACATATATGCCGCTTCTCCCAAGTCCTTCATTGACAAGCAACTCCCAAGAAAAGATTTAACCTCTTTCAAAGTTGGGACGACGTTCCCAATAAGTAGAATGTCATCTACATACAGGACAAGGAATACTACAGCGCTCCCACTAGCCCTGACATATACGCATGGTTCATCCTTGCTTTTCAAAAATCTAAACTGTTTGATTTTCTCATCAAAGCATAGGTTCCAGCTGCGAGATGCTTTCTTAAGTCCATAAATGGACTTCTTTAATTTGCAGACTCTATCAGGATACTTAAGATGTACAAGACACTCGGGTTGTGACATAAACACCTCTTCATTGACCTTCCCGTTAAGGAAGGTGGTTTTTACATCCATTTTCCATATATCGTAATCATAAAACGCAGCTATGGCCATAAGTATTCTAATAGACTTCAACATGGCCACCGGCGAAAAGCTTTCCTCATAGTCAATCCCATGAGTTTGCGTGAAACCTTGGGCCACCAGTCGGGCTTTGAAGATATCTACAAATCCATCCACGCTAGTCTTCTTACACCCCACTGTCTTACACCCAGGTGTAGGATCAACCAGTTCCCAAACTTGGTTGTCCAACAAAGATTGCATCTCACTCTCCATTGCTTCCTTCCACCTAGCTGGCTCAGTGCCTGCTACGGCTTCATCATCATCCACCAATAAGTCATCACCCTCAGATATGAGAAACTCATATCTCTCTGGCTCATGATGTGGGCTACCGGACCTACGAGGAATTAATGGAGTGTTTTTAGGTACCGACGCATCCTCTTGCTCGGTATCAACTACTTCGGGGTGAGTGCTAGTACCGACACTATTCCCTTCTCCATGGGGTTCTTGAACTTCTTCAAGATCAATCCTCTTTCCACCGGATTACATGGATATCATCTCCCTTTCAAGGAAGACGGCCCTTCGCGCGATAAACACTTTGTTTTTGGATGGCTTGTAAAACAAGTAACCCTTGGCTCCTGTTGGATACCCAATGAAGTGACAACTCTCGGATGTAGGTTCAAGTTTGTCCTCTACCTCTTGTCTAACGAAGGCAGGACATCCCCAAACCTTGAGATAAGAGACCATTGGAGTAACTCCATGCCACATGTCATAAGGTGTCGTTTGGACTTTCTTAGTCTGTACGAGGTTAAGGATCATAGCCGCCGACTCGAGAGCTTACCCCCAAAAAACTAATGGGTACTTCCGTGCGACCCATCATCGATCGGACCATATCTAACTATGTCCGATTCATCCGCTCGGCGACACCATTCAATTCTGGCGTCCTAGGAGGAGTTAGTTGTGAAATAATCCCACAACTAGCCAAATGATCACGGAACTCCGAGCTCAGATACTCACCTCCCCTATCGGAGCGAAGTATCTTGATAGTCTTGCCCAATTGATTCTGGACTTCATTTTGGTATGTCTTAAAGACCTCAAAGGTCTCACACTTATGCCTAATCAAGTAGACATATCCATATCGACTGAAATCATCAGTGAATGTAACGAAGTATCTAGAGTTGTTCCTTGTAACATGCTTCCGTATACATCGGTATGCACTATTTCCAACAAGCATTTAGCCCTTTCACCCACTCCGGTAAAGGGTGACTTAGTCATCTTGCCTAATAAACAAGATTCGCATGCTTCATTTGACCTGAGCTCAAATGATTCCAAGATCCCATACACTTGGAGCTTCGTGATGCGTTTCTTGTTTACATGGCCAAGACGGCTATGCTATAAGGAGAACTTATCCAAACCATTTTTGGATTCAGAATCAATGTTCATGATTGCTCTATTATTTTCTATGTATGCATCAGTTTCATATATACCACGACATGGATAAGCTTTAAAATAACAAACATTATTTTTAAAACAACAAATATAACCATTTTCAAATTTAAAACAATATCCATCGTCATTCAAAGCGTAGAAAGACAAAATGTTTTTTGTCATAAGTGGCGAATAGCAGACATCTTTTAAAATAATAGAGTAGCCGGTTTTGAAAGTAAGCTCAACACTTCCTTTCTCTAACACAGGGACGACCTCCTTGTTCCCCATGGTTAGCTCCAGCTCCCCATCTCACAGCCTTCTACAGCCCTTTAGCACCTGCACAATATTACAAATATGAGTGCCACAAACGGTGTCTAAAACCGAGCCGTTAGATGTAGAAGTATGATGGAGTTCAATCACAAATGTACCTGAAGTAGAAGTGCCCGCTCCCGAAGCACGTAGCTTCTTCAGGCTCTCTAGGTACTAAGGGCAGATCCGGCGCATATGCCCCTTCACCCCGTTGAAAAAGCAAACCGCATCTTCCGGAGTTTTAGATTGAGGGATTGGACCCTTCGGCTTTTGCTCCGGGGTAGGGTTCGGCTTGGGTGCCCCAACCTTGCCCTAGCCTTTACCCTTCGGGGTAGTGGCCGGTTTCTTCCTCTTCTTGGACTAACCCTCCTTGATGGCCAAGATGGGAATGGAGGTAGATGGCCTTTTCTTGGTCATGTTGGACTCGGCGGTCCGCAACATACCATGCAATTCTATTAGGGATTTATCCATCCCATGCAATTCCATGGATGGTGGGAGAGACCGTAGAATCAAGTCTACCGCCATCTCTCTCGCGATGGCAAATCCCAACCTCTCGTGGCGTTCCACCAATGCTTTCATCTTAAGAACGTGGTGGGACACGTTCCCGCCGTCTTGCAACCGGCAACCGAGTTGGTCATTTAGACAACCATACCGCTCTTGCTTCGCTTGTTGTTGGAACATCTCCGAAAACTCGCGCATCATGTCATAAGCACTCAAGTGCTCCATCGATTTTTGCAAGTCTGAGCTCATAGTGCTTAGCATGAGTTAACTTGTCCTCATGTCGGAGGACAATCCTAAGTTGCCTTGACCAATCCATAAAATTGGTCCCATCAAGTTTATCTTTCTAAAGGAAAATCTTTAAAGAAAAAGTGGTGTTGTTGTTGGTGCTAGTTAATTCCATCTATAAAACGCAAAGTAGATTTGGTTAGTTTGATTGAAATCTTCGTTAAAATAGTTACCCCAAATATTTAATGAAAACAACTTTTTAACAATGGCTAAGAACCCTATATCACCTTGCACCGTGACGGGTTTTCCGCGGATCACGTGGCAAAGCTATTTAGGCTAGCAACCGTTGTGCAACTCTTAGTTCCTTGCGGGATCCTACTTGACAACCAATGTGCCAAGTTGGGCATGTTTGATCCCTCCACACCAATCTCAAAGTAATATTTTATATAATCTCTGCTAGAGCTCGATGATTATATAAAATATTAATTTGAAACCATAAATCAACCATCAAGATACACGATGGTACTCTAGCCCAATAATCGACTCGGCTAAAGCTCGACAATCAACCCTTGTGCGGTTTGATTTGGGTGGTGTCATCTTATGGATGGCGTAAGATTTACATTTAGAAAACGAGATTTAGTGTTCCGGTTAAAAACCATTTTGAGTTTTGATTAACAAAAGTGACAAAAACCAAGCGTTTTCACTATGCGGATACTAAACCAATTTATATCCTATTTGTTAATCAAGTGTGCGCGAGAGTTGTTAAACAATTTTTAAAACTCTTGGGTTTTATTATTTATCAAAAATTGTCTAGCATGCAATAGTCCTATAACTAATCCATAAACAATATATAATAAAACCATCACACACATACATCATAGTTGGTAACCATGCCCCTAAAAGCTATGCGTTTTTCCCGTGAGCCACGACGGGGAAAAACAAGTCATCTAAGCACAAATTCCTTGACTTGGATGTGCTCTCACTAAACCCGCCACCTCCATTAGGTCTCCCGGATTCGTGTTCGCCAAACCGTCACTCAATGGACTCCAGATGGTTGCTCCATATTACAAATACATAGAAAAGGAAATAAATGGCATGCAAGTCACAACTCCTAACTTCTAGTACCAATACAAAATATGAAATATTTAAATGGCATGCAACCCATAAATACAAATTTACACACCAAATAAACAAATTTAATAATTATTACAAACCATGTGTCTTAAAGTCACCAAATGAATGAATAATAATAAAATCACACAACCATACATCCACAAGGTCTAGGGCATATACTAGGGTTAACAACATCACATGAACATATTCTATTCACTAATGAACAACAACATGGTGTGCCACACAAAACCATGTAAACTTATGTATAATGGTTAAGATTTTTCAAAACACTCAAGGCACTAAAAATCCCATTTATTTATGCATTAGTAACACCAAACCATTTTTGATGAAACTTATTCATAAATATATATTGTAAGTATATGCAATTACCATTTTCATGCCAAAATAAAAATATACATATAAATACACCAACCATTATACAAGGCAACTTAAATATAAAATATTAATTTCTAGACCAAAAAATCCAAAAACTAAAACATAGTGCCAAAAACCAAAAAATATTTTTAATGTTTTAAAACCCAAAAAAAGCACTGCCACTACTGTAGTGCCGCTAACTTTTACGAGTTAGCGCTGCTAACCCTTCTGGTCAGAAAACAAAAAATTCATTTTCGGGTTTTTCAGGCCACCATGTGCAAAAGTATCATAGAGATGGCTCTGATACAAATGTTGGGGTTCTATGAGCACAGCGGTAGAAACAACAACAACAAGCAAAGCACAATGTACAAGCAAATAAAGCATAAAACCCCAAAATGGACCAAACTCTATGACTAACAATTGGAACATGAAAAAGGAGAAGAGAAAGAAGGTTATACCCTCTCCTTAGCTCCAGAAACAAATGGATGTAGTGGTGATGACTAGAAGCCACGAAAAGCTCCCTCTAATGAAGTCCACCCCGAGTTTGTCCTCTCTCCTTGTACTAGCAAGCTTCTAAGAGCATCAAAGCCTTGAACTCTTCACAAGAACACCCCCAAAACTCCAGAAATTTGGACCTCCTTTAACACCCACTAAAAAGACACTCTTAGAGTGAGCAAATGGCCAAAAGTTAAAACCAATAACACATGAGGGTCTTTTATAAACCTTTACATGCCACTTGATCTCCCCATACCCGGCCAAAAGAGGTCCCACAAAAAACCCCATGCATTGAGCAAGAATGGAGGTGGAAAACTAAGTGGCATGCAATCAGTCAGGCATTAGCGCCACTAACTTTTAGGGTGTAGCACCGCTAACCCTAAAAGGTTAGCGCCGCTAACGCGGCCTGCATTTCAACTTTTCCACTTTGACACTATTGCTCCCTCTATCTTAAAGGCTATCGAGATAAGTCTACGGTGTGTAACCCAATAGCCCCATACATCATCAGTAGTGATCCATATGACGTACGTGTGTCAGCAGGCATACTCCGACATCACAGACAAAAAGCGGCCTCTAGTAAGACATCTCTGCTCCCAAGTCAGTATGGATTTTGTCTTTAGCACAAAAACCAAACTGCAGCCCATGGGAAATGGTCCTATAGATAAGGGATCAAACATCCTTTTGTTCGCGATATCTAAGTGAAAACGAGACATGGTACTTAGTAATTCTCCATTCGTTCACAATTATGTTTCTCGATCTAGACTGGTGGTGACCAAAATATACAAGTTGCAATCAGATACATTTATTATTGCACACTTGAGCATGGCCATGCATTTTGGTGTCAGCGACCAATCATCGAGGGGCCCAAGGATATCTCTCTAAACAGAGGAACAAATTCTTTTGAATACATTGCCCACCACATTGACCATACTCTGCCCAATTACTCCCTTTATAACAGCCAGTTACGGATTGCGTTTGAAAGCAACTAGAACAAAGCAGACCAAAGTGATGCAGACAGATACATATCCTGTATAAGGATAAACTGATATCATCACCCTGATTCACTTATGACAAGTGCCACAAAGTGCACTCAGGTGTGGGTCATTCAGTTACTTGAAACCCTTTCAAGTACATGCGAAGTATTGCATCTCCGTGTCCCAATCCCCATTAGATACAGGACCAATCACTTCCCTCAGTCTTAGTTCATACTTCCTTCCCGAGAAGAATGACCGACTGTGGACATTTAGAATGCTAAAACATTCAGGGAAGAATAAAACATGCTAAGTTGGAACACAATAAAGATTTAAAGAAATACCCGCAACTTGCGTATTACTAAATCTCCATTTAATAAACGATAAATACAATAAATACAATACTGCTCAATGTTCCCAAAAGATAAATACATCAAATATACTAAAAAAATGTACATAATCTAAGCAAATCGCTAGCCTGCGATAATAGTTTGGTAAACGGATCCGCCACATTGCTATCTGTGTGTAGTCTGCTGATAACAATGTCCCGGATATAATGATATTTCCGACATTACTATCATGCGTCGGTGAGACCTTGGTTCCTTTGCTAAAGTAACCGCACCCTCGTTGTCACAAAATATCTCAACAGGGTCGGAAATGCTAGGAACCACTCCCAGATCTTGGATGAACTTCCTCATCCAAACAGCCTCTTTCGCAGCTTCACTGGCCGCAATGTACTCAGACTCAGTCGTCGAATCGGCCACAGTATCTTGCTTGGAGCTCCTCTAGGAGATAGCACCACCATTTACCAGGAACACGAACCCCGATTGTTATCGGCAGTCATCCCTGTTCGTTTGGAAGCTAGCATCAAAGTAACCACTTACCCTAAGCTCTTACGCACCTCCATATACTAAGAACATCTCCTTAGTCCTCCGAAGATACTTTAGAATGTTCTTCACTGCCGTCCAGTATGCTTCACCAGGGTTGGCTTGATATCTACTTGTCATACTCAATATACAAGATACATTAGGCCTAGTACATAATAAGGCATACATTTTCGAGCCTATAGCCGAAGCATAAGGAACTCACCTGATTACTTCCCGTTCCCCTAGGAAACTCGGGCTCTGAGCCTTGCTCAACACTAAACATTGTGACATAGGTACGAACCACTTCTTGAAGTCCTCCATCCTAAACCTCTTTAGGACTTTGTCAATGTACGTATTCTGGCTTAATCCAATCAACCTATGGGATCTATCTCTATAGATTTTAATCCCAAGAATGAAAGCCGCATCCCCAAGATCTTTCATTGAGAAATAACTCCCTAGCCAGGGTTTTACACCTTGCAAAGTTGGGACGTCATTCCCAATTAGTAGAATATCATCTACATAAAGAACTATGAATACAACTAAGTTCCCACTAGCTCTAATGTAAACGCATGGCTCATCCTTGCTCTTAGAGAAGCCAAACTCTTTGACCTTCTCGTCGAAGCACAGGTTCCAGCTCCGAGAAGCTTGTTTAAGCCCATAAATGGACTTCTTAATCTTGCAGACTTTATCCGGAAACTCTGGATGTACAAAACCCTCAGGCTATGTTATATACACCTCCTCTGAAAGTGTCCCATTAAGGAACACGGTTTTGAAGTCCATCTGCCAAATCTCTTAATCATGAAATACGGCAATGGCTATGAGTATCCGGATAGACTTCAACTTAGCCACCGGGGAAAAGGTTTCCTCATAGTCTACACCATGAGTTTGTGTGAAAGCCTAAGCCACCAGTCGGGCTTTGAAGGTGTCTACCTTGCCATCGACGCCGATCTTCTTCTTGAAGACCCATTTGCACCTGACGGGTTTGCACCCAGGCATGAGATTAACCACGTCCCATACTTGATTATCCGACATGGATTGAAACTCTGATTCCATTGCTTCTTTCCACTTGGCGGACTCAGGGCCCACCCCAGCGTCCCGGTATTTGGTAGGTTCATCAGAATCAACTACCATGTCGGTGCCCTCAGATATGTTAAAATCATATCTCTCTGGCTCATGCCGACTTCTACCAGATCTTCTCAGCGGTAATGGGTTTACATTATCTCCAACATCGTCTTGCTGAGATTCAACCATTGAAGGTCGTGAGCTAGTGCCAACATCAGGTTATACATTGGTAGGTTCTTGAATTTCTTCAAGATCAACCTTCGTCCCACTAGTGTCTTTGGATAGCAGTTCCCTTTTTAGGAACACTGCCCTTCGGGCAAAAAATACCTTCTTCTCTAAAGGTTTGTAAAACAAATACCCCATAGACCTAGTAGGATAACGAATAAAAAAAACCTTTCGCCCCTAGGCTCCAATTTGTCCTCAACCTCACGTCTCACGTAGGCAGGACAACCCAAGACCTTTAACTACGAGATGAATGGAACATTTCCATGCCACATCTCATACGGTGTTTTCTTAACCTTCTTTGTTGGTACGAGGTTAAGGATTCTACCAGCCGTTTCAATCGCATATCCCCAAAACGTAACCGGAACGTCCGTACGAACCATCATTGACCGAACCATATCTAACAATGTCCGGTTCCTCCTCCCGGCGACACCATTTAATTGTGGCATCCTACGAGGGGTTAATTGCAAGACAATCCCACAATCCCTTAGATGGTTACGAAACTGAGAACTAAGATATTCACCGCCTCTATCAGATCGCATCTTAATTCTTTTCCCTAGTTGATTTTCTACCTCATTTTTATAAGTCTTAAATACCTCAAAGGTATCCGACTTTTGTCTCACCAAGTAGACATACCCGTATCGACTATAATCATCAATAAAGGTAACGAAGTAGCGGGAATGATCTCTCATAGCATGCTTGAACGGACCACACACATCAGTGTGAACGATATCCAACAAGTATTGCGCCCTCTCACATACACCAGTGAAGGGTGTTTTGGTCATCTTGCACACTATACAAGACTCGCATACTTCATTAGACCTGTGGTCAAATGATTCCAAAATCCAATCCGCTTGGAGCTTGGCGATTCGCTTCTTGTTTATGTGGCCTAGCCGACTATGCCATAGAGATAATATAACCAAAACACTTTTGGATGCCGAATCAACATTCAGGATTGATCTATTGTTTTGCAAGCTTACGCTTGTCTCATATATGCCATGACATTGAAATGCTTTAAAATAAAAGACATGATCTTTATAACATAAAATGCTACCATTCTCAAATTTAAAATCAAATCCAATGTCGTACAAAGCATATAAAGATAAAATGTTTCTTGCCATGCAAGGCAAATAATATCATATATTATCTAAAACAATAGACATGACAGATGGAAAGGCGAGCTCAACACTCCCAATCTTCTCAACCAGGTCCCTAATTCTTCTTAGTACCTGCAGATTATTACAAACGTGAGTTCCACACACGTTGTCTAAAACTCAGGCGTTAGAAGTAGAAGTGTTATGGAGTTCAATTATGTACGTACCGGAGGCAGTGGCACCTTTAGCTCGAAGCTTCTTAAGTTTTTCCGTATACTTGGGGCAACTACGCTGGTAGTATCCCTTCTCCCCGCAGAAGAAGCAGGTTGCCTCTTCGGGTGAGGTGGCAGCGGCAGCCACTTGCTTCCCCTTCGGCTCTGGTGTCGGGTTAGGTTTGGGCTTCGGCCCATTGGCCTTGGCCTTCCCCTTCCCCTTGCCCTTAGAGCCCGAAGCGGGCTGCTTCCGCTTCTTTCCACCCTCGTTGATGGTGAGGACGGCAGTGAAGGTGGAGGGCTTTGACTTAGCAAGCTTGCCCTTGGCAATCTTGAGCATGCCATGTAGCTCCATAAGGGACTTGTCCATACTATGCATATGGAAGTTTACAATGAACGGCCCATATGACGGAGGCAAGGATTGGAGGATGATATAAACCGCCAACTCCTTCCCCATTGGAAAGCCCAACTTCTCGAGCTGGTCCACGTAGCCCTTCATCTTAAGGACGTGAGAACTCACATTGCCGCCTTCCTACATCTGGCAACGGATGAAGGCCTTGTCGCACACATAGAGTTCTTGCCTATCCCGCTGTTGGAACATGTCCTTCAACTGAGATATCATCTCGAATGCAGTCACTTTCTCAATTTGACTTTGAAATTCGCTACTCATACGTAAGCATAAGGCAAGTCACGTCATTTGTGTCCTTGAGGCATTTCTCATATGCCTCACGGACGGCCCTCGCCACGTTGGTAGCAGGGGATTCCGGAAAAGCTGACTCAAGGACCTCAAGCTTCATCTCATGGCGAAGGACAATTCTCAAAGTCCTATGCCAATCCATGAAGTTAGACCCAGTGAGTTTCTCCTTTTCCAAGAATGGACGGTGTGATATTTTTGTGGTGTTGGTGTTGCTAGTAGATGCCGTCTACAAGCAAAGTACGAAATTTGTTAGTTATGACGTAGTAAATCCTTGTTAAATAATTACCCACTTATTCTAAAACAAATTATATTAACAAGGGCTAAGAACCTCAAAATACCCCAATCCATGGCGGGTTTACCGCGGAGCACTTGATGGAGCTATCTTAGGCCGGTAAACACTTTACCAATTGCAATCCGTGATTACAACTCTTAAACACCAATTCCTCATTAATCTAATTTAGTAGCTCGGTATGGGCATGACAACTACCAAGGCGTATTAAATCTTGGAATTGTAAATCGACCGTCATGATACACGTTGGTACTCTAGCCCAATGGCCAGCTCGGCTAGAGCTCGACATCCGACCTTGCGAGTTGCCACACGGTTACACAAAACCGATCTCGCCTAAAGCTCGACGACAGACCTTGTTTCACTAGGTTCGGGTGGTGTGAGATTTATTTTTGAAAAACGGGATTTTGTTTTTCCGGTTAAAATGCTTTAACCATTTATTGTCTATGGGACGCGCGAAGTTGGTAAACCAATTTAAAACTCTTTGGTTTTATTATTTTGAAAAATTTTCTAGCATGCGAAGATCCTAAACAACCACGTATGAAAATGTACAAAATGAAACCAACCACGCTTTTAATATAAATATCCGGTAACAAGCCAATCCTATGCGTCTTGCCCGTGAGCCAACGGGCAAGACTAAGTCATCTAAGGACAATTCCGAATGACTTGATGTGTACTCCTCCCACTTGACCCATTGCGTCTCCCACCGACCTCCGGATCTAAGTTTTCCAAGACACCCTCCAAGGTCCTTGTTGGTTGCTTCATTTCTCCTTTTACAATTTACAAAATTTAAAAGGAAATGGCATGCAAGCCACGATATCTATTCTAAGCTAATACTAACAATTACAAATAATAGAAAATCGGCATGCAAGCCTTTAAATACAAACCAAATAAATTAAACCACCAAATGAATGAATTAATTTAAACAACAAAACACATCACATAGGTCTAATGGCTCATATTGTTACCAGATTTCATACAACCACAAAACTACACATGGTCTGCCACACAAGAACCATGTAAATCTTATATGTCTTGGTTAAGATTATCAAAACAGTCAAGGCACAAATAATCCTTTGTACATATGCATTAGGAACCCTAAAAAAGTCCAAGTTCCATATTCATATATACACATTGTAAGCATATGCAATTAACCATTTTCATGCCAAAATGTTAATTCACATATAAATACACCAACAAAGACATAAGGCAACTTAAATAAATCAAAACGCAAATTCTGGAAAAATTCCAGAAAGTACTACCGACCCAAAATCCGAAAAAATGATTTTTAAGCAAAACATGCATTCTGCCAGAAGAGGTTAGCGCCGCTAACTATAAGGAGTTAGCGCCGCTAACCATTACAGAGTAACGCCTCCAAGTATAACAAAGTTAGCGCCACTATCCAAACTGTCATTAGCGCCGCTAACTATTGGACATAACCAAAAACATATTTTTCCGGATTTTTCAGGCCACCAAGTGCAAAGCTAGTCTAGAGGTGGCTCTGATACCACTGTTGGGGTTCGTGGTTTAGCACACCAGAAGCATACAAGATCAAAACAATTTTTAAAAGCATAAAAGAACCTCATGGTGAACCCCAAATGTGTACTAAGCTCTACAAAACATTTTGCAACTTAAAAACAGAAGAGAGAGTAGAAATTATACCCTTGATGTCTCTGGATTGGTTGAGTGCACAAAAGCTCCAATCTTGAACTTCTTGATCAACTATCCAAGTACACCCCGAGATTGTTGTGACCTTGGTGTGCTAGCACCCCTTGAGCACAATCCAACACTTGAATTTGCTCATGGAACAACACCCAAAAACCACCAGGAACCTTTCCTTGAACTCTCTCTTAAGCACACTAAAACAACCCTCGAAAGTTTGCTAGTTTATATATGAACTCAATCAACCAAAAGTATCAAAGAGTGAGAGTTGCATGTCTTTTAAAGAGCCAAAGTGACTCCAGAACTACCCAAGGTCGGCCAAAGACCGAATCATTAGGATAACATGCATAAGTGGATTGTGGAGGTGAAAAGAATAAAGTTGCAATTGTTGGGGTTCTATGATCACAGCGGAAGCAAGAAACAACAACATGCAATACAAAAGAACCAGCATGCAAAGCATAAAAACCCAAAACCATGGACCAAGCTCTATATCTAATACTTGCAACATGAAAAGAAGAAGAAAGTAGATTATACCTTTCTCCTTAGCTCCAGAAACCAGTGGATGAGGAGATGAAGACTTAAAGACCAAAGTAGGCTTCCTCTATTGAAGTCCACCCCGGGTTTACACCACCTCCTTGTACTAGCAAGGTTGAAGGATCTTCAAAGCCTTCAAATCCTTCAAGAATAGCCAACAACTTCTGGAATTTCGAATCTCTTGGTTGTAGCATTCACAAGACACTCTAAGAGTTATAAAAACTAAGTATAATTGTGAATGTGGCAAAAGGATAAAAGCAAAGGCAAAAGGGGTTCTTTTAAAGACACAAAGATGCCCTCTGATCTCCCTTGGCCGGCCAAGCAATCAGAAAAAGAAGCCCATGCATTGAGCAATTGAGGAGGTGGAAAACACAAAAGTTACATGCAGTCTGTTAGAGTTCCGCGTCGCGTGTTTGTCAACTTTCGCGCCGCCACGTCGCGTAACTTGCCTGCTCACCAACCTTTTCCATTTTGACACCATTAGTCCCTCCACTTATTAGGCTGTCGAGAGAGTTCCCCGATGTGTGACCCAATAGGCCCATACATCATCGGTAGTAATACTTATGGCGTACGTGCGTCAGTGGGCATACTCCAACAAACTCCCACTTGCAAATGACACACCGTACCCTAAGACCACAGACAAAGAGCGGTCTCTAGTAAGGCATCTCTGCCCCTAAGTCAGTATAGGTTTTGTCATCTAGAACAAAAACCAAATACAAAATCAGTTACGAAATGGTCTTGTAGATAAGTGATCATTTATCCCTTCGTTCGCGATATCCGTGTGAACACGAGACATGGTTAAATGTCAATATCCAGATCGTTCACTTATGTTTCTCGATCTCGATTGATGGTGACCCAAAATCTAGTTGCAATTGATCAAATACCATTGCAACTTGAGCATGGCCATGTATTTTACGTCAGCGCTTAATCATCGAGGGGCCCAAGGATATCTCTCTAAAACTAAAGGAACGAATCCTTTCGACTACATTGCTCCGCTACATACACCATACTTTACCTAAAAGCTCCCTTTATAATGAAAAAGCATTCTGGGAAGTGTTAAACATGCTAAGATGGAACACAGTAAGGATTCATAAAATATTCGCCCTCGGCGTAATATTAAATCACATTTAATAATCAATATAGAATGAAATACAATACTGCTTAGCGTTCCTAAAATACAAATACAAATAAAACATAAACCAAATATTACACTCAAACCAAGTCACTAGTGAATCTAACACCTATCTCTCTAGTGTGAGAATCATGTACAGTTTGTGACAACGGTTTAGTGAACGGATCAGCCAAATTGCTCTCCAATGCTACTCTGCTGATGGCAATTTCACCACTCTCAGTAACATCTCTAATGAAGTGGTATTTTCGAGGAATGTGCCTTGTCCGCTTATGAGCCCTTGGTTCCTTAGCTAAAGCAACCGCACCCTCATTGTCACAGAAGATCGCAATAAGGTCGGATATGCTAGGAACCACTCCAAGGTCTTGGTCAAAGTCACTCCATGCAAAATAGGGGTGTTACCCCTCTTAGAGTCCTCCATCTTGAATGGCTTCAAGACCTTGTTGACATATGCACTTTGGCTAAGCCCTATTAGCCTTTTAGATCTATCTCTATAGATCTTTATGCCCAAAATATACGCCGCATCTCCTAATTTGTTCATGGAGAAAGAACTCCCAAGAAAATTCTTAACCTCTTTCAAGGTTGGGACGTCGTTTCCAATAAGTAGAATATCGTCTACGTATAGGACAAGGAATACGACAGCGCTCCCACTAGCCCTGACATATACGCATGGCTCTTCCTTGCTTTTCGAAAATCCAAATTCTTTGATTTTCTCATCAAAGCACAGGTTCTAGCTACGAGATGCTTGTTTAAGTCCATAAATAGACTTTTGTAACCTGCAGACTCTATCATGATACTCAGGATGTACAAAACCCTCGGGTTGTGTCATAAACACCTCTTCACTTAGCTTCCCGTTAAGGAAGGCGGTTTTTACATCCATTTGCCATATCTCGTAATCATAAAATGCAGTTATGGCCATGAGTATTTGGATAGACTTCAACATGGCCACTGGTGAAAAGGATTCCTCATAGTCAATCCCATGAGTTTGCGTGAAACCTTTAGCCACTAGTCGGGCTTTGAAGGTATATACAGATTCATCCATGCCGGTCTTCTTCTTGAAGACCCATTTACACCCCACTATCTTACACCCGGGTGTAGGATCAACCAATTCCCATACTTGGTTATCCGACATAGATTGCATCACACTCTCCATTTCTTCCCTCCACTTGGCAGACTCAGTGCCCGCTACAGCTTCCCGGTAGTTGGTCGGTTCATCATGATCCACCAATAAGTCATTGCCCTCAGATATGAGAAACCCATATCTCTTTGGCTCATGACGCAGTCTACCGGTCTTACGAGGAATTAATGGAGCGTCGTCAGGTACCGACGCATCCTCTTGCTCGGTATCAACAACTTCGGGTTGATTGCTAGTGCCGACACTTGTCCCTTCCCCATTGGGTTCTTGAATTTCTTCAAGATCAATCCTCTTACACAATCGCATGGACATGAGTTCCCTTTCAAGGAACACAGCCCTTCTCACGATAAACACTTTGTATTCGGAAGGTTTGTAGAATAGATATCACATGCCTCCGGTTGGATACCCAATGAAGTAACACCTTTCAGACCTTGGTTCAAGTTTGTCCTCTACCTCTCGTCTAACAAAGGCAGGAAATCCCCAAACCTTGAGATATGTGATCTTAGGAGCAACTCCATGCCACATCTCATAAGGTAGGGTTAGGAAAAATCAAAGAAGCTGCCTCATTCAGCAAAAAGTGTAAAACTGTTGATGAAATGTTTTTCAGTGAGTTCACATGTGAAAACATAGGAAACTCATATATGCTTTATAAAAGATTCACTAAGGTAGACAATAAAGTTCCTGTATTCAATGAGGAGACAAATTCTGAAATCAGAAATATACAGCTACCCTCCGATAATTTTGAAAAACAGAATGATCTTCAGCAAGATTTTTCCAAATCCACTGAATCTGAACGGTTTGTGATCACTGAATCTGAATTGATTACTGAATCTGAACTTTCCAATTTCACTGAACCTAAACCCATAGCTTTGGTTAAAACTGAATCTCCTTCAGTTCACATCATCACTGAAAGTCTGAAAGCTGAGACTTCACTTGAATCTAACCATTCAAAACACAGTCAAAAGTTTAAAATATCTGAAACACAGAGTACTCAATATGAAAAACCAAAGTCAAAGAGGTTGAACAAATTTCAAAATTTTGAATCAACACTGAAGATCATGATGATTCAGTTAAAGGAATTAACTAGATCTAGTTCTCAAAAAGATAGTGCCAAACATCATAAGAATACCAAATGTACACGTAAGTGTTACAAATGTGGTATTAGAGGTCATGAAGCCAAATTATGTAATGCTCCTGTTGCTACTTGTAATACCTCCTCTGAGCCCATCAGCAGGTGGGTTCACAAATTGGTTTAACTCTTTGTTACTTTGTGCAGGAAAGTCAAGGAAATAATACCTGGTACCTTGACAGTGGATGCTCCCGACACATGACTGGGCGCAAATCGTTACTAACAAAAGTTACTCAAGTTGATGGTCCAAAAGTTATATTTGGTGGAGGAAAATGTGGAAAAACAGATGCATACGGTCGATTGAAGAAAGGCGTTATTCACATCAAAAATATCGCTCACGTCACTGGACTCGAGCATAATCTGATAAGCATAAGCCAGATGTGTGATGCAGATTATTCTGTTCTTTTCGAGAAATACAAATGTTCTATCAGAAACAAAGAAGGCATTGAAGTCCTTCAAGCCAAGAGAATAGATAATATGTACCTTCTCGATTTTAATTCAGTCAATTCTCCCTCAGATGTATGCTTCATTTCTCAGTCTGTTAAAGAACTGCATTGGTTATGGCATAAAAGATTGTCCCATCAGAATTTCAAGAATATGAGTACACTTGCACAAGGGCAGTTAGCAAAAGGATTGCCTAAGATTAATTATGTGAAAGACAAAGTTTGTCATGCTTATGAAAAAGGAAAGCAAAAGAAGTCTGTTCACAAATCAAAGTACTGTGATCAGATCAATCAAGCATTTCAACTGCTTCACATGGATCTTTTTGGTCCAGTCAGCACTCCAATTCTCAGTGGTAAGAAATACACTCTTGTGATCGTGGATGAATATACATGTTTCACTTGGGTATTCTTTCTGTCTAAAAAGAGTGAAACAACAGAAATCATAATTAGCTTTATCATCAGAATGAATCGTCAGTACGATACTCATGTTAAGCAGCTAAGAAGTGATCATGGTACTGAATTTAGAAATAGAACTCTTGAAGACTTTTGTGAAGAAAATGGAATCATTCAGAATTTTTCAGCTGCATACACACCTCAACAGAATGGAGTTGCTGAAAGGAAGAATCGTACACTAATCGAAGCTGCACGGACTATGCTTGCTGAAGCAAAGATATCATTACGTTTTTGGGCTGAGGCCATCAATACAGCATGTTATACTCAAAATAGATCTCTGGTAGTCAAAAGACTCTTGAAAACTCCTTATGAATTGCTGCACAACAAAATTCCAAATGTTGGTCATTTGAGAATCTTTGGCAGTACTTGTTTTATTCTGAATAGTAAAGATCATCCAAGTAAATTTGCTCCCAAGGCTGATGAAGGAATATTTCTTGGGTACTCCAGCATTTCAAAGGCATACAGAGTCTTCAATTTCAAAAGCAATACAATCTTTGAGACAATGGATGTCACTTTTGATGAGTTAGATCTTCAGCCAAGACACTCAGATCAAAATACTGCTTCTTCAGAAAACTGGGATGAGTTGCTTTCCTCCCCATCTGAAGATAGTTCAGTCGATTAGACACCAGAAACAGCATACGATAACTGTGATGATAACGGCATACCTCCTGCTTCTCCAACACCCATTTTCACAAACACTTCTTCAAAAATACCTATTTTTGAACCTATTAATCTCGAAATACCACTGATTGAACTTGAATTTCAGTCTCCTTCAATGACTGAAGTTTCTACTGATCCTTTTCTTGAAATAAACTCTTCTATTTCTGAAACTACAACTGAACCTTCTCCAGCTGATCCTTTACCTCCTAATAACAAGTGGACTAAAGCCCATCCTATCGATCAAGTCATAAGAGATCTAGATGAAGGGATTCGTACTAGAAGTTATGTCACTACAGGTATTTGCATGTTTGCTGAGTTCATTTCTCAAACTGAACCTAAGAAGGTTAACGATGCTTTAAAAGATGCACATTGGGTTTCAGCAATGCAAGAAGAACTGAATGAATTCACAAGAAATAAGGTATGGAATCTTGTACCACCTCCTTCAAATCAATCTGTAATAGGAACCAAGTGGGTGTTCAGGAACAAGAAGGATGAATCAGGGGTAGTGATCCGAAATAAAGCCAGACTTGTTGCCAAGGGATACTGCCAGGAAGAAGGAATTTATTATGATGAAACATTTGCTCCTGTTGCAAGAATGGAAGCAATTCGTATATTTCTTGCTTTTGCTGCTTATAAAGGATTCAAAGTTTATCAGATGGATGTAAAATGTGCTTTTCTCAATGGCGAACTGAACGAAGAGGTATATATGTTCAGGAACCTCCTGGTTTCGAAAATCCTAAATATCCAAATCATGTATACAAGCTAGACAAAGCATTATATGGATTGAAACAAGCACCTCGAGCCTGGTATGATACTCTTTCAGCATATCTTCTTAAAAAGGGATTCAAACGAGGTACGATCGATAAAACTCTCTTTCTTGGTCGGGAAAAAGGTGATTTATTTCTTGTTCAAATCTATGTTGATGACATAATATTTGGGTCTACTAATGAAACTTTGTGTAAAGAATTTGAAAGAATCATGACCAAAAAGTTTCAAATGAGTATGATGGGTGAACTGACTTACTTTTTAGGACTTCAGATTAAGCAAACTGAAACTGGCATTTTCATTAATCAAGGTATGATTGGTTCTTTACTGAACAAGCTCAAATTACTGAACAAGCTCAAATTCACTGAATGCTCAGTAATGAAAACACCCATAGCTCCCAAAACCAAGTTAACTGCCGATCTTGATGGAAAAGCAGTTGACTTGCCCACTTTTCGAGGAATGATTGGTTCTTTACTTTATTTAACTGCTAGTAGACCTGATATCATGTTTTCTACATGCCTATGTGCCCGATTTCAAGATAATCCAAAAGAATCTCACATGTCTGCAGTATCTAGGATCTTCAAATATCTGAAGGGTACTCCTCAACTGGGTCTTTGGTATCCCAGAGACTCAGGTTTTGATCTAATGGGTTTTTCCGATTCTGATTATGCAGGTTGTCATTTGGACAGAAAGAGTACAACTGGTGGATGTCAGTTGCTTGGACGAAAATTAGTTAGCTGACAAAGTAATAAACAAAACTCCATTTCGTTATCTACCGCTGAAGCTGAATACATTTCAGCAGGGAGTTGTTGTGCTCAAATTTTATGGATTCAGCATCAGCTTGCTGACTATGGTGTTTTGCTGGTCAAAACTCCGATCTACTGTGATAATACCAGCGCCATAGCCATCTCCAACAATTCTGTGCTTCATATGCGAACCAAGCATATTGATGTTCGTCATCACTTCATCAGAGATCACATTGCTAAAAATGATATAGAGCTGTACTTTGTCCCAACTGAACATCAGTTAGCTGACATATTCACGAAAGCTCTAGATGAAGCAAGATTCAAATTTCTTGTTTCTGAACATGGCATGCTGAATCTTTGACTGAACCATAGTCAACTGAACTCCTCTGCTGAATTATGTTTACCTAATCTTCTTTGCTGAAATATGATTCACTGAAATATTTTCCACTGAACTTCTCATCTGAAAGTCTTCAGTTGCAAGGTAAGTATTCTTTTACCTTTTAATAAAATATCTGCTGGATTTGTAGTCGTTTGATTAACTCAGTTTATCTTTATTTGGGGTAGCATTTATTACTGCCGTCATTTCATGTTCAGTATTCTTTCAAAATAATGATTACTTCCTCTCTTTATTTATCTTTGCTTATCTCTTTGTTAATTCACTCCACTTCACTTCTGTCATCTTCCCTCACTTACTTCCTCTTCTTTCTTTCACTGTTTTCTTCATGGAGATCACATTTGTTATCATCAACTATCCCTTTATGTACAACATCACCTTACATATCAATGACGTTGGATTTGGCGCTACTGTTCAAATCGCCGTTAATCTTCTTGATTAACTAGCATTGGCGATCATCTTTTGGCGTGGATGCATTTCTTGTTCATCTTTGTGCTTTAGCTTATTTTTTGTTAAATGCTCCACTGTAAATGTATTGATTAATCTATATTTTTAATGGATGATGTTTCTATGAGTTGTTCTGTGTGCTTCTTTGCATTCTTTACTCAATAAGTTAATGTAATTCTTAGTTATTTTCAATTAATATTGTTTTCCTGAAATACCCTGATTAACAGCCTTTCAGATAGCAATTATTAACTGTTAATAAATAACAATTATAAACATATACAATTTAACTAGGGTAATGCTTTCTCATGTTAACTATGGTTAGTTTCTGCGGTTTCATCCAACGGTTGAATATCAATTCACTTGAACAATTTTTTAAACTCACCGTTCTTTTCTCTTTTCTCTGTTAACCTATATAACACTCTCTCATCTTCTTCATCCTTCTCTCTACTGTTTCTTCTTCTTTGCGAATTAACTTTTCTTCTCTCAAATCATCATGTCTCACCCAGCATCCTTGTGTGTTCATCTCCCAGCCTCTGTTGTACCGATCATCTCCAATGATGACATTGTTTTCCAATCCAACAACATTTCTGTATCTCTCTCTCCTGTTTCTTCTAAATCTAAGTTCTTCAATCTCATAAACTTTCTCCGTCATTGCTCGATCAACTATGCTTTAACCGCTCAAATTCCCATGTTTGAAGAGCATCTTTGTAAATTTTGGATGACTGCTGCTGTTATCGATGAGACCTCTGAAAACCCCAAAATTGCTCTCACTTTGCTGAACGGCAAGCAAAAATGTCGTATTGATAAATACTTTCTTGCCAAAACCCTATATCTACCCACTGATGATGAGTCTCCTTGTGATCCTTTCACAAAATCAGCAAACGATCTTATTGTTGATTATCTAAGGCTGCCTGAAACTTCCTACATCAAAGGAAAAACTCTTGTCCGAAACAAACTCCCTACCGTCTGGTGCAGTTTCTTTAGTATTCTCTCCTTCTGTATGACTGCTAAAACTGGGGGAATGGATCAAATCGCTGACAATGTGCTGAGTTTAGGTCATGCTTTGATGTATGATACAAAGGTCAACTATTCTGCCTTTGTCTTCAATCTTTTTCTCACCCAAGTCATGATGAAAAAGAGAAATCTCCATATTCCTTTTCCTCGATTTCTATCCCTCCTGTTTCAACAACTGTTACGAAGCTCCCATTATACTTCAGCCACACATTCAGTTTAATTGTCTTCTCTGCCTCCCTCTGTCTGGACCAGTATTAACTCTGCTGATCCCATTCTACTTACTGAAGCCATGATAGTTTACACTAGGATGGACCCTTCTCCTGCTATATCCGCTCGCCCATCTCCTACTGATACAACCCTTGATAAGCCTTCAGATTCAGAGGCTACTGAAAAGCCTGTTGCTCCTTCAGTTGCACCTTCACCTGCTCCAAAGAAAAGGAAACACCTGCTTCTCAAATCTTCTACTACACAAGGACAATCTGATCTCTGTCCTGCTATAAAGTTAAAGAAGCTGAAGCGTACAATTCCATCTTCTTCTTCTGCTTCCTCTGACTCAATCCCTACTGCTGCACCTGCTGCTGTCTCACAACGACATGTTCGTCCCAAAGACTTCTCTATTGGTTGTTCAGCACCAACAACAAAAGCCAAATTGATTATTCTGAATCCAATCTCCACTGTAAGTCCTCTCCCCCTGCTCATATTGGTTCACTGGCATCACAGACCCTTAGTAATCTATCCGACCCAACTAGTTTACTGGTCCACAAAATTGCTCATGATGTCTCGGTTCAACACAAGACCGAATCTGAAGCACCACCATTTCAGCCCACACAGAGTTCAGCGATCCCAACTGAACTTGGGTTTGCCTTTGCAACTCATGATACAGTTGTCAACCCATTTGTTAAAGTTGCTAAATCACCTACTACCAATGACGAGTGTAAATCTCCCTCACACTCCGAGGCTATCCGAACCAATGATGTTAAGACAATCACAACCTCGACTAAGGTTCTTACCACTTCTGTTGCAATTCAACCCCCTGCTTCAGATGTTACCACTACTGCTACAGTTTCAGTACCACTAACTGAAATCACAGTTCAGCCACAATCCCTTCATGGTTCAGTAGTCCAAACTGATCCTATGGATTTTGCCAATACATATGATCTCTCAGACCCCAAACAATCTGAGCCTGATATATTTACCCTCCATGATGAATCAGCTAAACCATCTGATTCTGAGAGACCTTTGGCTTATGATGCTTCAGATATCCCTGACACTTAAGTCGGTCCTTTCCCTACCACCTTGGCCACTGATGGTTCAACTAACCCAACTGAACCTACGGCTATTTCTTTTGCTCATGAAGATGTAGTTATACAGAAAACTACTACTGAAGCACAACCTATTTTAGCCCCTGATGATTCATTAAACCCAAATGTTTCTATGGCTAAATCTGCCCCACCTCCACCTATAAATTTTAAAATTTTAAACAAAGAACAAGGTCTCATTTGGGATCCTGTTTCGGGTTTTGAGTACTCTGTCAATCTTCTTCCTCCCACTGCCAATCAATCTCGTCTTAATCCTCCCACTGCACTCTTGATTGACTACATATGCACGTTAAATAAAGAATTTCAGTTTCACAATCAACTACGTGTTACTCTCTTCAAACAGCTTCGTGACTATATTGCCAAAGGTAATAAACGTTACGAGGATGTGTTATCTCAACTTTCCTCTTCTCAGTTTTCTCTCTCTGAGTCACTATCCAAATTTCAGGCCTCCTTCTTAAAGTCCTTTTCTGGAAATCTCTTGCAACTCAAAGACTCTTTGAAAGCTTATCCCTCCGAACGTGATCTTCAGTCCTATCACAAAAAGGTGGTTCTGAAAGATATGCAACGTATGATGGTAGCCACACTGAACAAACATATTGTTCCACGTCTACAAAGGGTAGAAGCTGCTACAGTCTCCTCCTCAGCTTCTAAGGGGGAGAAAATTTTGAGACATTCAGCTGTGGCTAAAGCTATAAAAACTCAAATGAAGAAAAGGAAAGCAGAGTCGATAAGAGATAAGGAAGAAATTTGTCGGCTGAAACAAACAATTGAAGAATATTCAGTGTTTAGAGATCAAAATGAAAGAGAAAGGGAAGAGGTAAACAGACTGTTTGAGGAATCTCTTAGTGATACTGGTAATGAAGGTAACACTAAATTCTCAAAAAATTCGACTCCTGAATGAGAATTCAACATGATTATTCAACCCTCTCCTCAGAATATTGTTCAACCTGAAACTGCCTTGATAATACATCCCAATGCACCTCATACTGCTGACAGTTTAATCTCTGTATCTGAAACAAAGATGAATGTTGATGTTCTTAATCCAAAGGAACTAACCTCCAACATTCTGAAACCATCATACTTAGAACATATACCACTGATAATTTCCAAACCTGAATTCACTTCAGTTATCAGTGAGAAAGCTACCTCACCTGTCAGAAATCCTGATAAAGGTAAAGGTGTTGCAGATGACACTGAAATTGTGAAACCCAGGATTATCAACACTGAAAAACTATTGGGTGACAGTATAAAGGCTATCAGAAATCAGGTGTCTAACACAGGGGGAGGAAAGTATGAACATCAGGTTACTGAAGAAGAAGAAGTTGCTTCCTTTGGGATGACTGTGGAAGAATTCAGAAAAGAAAAACAGATAGCTGAAGAACATGCCAGATTACTAAGTCTATCTGAAGTTGAAGCATTAAAAACAACTAAACTTGAAGCTGAACAACAAAAGGTAAAGAGGAAAATGTCTCCTCAGTCTCTTCAACGTGCTGTTGAGCGAAGAGTTAAAGAGGAAAGGATGAAAAAGGAGAAAGCGGAACTAATCAGAGTTCAAAAGGAGAAAGAATGGTTTGAAGCTAAAATGACTAGAGTTGATCCTGATCCAATCACAGCAGTCAGGGTTATCAAAGAAAAACATGGAATCACAGTGGAAATTGCGAGAAATAAAAATCGCCTCAAAGTTCAGTATGTCACCAATACTAAACTCACAAAATTCAGTTTGTCTGAATTGGTTGAAATTGGAAAGTGTGTGAACAGACTGAAACTAACGGAACTGGTTAGGTCAGTTAAAAGAAGGCTTTCTTATCTACAAGAGAACTATGAAAATCTGAAGAAACGTTTTCAATCTACTGAAGGTGACACTGAAAATCCTGAACAAGATCAACCATTAAAGAAAAGAAGAAAAAAGGTCTTCTAGGAGATCTGAAGAAGAGATCATAAAGCTTATGACCGCTGGTGTTCTTCCAAACTGTCGAAATATGGATTGTTCAATTCCTCCAGGCTTCATATTCATTGATAAACAGTTCCTTGAACATCCTAGAGGATTTTTCTTCAAAGATGCTTATAATAACCCCAGGTTTCACAGAGTGTCTGAACTTGACAATGCTGATTGGATGCATCTGAAGGCTCTTTTATCCTACTTTGACTCAAGGGATCCTGAAACGGCAGACATTCATCTGAAGATTGTCAAACTGTTTGAAGCCAAGAAGCCTAGAGATTCTGAAACTGATATATGGGAAGAAAAGGCCAAGATCTTAGAAAGTTCTCAAACACACAAGCCTTCACTAAGCTCTTAATCCTCTATGTACCTTATTTTCTTCTTTCTTTACCCTTGTAAATCTGAAAAAATTCAAAAACATTGGAAAAATGAAAAGAATCCAAAAACAATAAGTATGGATCATGTACATATGAGTTCTGATATGTAAATAGTTCTATTTGTCTATTCTTTGTAAATAATGATGGATTATAAACAAATAGGGGGAGATTGTTAGTCTTAATTTGTTTACACTCCATCAGTGCTGAAGTATTCTAAGAAGATTTCAGCAAAAGAAGATTTCTGAAGATTTGCCTCTCGTCTCAAATAAGGTTCATATGAAGGGCTGAAAGTTTCATCTCTGAAACTTTCAGTTTATGTCTACTGAAGTTTACCTTCAGCAGATGGTCCCCTCCGTGACGTCATCAGCTGTCACTTTCAAGATGGTTATGCATAAGGAAATCTGTTACTTATCAATCTACAAGATTGTGACGTGTGTCACTAGCTCAACGGTTAGGATTGATAAGGGAAATGTATAAATACTCTTCTCTTAATAGAGAAGTGCGGGCTTGCGAATTATGTCTGTTCAGATATTGCAAGAGCTTTGTGCGTCTGTATTCTCTCAAGTCTGTTCTTGAGTGTTGGTTAAAATTAAGAAGTCTGTTCTTCTTAAATTCTAGTCTGTAAAGTTCGTTATATCAATATTAACAAACTTTAGACATTACTTATTGTTTTATATTTACTATTTCCGCACTTAATATTTCCTTAAGTTAGTATTATTCATAATTTTGGGAACAACAGGTGTCTTTTGGACCTTCTTTGTCGGTACGAGGTTAAGGATCCTAACCGCCGACTCGAGAGCGTACCCCCTAAAACTTATGGGTACTTCCGTGCGACTTATCATCGACCGGACCATATCTAACAATGTCTGATTCCTCCACTCAGTGAAACCATTCAATTGTGACGTCCTAGGAGGAGTTAGTTGTGAAATAATCCCATAACTAATAAGATGATCACGGAACTCCGAGCTCAAGTATTCGCCTCCCCTATCGGAGCGAAGTACTTTAATAGTGTTGCCCAATTGATTCTGGACTTCGTTTTGGAATGTCTTAAAGACCTCAAAGGCCTCAGACTTATGCCTAATCAAGTAGACATATCCATATCTACTAAAATCATCAGTAAACGTAACGAAGTATCTTGAGTTGTTCCTTGTAACATGCTTGAACGGACCGCATACATCCGTATGCACTATTTCCAACAAGCATTTAGCCCTTTCACTTGCACTGGTAAAGGGTGACTTAGTCATCTTGCCTAATAAACAAGACTCTCATGCTTCACTTGACCCGAGGTCAAATGATTCCAAGATCCCATCCGCTTGGAGCTTGGTGATGCGTTTCTTGTTTATATGGCCAAGACGGCTATGCCATAAGGAAAGCTTGTCCAAACCATTTTTGGATCCATAATCAATGTTCATGAGTGCTCTATTATTTTCTATGTATGCATCGGCTTCGTATATACCACGACATGGATAAGCTTTAAAATAACAAATATCATATTTAAAGCATAAAATAAAACCATTTTCAAATTTGAAAAAATATCTATCGTCATACAAAGCATAAAGAAACAAAATGTTTCTAGCTATAAGTAGCGAATAGCATACATCTTTCAAAAAAATAGAAAATCCGGTCTTGAAAGTAAGCTCCATGCTCCCTTTCTCTAACACTGGGACAACCTCCTTGTTTCCCATGGTCAGCTCCAGCTCCCCATCTCTCAGTCTTCTACTTCCCTTTAGCACCTGCACCATCTTACAAATGTGAGTGCCACAACCGGTGTCTAAAACCCAGCCGTTAGATGTAGAAGTATGATGGAGTTCAATCACAAACGTACCTGAAGTAGAAGCACCCAGTCCCGAAGCTCGTAGCTTCTTCAGGCCCTCTAGGTACTTAGGGCAGCTCCGGCGCATGTGTCCCTTTGCCCCGCAGAAGAAGAAAATTGCCTCCTCCGTAGTGTTAGCGTGAGGAATAGGTCCTTTCGGCTTCGGCTCCAGGGCAGGGTTCGGCTTGGGAGCCCCAACCTTACCCTTACCTTTACCCTTTGGGGTAGAGGACGGTTTCTTCCTCTTCTTGGACTCACCCTCCTTTACGGCCAAGACGGGAACAGAGGTGGAGGTCTTCTGCTTGGTCATGTTGGAATCAGCAGTCTGCAGCATACGATGCAGCTCCATTAGGGATTTGTCCATCCCGTGCATATGATAACTTACAACGAATTGATCATATGACGGTGGGAGAGACCATAGAATCAAGTCTACCGCCATCTCTCTCACCATGGAAAATCCAAACCTCTTGAGGCGTTCCACAAATGTTTTCATCTTAAGAACATGGTGGGACACGTTCCCGCCCTCTTGCAACGGGCAACCGAGAAGGTTGTTGAGACAATCATACCGCCCTTGCTTAGCTTGTTGTTGGAACATGTCCGAAAACTCGCACATCATGTCGTAAGCACTCAAGTGCTCCATTGACTTTTGCAAGTCGGAGATCATAGTGCTTAGCATGAGGCAAGTAACCTCGGTGATGTCTTTGAGGCGTTTCTCATAAGCCACTTTAACGACCCTACTCGCGTTGGATGCAGGGACCTCGGGGATGGGTTCCTCAATGGTGGCCAACTTGTCCTCATGACGGAGGACTATCTTCAGTTGCCGTGACCAATCCATAAAATTGGTCCCATCGAGTTTATCCTTCTCGAAAACATTCTTAAGGATATGTTTGACGTGGTGTGGTTGGTGCTAGTTGATGCCATCTATAAAAAGCAGAGTAGATTGGTTAGTTTGATTGAAATCCTCGTTAAAATAATTAGCGAAGTGTTAAATAAAAACAACTATTTTAACAAGGGCTAAGAACACTATTTCACCTTGCACCGTGACGGGTTTTCCACGGATCACATGGCAAAGCTATTTAGGCCGGCAACCATTGACCGATTTAAATCCATTATTGCAACTCTTAGTTCCTTGCGGGATCCTACTTGACAACCATTGTGCCAAGTTCGGCATGTTTGATCCCTCCACAGCAATCGCAAAGTAATATTTTACATGAACTCGGCTAGAGCTCGACGACAATATGAAATATTAATTTGAAATCGTAAATCAACCATCAAGATACACGGTGGTACTCTAGCCCAATGGTTGACTAGGCTAGAGCTCGACAATTGACCTTGTGAGTTGCCACACGCACCTTCCACACAGCTCATGCAAAGGCAATCTCGGCTAGAGCTCGACGATCAACCCTTACACGGCTAGATTTGGGCGGTCTCATCTTATGGGTGGTGTGCGATTTACATTTAGAAAACGGGATTTAGTTTTTCGGTTAAAAAACCATTTTGAGTTTGATTAACCAAAGTGACAAGAACCAAGAGTTTTCACTAACGGATCCTAAACCAATTTTAAATCCATTTGTTAATCAAGTTTGCGCGCGAGAGTTGTTAAACCATTTTAAAACTCTTTGGTTTTATTATTTATCAAAAATTGTCTAGCATGCAATAGTCCTACAACTCATGCATAAACAATATAATAAAACAATGACACGCATACAAGTTGGTAACCATGCCCCTAAAACCTATGTGTTTTCCCGTGAGCCACTACGGGAAAACAAAGTCAACTAAGGACCAAAAAGCCTTGACTTCGGATGTGCTCCCACTAAACCCGCTACCTCCATTGGGCCTCCCGGATTTGTGTTCGCCAAGACGCTACTCCATGGACTCCCGATGGTTGCTCCATATTACATTTACATAGAAAAATAAATAAATGGCGTGCAAGCCACAAGGACCTATTTTTCTAGTACAATTACATAATATGTAAATTTAAATGGCATTCAAGCCACAAAAAAAGTTACATACCAAATAAATACATCTAATTATTATTACAAACCATTGTGACATAAAGTCACCAAATGAATGAATAATAACCAAACACAACAAAACATCACAAGGTCTAGGGCATCTAGGTGGTTACCAACAAAAAATACAACAACCAAAACAAGTTCACTAATGAACAACAATATGGTGTGTCACACAAAAACCATGTAAACTTACGTATAATGGTTATGATTTTTCAAAAACACTCAAGGCACTAAAAATTCCATGTAGTTATGCATTAGTAACACCAAACCATTTTTGATAAAAACATATTCATAAATACATAATGTAAGTATATGCAATTACCATTTTCATGCCAAAACAATTATACAAGGCATCTTAAATAAAAACATAACTGTACAGCTAAGTTCCGCGCCGCGTACCACCAACTGGTTCGCGCTGCGGAAGCCGCCGAACAGAAAACATAAAAACTTAATTTTGGGTTTTTCAGGCCACTATGTGCAAATACAGTATAGAGGTGGCTCTGATACCACTGTTGGGGTTCTATGATCACAGCGGAAGTAAGAAACAACAACATGCAATACAAAAGAACAAGCATGCAAAGCATAAAAACCACAAATCATGGACCAAGCTCTATATCTAATACTTGCAACATGAAAAGAAGAAGAAAGTAGATTATACCTTTCTCCTTAGCTCCAGAAACCAATGGATGAAGAGATGAAGACTTGAAGACCAAAGTAGGCTTCCTTTATTGAAGTCCACCCTGGTTTTACACCACCTCTTTGTACTAGCAAGCTTGATGGATCTTCAAAGGCTTGAAATCTTTCAAGAACAGCCAACAACTTCTGGAATTTCGGATCTCTTGGTTGTAGCACTCACAAGACACTTTAAGAGTTACAAAAACTAAGTGTAAATGTGAATGTGGCAAAAGGATAAAAGCAAACGAAAAAGGAGTTATTTTAAAGACCGAAAGATACCATCTGATCTCCCTTGGCCGGCCAAGCAATAAGAAAAAGAAGCCCATGCATTGGGCAATTGAGGAGGTGGAAAATACAAAAGTTGCATGCAGTCTGTTAGAGTTGCGTCGCGTGTTCGTCAACTTCCACGCAGCGTAACTTTAATAACTCCGCGTCGCGTAACTTGGCTGCTCACCAACCTTTTCCATTTAGACACCATTGGTCCCTCTACTTAGTAGGTTGTCGAGATAGTTCCCCGGTGTGTGACCCAATTGGCCTATACATCATCGGTAGTGATACTTATGGTGTACGTGCGTCAGTGGGCAACCTCCAACAGCAATATGTCAGAAAGAATCGCGCCGCTACCCGCCCTGGGATAGCGCCGCTATTCGCCAAAACTTAGCGACAGAAGAGATAGCGCCGCAAACTATGTCCAGATTACCAACTCTCATTAATTACTCTTTCTCACCCTCCTTTTTTAGGTTGTTGTCAAGATCAACCCCCGGCGTGTGACCCGATAGGCCCATACGTCATCAGTAGTGATCAATTGGCGTACATGTGTCAGTGGGCATACTCCAACATGGCCGACCTTGGGGAGATCTGGGGTCACTCTTGGGTCATTAAAAGGAATGCACAACTCTCTCATTTACACTCTTGGTTAATTGAGTAAAAAACACACATAAGAAATTTGAGATGGTTTTTCTTGTATGCTTAAGAGAGACTTCAAGGAAGAGTTCCTGGTAGTATTAAGTTATTGTTCGAGAATACATTCAAGGTTGAAGTGTATTCAAAGGGGTGCTAGTACACCAATGTCACCAAGTTCTTGGGGTGGACTTTGATAACTCAAGGAGGAAAGGTTCAAGCTTGGAGTTTTGCAAATCACAACAATCAGAGACACCAGGGGTATAACTCTTATCTTTCTCCTTCTTTAAGTTGTAAATTTTAGTTGTAGAGCATGGTACTTCCTTTGGGTTCAAATGTGGTTCTTGCCATGTTTTAAAATTCGTTTTTGCTTCCGTTGTGCCAAACCACGAACCCCAACAGTGTTATCAGAGCCACCTCTACACTAGATTTCCACTTGGTGGCTTAAAAATCCAGAAAAATGTGATTTTGGTTCTGTCTAGTAGTTAGCGTAGCTAACCTCTTGTAGTTAGTGACGATAATGACTGTCGGTTTTGCGGCGCTAACTGCTGTCATAGTTATCGACACGATTCTGTTTAGTTTAGCGGCGCTAACTCCTTATAGTTAGCGGCGCGAAACCTATACAGTTGCAGAATGCATGTTTTTTTGTTAAAAATCAGTTTTGTTCGGATTTTTGGCTCGTTTGTACATTCTGGAATTTTTTTTTTCAGAATCTTTGTTTTAACTTGAATAAGTTGCCTTATATCTTCGTTGGTGTATTCATATGTGGATTAAAATTTTGGCATGAAAATGTTTAATTGCATATACTTACATTATGTATATATGACTATGGAATTTTAACTTTTTTAAGATTCCTAATGCATATGTACATGGGATTATTTGTGCCTTGAGTGTTTAGATAATCTTAACCAGGATATATAAGATATGTATGGTTCATGTGTGGCACACCATGTTTAGATTTGTGTTGTTGTATGTGGTTTGTCATATGAAATCCGGTAACACTAAGAGCCTTACACCTATGTGATGTGTTTGGTTGTATTTAAATTAACTTATTCATTCATTTGGTGGTTTGTACCACAATGGTTTGTAATATTAATTTAATTTATTCGGTTTGTAATATTTAACGGCTTGCATGTCATTTCCTTTTAAATTTGTAAATTGTAAAAGGAGAACCGAAGACAACCAACGAGAAACATGAGAGATGTCTTAGCTCAACTTGGATCCGGAGGTCGGTGAGAGACGCGATGGGTCAAGTGGGAGGAGCACACATCAAGTCATTTGGATTGTGTCCTTAGATGACTTAGTCTTGCCCGTTGGCTCACGGGCAAGGCGCATAAGATTTTGGCTCGTTACCGGATACTTATTATATGCGTGGTTGTTTAATTATTTTGTACTTTTCTTGCATTGATGTTTAGGATCTTCGAATGCTAGAAAATTTTTTAAAACTAATAAAACCAAAGAGTTTTGAATCTGTTAACTAACTTCATGCGCCACATAGACAAGAATTGGTTAAAAAAAAATTTTGACAGGAAAAACTAAATCCTGTTTTTCAAAAGTAAATCTCACAACAACCGTAAGATGTCACCACCCGTAAGATGACACCACCCGAATCTAGTGTAACAAGATCGATCGTCGAGCTTTAGCCAAGATCAGTTTTGTGTAACTTTGTGGAAGGTGCATGTGGCAACTCGCAAGGTCGGATGTCAAGCTCTAGCCGAGCCGGCCATTGGGCTAGAGTACCACCGTGTATCTTGACGGTTGATTTACAATTCAAAGATTTAATACGCTTTGATAGTTGTCGTGCCCATACCGATTTACCAAAGTGGATTAATGAGGAACCAGTGTGGAGGGATCAAACATACCAAATGGGAGCTATCAGTACCTAGGATCCCGCAAGTGTCTAAGAGTTGCAATTTCGGATTGAAATTGGTAAAGTGTTTACGAGACTAAATTGAAAAGCGAGCTCCACACTTCCAATTTTCTCAACAGGGACAACCGCCTTGTTTCCCATGATGAGTTCCAGCTCTCCATCAACCAGGTCTCTACTTCTATTAGCACCTGCACATTATTACAAACGTGAGTACCACACCCGATGTCTAAAACCCAGTCGTTAGAAGTAGAAGTGTTATGGAGTTCAATCATGTATATACCGGAGGCAGCGGCACCTTTGGATCTCAACTTCCTGAGCTTCTCCGTATACTTAGGGCAACTACGCCGGTAGTGACCCTTCTCCCCGCAGAAGTAGCAGGTTACCTCTTCCGGAGAGGTGACAGCGGCAGCCACTTGTTTCCCCATCAACTCTAAGGTTGGGTTAGGTTTAGGCTTCGGTGTTGCCACGTTAGCCTTCCCTTTGACCTTCCCTTTTCTCTTCCCTTTCGAGATTGAAGCAGGTTGCTTCCGCTTCTTGCCACCCTCGTTGATTGTAAGGACGGCAGTGGAGGAGGAAGGCTTCGACTCAATCATGTTAGACTCGGCAGTCTCTAACATGCCATGAAACTCCATTAGGGTTTTGTCCATATTGTGCATATGGAAGTTCACAATGAACAGTCCATATGACGGAGGCAAAGATTGGAGGATGATGTCAACCGACAACTCTTTCCCCATAAGGAACCCTCACCTCTCAAGTTGATCCACATATGCCTTAATACGAAGAATATGTAAACTCACGATGCCGCCCTCCTGCATCTGGAAACCAACGAAGGTCTTGACGCATTCGTACAATTCCTGCTTTGCTTGCTGTTGGAACTTGTCCTTCAGCTGGTTTATCGTTTCATATGCACTCACAGTCTAGAATTGCCTTTGCAACTCGGGACTCATGATCGTATGCATGAGGCAGGTTACTTCATTGGTGTCTTTGACGCGCTTATCATACGCATCACGAGCAGCCCTCATTGCGTTAGTAGCAGGGGTTCCGGAAGAGGAGACTCCAAGACCTCAAGCTTCATCTCATGGCGGAGGACAGTGCCTAATGTCCGGTGCTAATCCAATAAGTTGGGCCCCGTAAGCTTCTCCTTCTCGAGGAATGGACGTACTGACATGTTAGCGGTGTTGGTGTTGGTGCTAGTAGATACCATTCTACAAGAAAAATACGAAGTTTGGTTAGTTTGACTTTTTAAATACTTGGTAAATAATTACCCACTTGATTATGAAACAAATTATGTTAACAAAGGCTAAGAACCTTGATGGTCCGGTAAGGTTTACGGATGAAGCAATGTTTGATGTTAATCTACTAGTGTGTGTTTGTGTTTTAGTATTCGGTTAGAGAGAGAGAGAGCCGAGAGAGAAGATGAACACAAACACAAGTAAGAAATATGTAAAGCTTGCTTAGAAATGTCGGGGAAATGCCTTTATATATCATTTCCCCAACTTTGAGTAATTACATATTACACCCCTCTCTTTAATATTTCTAACAATCTCCCCCTAAGTGAGGTGTGTAAACATTAACAACAAATAAATACATTAATCTATTCGTATGCCGATTTGTTGTGAATGCCGAATGCCACTTGCCATTTGCGAATTTGCCTTCTGCTATCCAGTGTCGTTCTCATCCTTTCTATAGCACGGTAGGCTTGAGCATGTTCTTCATCAGTGTATGCTGCACGGTTATTCCATATTTACTGATGTATCTTATGGTTAAATCTAGTATCTGATTTTCTAACTCTTTCATTCGATTTAATATGGGTTGTATGTGTTCATGTTTAAAACTCATATTAAGGTTAGAGCTAGAAGATACCTTTTCGTTATCCAAGCTTTCCTCATCTGACTCAGAAAGATCATCACCATCATCATCCTCTCTACCTCCTCCACCATTACGTGCCATCAGACAGAATTGAGCGTGATCTTCACCATCCAGATCACTGTCCGATTCTGTATCATCCAGGAACTGATCTTCTTCGACTAGAAGCGCGTTCCCATCATGTCTTTGTTTGAACAGACGGTACTTCTGCCGGTAGTACTCTGCATCTTTCGTCTTTTTCATGGGGAAGTTCCTGATCAAATGGCCTGACCTTCCACAGTTATAGCATTTGGAGTCAGTTTTCTTTTCTTCCTTCCTCTCATCCCTCTGGTACCTTGGTTTGTCGATGAGAGCAGCTCTTTCAGGTCTCCTTGAACCAGATGTGAATCGTTGTCTATTGTTGGTCTTGCTGAAGCGGTTCTTGAAATTCTTGCTAGCCACCATAAGAGCTTGAAAGGCAGCTTCGATTAAATTAGCATCATCATCATCTTTATCCGAATCACTGAGAGCCACATGTTTAAGTTTCAGTGATCTTGATGATGTTTCCCTTGGAGTTTTGTCACCCACAACCAAGGCCAGAGGATCAACAACTGGTTGTTTCGGGTTAGACTGCAAGATTTCGTCTTGGTATTGATTGAGATCTTCAAAGATGTTATGGAAGCTGACTCAAGTAAGATCCTTGTTGATCTGTTTGTAAAGTCTGGCATAGCCTTTCCACTCAGAACCTAATGAATTCAGAAAAATAAAATTCAAATCAAGGTCAGTTCAGACAATTTGATTAGATCTCATTTCATTTTGCAACTTGCAGAATCTGCCATATGTTTCAGACAGGAGTTCATTCTCATGAGCCTTGAATTCATGATAACTATTGACCAGTTGAGTGCGCTTGATGTACTCTCCCTGTTCAGTCCCTTGCAGCTGCTTTTTGATCTCATCCCATATTTCCTTGGCAGTACCCAACCTGTTGATCTTTAGATAAATCTCAGATGAGAGACCATGTTTAAGGTAGTATTTTGCTAGCCTTTCTGCTTTCTTGATCTCCTTTTCAGTAGCAGTCAGCTCATCATTTGTCTTCTCTCGCTCATGTCTGAGAATGGGGGGATTGTTAGTTGGGTCAGCTTCAACGATCCTTGTAAACTTGGTGTTTCCCTTGTGGATGCATTCAATCATCTTGTCTCCACAGATTTTGTTGTGTTCAAGGAAGTCCATGAACCTACCTTTCTAGACATTATATTCCCCCTGAAACAAAACAGGAGGTTTTGGGTCGGTGCCAATGGACATCATTTCATTTGTACTTGACATGATTACTATTTTAATGAAAAATGATCGTTCACTTGCAAGATGATTTGATTGTTCGAAGGATTCACTAAAAAGGTGTCACTGTTCAAGCTTGATTATAGAATGTCTTGAAGATTGATTAAAGAACTAAGTCTAATGAATTTCAATTTTGAATTAGATCTTTAGAGGATTACATTCAACTTTGAACTAGATAGACTTAAGATAATTTAATTCACCTTTGAATTAGATCTGGTTTAGATTAAATTCAATTATGAATTAGAATGTTTTGATTAAGTTCAAATGTTCAAGAGTTCTTTAAGTCAAGTCCAGATGGGTCAATCACTTGTCCAAGGGAAAGGAATGTCACTGATTGGAATTTGTCTTATCGAGTGCGATTACAGGTCAATCGAATGCGATTAGGTGTCCTTGAAAACAAGCAGAATAAGGACTTAGTATGAATGGTTAATCGAATGCGAATCAAACCTGTCTCATCAAACACTTAGAAAGTAAATTGTTAGTTCTATCAATCGCATGCGATTGCCAATACAGAATAAGAGTGCGATTCAATCAAGTGCGATTCCAATGGTAAGTTGATAAATGTAATTGTTAATCGCATGCGATTCGATCAAATGCGATTCTATCAAATGCGATTCACACAGACTATTCAGGCAAACTTCTCAACTTCTATAAGCCGCACTCCCCAATCGCATGCGTTTGAGGATCCGACTTATAGACTTTGATATGTCCCTTTCAAATCAGCTTGCCTTACCCTGAATAGTATCTAACAACTTTGTACTTGATTGGTATGGCAAGTGCTTGACTTTCCTTGTTCAACACTTAAACTATTTATAATTTATAATTAAATAAATTATAAACCGATTTCTTCTTCTTCAAGATCTATTATTCAGATCAAGACACAATAAATGCTTAAATACCCAGAAATTTTAATGTTTGAAAAGTTGGTATTTAATGACTTTTCTTGACCTAGAATGTATATATAAACTTTTCGGTTCAACCTTTTCTTCAAGAATAGTTTTTTGAAGGTTTATAAGCTATGTAAAACAACTCAAAGGTGGATTAAAGAAGATGAAGTTTATACCTCTACCGAGTTCTACCTTTTGAAGTCATTTAAGCTAGAGTTTCTTTGAGGAAAGATGAAGTTCCTGAACTTGTGTAAAACCGAGAACCTTTTCTTCTCAGTGAGCTTGAAGTCTTCGAAATCTTGAAGTTCTTTTTCGAACAATCACGAGCCAAAACAAGTTTGGCTCTGATACCAATTGATGGTCCCGTAAGGTTTATGGATGAAGCAATGCTTGATGTTAATCTACTAGTGTGTGTTTGTGTTTTAGTATCCGGTTAGAGAGAGAGCCGAGAGAGAAGATGAACACAAACACAAGTAAGAAATATGCAAAGCTTGCTTAGAAATTTGGGGGAAATGCCTTTATATAGCATTTCCCCAACTTTCCGCGATTCTAACTTATTATCTCATAGATAACCATCCTAATCGATTTTAATTTGACAACTACTTTATTATTTTACTCCAATCGATCCCCTGAGTTTTCCAACCGATTTTAATTATTATCGTTGATCAAATGTAGCGCTTATTGCTATATCATTGTTGCCAACATTATTGTTGCCGTTAATCAAGTCGCACTAAATTGATTTAAAAATCATTTTAGTTGATTAACTTTTTGATCAAATCAATTCAATCCTAAACGATCATTATTTCTCAGGTATCACGATGAATCTTACAAGGATAACAATTCAAGAAGAGTAATCAGATTGGAGTGTAATGCACTTTTTCATGACAAAAGATGAACAAATGTTACGAACAAAGTTGAACGAGATGTTTCTTTTATATGATGATTTGGTAGAAGAAAATGCCAAACTTGAATTAAAATCATCAGAACTTTGTAAGACGCATCAAGATTTATTGAAAAAGGATCATGAGAGTGCAAGCAAACTCCGAGCGTATAAAGCTGAAAATGAAAAGATTTTGACCCAATTGTCTGAACTGACTGGAAAAAAGGAAAAGCTTGATATAAATTGTCAGCTTAACGAAGTTCTGACAAAAGAGAATGACAAACTCACAGAGTAAGTGTCCACAGTGTCTGTGCAATTTCAACTTGCCGAACATATATGTAAATCTTATGTAGTTGAACTAGAGCAGAAAACAACAGATATTGAGAATGCGCAGAATAAGATTAAAGAATTGACACAAGCCAATGCCGAGTTGAACGACAAATTTTCTAAAACAAACTGTGCATTGAAAACTAATTCAAAGATCATAGACAATCTGTGCATTGAAAAGGCCGAGTTAAAGGACAAAGTCAAAGGACTTGAACAAAAGCTGCATGTGTCAATTCAATCTTATGTTCCTCATTCAATCTTGGAGAGGAAGATATCTGAGCTTAGCTTAGCGCTGCAAAATTCTTAACGCTGAGCTTAGCGCTGCAAAATTCTTAACGCTGAGCTTAGCGCTGCAAAATTTGCTGAATCAACGAAGACTTCCGCTGACACTAGTAATTTTGATTCAATTTCACATTGTAGTAGCCAGTCTGAATCTTAGTTCTCTGTTGCAGGTTCTGATTATTCAGTCAAAGATGTCACCAGCACATCAACTGCTATGAAGACTCCTAAGGTCACAGTATCTGTTGGATCTTCTTATCAAGTGAAATCACTTTCGGCCGCAACGACTCACTCTCCGAAATAGAACCCTAAATCCAAGCAAGCTGATTTCAGATATTCACATAATACTTGCTTTTCAAGTACTTCTAAATCTAATGATTCTATGATTACAGCTTCGAAGACGACTACATCATCCTGGATTGTAAAGCATAAACCTTCTCAGACAACTCCAAACATATCTGAATACAGAGTGAAGAAGGTTATCAAAGATGATGTTTCGTCACCTACAATCCCAACAACAACTATTACTCCACAGAAAGAGGCTCGAGCTTCTAAGCCAAATCATATACCTCATAACAACAACAGACGCAAATCTTTCCCTAACCCAAGACCAAATGGGGATTTTGTGCTCAAAACAGACGTGAAGTATCCGTTCGTGGTTTACTCAGTCAAGAATTTAATCCGCCTTTCAAAAGAGAAGATTTGTAAATCGTATAGAATCAAACAAGAGTTTGTTGTTAAAAACGGAATTCCACAGTGGCATTCAGGACCGTTGAATAGAAAGGTCCACAACCCGTGATTGTTGAAAATACACAAAAAAGGATGCCTAAACCTGCTACTAACAAATCTGGACCCACACGAGAATGGGTACCAATTTTTGTTAATCCGTTTTGCAGGTAAACATTAAGAGACATTGTTGGAGCACAATCAAGATCATTTAGACTGTCGTGAAGATCATTGTGTTCAGTGTGCTGATTTGTTTTTAAATATCATATTTTTCAAACAAGATAAAGATCCCATGCATTTCAATTCATATTTCATTGTGTTCAGCATTAGCCCTTGTCTATTGTCTTGAGATGCTTATTTGTGCAGTTTTATCTTTTCATGATATAAAATGCTTTCTAATGGATTGTTATTTGCAGGGGTAGCAAAATTTTTAGTTTCTTCACCTAATTGATGAAAATAAATTTTCATGCATCAATTTAGGGGGAGTTTTGTTTTTAATGCTTTATATTTTTGAAAACTCCAAAAACATTCACAAAATGAAAATCTAAAAACATTTCAAATGATTAAAATACAAAAAGGTTTTGATTTTCATCATTGACTCATTCTGATACCTTTCTTGATTCAATCTCTTGTTGATCTTCGCATGATCATCTTTATTTTCCGCGTTTCCATCTAATATCATTCCTTCCTTAGTTCTTAAATGTTTCATTCTTTCTGGAAATCGCTCATTCATGATATATATTATTCAAATGATTGAAACGGCACCATGTGTGAGGGAGTGTAGGCATTTATACTCCTATGGTCTATCCAGAACCGGAAGGACCTGCCCCAGGAGCTCACCATATTCTAGAAAGAGATAGTAAGGGTTACTTACTAGGTCATTTAGGTGAGCAGAATCAGTTATCACGGGATACTGATTGGTGTGCAGAGGTAAAATTAAACAGAGAGGGGTGGAACAGGAGATGGAGTGCATATGATCAACAAATCATCTTAAGAGCTTACACTGTAAAATCATTTTGTGACATCAGTTGTCAAATACTCTGATTGTTCAAATTCTCTGATTGTTCAAATCTTTCTTGACTATCCTTCTCAACAATGAATTTCTTCAAAACCATTCTTGTTGTAAATCTTTCTTGAAGAGTTTAATTTTCAAGATGAGAAGACACTCTAAAGACATCTAATCAAAGAATAAAGATTGAAAAAGAAATCGTTCAAGTCTTGTCTCCTAAAAGCTTCTAAAGAATACAACAAGAAATCTGCATATTTATAAGGGGAGATTATTAAAGTTCATATGATGCCGAAAAGACCAACATCTTCTATTTTCTATACAAAGGGGAAGATTGTTAGAATTAAATATTGTATAGAATAGAAGATTGAATTCTAGGTGACGTTTGTACTACGTACAAACTAAAAGGACCAAATATGTAAATACCCTTAGGGGTATATAAACCCAATGACTAGTTGTCATTGGGTGGACTTTGGCATTAATCACAAAACTTATGTGTGTTTTTTTCACGGTTTTTATCATTCTCTCTACATCTTATAGATTATTAGCCATTGTTCCCTCCTTAGATCTTGATACATGAACCACTTGGGACCAACAAACCTCAAAGTACCCAAATCCATGACGGGTTTGCCACGGATCACTTCGTGGAGCTACTTAGGTAGGTAAACAATTTACCAATTGCAATGCGAGATCGCAAATTTTAGGCAGTTGCAGGATCCTAGGTACTCATAGCACCATTTGGCATGTTTGATCCCTCCACACCGACCTCATTAATCCACTTTGGTAGCTCGGTATGGGCACAACATCTACAAAGGCGTATTAAGTCTTGGAATTGTAACTCGACCGCAAGATACACGGTGGTACTATAGCCCAATGGCCGTCTCGGCTAGAGCTCGACAACCACCTTCTAATTTTAGGAACTTATTGAAGTTCTTCATGATGAAAGCTCGTTCAACTTTGAACTCTGGATGACCCTCTTCATCTACAGCTTCCCAGTCATTCTCTGTCTCTGTGTCAGAATCATCGGAGTATTGCTGAGTTGGAACTACAGTTTCTGCCACAAGAGCTAAGCTATTCTTAGCTGATCTCTTCTACTCCAGTTTCTAAGCTCTAGTTTGCTCATCATTCAGCAAAATACCATACAGCTTGTATTTTCTTATTGGTCCTGAGAACTAAACACATAGTATCCCACTCACTGGGAAGAGCATCCAAGAATCTGTTGAGAATTTGTATTTTCTCTCTCTCAACACCAGTTTCCAGCATATCATTTAGTAAACAAGTGAACCTGGTGTTGACTTCAGTGAGAGTCTCAGAATCCTTTGCACAAAAGCTTTCATACTTTTTGATGACATTTGTCTTCTTGTTCTCTTTTACTTCTTCAGTTCCTTCATATGCTATACACAGAGCATCCCACATATCCTTTGTAGTTTTCAGAGTGGATATTGTGTGATAGACATCATTTGGAAGTGAGATAGCAATGTTGTTTCGCAGCTTAGCATCCAAATTTACCTGCCTTCTGTCCTCATCAGTCCACAGGGTTCTTGGTTTTGGAAGAGATTCCAGTAGTTCACCTTCGTCACTCATGAGTGAGATGGTCTTTGGAATGATAGGACCGCTCTCTAGAACAGACAGAGACATGGTAGCCAGGTTTTCAAGATAGAGAAGCATTCTTCCCTTCCAGCTAGAAAAGTTTTCGGAAGAGAACTTTGGTGGTTTACCAGAGGACCCATTGTCATTATAATCGACTTTAGACATATCGGCACATCTCAAATTATAGAAGAATTTGAACCTGCTCTGATACCAATTGTTGTTCCCAAAATTATGAATAATACTAACTTAAAGAAATATTAAGTGCGGAAAAAGTAACTATAAAAACAGTAAGAAATGTCTAAAGTTGTTAATATTGATATAACGAACTTTACAGACTAGAATTTAAGAAGAACAGACTTATTAAATTCAACCAACACTCAAGGACAGACTTGGGAGAATACAGACGCACAAAGCTCTTGCAATCTCTGAACACACAGAATTCGCAAGCCTACTCTTCTCTATTAAGATAAGAGTATTTATACATTTCCCTTATCAATCCTAGCCGTTGAACTTGTGACACATGTCACAATCTTGTAGATTGATAAGTAACATATTTCCTCATGCATAACCATCTTGAAAGGGACAGCTGATGACATCACCGAGGGGACCATCTGCTGAAGATAAACTTCAGTAGACATCAACTGAAAGTTTCAGTGATGAAACTTTCAGCCCTTCAGATGAACCTTATTTGAGACGAGAGGCAAATCTTCAGAAATCCTCTTTTGCTGATATCTTCATTGACTACTTCAGCGCTGATGGAGTGTAAACAAATCAAGACTAACAAATACCTATTAATCAAAAATGAGAATCACGATCTTCTAATTAAATTTATTTGACCAAAATAGTTTTTGAATAAAACATTAAAAAAGTTGATCTCATTCAAAACTTGAATGAAATCCTTATGTCGGGTATTCTTACTAGTTTTCTAAAAACTTAAAACAAACAACTTTTGGTCAATTAAATATTATCTTATTTGTTTCTCCATTTTATTATATAAACCTTTCCCTTTTAAAATTTATTCAAAAACGACTAAACTAGTCATAATAAATAAATATCTAAAAATATATATTTTAACTAAACTAATTAAAACATATAATACTAGTTTATATAATATCTTATTAATTTTTAAAACTTAAAATTAATATCACTTTTATTTTAACCGAAAACATTTCGAGCCAACAACTTATGGGCCGAGCACTACCTGGGCCAAAACCCCGTTAGCCCGGAAAAACCAGTGGGCCGAGACCTTCTTGGTCCGTAACCCACTCGGGCTGAAAACACACTGGCCGAAACCCTCTAGGGCCATAGCCAGCTTGGGCCGAGGCTTACTGGGCTTAGTGCTGCTAAACCCCCTCACCGCGTCCAACGCCGCTGTCGTTCATGGTGATGGTCTCGGTTCCATTTTCCAATTATAAAACAAAAATTAAAAAAATATTTTAAATCCTTTTTAACCTATTAAAACTAACTGTTTTAAGATTCTGATTAAAACTACTTTTATTAACAATTGGTTATCCTAAAACAAAACATTAACCTTTTTAAACAAAAGTTTAAAATTACTGGTTAAGATAAAGTTTTAGATAAAAGGTTTATCCTTTTTAACTGTTTAAACACAAACCTGGTTTAAACCTAACTAGTCAAAATCAAACCTTTTATAATCTGGATAAAAACAGAAAACTTGTTTTTATACCTTATGGTTTTCGAAAAAACAGTATGGAGAAGAACAAGATGAAGAAGATCAAATTATCTAAAAAAATCAATTATCTGAATTAACTAGGTTTTTACCAACTTAAACAAACTGTTTAATTTAAACTTAATTCAATCTTATCCTTATCCAAAAATCATGATCCTTTTAACCATTCAAATTAACTGTTTGAATTTCCGGATTAATAGGATAAACCTGATGACAAAACAAACTGTTTTGTTACCTACTTGATTTTCGAAAAACCCCAAAAGGGTTAGGATCTTTAACTAATGATCAACATAGCTTCTAATAAACAAACAATCCACGGAAAAGGTTACAAGATAATATACCTGATCAAAAACTTGGGATTGCTAAAGACAGTCCACCACTACTGCACCTCCTAACGAACTGGCTGCTAGACCGCTCCTGGATCACCAATCAACATTACTCGAAAAACCGAGTGTGTGTGTGTGTGCGTCGACCTTCAAATCACAAAACACACTTGGTATGTTTTCTTGGTCTACTTCGACGTGAAGAGAGAGGCCAAGAGAGAGAGTTCGACGAGAGAGAGAGTGAGGGAGAATGTGGTGGCTAGGTTTTTATCTCTTTAATCCCTTGTTAAGTATATGATAATCCTTAAGGCTTAAGTTTATATATATATATATATATATATATATATATATATAGATTAAAATGACCCAAACCCGTTTAATTAAAAAGCCCATTGGTTTTAATCAAACTTTCATCTCTTGCACTTCAACCCCCTGGACTTCACTAGTTAATTAACTATTAATTAATTGGTCCGTTAAATATTAAACTTTAATATTTAATTCTCTTTAAATATTAAATAACTATTTATTATTTATTTCCTTTCTAATAATTAATAGAAACTGATTAATTATTTATTTTTCTCCTTCCAATAATTAATACTACTGATTAATTATTTACTTTTCTCTTTAATAATTAATCTAACCTGATTAATTATTTTCAAACAGATTTATGGTAAAATCCAACTGTTCTGATTTGGGTGTGTAGCAGTGTGACCCTTTAGTCCCTTATAACATTAGATACAATATGCCCATTAATTATCTCTGCACATAATCTAACAACCTTCCCTGTGCTCTTGGTATATTTCTAAAGTGCAACTTCCAAACTGCAAAGTTTGGACCTAAAACCTTCCCCTTTTGCATTATGAGACTAAGAGACTCCTCAGGTGAATAAAACGGTATAACAGATAAAATTGACATCTATAGTAAAAAGCAAGAAAAAAAAACATTTCAGTAATTAATTAGTCTAAAATAATTTATAACTCTTTAAATAAATTTATTTTAGAATATGATCCATATTTCACACGTGCCAGTGCACGGTTTGAGCATGACAACACCGACCCCATGCTATTTCTGGTGGGTATAAACCACACCGATCGAATTTAATCTAAAACACGACTCTTATATCTTTGGGACATCGAATGAAACATAATCCGTACATATTTAGTCCTCCTAAGCGCACTTTGGGCCCGTCACATCAGGGAATCAACAAAATAGACCTCACCATCTAAGATGGGGTTCACTCTGGTCCGTCACATCAGGGAATCGCAAAGTCTTTCACCCCCTCCCTACATCGGTTTGAACCCCGGTGTTCACGGTTTGGGCACGACAACACACCAAGGTACCGGGAGCAGGAAAGGTGTACCATTAGATGGGTAGCACTACTTGTCTAAGATTATTAAAAGGGTTAATTTGTTTCAAAGATATTTTGCCAGATTTAACCGTTTAACAAAACTTGTAAAACTATTATCCTTTTAAGTGAAAAACTTTTCAACTTAAAAATATACTTTATATATATGTGTAAGGTTTTAATGACGAGCGTGCACTATATAAATAATTAAAACACAACCACACAATTAATAATAATATTGAGCCAAATCACATAACGCCTTTGACCATCACTGGTACTTGAATAAAATCAAGAATCCCTATGGTCAAACCGTAAGTGGATCATAAACAACACACATGGCATGGATAACTTGATGCTCTCACTGGCTCCTCTCTCTTTGTCATGCTTCTTGTCTTGCTTGATTGTCTTCAATATTGTTACATTTACAAATATCAAACTAACATCTACAACTTTGATAAAAGTAGTGCCCTATTACAAAATAATTCAAAGGCACGCGCCCGCTAAAACTAATACTTTTACAAAATTGAATACGGGTTGTAAGCGGCACGCAGGCTTCCCCACACCGGATAAATAATAAATATAATTAACCACATCAAGAAAAAAAATAACCACAAGGTGATCTACTAGGTTTTATGCGTTTGGCTAATTAAGTAACAATAAATATCCCAATCACGTAACGAAAAATTAAATAAATAATACAAGCAATATAACCATTTATCACAAATATATAATCCTGGGATGATTCAAAATTTGAACCAAAACATCAAAACACAACTGGTCTTGTGTCAATCCAATTAATTCAATCTAGGCCTCAATAATGGGCCTAAACTAGGCCTTTTGTTATATATCTCAAACTGAATAAAAACAAAAACACCGCATAGGTTAAACGTCAACATTATTAAATATATAATAATAAAGCTTGAAACTTGATTTAAAAAATTCAAGAACTTTGAACTTTTAATAACTTCAAGTTTCACAAAATTTATACAGATATATATAATACATGCAAACTGGAAACTTTATTTGGTTAAAAGTAAAACTTTGACTTTTGGCCAAAAATCAAGTTTCACACATAATATATGTATAAATATTAAAACAGATAAACTGAAAACTTTAATTGGCTAAAAAATCAAAACTTTGACTTTTTGGCCAAAAAAGAAGTTTCACGCAGATAATATATATAAACATATATAAACAGCAAACTGGAAACTTTAATTGGTAAAAAGATCAAACCTTTATCCTAAACCAAAACTTAAAGTTTCACACATATATGTGATATATATTAAAGAAGTAAAGCCAGAAACTTTATCAGGTATTAGATCAGAAATTTGATCTTAACCAAAATATAAGTTTCACACACATATATATAAACAATATAATCATGATTAAACTTATTCCCCATCGAGCCTAGAAGAGGCTTTGATACCATTGTCGGGATTTACAGGGTACAACAAGCATAGCGGAATAATATTAACATAACTCCCATCCCAAGATCGCAACTGGATCAGGTGAGGAAACAGATTAAACAATCACAATTATAACATATATAATATGTATACAAGTCCATAATAGTATAGAAATTAGGATAAGAATATACCCTGAACTGCTAGTGGGGGATACACAGCTATTGCACCTTGGGAACAGGCTGCTACACCGCCTAAACAAACATTACTCGAGAAACAGATCCCGTGTGTGTGTACACTAGCAAAAGCCGACGGCTTTGGTGTGTGTGTCGATAGCCGCCGAGAACCCTCGCCGCAAAGGGATGGTTAGGACGTAGACTTCGATGTCCGGAGAAGGGGGCTGCCGCCATACGGCGCTGTCGTCGACCACCGAGTCCCACCGCTGGGAACCGCCGTCGACCACCGTGTATGGTGGTGGTGGTGCCGTCGGCCGAGAGCAAGGGAGAGAGAGGGAGAATGTCTTTGTTTTGTCCTTTTGTTAATTGCAAAAGTGACTATTAGGTTAAAAACAAGGGAATAATCCATTTAAATAGTAATTTAAAAGGATGAAGGCCCTTGGACCCGAAGCCCGGTCTGTTGATCAAACACTTTGATCTATTAACAAAACAAACCCTCTAGTTCGGTTTAATATTAATTAATTAACTATTAGTCAATATTTTCCAACCAAACTATATAATTAAATATTAACTAATATTTAGTCCCTCCTTTTAATAATAAACGTCCATTTATTATTTCTCTCGATAATTAATCAACTATTAATTGTCTCTTTTACATACATATTATTATTTCCTGGTTCATCAGTTGGGTGTGCAGCTATGTGACCCTTTAGTGACTCATAGTGTTCATGGATATGATGAGACATGTATACTATTCCTGCACATAATCTATCACCTCATATAGACCACAAAACTGTTGCAGATACATCTCTAGCCGGCCATGATATGTTCTCTAATTGAACCACATTTGAAGATCCAATGAATATCAAGTGACACTTAGATTTTCTTCCTTCGCGACCCCTCATGGGCTCTCTCGGCCCGTGAAGCACCAAGGCTTGATGGCGCGTGCAGTGTAATCTAATTCGTTGAGGAACTTGTGGCACATTCGATCTTCACGACCTGCTTCACGAGCTTACAAGAATCGTGAAGCCATATTGACTCACGAGCCGTGCAGCCAATCTAGGCATTCGTGGAGACCACCTACTTCTTTAACCATTTTGACCGGCTGTTTTTGCTTATGGTTGTTGGGATTGCGGCTTGGTGTTTGACCCACTTGGCTCGCACTTCATGGGCAGTAATACAACCTACGTGTGTTAGTAGGAATACTCCAATAGACTCCTACTTTCACATGACACACCGTACCCATAAGTATCACTGACAAAGAACGGCCTCTAGCAAGACATCTTTGCTCGAAGTCAAAACGGGGTATATCATCCGTGACAAGTAGCAAATCAGAACCACTTAGGTTTGATATGGTCCTATAGATAAGTGATCAATCATCCTTTTGTTCCCGATATCCGTGTGAACACGAGATATGGTACTAAGCTCTTCTCAGTGGCTCACTATTATATTTCATGATTGTGATTGGTGGTGACCAAAATATACAAGTTGCAATCGATTACTCATCATTGCACACTTGAGGACGAACATGCATTTTGGTTTTAGCGCGCCCAATCATCGAGGGTGCCGTGGATATCTCTCTAAACAGAGGAACAAATCTCTTTGAGTACATTGCCCACCACATTGGCAATACTTTGGCAAATTACTCCCTTTATAACAGCCAATTACGGACTGCGTTTGAAAGCAACTAGAACAGAGCAAGCCAATATGATGCCGAAACATACATCTCCAGTTTAAGGACGAAATGATATTATCATCCTGATTCTACTCATAACAAGTACCACAAAGTGGAATCAGGTGCGGGTTGTCCAATCACTTGAAACCCTTTTCAAGTACAGGCAAAGTATTGTGTCCCCGTGTCCCAATCACCATTGGACACATGACCAATCACTTCCCTCAATCTTCAAATATACTTCCTTCCCAAGAAGAATGACTGACCATGGACATTTAGAATGTAAACACATTCAGGGAAGAAAAAAACATGCTAAGCTGGAACACAGTAAAGATTTAAAAACATACCCACAACTTTCGTATTACTAAATCTACATTTAATAATCGATAAATACAATATATACAATACTGATGAATGTTCCCAATACATGGCAAATACATCAAATAAAATACCCAAATGTACATATACAAAATCAAACCAAATCGCTAGCAAATCTAATACCAATAGCATGGGTGTGGGCATCGTGCTTCGCCTCCGATAGTGGTTTCGTGAACGGATCTGCCACATTGTTGTCCGTGTGTACTCTGCTGATGATAATATTTCCATGGAATATGTCTTGTGCATTGGTGAGATCTCGGTTTCTTTTGTTGGGGTTCGTGGTCTGGCACAACGGAAGCAAAAACAGAAATTTAAAGCATGAAAGAAACCACAAGAGACCCCCAAAGGTGTTACCAAGCTCTACAACTAAAAAATGCAACTAAAAAGGAAAGAGATAAGGGAGATCTGTACCTTTGATGTCTCTGGAGTTGGTGTTAGTCACGAATCCAATCATGTAGTGACCTCCTTTAGGCTATCGAAGTCCACCCCGGGAAGAACCGTGATCTATGTGTAATAGCACACCTTCAATAATCCTTCTCCTTGAAGAGTATATTCTGGAACACCAACCTAAACCACCATGTAGAACTCTCCTCTTTGCCTTCTCTCAAATACACTAGAACAACACTCAAGGTTTTCTTATGTGTTTAAACTCTAATTAGCCAAAAGATTGTTATGAGATAGAAAAAAGAGGTTTTTATAAACTCTCTGAAGTCTCTAGAACTACCCAAGACCGGCCAAATGAGTACACAAGAGAGTAACATGCATTGGTGGAAAATGGAGGTGAATTAAATAAAGTTACATGCTGTCAGGTGGGTTAGCGCCGCTAACCGCCCAACGTTAGCGGCGCTAACCTCTAAAGGTTAGCGCCGCTATCGTGGCTGAGTTAGCGATAACATGGAACACGAGACATGGTACTTAGTCATTCTCCGTTCGTTCACGATTATGTTTCTCGATCGAGATTGGTGGTGACCAAAATATATAAGTTGCAATCGATCATAAATCATTGCAAGCTTCGAGCATGGCCATGCATTTTGATGTCAACGACCAATCATCGAGGGGCCCAGAGATATCTCTCTAAACAGAGGAACAAATTCCTTTGACTACACTACCCATCACAGTGATCATACTCTGCCTAATTACGCCCTTTATAACAGCCAGTTACGGACTGCGTTTGAAAGCAACCAAAACAAAGCAAACCAAAAATGATGCCGACACATGTATCTCCACTCTAAGGATGACCTGATATTATCATACTGATTTACTCATGACGAGTACCATAAAGTGAAATCAGGTATGGGTCGTCAAGTCACTTGAACACTTCAAGTACAAGTGAAGTATTGCTTCCCTGTGTCCCAATCGATCATAAATCATTAGACACTTGACCATTCACTTCCCTCAGTCTTAGTTCAGACTTCCTTCCATTGAAGAATGACCGACTGTGGACATTTAGAATGTTAAAACATTTAGGGAAGAGGTAATACATGCTAAGTTGGAACACAATAAGTCTTACTGAGAATACCCGCTACACGCGCATTACCAAATCCTCATTTTATAATCGATACAAGCAGAAGCAAAATATTGCGTAACGTTCCCAAAAGAAAAGTATATCAAAACATCACTAAAACGAACTTAAGCCAAGTATATGCAGGCCCTAGTCTTATTATAATCACAAACCCGCTACTTTAGCTTAGTGAATGGATCCGCCACCATGCTATCCGTGTGTACTCTGATAGTGATCGTATCCCTACTACAACCAACCACTACTATAGTGTGCGTTGATGGGATTATGATCATTAATCCAAGCCGTTATACTTTCATTGTCTCAAGGAATCCAATAAGATAAACAACGCTTGGATCTAAAATTGTGCATGAGCCATCGTACTCTCATAGTTTTCATTAACATCTCTATAGAGTACCTGATGCTCTAAGAATAAATTCTTATATGCTCAAGCCATCGCACTCTCATAGTTTTCATAAAGATCTCTATAGAGTCACTGATGCTTTAAGAATAAAATCTCATGTGATCAAGCCATCGTACTCTCATAGTTTTCATAAAGATCTCTATAGAGTCACCGATGCTTTAAGTATCACACTTATTAACGACACAATGTTTGTAAGATCGTGAACCCCAATTGAATTGGCGGTTGTCCTGAAAACATAAACTATCACTTAGAGTAACAACTTCTTAATTTCTTTTGATCAACAAGAACATATTACGATATTTCTTGTGCTTTACAAATTGATTTGCTTATCCTTAACGGACGCATAATTCTTGATTCAGACTTATAGGCAAGCATGATCAAGATATTATCTTCATTATGACATATGTCCTAGGCATATTAAAAAGGATAAGAACATCGCTCCTACTAGCTCTGGCATTTATCCAAGTTTCTTTATTGCTTATTGAAAACTCAACCACATGATTTTCAAAGCAAAATCGGAACTTAGATATTTATTGGAGTTCATAACAGACTCTTTCATGTTGTGTAGATTCTACAAGGATACTTTAGATGTAAAGCATCTTCAGACATTGTTGTAACACTTCCTCATAGAATTCCATTGCCGGAATACAATCTTTGCATCATACAGCCATGAAACGGCGCAAGTGTCCGTGTAAACTTCAACATAACTACTGGAAGAATGTCTTCATATGATACCTTCCACATGGTCAATCATCATGAAACCAATTCCTACCAGTCAGTATTTGAAGTTATCTACAAATTTATCCTTCCCAGAAGATCTAAATACACCATAAAAGTCATACCTAGGTGTTGGATTAACCAAGCTCAAACTTGGAAATCCAGCATGGATTACATCTTATTTCATTACCTTTCATTATCTTAGTAGACCTAGGGCCTACTACAGATTATGGTAGGCTAGACTTTGAACACACTTATAGTGTTCTTGCCTAACTTGCTGTTGGAATGTATCCTTCAGCTTGTTAAAGTTCAGAAGAAATGGTCCTATAGATAATTGATCTTAGACATCCTTTTGTTCGCGATATCCTTGTGAACACTCATGGATTAAATGTCAATCTCCAGATCATTCACGATTATGTTTCTCGATCTAGATTGGTGGTGACCAAAAGTTAAGGATATATCTGATTCTCAATCAATTTTTCCTTGTGCATGGCGATGTGTATTTTTTTTGTGTCAGCTCCCAATCATCGAGGGGCGCAGGGATATCTTGTTGGAGTATGCCCACTGACACACGTACACCATATGGATCACTACCGATAATGTATGGGCCTATTACACCGGGGACCTATCTCGACAGCCTAAAAGATGGAGGGACCAATGGTATCAAAATAGGAAAGTTGTGATGCAGGCCGCGTTAGCGGCGCTAACTTTTAGGTTCCACCTCCTCTTTTGCCCAATGAATCTAGCCTTCTATAATCTTTCTTGGCCGGTCTTTGGGGTATCTATGAGTCACTTGGGAGTCTATTTAAGTCTCTTATCTTTATCACTTGATAACCTTTTGGTTTTTGGTTAACCTAAGCGTCTGTCTAGGGACCTCCTTAGGCCAACGATGTACAAGGAGTGTTACTTATCTTGCACAAGTGGGAGTCTGTTAGATTATGTGCAGAGATAGATAACATGTATCATCGTGTCCAATACTATGTGACACGAAAGGATCACACTGCTACACACCCAATTAGAACCTTTTGGATTTTACCTAATTGTGTATAACAATAATTAATAGTTTAATTAATTATTGAGAGGAAAAATAATAATAGTTATTTACTATTTAAAAAGGAGAAGTTAATATTTAGTTTAAATATTACGGGACCAATTAATTAATAGTTATTAATTAATTAGAAAGGTCGAGGGTATTTTCTGTAATTGATTAATAGTTTAATTAAAGTTGGGCTTTAATTAAACGGGCTTGGGCCTAATAAGGGTTATTATATATATAAACCTTATTTAGTTCTAGATAAATCATAAGTCAATTACAAACCTTAAAGATTATCCTAATCTCTGTCCTCTCTCTCTCAAATCGGCGCAAGGCCGAGAACCCCTTTGGGGTTTGCGACGTCGATCACGCAAGCACACACAAGGATCGAGTTTTTGATCCAAGGTTTAATCCTTAGGCGGTCTAGCAGACAGTTCAAGGTGGTGCAGTAGCGGTGGATAACCCGCAGCTGTCTAGAGGATTAAAGAAAAAGTTTTTGGGTTTGTTCTTGGTATAACTTTATAACCCTCTTCTTCTTTTAGTTTCTGTACGAGTTAGATGAGATCACTGGAGGGGTTTTATTCCACTGTGCATGTTTAATAATATGTTTAATAACATGTTCAATCTCCACATCGTTCACGATTATGTTTCACGATCTAGATTGATGGTACCCAAAATACAGTTGCAATCGATCAAATATCATTGCAACTCGAGCATGGCAATGCATTTTACGTCAGCGCTCAATCATCGAGGGGCCCATGGATATCTCTGTAAAACTAGAAGAACGAATCCCTTTGACTACATTGCCCCGCCACATACACGATACTTTACCTAAAAGCTCCCTTTATAACATCCAATTACGAAATGCGTTTGAAAGCAATCAAGACAAAGCAGATCCATGCTTTAGAACACATGTATTTCCACTCCAAGGAAAAAATGATATTATCATCATGATTTACTCATGACATTAACCATGAAGTAAGTTCAGGTGTGGGTCATCCAGTCACTTGACCATTGCAAGCATAGGCGAAGTGTTGCGTCTCTTTTATCTAATCCATTATTAGATAGCGACCAACCACATCCCTCAGTCTTATCTCAAACTTCCTCCCCATTAAGAATGACCGACTGTGGACATTTAGAATGTAAGATTACTCTGTGTAATCTAAACATTCAACGATGGAAAGTACCACTCTTGTTCTAGGTAAGCGGATGGTCAGAGGTGCTACTTTTAAGAACAATGGACTGCCAGTGATTAAAATCAACAATCAACGGGCCTGTCTTGCGATTCCTCAGAGGAAACAAGGCAGAGGATATGAAATTTGGATTGATTATATCCGTAAATGCCCCCTGGCATTCACCTTCTGTGGCGCATCACTCAACATTGTTCCCCAACACTTGTTGGAGTTCTTGTTTACATGCACCTTCAATCAGAACAGAGGAGAGATAACCGGCACTGTTCTTAATGGCGATAGAACAGTGGCCCTCACGGTTCAGCGGCTAAGGGATGTTCTTCAACTCCCTGTTCAAGATGTGTTCAAGCCAACCGTGACTAGACAAGTGGCGAGGTAAGTTCTACCTCAAATGGGTGACCCTCAAACTGAAGGGGTGATTAAGAAGGCCACTTTCCCAACCAGCTGGGGCTTCATGGTTTCCACAGTGGTACGTTCACTGGGGAACAAGGTTGGAAGCTTGGACCAAGTTAACGAGTTCGAAATGCAGTTGCTATACAACATGTTCTTTGATAGACGTATCGATTATGCACAGCTCATATTCAACGAGCTCAAAGTCCAAGTACTGAAGACCACCAGGGACCTCCATGTACCATTCATAAGGTATTTGTCCTTGGTGCATGAAGCTGAGTTGGGGGACTTATATGAAGCTGGATGGGATGTGTTCCCTGTTTCTACTCTCATTTCTAAGATGTTTAACAATGACATCTCTCCTGAGCAAGAGGGTCTAAGTGGTCCAATGCTCTTGGTTGCTGAGGGAGCTTCATCGGAAAGTGAAGAAGAGGAATCAAATCAAGGGGGAGCTTCTCAAGCTGACACAAAAGTTCAAGCTGAGCACTCTGCTCAGGCTGAACCAGTCCACAATGAAGCAAACTCTGGTAAGACCTCTCTACTTTATCTTTCTTCTCACTTTTCTCCATCCACTTTTGGAGATATGACTGCAGTAGACCCAACTCAGTCTAACCCATCTCCTCCACCTTCATTCCATTTACAATCCAAATCTGAAGCCACCCCTAGTATGCCAAAGGTGGTGCCACTCCTAAAGGCATTACTGGAGTTGAGATCACATTGATCCCTCCGGCAGGAGTTGAAGGGGAGACGCCTACTCTTAAGGTGTCAACCTCACGGCTCATTCAAACCCAACAACCTAAACCAGTTGTAGTGTCTACTCAGCCTACACTTATTCGTGCCATGAGAGAGCTACTTCTGTGCCTGAACAGACACATTCAGGTTACATTGAACATATGACCAATCCCCAGGGTCAATCAACCCCCTCTATACCCAAAAGCCAACCACCAACCCATACACTTCACGTCTCGAGCCCTATTCGTTCTATTAATTTCTCACACTCCAGTGCACGACCTGTCAATGTTTCATCCTCAAGCCAGGATGAATCACAGGGTCCAAACTCTGGTGCAGCTGAATTTGATGGAAAACACCAACCTTTGGATGATGCACCCAAATTCTAACCTACTCAAGCTGACTTTGATGATCTGCTAACATTCTTCAAAGATACATTTAATAAAACAATAGATAAGCCGGAAGGAAAGGCGAGCTCCACACTCCCAATCTTCTCAACTGGGACATCCACCTTGTTTCCCATGATGAGATCCAACTCTCCATCAACCAGGTACCTACTTCTTCTTAGTACCTGCACATTATTACAAACGTGAGTACCAAACCCGTTGTCTCAAACCCAGGCGTTAGAAGTAGAAGTGTTATGGAGTTCAATCATGTACGTACCGGAGGGAGCGGCACCTTTAGCTCGTAGCTTCTTGATAACCTCCGTATACTTGGGGCAACTACGCCGGTAGTGACCCTTCTCCCCGCAGAAGTAGCAAGTTGCTTCTTCCGGAGAGGTGGTAGCGGGAGCCACTTGCTTCCCATTCGGCTCCGGGGTTAGGTTAGATTTAGGCTTCGGCCCTTGGGTCTTGGCCTTCTTCTTTCCCTTCCCTTTGGAGACCGAAGCGGGTTGCTTCCGCTTGTGCCCACGTTCGTTGATGGTGAGGACGGCAGTGGAGGTGGAGGGCTTTGACTTGGCAAGCTCGCCCTCGGTAGTTTTGAGCATGCCATGTAGTTCCATAATGGAATTATCCATACTATACATATGGAAGTTCACAATGAACGGACCATATGCGGGAGGCAAGGATTGGAGGATGATATCAACCGCGAACTCCTTCCCCATGGGAAAGCCCAACTCCTCTAGCTGATCCATATACCCTTTCATCTTATGTACGTGGGAGGTAACATTGCCGCCCTCCTGCATCCGGCAACAGATGAAGGCCTTGACGCACTCATAGAGTTCTTGCCATGTCCGCTGTTAGAACATGTCCTTCAGCTGAGATATCATCTCAAACACACTTACTTTCTCGAATTGCCTTTCTAATTCAGAACTCATGGTCGTTAGTATAAGGCAAGTTACGTCGTTAGTGTCTTTGAGGCGTTTTTCATACGCCTCTCGGACGGCCCTCACCGCGTTAGTAGCAGGAGGTTCCGGAAGAGGTGACTCAAGGACCTCTAGCTTCATTTCATGGCATAGGACAATTCGCAAAGTCCGATGCCAATCCATAAAGTTGGGCCCCGTGAGTTTTTCCTTCTCCAAAAATGGACGAAGTGACATGTTGGTGATGTTGGTGTTGCTAGTAGATGCCATCTACAAGCAAAGTACGAAATGGTTAGTTATGATGTATTAAATCCTTGTTAAAATAATTACCCACTTGTTATAAAATAATTTATATTAACAAGGGCTAAGAACCTTAAAATACCCAAATCCATGACGGGTTTTCCGCGGATCACTTCATAAAGCTATTTTAGGACGGTAAACACTTTACCAATTGCAATCCGTGATCACAACTCATAGCACCCATTTGGCATGTTTGATCCCTCCACACCAATTCCTCATTAACCAACTTTGATAGCTCGGCTAGAGCTCGACAACTACCAATGTGTTTTAAGTCTTGGAATTGTTAATCGTCCGTCAAGATACACGGTGGTACTCTAGCCCAATGGCCTGCTCGGCTAGAGCTCGACAACCGACCTTGCGAGTTGCTACACGCACCTTCCACACATTTACGCAAAACCGATCTCGGCTAAAGCTCGACGACCAATCTTGTTTCACTAGATTTGGGCGGTGTCATCTTACGGGTGGTGTGAGATTTACTTTTGAAAAACGGGTATTTTGTTTCTCCGGTTAAAACTCTTTTAACCAATTCTTGTCTATGTGGCGTACGGAGTTTGTAAACCAATTTAAAAACTCTTTGATTTTATTGTTTTGAAAAATTTTCTAGCATGCGAAGATCCTAAACATCCATGCAAGAAAAGATACAAAATAAAATCAACCACACATGTAATACATATCTAGTAACGAGCCAATCCTATGCGCCTTACCCGTGAGCCAACGGGCAAGACTAAGTCATCTAAGGACTAGACCGAATGACTTGATGTGTGCTCCTCTCATTTGATCCATCGCATCTCCTACCGACCTCCGGATCGAAGTACGCCAAGACACCCTCCAATGGTCCTTGAAAAGGAAATGGCATGCAAGCCACAATTTACTATTCTAAGCTAATACTATTTGTATGTGATGCTTTGAAAATCAGTTTAATAATAGGTAATTATTAAACAGAAAAAAACCATGATTTATGACAAACTAGAATACGACTACAGGCTGTTAGTCGTGTTAGTTAAATTTTTACAAATTTATAGTTTTGTCAAGATTATATATTTGGAGCTTATAAAGCCGTTTTGTGCACCTAGTATAGGTACACATATAAATCGTATATTTAAAACAGATGGTTTTAAAATGGTTTTTCAAAAACTAGAAAATTAAGTTTTTCTTTTAAACTTAATTATAAAACCCAAGAAAATCTTAGATCAGTGTGCTACCCATCTAATGGTACACCTTTGTTGTTAAACGGTACTCGGGTATCGGAAGTGACCAAACCTTGGGCATCCGGGTTCAAACCATTGCGGCAAAGGGTATGAAAGATTCTGTGATAATCGGGAGTCCCGGCCAGAATTCATACTGTCTTAGGTGGTGCGATCTATTTTGGTGATAATCGGGAGTCCGGGCGCAAAATGCACTAGAGTAGAGTTAAACATACTAGACTGGGTCTAAGTGCTCTACGAGGTTCTAGGAGTCGTATCAGCTAGGTACGATTGGTACAGGGTGTTACCTACCAGAAATAGCATGACTTGGCGGGAAATGACCAAACCTTGCGTAAAGTATTTGAAATATGGGTCCTAGGTCTGATATATATTATTTATGTGTTTTGATGATATATGTTAGAAATGTTTATTTGCAATTACTAATTAAACCGGGTTTTAATTTGTAGATGGCAACCAACGTTACCAACACTAACAACCTCTATCTTCGCTCTATCCCAGAGAAGGATAAGCTCACCGAGCCAAACTTTCTCACTTAGAAGAGAAATCTCCGGATCGTTCTGAGGCACGAGAGAATGTGGTACGTCCTAGAACAACCTTTGGGGAACCCTCCTACCAAGAACGACAGGGTAGAAGTCAGGGAGGCGTTTTAGAAGCACTCCAACGACGCCCTGGACGTGAGTTGCCTCATGCTTGCAACAATGAGTCCTGAGTTGCATTCAAGCATGATGGAAACACCTGCTTACAACATGATCCGCCAGCTGAGGGACATGTTCCAGGAGCAAGCCCGCAAGGAGCGTTATGATGCTACTAGGGCATTTTCCTAGTGCAAGATGGTGAAGGGGACTTCAGTCAGTAACTATGTCATGAAAATGAAAGGTTACATGGACCAGCTAGAGAGGCTTGGGCACCCAGTACTGTTGCAGCTAGCAATGGATATGATACTCAACTCGTTATCAGACGACTATAAGCCTTTTATAGTCAACTACAATATGAACAACATGGAGAAATCCGTGGCTGAGTTGCACTCTATGCTTAGAGACAGCGGAGCAGAGTATCGGGAAAAAGTCTAAGGACGTCCTCATGGTGGGCAACGGCGGTTATAAAAAGTGGAAGGGACGCAACGGAAAGGGAAAGGGTAAGACCCAGCCCAGCCAAAATGCACCGAGGGCTACTGATAGGAACAAGGGCAAGAAGCCAAAGCCGAACAAGGCAAGAAGCAAGAATCGGTGCTTCAAGTGTGGTGAGGCCGAACACTAGAAGAGAGACTGTCCGAAGGCTCACGAAGCAGGAGGCAAGGCTGGCTCCTCATGTATCTTGTGACTAGCTTCTTTGTCACCTTCCACTTGTAAAGTTTCTTACAAGTTTTCTAATACCTTGCAATCGTTTATTGTAGAAGGTGATGGAAAGTGAAGCAGCCCAGAATTATAGATCCCACGTGCAGCTCGGATATTTAATAATTACTTTTCGTAGTTATTAAACTTTTTAAAGTTTTTGAATTTGTTATGGCATGGTTTGCTTAAAACTCTTTGGTTGACATTGTGGTTTTAGTTTTTTTTTTTTGAAAATTTGAATTATCTAGTTTATATCCGTGCACGTGTGGTTTTGATGAATCAGGTTAGTCCAGTTGTGACTAAAGGATACTAATAAGTCAAGTTTTGACTTAATAGGTGATTCATAGTGATCTTATGTAGTAAATGTTATTGTTGCATAAATGATAGTCCCACTGTATAAATACTTAGATAAACAAGTCGTGTTTATGAAATTAGATAAGTCTTTCTAATTTACAAGTATTTAAGAATTTTATGAAAGACAAATGTTCAAAGCTTTGAACATGATCAAATAAGAAATATTAGTTATTATTTCTAGATAAAAGTTTTTGGACAAAACAATTAAAAAGTATAAAGGTGATTATAATAGTTATTATAATCAAGGTTGTTTTATACTAAATGTTTTAGGCAAAGAAATTTAAAATATCTTTACAAGTGCTTTATACTTGTAAACGTGTTAGGTTTAATGAAACCATATTCCGTAATTGGAAAGATGGATATATACAAAATCCAAGTTCTAGTTTCATAAAACGTTTAAATTTCTCAAAAAACTGAGCAACTGTTTAAAAACACAAGTTTTAGACGTTTTATCAAGGATTGACTGAGTCTAAAAAGGGTGTTTTAAGGTAATGCACTTTCTTCATAATAGATAGTGGGAGCACCTTGACTAGTGTATTTATCAAGTTATCAAGGATTGATCTAACTAGTATGATAAATACAAGTACGAACTTTTAAAGTATATAATTGTCGGAAGATTTTAGAAGTGATCTAATATAAAGGTTCTTGAAAGGGAACTAATCCGGAGAACGCATGACTTATTGAAAGGTTCTCAATAAAGTTGTCGTTGCAAGTTTTTAAGTCAAGTTATAAGTTAAACATAATTATATATGATTAAAAGGATTCAAAGAGTCAAAATAATTAATGTTGGTGGTTGATTAACGTTAGATATGATAAGATAGGATATTTTTCGGTATCCTTAGTAATGAAATTAGATAAGTGTTTGTATAAATGGTTTTATCATTTAAAAAAGGGGATATGAATCTAGTAAGATTTACAAGTGTAATTAAAGTTTTAATTACAAGGGGATTATTTTATAAACTCAGAAACTTTGTAGTTATTTCCTGTTCTCAAAGTTTAAGGAATTTACAAAATAAGTAACTCTAGAATTGTTTTTGGGTTACGAAAACGATTTCTACCAAAACCAAGAAGGAGTGCTTTAAAGTACCAGTCTTGAGTTTTAGGTTTATAGGAATATTATTTTCTCTGTAATCCGTGATAAGTTATAATGTAAAATAATAAAGTAATTCACATAAACGCTGTGAATTGAGTCAATGAAATGGTAGAAATTATGCATCTTTATTCCAGGGTGGAATATGGAGGGTGCAGAAATTAGTTTCATTGTTTTTCACCGTTTTGTATGTTTTGGACCATCCAGGAATAAACTTGGTTTATTCAAAACATTATCCGTGTCTACTTATCTTTGTGGGAACCTTGATAGGGTTGTAAAGTCATCGTAATTTTGGGGTAGATTCGAAGGTATATTGAATGAGCTGCAAAAGTCTTTTGCGGACAAAAATTTACGGATATTCGTTAGGGTTACGAATATTGGATTGACCTACCGTGAAAAATACTTCGTGGATTCGTGTCAAAAGTATTTATCACATAGGTTATCCTTAAACATGAGGTATTTGGTTTGAGATGCGGTAACTAATGTCTCGTTAGTGTGTCTTAACGCCACGCCGTAACAGGGTGGTCATAAGGGGCGTATCTAGATTTAGTGGGAGCCGTATTGCCAAATACAAATATGCAAGAAGCTATTTGCACCTCCTTTTTAGGAGAGATATTTATGGGCCCCTTGACTTATTAGAGAAACTGGTAAGTTCAAGGCCGTGCCTAAACGAACTGATATGTTCTTTGTCGTTTATCACGCGGTTTTGAAATCAAGTATGTCATGAACATAATTCTTGAGATGGTCCACGTACCCTTTCATCTTAAGGAATTGGGAGCTCACATTGCCGCCATCCAGCATCTTACAACCGACAAAAGCCTTCACACATTCATAAAGCTCTTGCCTTGCTTGCTGTTGGAACATGTCCTTCAGCTGAGAAATCATCTCGTACGCACTCACTTTCTCTAATTTCCTTTGCAATTCGGGACTCATGGTCGAAGCATTAGGCAAGTGACATCATTTGTGTCTTTGCCACGCTTTTCATGTGCGTATTTCAAGGCCCTTGGCACGTTGGATGCCGGAGTCTTTGGAAGAGGTGACTCAAGGACCTCTAATTTCATTTCGTGACATAGGACGATTCTCAAGGTCCTATGCTAATCCATGAAATTCGGTCCGGTGAGTTTTTCCCTCTCCAAAAACGGGCGGAGTGACATGTTTGTGGTGTTGGTGTTGCTAGTAGATGTCATCTACAAGCAAAGTACGAATTTGGTTAGTTATGACGTATTAAATCCTTGTTATATAATTACCCACTTGTTTATGAAACAAATTATATTAAAAAGGGCCAAGAACATCAAAATACCCCAATCCATGACGGGTTTGCCGCGGATCATTTCATGGATCTATTTTAGGCCATTAAACAATTTACTAATTGCAATCCGAGATCGCAACTCTTGGACACTTGCGGGATCCTAGCTACTCATAGCACCTATTCGGCATGTTTGATCCCTTTACACCATTCCTCATTAATCCACTTTGATAGTTCGGCTAGAGCTCGACAACTACCAAGGCGTTTTAAGTCTTGGAATTGTAAATCATCCGTCAAGATTCACGGTGGTACTATAGCCCAATGGCCGGCTCAGCTAGAGCTCTACAACCGACGTTGCGAGTTACCACACGCACCTTCCACATAGTTACGCAAAACCGACCTCGGCTAGAGCTCGATGACCGATCTTGTTTCACTAGATTCGTGTGGTGTCATCTTACGGGTGGTGTGAGATTTACTTTTGAAAAACGGGATTTTGTATTTCCAGTTAAAACATTTTTAACCATTTGTTGTCTATGTGGCGAGCGGAGGTTGTAAACCAATTTAAAACTCTTTGGTTTTATTATTTTAAAAAAATTTCTAGCATGCGAAGATCTTAATAAACAACCACGCAAGAAAATGCACAAAATAAAACCAACCACACATGTAATAAATATCCGGTAATGAGTCAATCCTATGCGCCTTTCCCGTGAGCCAACGGGCAATACTAAGTCATCTAAGGACAATTTGGAATGACTTGATGTGTGCTCCTCTCACTTAACCAATCACGTCTCCCATCGACATCCGGATCCAAGTTGAGCTAAGACACCTCTCATGGTCCTCGTTGGTTGTCTTCGATCCTCCTTTTACAATTTACAAATTTAAAAGGAAATGACATGCAAGCCACAATTTTCTATTCTAAGCTAATGCTACAATTACAAAGAATAGAAAGCGGTATGCAAGCCGTTAAATAATTACAAACCGAATAAATAAAATTAATTATTACAAACCATTGTGGTACAAACCACCAAATGAATGAATAAATTAATTTTAATCAACCAAAAACAACACATAGGTCTTATGGCTCATATTGTTACGGGATTTCATACAACCACATAACTACACATGGTGCGCCACACAAGAACCATGCAAATCTTATATGTCTTTGTTAAGATTATCTAAACACTCAAGGAACTAATAATCCTATGTACATATGCATTAGGAACCTTAAACAAGTCAAAATTCCATATTCATATATACACAATGTAAGTATATGCAATTAACCATTTTCATGCCAAAATGTTAATCCACATATAAATACACCAAACAAGACATAAGGCAACTTAAACTAATAATTTTCAAAATTCTGGAACATTCCAGAAAGTACAAGTGGGCTAAAAATCCAACAAGATTGATCTAAGGCAAAAATCTGTATTCTGCCAGACAGGTCGTAGCGCCGCTAAAATTAATTTTTAGCATCGCTAAATCCTAAAGTGTAGTGCCGCTACAACCTGTAAGGTTAGCTCCGCTACAACGAACTGGTCTAGCGCCGCTAACATCGTAAAGTTAGCACCGCTAAACCCTTGACAGAACCAAAAACCACATTTTTTGAATTTTTCAAGCCACCAAGTGCAAAACTAATGTAGCGGTGGCTCAGATACCACTGTTGGGGTTCGTGGTTGAGCATAACGGAAGCATACATGAACAAAATCAAATTTTAAACATAAATAACAACCACATGATGAACCCCAAATGAAGTACCAATCTCTACAACTAAGATTTGCAACTAAAACAGGAAAGAGATAAGTGTTTATACCCTTGATGTCTCTGGAGTTTTGAAGTAGATCACAATGCAAACAAAGAGATTTCCTTGCCTCTATCAAAGTCCACCCCGAGATAAGTGTGATCCAAGTGTACTAGCACTCCAAGTATCCTTCACCCTTGTGGAGATACTTACCGGAACAACAATCTTGAACCACCAAGGAACTCGTTGCACTCTCTCTAAACTCACACAAGTACAAACCTCAATTGTTTGTTTAGTGTGTATATCTAAGCCAAGAGAGCTCAAATGACAAAATGAAGGTTGTTTTATAAACCCAAAACCGACCCCAGGACTCCCCAAGGCCGGCCAAAGGTTCAATGATGGCTAGGCAATGCGTTGGTAGAAAGAGGAGGTGAAAAAAATAAATTTGCTTTCTGTCAGACGGGTTAGCGCCGCTAACCACCCATGTGTAGCTCCGCTAACCCCTTAAGGTTAGCGCCGCTATCGGGGCTGAGTTAGCGAGGACATGGTTAGCGCCCCTAACCCTGTCCATAATGCGTATCATTATTTATTCTTTATTACCCTCATCTTCTAGTTTGTTGTCAAGTTCAACCGCCGGTGTGTGACATGATAGTCCCATACGTCATCGGCAGTAATCAATTGGCGTACGTGCGTCAGTAGGCATACTCCAACACCTACGTGTCTTTGAATTATCATGTAATAGGGCACTAGTTTATCAAAATTGTAATAGGTTACTTTGATATTTATAAATGTAACAATGCAGGCGATCAAGACAAGGATCGAGACAATGATCTGTTGGAACACGGTATGTAGCTCAGGGCAGCGGAAGCAAGAAAACTAAAGTTTAAAAACCGTTCAAAAACGGGTCCGTATCGGCTGTATCAAGTATCAAACGGGATATACGAGAGATCCAAGTGTATCTCCTCTATTGCTAGTCCATACCAAGGTTAACTTGATCCCCGTATGCTAGTACCCCGTCACATGAACGTCCACAATAACTTCACGTTCCGGAACAGCCCTTGAAGCTTCTCCTCTTGCACCACCGGAGATCACACTACACTCAAGAATCACCACTTAGTGTAAAATGTGTGTTTACCTTCATGATGTCATGAGAGAATATTGAGAGAGAGATGGAATGAAGTTTTCTTGCATGTTCAACTAATGTTCCACACCACAAAACCTCTGTTTTGGCAGGAGTCTTAGCCTTCTTCTTATTGGTCCACAAGATAGCCCAATCAGAAATAAGAATTTCAAGCAGACATGCCTTCACGGCCCCTCACGGCCTCTCACGGCCTGTGAAGAGAAATATGCGCCACGACTGGCCATAATTCTTCACGGCCCGTGCCGCGTTCGAGTGACTCGTGAGGGCGTCTCCTTCACCACCCCTCCACAACCTCTCACGACCCGTAAAGACTCCACGAGCCGTATGAGAGTCATTGAGTCAAACGTGAGGGCAGTGGGCTTCACGACCCGTGGAGCATCCCTCACGGCCGTGAAGCCCCAAAATCAAACAATTTGATTTATAGACCTTATCTCTTTATCAGTAAGCTGTCGGGATCAATCCTTCGTGTGTGACCCAATAGGCTCGCACTTCATCAGCAGTAACACCAATGTACTTGTGTCAGTGGGCAGACTCCAATAGACTCCCACTTGGACATGACACAACGTACCCAGAGGTATCACAGATAGGGAGCGGCCTCTAGCAAGGCATCCCTGCCCCCAAGTCAGTACGAGGTATGTCATCCCATAGACAAGTACCAATTAAAAACCCAAAGGTTTGAAATGCCCTTATAGATAAGTGATCAACCATCCTTTTGTTCGCGATATCCAAGCGAAGACCAGACCTGGTACTAAGTCATTCTAAGTCCTTCACGATTATGTTTCTCGATCGAGATTGGTGGTGACCAAAATATACAAGTTGCAATCGATTACCTAAATCATTGCACACTCGAGCACGGCCATGCATTTTGGTGGCAGCGCCAAATCATCGAGGGGCCCAGGGATATCTCTCTGAACAGAGGAACAAATTCCATTAACTATATTGCACACCACAGTGATCATACTTTGATCAGCTACTCCCTTTATAACAGCCAGTTACGGACTGCGTTTGAACGCAACTAGAGCAAAGCAAACCAAAGTGATGCAGACACATGCATCTCCAGTATGAGAATGAACTGATATTATCATCCTGAATCACTCATGACAAGTACCACAAAGTGAATTCAGGTATGGGTCGTCCAGTCACTTGAAACCCCTTTCAAGTACAGGCGAAGTATTGCATCCCTGTGTCCAAATCACCATTGGACACTTGACCAATCACTTCCCTCAGCCTTCATTCAGACTTCCTCCCCTTGAAGAATGACTGGCTGTGGACATTTAGAATGTAAAACATTCAGGGAGGAGGTAAAACATGCAAAGTTGGAACACAATAAGGCAAACTGAGAGTACCCGCTACACGCGCATTACCAAACCCCTTTGATAATCGATACAAGCAGAAGCACAATATTGCTTAATGTTCCCAAAGATAAAGCATATCAAAACTTTACTAAAACATACTTAAGCCAAGTTCACGCAGACCTTAGTATGATATTCATCACTAGACTGCCATTATAGCTTAGTAAACGGACCATCCACGATGTCATCCGTGTGTACTCTGACATTCACCATATCGCTACTACAACCAACCACTTCCAAAGTGTGCGTTGATGGGATTTCGATCATTTGTCCAAACCGTTATACCTTCATTACTTCAAAAGAACCCAATAAGGTTAACAACGCTCGGGTCTCAAAATTAATGTACATAAGCCATCGTACTATCATAGTTTTCATAAAGATCTCTATAGAGTCAGCGATGCTTGGTTCTCAGTGATCATATCCCTGCTACAACCAACCACCTCCAAAGTGTGCGTTGATGGGATTTTGATCATTTGTCCTAGCAGTTGTACCTTCATTGTTTCCATTAGAACCCAATAAGGTAAACAATGCTTGATTCACAAAATTTAGTGTGTATAAGCCATCGTACTCTCATAGTTTCAAAAGAACCCAATAGAGTCAATGATGCATTAAGAAACACGCAAATTAATAACACCATATTTAGAAAAGGATCACAAACCCCAATCAAGATAGGGAGTTGTCCTTTAAAGTAGAAGCCATCATTAGAGTAACAACTCACTTTAAGCTTCTTCTAATTACAATACCACAAGAACATATACTCATATTTCTTGTATTTCATAAACTTCTTTAAATATCCCATATTTATTATGGATGCATAATTCTCAATTTACGCTTCAATGCAAGCTAAATCAAGACATTATCTCCAAAAAATATAGTATGTACTAGACATACAAAATAGGATAATAACAGCGCTCCCACTAGCTCTGGCATCTATCCAAGTTTCATCATTGCTTACTGAAAACTCAAACACTTGATTTTCTTAGCAAATATTCCAAAACATAGATTTATTTTAAATCCAAAGGACTCCATGTTTGTAGACTTTACAAGGATACTCAAGATGTAAAAGACCCTCTGACAGTGTTGTGAACACTTCCTCATAAAATTCCTATAACGGAATTTGGTCTTTGCATCATACTGCCATAAAACGGCATAAGCATCCGCTTAAACTTCAACATAACTACTGGGAGAATGTCTTCATATGATTTCTACCCAATGGTCAATCATCATGAAACCATTTCCTCTCAGTCAGTATTTGAATTTATCTACAAACTTATCCATGCAGATCTCATTCCCAAAAGATCTATATACACCATCAGGTTAAAACCTAGGTGTTGGATTAACCAAGTTCAAAAACTTGAAAATCCAGCATGGAATAATCCTATGTTATTACACTCCTCATCTTAGCAGACACAAGGGCCCACTACAGCTTCCGGTAGTTGATGCATACATCACATATCATCAATAAGTTATCGTCCTCGGATATAATAAATTATACTCTTCTGGTCTTATGACGACTCTTACCAGACACATGAAGAAGTAATAACTTTATGCCAGATACTCCAACATAGCCATGTTGAGTTTCAATCATCTCTGATCGGATGCTAGTTTCAACATTAGGTCTTTTCTTTAAATCGTACGTATTCCTTTCACTTTTTGAGCAACCAAACCCGGTTCTCAAAAGGATATGAAATGAATATCTGAAACTTAGAAGAACTATTTAAATACATTAGCATCCTCTAAGTTCATCCATCTCCCACTAAATGTAGACTGGATAACTCTGATCTATGAGATTGACACGCAAAGAACACTTTCTAATCGAATCTTTTTAGATGCTAATTTGACCATCTTTGTTGATTTATAACAAGAACATTGCCCGCCACTACTCAAGTACACCTATCCAGCAGGTTACTTAAGATTAATCCATCAAGACGGAACCATAACCAATATGTTCCATTACTCCACTCAGCGATGCATGTAAAACATGTATCCTAGGAGAAGTGAATTATGAGACACTCCCATAATTCTTATGATGGTTGAGGATTCTAGAGTCTACATGCTCAACATCATACCAGATTTGAATAACTCAGTTCCTCTTGCCCTCTTTATCTTAAATTTGTTACGGGTAAGTCTTGAACACCTCTCAGGTTTCAGACATTTATCTAATAAATAAGGTATACCCTTTCCTTCTACCATCATCTATAAAGGTAACAAATCATTACATAGTTTTTCCTTATGACTTTGCTTGATCGGTCTTTACACAAACGTGCAAATGAAATCCAACAAGCTTTCATTCCTCTCACATTAACAAGTGAAGGATATGTTAGTTATTTAACCTTATAAGCAAGATTTACAATCAACAATTGACTCAAAGTCAAAAGTTTCCAAGTTCCTAACCACATGGAGCTTTGTGATGCAAGTCTTGTTTATATGATTAAATCAACTATATCATAAGGATAACAATTCAATAATCATTCATAATCATTCCATTACTTCCTTAAGTAAAAGCTTATTATAAATGCCAAGACATGAATAAACTTTGAAATAAATCTCTAAAACCCACAATTTCATAATTCAAAGTAATATTCGTCGTCATCAAAAGCATAAAAGATACAATGCTTCTTGCCACGCAGGGCGTAAGAAAAAGATATAAATGAAGTAATAGTATAGCTGGATGGAATGGCAAGACTCTTCTTCCAATCCTTCTAGTTAGGGACAACCACCATGTTTCCCTCTTTAAGTTCCAGCTCTCCATGCATCCATTACCTACTCTTGATAAACACCTGCTCTTTGCAACAAACAAGTTTGTGACAAACGTGAGCGTTTTGACTAGCGTTCAAAACCCAGTCTTTAGAAGTAGAAGATCAATGGAGTTTGATCATGAATGTACCTGAAGATGATGAGCTAATGTTCTTCCGCTTTAGGATACTTAGCTCTTCCAGGCATTTGGGGCAGGCGTGATGGCGCCAATTTCCAATTTCTCCGCAAAAGTAGCAAAGTACCCCATGTGGAACATCATCCTGAGGCACAATCTCATTGTCCTCCGACTCCACAGTTACGGATGGCCTAATCATACAAGGCTTTCCTTTTTAGGTCAGTTTCTCCTTCTTGCTAGTATGTTTCCTAGTAGCCAAAGTGGATGTGGACGAAATACGATCCTTCTCAACCATGTAAGACTGTACAGCCTTCAGCATGTCTTGATGTTCGATCAAGGATTTTTCCAAATTGTCTTTGTGATAGTTTTTGACAAACTTCTCATAAGACGCGGACAGGGACTGGAGGATCATATCCACCGCAATCTCCCTCCCTATTGGAAGTCCAAGTCTCTCTAATTGGTCCATGTATCCCTTCATCATAAGGAAATGGACATTTACATCCTCACCTTCCTGCATCCTACAACCGACCAAAGCCTTTATACACTCAAACCGTTCTTGTCTAACCTGTTGTGGGAACATGTCCTTTAGCCGGTTTATCATGTCATACGCACTCAATTGCTCAAGCTGCTGACGCAACTAAAAGCTCATAGTCGATAACATGAGACAAGAAATATCTTGTGTATCTCTAACATGCTTCTCAAAAGCGTATCGAGTTGCCTAGTTCGCGTTGGTAGCAGGTGGCTCCGGAAAGGGTTCCTCAAGGATGTGCAACTTTGACTCGTGACGGAGGACAATCCTCAATACATGATACCAGTCAGCGATGTTCACTCCTGTGAGTCTCTCCCTTTCTAGGAATAAACGAAGTTTAAAGTTTGGTGGGGTGTCGTTAATGTTTGCCATTTATAAAAGAGTACACGTTTTAGTTAGTTTCGACATAATCCTCGTTAAAATAATTACCCAGCCGATTAAGAAAATCAAATTATCTTATCAAGGGCTAAGAACCTTATTTCACCCCTATCCATGACGGGTTTGCCGCGGAACACTTCATGGAGCTATTTAGGCCGGTAAACGCTTTACCAATTGCAATCCGAGATTACAACTCTTAGACACTTGCGGGATCCTAGGTATTCATAGCACCCATTTGGCATGTTTGATCCCTTCTCTCACCGATTCATCATTAATCCGTTTTGATAGCTCGGCTAGAGCTCGACAACCACCAAGGCGTATTAAGTCTTGGAATTGTAGATCGACCATCAAGATACACGGTGGTACTCTAGCCCAATAGCCGGCTCGGCTAAAGCTCGACAACCGTCCCTGCGAGTTGCCACACGCACCTTCCACACAGTTACGCAAAACCGACCTCGGCTAAAGCTCGACGACCGATCTTGTTTCACTAGATTCGGGTGGTGTCATCTTACGGGAGGCGAGTGATTTACATTTGATAAAAACGGGATTTTGTTTTTCTAGTGGTCTTGTGGCGCGCGTGGTTTGTAAACCAATTCAAAACACTTGGTTTTATTATTTTGAAAAGTTTTCAAGTGAGCGAAGAACTAAACAACCACGCAAGAAAATAAACAAAATAACAACCACGCACAAGTAATATCCGGTAACATGCCCCTAAACCCTATGCGCCTTCCCCGTGAGCCAAACGAGGAAAGCAAGGCCAAACGAAGAACACAACCACTTGGCCCAACTGGAAGTGCTCCCACTGAATCCGTCATCTCCAATGAACCTCCGGATCCACCATAGCCGAGACATATCCTCCACGACTCTCGATGGTTGTCTTCGGTCTTCTTTTACAAATACATACAAATATTTGAACAAGAAACGGCATACAAGCCGCGGAATACTAATCTAAGCTAATCTAACAATTACAAAGAGAAGCATCCGGCATGCAAGCCAAAATAAAGTACAAAATACAAGACCGAATAAAATTAATTATTACAAACCAATTGTGGTACAAACCACCAAATTAATAAATAATTAAATACAACCAAACAACCAACACATGGGTCTAATGGGCAAGGCGTTACCGGATCTAACAACAACCACACAAAAAAACACGGTGTGCCACAACAAAACCGTGTATATTGTATCTTTTTAGAAATAAACAAGCGGTAGAATGAAGGATTGCTAAGATAACTATGAAGAGATAGAGAGAGAATCTCATTTCACCTTCAAAACATACATAGTTTATTTCATGTAAGTGTGGCAATCCTTACATTTCCTTGTCTAGCACAAGGCTTATATACCTATAAGGTATATTTACAATAAACACCCTCAACTATTGTTATAACTCCTATTCTATTACAATAATACAGTTCTAACAGTATCTCGATTAAGATTGTTCAAACTAAGCTAAACAATCAAGGCACAAAGTGAACAATCTTTGTATATATGCATTAGTACCTCAAACACTTTGAGAATACATATTCATATATACACAATACAAGTATATGCATGTGTGCATTTCATGCGAAAAACCACCCAATACATATAAATGTACGAATCAAGACACATATGGGGCTTTTCATGTCCGAACAACTTTGGACGGATTCTGGAAAAACAGAATAAAAACGGAGCTAAAACCGAAAATTATTTTTCTTTTACCAAAAGGACCAAAAACACTGTTCACGACATCCTTCACGGCCTCTCACGGCCCGTGAAGACCATGAGCTCCACGACTCTGTCCAGTGAAAAACCCTTCACGACCAAGCACCCCACGAGACTGGTCATGAGCCTTCACGACCGTGAAGAACAAGTCTTCACAACCCGTGAAGATATTCTGGACAGAATGTCCAATTTCGGTTTTCAAGCCAAGAAAGTGCAATTTGTTTGTAGATATGGCTCTGATACCACTGTTAAAACACGGTATGGAGCTCAGGGCAGCGGAAGCAAGAAAACTAAAGTTTAAAAATCGTACATAAACGGGTCCGTATCGTGTTCCAAAGTGAGAATCTTTCTACAAAACACAAATTGCAACTAAAAGAAACAAGGAAGGAAGAAAGTACCTCCTTACCATGTGAGAAATCGGCTGTAGCAAGTATCAAACGGGATATACGAGAGATCCAAGTGTATCTCCTCTATTGCTAGTTCACACAAAGGTTAACTTGATCCCCGTATGCTAGTACCCCGTCACATGAACGTCCACAATAACTTCACGTTCTGGAACAACCCTTGAAGCTCCTCCTCTTGCACCACCGGAGCTCACATTACACTCAAGAATCACCACTTAGTGTAAAATGTGTGTTTACCTTCATGATGCCAAGAGAGAATATTGAGAGAGAGATGGAATGAAGTTTTCTTGCATGTTCAACTAACGTTCCAGACCACAAAACCCTTGTTTTGTCCGGAGTCTTAGCCTTCTTCTCATTGGTCCACAAGATGGCCCAATCAGAAATAAGAATTTCATGCAAACATGCCTTCACGGCCCCTCACGGCCTCTTACGGCCTGTGAAGACAAAAATGCGCCACGACTGGCCATAATCCTTCACGGCCCGTGCCGCGTTCGAGTGACTCGTGAGGGCGTCTCCTTCATGACCCCTCCACGACCTCTCACGACCCGTGAAGACTCCACGAGCCGTATGAGAGTCGTTAAGTCAAACGTGAGGGCAGTGGGCTTCACGACCCGTAGAGCATCCCTCACGGCCGTGAAGCCCCACAATTTGATTTTTGGAGCTTCTCTCTTTATCAGTAAGCTGTCGGGATCAATCCTTGGTGTGTGACCCAATAGGCTCGCACTTCATCAGCAGTAACACCAATGTACTTGTGTTAGTGGGCAGACTCCAACATCATCAAGACAAGGAGACCTTGGTGTGTTGTCGTTCCCAAACCGTGCACACCGGGGTTGAAACCGATGTGGGGAGGGGGTGAAATACTTTGCGATTCCCTGATGTGACTGGCCAGAGTTCACCCCGTCTTAGATGGTGAGGTCTATTTTGGTGATTGCCTGATGTGACGGGCCCAAAGTGCACTTAGGAGGACTAAATATGTACAAATTCTTGTTTCATTTGATGTCCCAAAGATATAGGAGTCATGTTTTGTTTTAAACACGATCGGTATGGTTTATACCCACCAGAAATAGCACGGGGTCGGTGTTTTCGTGCCCGTACAGTGCACCAGCACGTGTGAAATATGGGTCATATTCTAAAATATATTTATTTAAAGTGTTTTAAATTATTTTAGAGGAATTAAGTAACTGAAATGGTTATTTCTTGCTTTTTACTATAGATGTCGATATTATCTGTTATACCGTTTTATACACCCGAGGAGTCTGTTAGCCTCATCATGAGCAAGTGGAAGCTTTCAGGTCCAAACTCTATGGTTTGGATGTTGCACTTTAGGAACATCCTAAAGGCATGTGGAAGGTTGTACACCGTAGATAAACCTCCTCTAGCACGACCTGACTATCCAGCTCAGGATGAAGAGTATGATACATATTACAAGTATCTGTCTTATGAATCTGACATCATGTCTATTATGATACTCTCCATGGAGTCTGAGTTTTCGAATGAATAAAAGAATAAGTCGGTATTTGAGGTCGTGCAAGACCTAGATGAGCGCTTCAAGGACAGTGAGCGCCGTGGACGCTTTCTGCTCATGAAGGATTTTCTTTCATAGGGGATGAAAGAAGGCCAGTTATTGAGTGATCATCTCATTGATATGAGAAGGCTGTTTGATTGCTTTATGATTTTGTGATCACGAGTCAGTGAACATGAACTTGTGATGCTCTTGGTCATTTCCCTAACTGACCGCTATTAGGCAAAGATAGTGGACAAGTTTGGTGAACCAGATACAATAGTAGTTGGCATTCACGAGTTTTTAATGTGCATAGATGACCAGGTGCACCCGGACCCCTACGATGCAACAGTAGTTGAGTCAATGAAGGAAGACAGCTGAATTGATGAGCTACTAGACGTTTGTTGCCTAGTTTGCGGTACCGAGGAAATTTTCGACCACTCACTCGACATTGATCAGCTGGACGTCGGTTCTACCGACGAGTCAGGTATCTTTATGATAGATTGCTTAGTTACTTCATTTGAATCATGGCTACTCGATACCGGATGTGGTCATCACATTTGCAATCAGTTGCAGGGATTCGAGAGAAGTAAGAAACTAAGGAAATGGGATATGGACCTACGGGTAGGCGAATGCTCCATCATTGGTGCTGAAGCTGTAGGAACTTATTGTCTCAGCCTACCCTCAGGATTAATCATAGAACTAGATAATTGTGATTATGTTCCTAGATTTATTAAAATGTAATCTCATATGATTTATTAATAGACAGTGGTTTTAACTATCAGTTGGTAGGGAAAACGATTTTGTGCTTTAAAGATGATTTATTCTATTTTAAAGCAAGTTTAGAAAATGGTCTATACATAATAAATCTAGAAGACGACAAAGAAATCTACCATATAAGTAAGAGGTCAAAGGATACTTTGAACCAGACTTACCTTTGGGATTGTCGGCTCAGACATATAAATAAGAAACACATAGACCAACTTCATGGAGATGGAGTTCTAGGGTCTTTTGATCTTGAATCAATTGACAATTGCCATGTTGATTGTCCAGCCAGATGACAAAGAAACCTTTCGATAGCTTGAATGAAAGGTCAAAGGAACTTCTAGGAATTATACACACAGATGTGTGTGGTCCTTTCTGTCAAGAAGCCAGGGGAGGATACCGGTACTTCATTACCTTTACTAACAATTTCATTAGGTATGGTTATGTGTATGTGATGAGACACAAGTCTGAAAGTTTTGATTTCTTCAAATAGGTTCAGAGTGAAGTACAAAACCATCATGACAAAAAGATAGAGCTGCTTCGGTCTGACCGGGGTGGTGAATATCTGAGTCAAGAGTTTGACGATCATCTAAAAGAATGTGGATTGTAATGTCGGGTCACGGTAGGCACACACACGTAGCGGAAGCAACAACAAAAATGACTTTCAAGTTACAAAGACGGGTGCCAACCATGCTCCAAAATGGAAGTTACTATACAAGACATACATGCAACGAAAAAAAAAGAAGGGAAGAAAGTATACCTCCTTTACCATGCAAAAGTCGGCTGTAGCAAGTCACTAATCGGGATAACCAATAACTCAAGTTGAATCCTTCTCTATTGTTGATCCACCCCAAGTTGGTATGATCCCCGTATGCTAGTACTCCTTCCCGTGAACATCCATAATAACTTCATGTTTCTGAAACAGCCCTTGATGATAAAAGTTGTCTATAGCAAGTCACTAATCGGGATAACCAAGAACTCAAGTTGAATCCTTCTCTATTGTTGATCCACCCCAAGTTGGTATGACCCATGTAAGCTAGTACTCCTTCACGTGAACGTCCATAATAATTTCACGTTTCTGGAACAACCCTTGACGATCTCCTCTTGCACCAACTCAACTGACATTATACTCAAGATCACCTATCTAGTGTACATGTGTGTATACCATCAAATGGCCCCAAGAGAGATGTTAGCTAGAGAGAGCCTAAGTGTCTTGCATGTTCTCTCTCTCAACAAGACCACAAAACACGTTTTTTGCCGGTTTGAGAGTTGTAATCCCATTGGACCAAAGAATAGCCCAATCAAATAAAAGGAATTCATGCAGACAAGTCTTCACGGCCTCTCACAGCCCGTGAAGAGCTTGTGAAGACAAAAAGCGTCATGACCGGCCTCAATCCTACACGACCCATACCTCCTTGAATGACTCGTGAGGGCGTCAACCTCTACGACTCCTTCATGACCTCTCATGAGCCGTGAAGACTAAATCATCATGACCCGTGTGAGTCATTAAGTCATACATGAGGGCAGTGTGCTTGACGGCCCGTGGAGCATCCTTCACGGCCGTGAAGTACCAGAATCAAACAAATTTGATTCTTTCGGTCTTCTCTCTATACTTAAGCTGTCGGGATCAATCCTTGGCGTGTGACCCAATAGGCTCGCTCTTCATCAGTAGTAACACGATTGTACTTGTGTCAGTGGGCATACCCCAACAGACTCCCACTTGCCCTCAGATATGTGGAAACCATATCTCTCTGGCTCATAACGAGTTCTATTGGAACGCCTAGGAGTAGATTTGCTTTCTCAGTTTCAACAGTCTCAGGTTGAGTGCTAGTGCCGACCCAAGTTCTTTATCGGTTGAACCTTGATCTTCCCCAAGGTCAATTTCCTTACTTCCCCTTTGCTTGGATAGCATTTCTCTTTCTAGGAAAAATGCCCTTCGAGCAACAAATACTTTGTTCTGAGAAGGTTTATAGAATAAATATCCAACACTGGTAGGAAGATATCCGATAAAGTAACACCTTTCCGAGCAAGGTTTCAAGTTTGTCTTCGGCCTCACGTCTCACGTAGGCTTGACAACCCCAAACTCGTATGTATGAAAGTGTCGGCTTCTTATTATGCCACATTTGATAAAGTGTTTTTGTTGCAGTATGCCCACTGACGCACGTATGCCATTAGGATCACTGCCAATATAGTGTGGGCCTATTGGGTCACACGCCGGGGATCAATCGTGACATCAATGAAAAATGAGGGACTAAAAGTGTCAAAGTGGAGAAGTTGGTATGCAGGAGATTTACGCGACGCGGCTCCTGTTAGGCAACGTGACGCGAAGTTTCCGCGGCGCGGAACCTTACGGGTACGCGGCACGGAAACCGTCTAACAGCATGTAACTTTTGTCTCCACCTCCTTTATTGACCAATGAAAGGGCTAACTTTTGCTGGCCGGTTTTGGGTAAATTAAAGGGCACCTTTTAGAGATAATTCAGCTGAATCATTCATTCCTCTCATAGATTTTTGACTCCTCTCTCTCTAGAACATTTTGCTCTGTTGAAGAGTTCTTTTAACAATATACACTTAGAGCTCCAATAGGGTTTCATATTAGAGTGTATATGGAGAGATTGGTTCCAGGAAATCTAGTTTAGATTGCTGTTCCAGAAATGATTTCAAGGCTATGAAGACCATTAATGGCTTGCTAGTAGAACTGGATTGAGCAAACCCGGTGTGGACTTGCAATAGAGAGAAACTTCTTTGTTTTCTAGTGATCCATATCTTCTACAGGTTGCTGGAGCTAACGAGAAAGGTATATCTTTCTTTCTCTTCCTTGTGATGTTGCAAATACTAGTTATAGAGTTTGGTCCTCTTTTGGGTTTTATGCATTGCATGCTTGTACCATGGCTTTGCTCTTTGTTTTCGTTGTTTCCATTGCGTTCCCGTAAACCCAACAGTGGTATCAGAGCCTCCTCTATACTGTATTTGCACATGCTGGCCTGAAAAACCCGAGAATAAATTTTTTGGTTACTGTCCAGTAGGTTTCCGCGGCGCGGACCTTGACTTCGTACGCGAAGCGGAAAGTGACGGGACCAAATTTTGCTTTTTGTTCAGGGTGACTCCGCGGTGCGGACCCCATGGTGGTACGCGGAGCGGAACTCGACAGGGCAGAATCAATTCTTGCTTTTTGTTAAAGAAAAATTATTTTAGGGTTTTTGGCACTAAATTTTGGTTTCTGGAATTTTCGTCCATAAATTAAAATTTGTTTTTTTTTGTAAGTTGTGTTGTATAATAGTTGGTGTATTTATATGTGGATTATTATTTTGGCATGAAAATGGTAATTGCATATACTTACATTATGTATTTATGAATATGTTTCATCAAAAATGGTTTGGTGTTACTAATACATAAGTACATGGGATATGTAGTGCCTTGAGTGTTTTTGTAAAAATCTTAACCATTATACATAAGTTTACATGGTTTTGTGTGGCACACCATGTTGTTGTTGTTCATTAGTGAACTTGGTTGTTTGTTCTTGTGATGTTGGTAACCATAGATATGCCCTAGACTTTGTGGATGTTTGGTTGTATTTTATTATTCATTCATTTGGTGACTTCATGTCACATGGTTTGTAATAATTAAATTTATTTATTTGGTATGTAATTTTGTATATGTGGCTTGCATGCCATTTAAATATTCCATATTATGTATTTGTACTAGAAGTTAGGAATTGTGGCTTGCATGACATTTATTTCTTTTTCTATGTAATTGTAATATGGAGCAACCATCGGGAGTCCATGGAGTGACGTCTTGGCGAACACGAATCCGAGAGGCCCAATGGAGGTATCGGATTTAGTGGGAGCACATCCGAAGTCAAGGATTTTGGTCCTTAGATGACTTTGTTTTCCCGTAGTGGCTCACGGGAAAACGCATAGGTTTTAGGGGCATGGTTACCAATTTGTTGTGTGCGCGTGATGGTTTTATTATTTTGTTTATGCATGAGTTGTAGGACTATTGCATGCTAGACAATCTTTGTAAATAATAAAACCCAAGTGTTTTAAAGATGGTTTAACAACTATCGCACGCCCACTCGATTAACAAACGGATTTAACGATGGTTTAGTATCCAATTAGTGATAACATTTGGTTATTGGCACTTTTTGTTAATCATACTCAAAATGGTTTTTTAACCGGAAAACAAAATCCCATTTTCTAAAATGTAAATCGCACACCAGCCATTAGATGACACCACCCGAATCTAGCCGTGTAAGGGTTGATTGTCGAGCTCTAGCCGAGTTAGCCTTTGCATGAGTTGTGTGGAAGGTGCGTGTGGCAACTCGCAAGGTCGATTGTCGAGCTCTAGCCGAGTCGATTTTGGGCGAGAGTACCACCGTGTATCTTGATGGTTGATTTACGGTTTAAATGTAATATTTTGGATGATTGTCGAGCTCTAGCCGAGTTATGCAAAATATTAATTGAGAATCGGTGTGGAGGGATCAAACATGCCAAACTTGGCACAATGGTTGTCAAGTAGGATCCCGCAAGGAACTAAGAGTTGTAATAATCGATTGCAATCGGTCAATGGTTGCCGGCCTAAATAGCTTTGCCACGTGATCCACGGAAAACCCGTCAATGGTGCAAGGTGAAATAGGGTTCTTAGCCCTTGTTAAAATAGTTGTTTTCTTAAACACATGGGGTAATTATTTTAACGAGGATTTTAATCAAACAAACTAAAACTACTCTGCTTTCATAGATGATGTCAACTAGCATCAACAACACCAACTTCACGTTACGTACGTTTCTAGAGAAGGAGAAAATCGATGGGAGTAACTTTATGGATTGGTCTAGGAAACTACGCATTGTCCTACGACACAAAAAAAAGTTACACACCATTGAGGAACCTCTTCCGGAAGCCCCTGCTACCAACGCAAGTAGGACTATTCTTGATGCGTATAATAAACGCGTTAAGGACACCAACGAGGTCTCTTGCCTCATGTTAAGCATGATGATCCCCAACTTGCAAAGGCAATTAGAGGATCTAAGTGCATACGATATGATGCTTGAGTTGAAGGACATGTTCCAACAACAAGCAAGGCAAGAACGGTATGGGTGTTTAAATGAACTACTTGGTTATAGGCTGCAGGATGTTGAGAGCGTAAGCATTCATGTGCTTAAGATGAAAGCACTTGTGGAACGCTTGGAGAGGCTAGGATTTACCATTGAAAGGGAAATGGTGGTGGATATTGTTCTCCGATCACTCCCGCCATCATATGAGCAACTCGTTATGAATTATCACATGCATGGTATGGATAAATCCATAATGGAGCTTCATGGCATGCTGAAGACCCTTGAGTCTAGCATGGCCAAAAGTAAGCTCACCTCGTCCACTCTTACTAAAGCTACCGGAAAGCGAGCGACCTCAAATGGGAAGCTTGGTTCTACTAAGCTCACCATGTTCATGGAGTCGAATGGCAATGAGATTGCGCTTCAAGATGAGACTCCAAATGGGGAAGTTTGCTACTTTTGTTGAAAGCATGGAAATTGGCGCCGCCACGCCTGCCCTAAGTGCCTTGATGAGCTAAGGATGCACAAGATGAGAAATATTGGCTCCAAAGCTTAAGGTACATTCATGATCAAACTCTACCACTTATCAACTTCTATGGGCAAGTTTTGGTTACTAGCCACAACACTCACGTTTGTCAAATTTTGTTTGTTGCAAAGTGCAGGTGTTAGAGAGAAGTAGAAGATGTAGGGAGCTGGACTTCAAAACGGGAAACAAGATGGCTGTCCCTATTTGAAAAGGATTGGAAGTCGGCATCTTGCCACTCCTTCCAGCTAGTCTATTACTTTGCTAGATCTATGTTTTACGCCCTCCGTGGCTAGAAACAATGTATCTTTTATGCCTTTTGATAACGATGGATTAACTTCTTATGAATTATGTATTTGGTTGCTTATTTGAAAGTTTATCCATGTTGTGGCATTTATTATAAGCGTTTGCTTATGAAGTAATAGATTGATCATGAATGATTTGTACATGTTACTCTTATTGCTAAAGTCAATTTAACCATATAAATAAGACTTGCATCACCAAGCTCCATGTGGTTAGGAACTTGGATCTTTTGATCTAGGATCAATTGTTGATGGTAAATCTTATTTATTAGGCTAAAATGACTCAAACATCCTTCACTTTTGTATGTGAGAGGAATGAAGACTTGTTGGATTTCGTTCACACTTTTGTGTGTAGACCGTTCAAGCAAAACCTAAGGAGTAACATTGGATACTTTGTCACCTTACCAGTGAAGGTAAAAGGATGAATATGTTTAATTTTATAGACACTTGTCTGAAGCCTTGAGAGGTGTTCAAGACACATCCGCTACAAAGTACAGGACTAAGAGGGCATAAGACTGACCATCATAAGAATTATGTTCTTGTTTCATAATTCAAACCTCGTAGGACATATTGTTATATATGGTCGTCAAGCGGAGGAACCGGACATTCTAGTTATGGTCCGATTATGATGGGTTTAACCAAAGTACCCTATTGTTTGGGGAGTACTTTGAGAGTGGCGGGAAATGTTCCAAAATCCAAACCAACAAAGATGGTTAAGTATGCACCTTAGATGATGATACTATAAAGTATGTCTTTGCTAGTCCATCACAAAGTCCGAATTCCTCAACCTGTATTTAGGGTGAATTGGAGGAACCCGGAATCTAGAGGTGCTACTCCATTTGGTGTTCTGCTGTGGCCATGGGATATTTGAAAAAGAAGTATTGTTGTTCAAAAGAAAAAGGTTTCAGATATCCGCGGGTGCCAGTGGGAGTAAAGTTTATCTTGAATGGAAAAACCTGATGTTGGCACTAGCAATCAATTGTGATTAAAGCTCAGCATGGCTATGCTGGAGCACCTGACAGTAAATCATTACCTCTTTAAACTTGGTAATAGTTGTCATAAGACCGGAAAGATATAGTTTTATATCTGACGGAGACGACTTAATGATGTTTACATCAAACTACCAAAACAAGAGTAGGACTAGAGTCTGCTAGAAAGAAAGAGGCGATGAAAATGAGATGCGATCCATGAGGGGTATCCAAGTATTGGACTTGGTAGACCCAACCCTTGAGTGGAAACTCGAATGGTAAGAATAGTTCTTTGTAGAAAGAGACCAACATGGATATGTTTATGACTTCGAATACAGACTGATAGGAAAGATCTATGATTGACCATGTGAAAGGTATCATATGATGACTTTCTCTCAGTGGTTATGTCGAATATTGAGTTCATAGATAACTTCAAATACCGACTAGTAGGAGATAGTTTATGATGATTGACCATGAGGAGGGTATCATCTAAAAATTCTCTACAGGTGGTTATGTTGAAGTAAACTCGGATACTTGTGATTTTAGTGCCTTTTCATGGCTGCAATAACTTAATGCAAAGACCACATTCCTTAATAGGAATTCTCTGAGGAAGTGCTGATAACACTATCCAATGGTCTGTTTCATTAAGTGTATCCTTGTAAAGTCTACAGGCAAAGGAAGTCCCATGGTGGACTTAAACAAGCATCTCAAGGTTACAATTTTTGTAAAGATATGAAAATCAATTGTTTGAGTTTTCAATAAGCAAGGATGAAACACATATGAATGTCAGGGCTAGTGGGAGTATTGTTGTAATTCTATATTTGCGATGAAATGGAGATAATGTCCTTACCTTGAATTGTTCAAAAGATAAAGTAAGGAATTATGCATCCATGACGACTATAGAATATACAAAACCGGTTTAGGGCATCAAGAAATATTTAGATATGATCTTCGTACTCTGTGATAAAAGAAGCAAGAGTAAATTGTTACTCTAGTGTTAGCTTCTAAATAGAATGGGATAAATGCCGATCTCAATCGGAGTTCTTGATCCTACAAAATATGGTGTTGTTGATCAAAATGGTTCTTGAAGCATCACTGACCCTATTGGGTTCTTCTGAGACAATGAGGGTAGGATGGCTTTACTAGAAGAGCCAAAGTCTCGAGTAATCATTTACCTTATTGGGTTCTTCTGAAACAATGAAGGTATGATGAGTTGTAAGAAGCGTCATGGTCTCACCAACGCATACTTTATGAGTGATTGGTTGAGGTAGAGACATGATCGCTAGTAGAGTTTACACGGATGGCTTTATGGCAGATCCGTTAACTAAGTTGTTGTCACAGGCTAGTGATGTTTACCATACTAGGCCTAGGTGAACAAAGCTTGAGTTTGTTTTAGTTATATGTTTGGTATATATTATTTTGGGAACATTAAGCAGTATTGTACTTCATATTATATTGATTATTAAATGTGATTTAATAATGCGCCGAGGGCGGATATTTTATGAATCCTTACTGTGTTCCATCTTAGCATGTTTAACACTTCCCAGAATGCTCTTTTCATTCTAAATATCCACAGTCGGACATTCTTCACATGGAGGAAGTTTGAGATAAGACTGAGGGAAGTGGTTGGTCATTATCTAATAATGGATTAGATAAAAGAGACACAACACTTCGCCTGTGCTTGCAATGGTCAAGTGACTGGACGACCCGCACCTGAACTAACTTTATGGTTTCTATCACGAGTAAGTCAGGATGATAATATCATTTTGTCCTTAGACTGGAGAAACATGTGTTCCAAAGCATGGATCTGCTTTGCTTTGATTGCTTCCAAACGCAGTTCGTAACTGGCTGTATAGAGGGAGATTTTTGGTAAAGTATGGTGTATGTGGCGGAGCAATGTAGTCAAAGAGATAGTTTTAGAGAGATATCCATGGGCCCCTTGAAGATTGAGCGCTGACATAAAATGCATGGCCATGCTAGAGTTGCGATGATATTTGATCGATTGCAACTAGATTTTGGGTCACCATCAATCGAGATCGAGAAACATAATCATGAACGATCTGGAGATTGACATTTAACCATGTCTCGTGTTCACACGGATATCGCGAACGAAGGGATGAATGATCACTTATCTATAGGACCATTCCGAATCTAATTCTGGATTTGGTTTTTGTTCTTGATGACAAAACCCATGCTTGTTGGGGGCAGAGATACCTTGCTAGAGGCCGTTCTTTGTCTGTGGTTTATGGGTACGGTGTGTCATTTGCAAGTGGGAGTTTGTTGGAGTATGCCCACTGACGCACGTACGCCATTGGGATCATTGCCAATATAGTGTGGGCCTATTGGGTCACACGCCGGGGATCAATCCTGACAGCAATAAAATATGAGGGACTAAAAGTGTCAAAGTGGAGAAGTTGGTATGCAGAAGATTTACGCGACGCGGCTCCTGTTAGGCAACGTGACGCGGAGTTTCCGCGGCGCGGAAACCGTCTGACAACATGCAAGTTTTGTCTCCACATCCTTTATTGACCAATGAAAGGGCTAGCTTTTGCTGGCCGGTTTTGGGTAAATTAAAGGGCACCTTTTAGAGATAATTCGGCTGAATCATTCATTCCTATCATAGATTTTTGACTCCTCTCTCTCTCTAGAACATTTTGCTCTCTTGAAGAGTTCTTCTAACAATATACACTTAGAGCTCCAATATGGTTTTATATTAGAGTGTATATGGAGAGATTGGTTCCAGGAAATCGAGTTTAGATTGCTGTTCCAGAAATGGTTTCAAGGCTATGAAGACCATTAATGGCTTGCTAGTAGAAGTGGATTGAGCAAACCCGGTGTGGAGTTGCAATAGAGGGAAACTACTTTGTTTTCTAGTCATCCACATCTTCTACAGGTTGCTGGAGCTAAGGAGAAAGGTTTATCTTTCTTTCTCTTCCTTGTGATGTTGCAAATACTAGTTATAGAGTTTTGTCCTCTTTTGGGTTCTATGCATTGCATGCTTGTACCATGGCTTTGCTCTTTGTTTTAGTTGCTTCCACTGCGTTCCCGTAAACCCAACAGTTTTTACAACTTTCTTGGTTGGTACGAGGTTAAGGACTCTTACCGCCGTTTCTAGAGCGTATCCCCTTAAACTAGTAGGTACTTCCGTTCGACTCATCATAGACCTTACCATGTCTAGTAAGGTCCGGTTCCTCCTCTTGGTGACACAATTTAGTTGTGGAGTCCTTGGAGGTGTTAATTGTGACATAATTCCATAATTTCTTAGATGATCCGTCAACTCAGTACTTAGATACTCTCCACCTCTATCAGACTGGAGTATCTTAATCGATTTGCCCAATTAATTATGTACTTCATTCTGGAATGTCTTGAATACCTCAAATGTTTCATGCTTGTGTTTAACAAGGTTGACATACCCATACCTACTATAATCATCTATAAAGGTTACGAAGTATCTTGAGTTATTCCTTGTGACATGCTTGAAAGGTCCACATACATCAGTATGAATAATATCCAAATATCCTTTCTCCTCAAACTTATACTCGTGAAGGGTGCTTTTGTCATCTTTCCTAATAAGCAAGATTCACATACATCACTTGACCTGTGGTCAAATTATTCCAAGATCCTATCCGCTTGGAGCTTGGTGATGCGAGTCTTGTTTATATGGCCAGGACGACTATCCACAAAGAGAACTTGTCCAAACCATTTATGGAATCAGAATCAATATTCATGATAGATTTTCTAGATTCAATGTATACATTTGCCTCATATATGCCATGACACGGTAATGCTTTAAAATAAACAACATTATTTTTAAAGCAAATAATTGTTCCATAAACAAATTTGAAATCATAACCGTCGTCATACAAAGCATGGAAAGAAATAATGTTTCTAGCCACATTGGGCGAATAGCATACATTTTTCAATAAAATAGAACAGCCGGTCTTGAATGAAAGCTCCAGGTCTCCTCTTGCTTCCACTGGGACAATTTCCGAATTTCACATCACAAGATCTAGCTCTCCCCGCTCCAAGCTCCTACTTGTCCTTAGCACCTGCACCATATTACATATGTGAGTGCCACAGCCGGTATCTAAAACCTAGCCTTTAGAAGTAGAAGTTTGATGGAGTTCTATCATGAATGTACCTGAAGAGTCGGGTCCCGATATGCTCATCGCCTTAAGCTTATTGAGTCCCTCAAGGTACTTTGGGCAGCTTCGGCGGTAGTGCCCCTTGCCCCCGCAAAAGAAGCAATGAGCATCGTCCGGAGTCTTGGTTTGGGGAAGTTTTCCCTTACCCTTACCATCGGAGGTAGGGTTAGGCTTGGATTCACCAACCTTCCCCTTTCCCTTCCCTTTGGAAGAGTTGCCCTTTTTCTACTTTTCCATACTGCGGCCCTCCCGGATAGCCAAGACGGGGTTAGAAGAAGATGGCTTGTTCTTGGTTATGCTCGCTTCGGCAGTCTTGAGCATGCAATGCAACTCCATAAGGGTTTTATCCATGCTGTGCATTTGATAACTCATAACGAATTGATCATACGCACTGGGCATGGATTGGAGTATCAAATCGACCGCAATCTCCCTCCCTAGGGTAAAACCCAGCTTCTCCATACGCTCAATGTTTGCCTTCATGCGCAAAACATGAGCGCTTACATTCCCTCCTTCTTGAAGCTTGCACGCAAGGACGAACTTGAAGCATTCGTACCTTTCTTGCCTCGCCTGCTGTTGGAACATGTCCTTCAGCTGCACGATCAAGTCGTAAGCACCTAAGTGCTCCATTTACTTTTGCAAATTGGAGCTCATGGTGCTCAACAGAAGGCACGTAACTTCCTCGGTCTCTTTGACGCGTTTATCATGCGCCTCTTTGACCGCCCTTGAGGCATTGCTCGCAGGTACCTCGGGTAGGGGTTCCTCAATGGTGTGCAATTTTCATTCATAGCGTAGGACGAGCCTTAGCTGCCTATGCCAATCCATGCAATTGCTACCGTCGAGTTTCTCCTTCTTAAGGAAAACTCGTAGAGAAACGTTGGTGGTGGTGTTGTTTGCGCTTGTTGATGCCATCTAAATTGCAAAGTAGATTTTAGTTAGTTTGATATTTTATCTTGTTAAAACAATTTACACATAAAGAAGCATCTTAACAAGGCTAATAACCGTATTTCATCCTACCATGTGACGGGGTTACCACGGATCACATGATAAAATTATTCAGGTCGGCAACCATTTTGCCAATTGCAATCTCTATTGCAATCCTTAGAAACTTGCGGCATCCTACGATGACCAAGGGTTGTTTGGCATGTTTGATCCCTTCTTGCACCAATCTTAAGATTTGAAATTTTGATTAACTCGTGCTAAGCTCGACAATTAATCAAGATTTCAAACTTAAAATTTCAAATCATCCGTCAAGACATATGATGACAAATTCACCAAAATTGGCTCGTGCTAAGCTCGACAACCAAAATTGTGAATCTTGCCACACTCACCTTCCACATAGTTTTATGAGAGTTGGCTAGTGCTAAGCTCGACAACCAAAACTCATAATACTAGATTCGGGTGGTATCGACTTACGGATGGTGCATGATTTACGTTATATGGAAAGACGGGCTTTTGTTTCCGGTTTGGTTTTAGATTAACTTATTAGTGACAAAACCTAATTTCACTAGGTGAGTTAATTGTGTATGTGAACGAGCGAGAGAATTGTAAACCAATTTTAGCAAATCTCTTTTGATTTCATTAATTTCGAAATATTATCTAGCATGCGAATCCTAAGCAATCCATGCATATAAAATCACAACACATGCATATAAAATCATAACATATAAAATCACAACACATGAACCGTGACCTCCTCGGATTTCACCGACTTCTATGGACATCTTCCTCCACCTTCTTTTGACTCCTCTTGTGTGTCTTCATCCATCAATAATTACAATACATACAATAGAATAAAGAATGGCATGCAAGCCACATTATACCTATTTATCTATTACAATTACATGGATGAATGAAATGGCATGAAAGCCACATTATTATTACAAATTTATCAAATGAATAATAATATAACCTTAGATGCATCCAAACAAACAATCAACCACAAGGCCAAGGTAAGGTCACCAACTCATAAATCCATATACAACCAAACATACACTATAGCTACTTGAATAACATATTATAACAACAAAATAAAAATTCCAGAAGCTCAAAATAAGCCAAAATACCCGAGACCAAAAACTGTTTTTCACAAGGAACAAAAACTAGTACAGCGACGTTAGCCCCACTACCTTTAAGAGTTAGCGCCTCTAACACAAGTTTAGCGCCGCTAACACATGTTTAGCGCCGCTAACCTTGTTCGACAGAAAAAAAACATTTTTGATTTCGGGTTTTTAGGCCACCATGTTCAAATCTAACATAGAGGTGGCTCTGATACCACTGTTGGGGAGGGTTTAGGGTTTAGGGTTTAGGGTTTAGGGTTTAGGGTTTAGGGTTTAGGGTTTAGGGTTTAGGGTTTAGGGTTTAGGGTTTAGGGTTTAGGGTTTAGGGTTTAGGGTTTAGGGTTTAGGGTTTAGGGTTTAGGGTTTAGGGTTTAGGGTTTAGGGTTTAGGGTTTAGGGTTTAGAGTTTAGGGTTTAGGATTTACGTTATATGGAAAGACGGGCTTTTGTTTCCGGTTTGGTTTTAGATTAACTTATTAGTGACAAAACCTAATTTCACTAGGTGTGTTAATTGTGTATGTGAACGAGCGAGAGAATTGTAAACCATTTTTAGCAAATCTCTTTTGATTTCATTAATTTCAAAATATTATCTAGCATGCGAATCCTAAGCAATCCATGCATATAAAATCACAACACATGCATATAAAATCATAACATATAAAATCACAACACATGAACCGTGACCTCCTCGGATTTCACCGACTTCTATGGACATCTTCCTCCACCTTCTTTTGACTCCTCTTGTGTGTCTTCATCCATCAATAATTACAATACATACAATAGAATAAAGAATGGCATGCAAGCCACATTATACCTATTTATCTATTACAATTACATGGATGAATGAAATGGCATGAAAGCCACATTATTATTACAAATTTATCAAATGAATAATAATATAACCTTAGATGCATCCAAACAAACAATCAACCACAAGGCCAAGGTAAGGTCACCAACTCATAAATCCATATACAACCAAACATACACTATAGCTACTTGAATAACATATTATAACAACAAAATAAAAATTCCAGAAGCTCAAAATAAGCCAAAATACCCGAGACCAAAAACTGTTTTTCACAAGGAACAAAAACTAGTACAGCGACGTTAGCCCCACTACCTTTAAGAGTTAGCGCCTCTAACACAAGTTTAGCGCCGCTAACACATGTTTAGCGCCGCTAACCTTGTTCGACAGAAAAAAAACATTTTTGATTTCGGGTTTTTAGGCCACCATGTTCAAATCTAACATAGAGGTGGCTCTGATACCACTGTTGGGGTTTCCACGGCAAGCAACGGAAGCAAGGTACAAGTACAAAAGGCCATGGTACAACCAAAAATATCATAAAATTAAAACCCCACAAAAGTGTACCAAACTCTATGAACAGAAATGCAACATGTATAAGGAGTGAACAAAAATGTCAAGTGTTGGTGATGATGCTCCAAGAACGAAATAACTGAATCTTCTATTCGGAATTACCCTGGGAACATGCCAACCACAAGTGCTAGCTTGCCTTTGTGGTACTTCAACTTGAAAACCACTATGGAACATCAACTTATGCACTATATTTCTAGAACCTCCCGTTGCTAAACTCTCTATAAGCCTTAGAGCACTTAAGAGTGTGTTTTGGTGGTGAAACTGGCAAAAGGTACAAATGAGTCTCAACTAGGCTCTTTTAAAGACCTCCTAATGACACTTCAAATGCCCTCTGGCTGGCCAAGTTCAATTTGAAATGTCCCACATGCATTCGCCAGCTTTAGAGGCGATTTGACAAAAAAGATATGCAGCCGTAGGCCTCTAACTTTAAAAGTTAGCGGCGCTAACCCCTTAAGGGTAGTGGCACAATCGCGATCTGTCAGATGAAATGACACGAAGTCCATGCAGCCGTAGCGGCTCTAACCATTAAGTTTTAGCAACGCTACCAACTAATAGTTAGCGGCGCTAACGCGGCCTGCATAGTCACCTTTTGTCTTTTGCCAATTTTGGTACCTTTTCTTTAGTTGCTATTAGGTTTGACCCCGATGTATGACCCAATAGGCTCATACATCATCGGCATTGATTCAAACGGCGTGTATGCATCAGTGCGCATATTCTAACAGTTTGTTCCTTCCACACTGATTCCTCATTAATGCACCTTGGTAGCTCGGTATGGACATGACAACTACCAAGGCGTATTAAATCTTGGAACTGTAAATCAACCATTAAGATATACGGTGGTACTCTAGCTCAATGGCCGGCTCGGCTAGAGCTCGACAACCGAACCTTAAGAGTTTCCACACCCACCTTTCACACAGTTACGCAAAACCGACCTCGGCTAGAGCTCTACGACCGATCTTGTTTCACTAGATTCGGGTGGTGTCATCTTACGGGTGGCGTAAGATTTACTTTTAAAAAATAGGATTTTGTTTTTCCGCTTAAAAAAAATATTAACCATTTCTTGTCTATGTGGCGCGCGGAAAGTTAACAAATTCAAAACTCTAGGTTTTTATTATTTTGTAAAAGTTTCTAGCATGCGAAGATCCTACACATCCATGCAAGAAAGTACAAAATAATTAAACAGCCACGCATATGTATAAGTATCCGGTAACGAGCCAAAATTCCTATGCATCTTGCCCGTGAGCCAACTGACAAGACTAAGTCATCTAAGGACAAATCTGAATGACTTGATGTGTGCTCCTCCCACTTGAGCCATCACGTCTCCCACTAACCTCCGGATCCAAATTGAGCCAAGAGACCACCTCCATGGTTCCCGTTGGTTGTATTTGGTTCTTCTTTTACTAATTTAAAAAGAAATAGCATCCAAGCCACGATACAACTATTCTAAGCTAATCTAAAATTACAAAGAATAGATATTGGCATGCAAGCCGTTAAAATACAAACCGAATAAATGAATTAAATATTACAAACCATATGTGGTACAAACCTCCAAATGAATGAATAAATAATTCCATACAACCAAACACATCACATAGGTCTTAAAGGCTCATGAGTTACCAGATTTACATACAACAACAAACAGACCACAAGTAAAAACACGGTGTGCCATAACAAAACCGTGAAGAAATATCCCAACTAGCTTTGTTTCTAAACTACCTAAAACACTCAAGGCATGAGTGAACAAATCTTGTACGTATGCATTAGGAATTTCAAACACTTTGAAATCCCATATTCATACATACACAACATAAATATATGCACGTACGCGTAATCATGTCAAAACCGCCCGATACATATAAATATGCAAGTTAGGATATTATGGGGCTTTCCTAAGTCCAAATAAAATTTGAACATAATCTGGAAAAACCAGAAATAGATGCTAAAAACCGAAATAAATTTTCTTTTAACAAAAGGGACAAAATATACTGCTCACGACCTCCTCACGACCTGAAGCCCTTCACGACCTCCCATGGCCCGTGAAGACTAAAGGTCTCACGAACCGTGAAGCTGTCAAAAAACACTCACGATCTGCACCCCACTAGACAGATCATGTAGCCTTCACGTACCTTCACGACCGTTCACACGGCCCATAACGGGCCGTGAAGACAAACTGGACAGAATGTCCATATTCAATATTTTGGTTTTTCAAGCCAAAATCGTGCATGTATCTTATAGAGTTGGCTCGGATACCCCTGTTGGGTCACGGTGGGCACATACATGCAGCGGAAGCAATAACAAAAACGAGTTTCAAGTAACAAAGACGGGTGCCAACCATGCTTCAAAGTGGAAATTACTCTACAAGACATACATGCAACGAAAAAAAGAAGAAGAAGGACATATAGTATACCTCCTTTAAAATGCAAAATTCGGCTGTAGCAAGTCACTAATCGGGATAACAAAGAACATAAGTTGAATCATTCCCTATTGTTGATCCACCCCAAGTTGATATGATCCCCGTATGCTAGTACTCCTTCACGTGAACGTCCATAATAACTTAACGTTTCTGGAACAACCCTTGATGATAAAAGTCGGCTGTAGCAAGTCACTAATCGGGATAACCAAAAACTTAAGTAGAATCCTTCTCTATTGTTGAACCACCCCAATTTGGTATGATACCCGTATGGCAGTACTCCTTCACGTGAACGTGCATAATAACTTCACGTTTCTGAAACAACCCTTCATGATCTCCTCTTGCACCAACACAACTGACATTATACCGAAGATCACCTATCTAGTGTACATGTGTGTGTATACCACCAATGGCACCAAGAGAGATGTTAGAGAGAGAGAGTCTAAGTGTCTTGCATGTTCTCTCTCTCAACCAGACCACAAAACACGTTTTTGACCGGTTTGAGTGTTGTAAATCCCATTGGACCAAAGAATGGCCCAATAAAATAAAAGAAATCCATACAGACAGGTCTTGACGGCCTCTCAACTAGGCTATTAGAAAGACCTCCTAATGACACTTCAAATGCCCTCTGGCCGGCCAAGTTCTATTTGAAATGTCCCACATGCATTGGGCAGCTTTAGAGGTGACTTGACAAAAAGGACATGCAGCCGTACGCCTCTAACTTTGAAAGATAGCGGCGCTAACCCCTTAAGGGTTGCGGCACTATCTCGATCTGTCAGATGAAATGACACAAACTCCATGCAGCCGTAGCGGCTCTAACCATTAAGAGTTAGCGGCGCTACCAACTAATAGTTAGCGGCGCTAACACGGCCTGCATGGTCAACTTTCATCATTTGCCAATTTTGGTCCCTTTTCTTTAGTTGATGTAAGGTTTAAATCCACGGTGTATGACCCAATAGGCTCATACATCGTCGGCAGTGATTCAAACGGCGTGTATACATCAGTAGGCATATTCTAACAGTTTGTTCCCTTCCACTCCGATTCCTCATTAATCAACTTTGGTAGCTTGGTATGGGCACGACAACTACCAAGGCGTATTAAATGTTGGAATTGTAAATCAACCGTCAAGATACACGGTGGTACTCTAGCCCAATGGCCGGCTCGGCTAGAGCTCGACAACCGACCCTTGCGAGTTTCCATACCCACCTTCCACACAGATACGCAAAACCGTCCTCGGCTAGAGCTCGACGACCGATCTTGTTTCACTAGATTCGGGTGGTGTCATCTTACGGGTGGCGTGAGATTTACTTTTAAAAATCGGGATTTTGTTTTTCCGGTTAAAACAAATTTTAACAATTTCTTGTCTATGTGGCGCGCAGAAAGTTAACCAATTCAAAACTCTAGGTTTTTATTATTTTGAATAATTTTCTAGCATGCGAAGATCCTAAGCATCCATGCAAGAAAGTACAAAATAATTAAACAACCACGCATAAGTATCCGGTAACGAGTCAAAATTCCTATGCGCCTTACCCGTGAGACAACGGGCAAGACTAAGTCATCTAAGGACAAATCCGAATGACTTAATGTGTACTCCTCACACTTGACCCATCACGTCTCCCGCTGACCTCCGGATCCAAGTTGAGCCAAGACAACTCATCCATGGTTCCCGTTGGTTGTCTTCGGTTCCTCTTTTACAAATTTTAAAAGAAATAGCATGCAAGGCGTTTAATATACAAACCTAATAAATGAATTAATTATTACAAACCATATGTGGTACAAACCTCCAAATGAATGAATAAATAATTCCATACAACCAAACACATCATATAAGTCATGAAGGCTCATGAGTTACCGGATTTACATACAACCACAAACAGACCACAAGTAAAAACACGGTGTGCCACAACAAAACCGTTTATAAATATCCCAACTAGATTTGTTTCTAAACTACTTAAAACACTCTAAGGCACGAGTGAACAAATCTTGTGCTTATGCATTAGGAATTTTAAACACTTTGAAATCCCATATTCATACATACACAACATAAATATATGCACATGCGCGTTATCATGCCAAAACCGCCCGATACATATAAATATGCAAGTTAGGATATTATGGGGCTTTTCTAAGTCCAAATAAATTTTGAACATAATCTGGGAAAACGAGAAATAGATGCTAAAAACCGAAATAAATTTTCTTTTAACAAAAGGGACAAAATATGCCGTTCACGACCTCTTCACGACCTAAAGCCTTTCACGACCTCCCACGGCCAGTGAAGAATAAAGGTCTCACGACCCGTGAAGAAATAAAAAAACCCTCACGATCTGCACCCCACAAGACAGAACGTATAGCCTTCACAGACCTTCACGACCGCTCATACGGCCCTTCACATCCCGGGAAGACAAACTGAACAGAATGTCCAGATTCAATATTTCGGTTTTTCAAGCCAATATCGTGCATGTATCGTATAGAGTTGGCTCTAATACCACTGTCGGGGAATGGTGGGCACACACACGCAGCGGAAGCAACAACAAAATTGAGTTTCAAGTAACAAAGATGGGTGCCAACCATGCGTCAAAGTGGAAATTACGATACAAGACATACATGCAACCAAAAAAAAAGAAGGACATAAAGTATACCTCCTTTACCATGTAAAAGTCGGCTGTAGCAAGTCACTAATCGAGATAACCAAGAACTCAAGTTGAAGTCTTCCCTATTGTTGATCCACCCCAAGTTGGTAAGATCCCCGTATGCTAGTACTCCTTCACGTGAACTTACATAATAACTTCACGTTTCTGGAACAACCCTTGATCATAAAAGTTGGCTGTAGGAAGTCACTAATAGTGATAACCAAGAACTCAAGTTGAACCCTTCTCTATTGTTGATCCACCCCAAGTTGGTTTGATCCCCATATGCTAGTACTCCACGTGAACGTCCATAATAACTTCACGTTTCTGGAACAGCCCTTGATGATCTCCTCTAGCACCAACACAACTCACATTATACTTAAGGTCATCTATCTAGTGTACATGTATGTGTATACCATCAAATGGCACCAAGAGAGATGTTAGAGAGAGAGTCTAAGTGTCTTGCATGTTCTCTCTCTCAACCAGACCACAAAACATGTTTTTGGCCTGTTTGAGAGTTGTAATCCCATTGGACCAAAGAATAGCCCAATGAAATAAAAGAAATTCATGCAGACATGTCTTCACGGCCTCTTACGGCCCGTTAATAGCTCGTGAAGACAAAAAGTGCCACGACCGTCCTCAGTACTCCACGACCCGTACCACGTTGAATGACTCGTAAGGGCGTCAATATCTACGACCCCTTCAAGACCTCTCCCAATCCCTGAAGACTAAATCATCACGACCCATGTGAGTCATTAAGTCATTCGGGAGGGCAGTGTGCTTCATAGCCCATGGAGCATCCTTCACGACCGTGAAGTACCAGAATCAAACAAATTTGATTCTTTCGGTCTTCTCTCTATCATTAAGCTATCGTGATCAATCCTTGGCGTGTGACCCAATAGGCTCACACTTCATTAGCAGGAACACAATTGTACTTGTGTCAGTGGGCATACCCGAACATGTATCACAACTCAAACCTCCGTATACGCCACAAGTGGAATGGTGTATCAGAATGGAGGAGTAGAACCTTGCCTGACATGGTTTTGTCTATTATGAGTCGAAATAGTCTGCGAATGTCGTTCTGGGGTCATGTAATCGAAACAGCTGTTTTTATGCTGAACCGAATTCCGACGAAATCAGTGGAGAAAGGAAAGATACCGTTCGAGTTATGGACCGGGAAAAAACCCAAATTGTCTTTCATAAAGATTTGGGGTTGTAAGGCGTTCGTTAAATGACCGTTCTCAGATAAGTGTATCTTCGTGGGTTATTCCAAGGAAACCTTAGGATACTATTTCTACAATCTCGTTGAGAACAAAGTTTTTCTCGCTCGGTTAGGGACATTTCTAGAGGATAAGTTTCTAAGTTCAAAAACTTCTAGAAAGGAGGTAGATCTTCAATAAATTGAAGAGGATGAAGGTATACCTCCTCCATATGTGGAACCCGTAAGTCAACAAAGAATTGTTGAATCCCAACCCGAATATGCGGTTGAGGAAGAAGTGGAAACACAAGACCTTCGCAGATCAATAGGATTCGAACTGAGCCGAAAAGATATCTAGGATTTCTAATTGCTCAGGAAGAAGGGGATCTTTATAAACCCACATCCTACGGGGATGCTATGTCTGGTGGTGAGTCTGACAAATGGTTGGACGCCATGAAGGCAGAGATGCAATCCATGTATGACAACCAAGTTTGGGAGTTAGTAGACTTGCCACAAGACAGTAACGATGTTGCATGCAAGTGGGTCTTCAAGAAGAAGACCGACATGGAAGGAAATGTGCATACTTTCAAAGCTAGGCTTGTCACAAATGGTTATACTCAGACTCATGGTATTGATTATGATGAAACCTTTTCGCCAGTAGCCATACTTATGTCTATTAGGATTCTTATGGCCATATCTTCATACTTTAATTATGAGATATGGAAAATGGATGTCAAAACCATTTTCCTTAACTAGAAACTAATAGAGGATGTGTATATGGCACAACCGGACGGTTTTGAGGATTCCAAGAATCCAGGTAAAGTATGCAAGTTACTAAAATCCATCTATGGATTGAAGCAAGCCTCTAGAAGCTGGAACTTGCATTTTGATGAGTGCATCAATGAATTTTTTTTCCAAAAACGAGTTCGAGTCTGTGTTTACACGAAGTTCAGTGGGAGCATAGCAATCTTCCTGGTTTTGCATGTGGACGACATACTGATCATAGGAAACGTTGTACCAACATTACAAGGAGTAAAATTCTTGTTAGGTAAATGTTTTCAGAAGAAGAACCTAGGAGAAGCCGCATACATACTTGGTATTTAGATCTATAGAGGTAGATTTAGGCGGCTGATCGAACTTAGTCAAAAGACACACATTGATAAAGTGTTGAAACACTTTAAGATTGAAGATTCCAAGAAAGGTTTAATTCCTATGATACCTAGTATACCATTGTGCGAGGCTAAATGTCCTGCTTCTCCAGAAGAGTAGAAGAGGGTGAAATCGGTTCTCTATGCTTCGGCAGTAGGATCGATTATGTATGTCATGCTATGTACTAGGCCCGATGTTTCTTACTCCATAAGTCTTACGAGTAGATATCAGCAAAATCCGGGTGAACCCCATTGGGTGTCTGTCAACAACATTCTCAAGTATTTGAGAACAACAAAGGATATGTTCTTGGTATTTGGATGAAGCACGGATTAAATCAGTGTAACTAGTTACACAAATGCGAGCTTCATGACAGATAGAGATGTCTTTAAGTCGCAGTCAGGGTTTGTTTTTACCCTAAACGGTGAGGCTGTATCTTGGAAAATCCAGAAGCAAGATACAATAGCAGATACAACTACAGAGGCTAAGTACATTACGACAAATGATGCGGCAAAGGAAGCGGTTTGGCTACAGAAATTTATCTAGGATCTGATAGTTGTTGCTAGTATCTCTAGACCGATTGATATATGTTTTGATAACATGGAAGCTTTAGTGCAAGCAAAAGAACCAAGAGATCACTAACGGACAAGGCACGTACATAAAAAGTATCACATCATCCGAGAGATCATCGGAAGGGGAGATCTGATGATATGCAACATACTAACAGATGATAACGTGGCTCATCCGTTGACTAAAGCACTTGCTAGAGATAAGCATGAGAGACATGCTAGTTCTATTGCAGTACATGGGACCTAGCAGCTAGATTTCAGTATTTAACTGTATGGATTGAAATTTAAGACTTATGATTATGTATTAAACATTTCTACGAAATGGACATAGGAGGTTTTATATAATCGTTTTAAATTTCTCCATTTTTAGCATATTTATCTATCCATGATATACAAGCCTTGATATATCAAAACTACTTCGTACCTACTTGATGGATTATTCGTGTACAGAATAACAGCACATGTTTTCTGACCAAGTGTTTATAGATATTTGTCAGAGGTACAAATATTGGAGGTGATCTGCATTAGACTAACGTCATGGAGCCTTTTGCAATGAGTTAGCTGATTGGTTGTCCTTAGACCTGAGATGTTTGGTTTGGGGCATGAGGACTTCTGTACTTTGGAACGTTTTAACATTACGCCGTAACTGGGTAACTATAATGGGCGTATCGGGGTGCAGCGAAAGATGTGTGCTGAACTACAAGTTGGTATTTGCACCCTCTCTTGTAGAGAGGAGATATTCCAGCTCCCCTTGACGGTTGAGACTAAATGAAATGCGTGGCCGCGCTCGGATAGAATGATGGACATCATTTGGTAACTCCATAACTGCAGTTAGTCGAAATTAGAAGTCAAGAAACATAATCTGGATTTTCAGAATAAATCACGTGCTCCATGTCTGAAATCCACATTATCGGATATCGTGATGCGAAAGGAAAAGTTTAGTAATCTAAGTAGGTGATTACAGAATCTCTGGACATAAGAGAACTTATAGTCATGGTTAACCTAAGTGTCTGGTAGGGAACCTCCTTAGTTCCAGGATGAACAAGAGAGTGTAACGATCGTACACAAGTGGGAGTCTGATAGATTGTGTGCATGGATAGTGTACACGTATCATCAAATCAATGGACACTACGAGTCACTAAAGGGTCACATAGTTGCACACTCAACTATTGAACCAGGAAATAATACGATGTGTTCACCAAGACAATTGGCCTTGATCTCCTTATGGAATGATACACGAAATCATAACTTATCCCCTCGTGCTAGCAAATGATCAAGAATAATTAAATGATGGTTGGCAGCCTGGAATGTGTTAGCGTCGCTAACCAAGCTGTCGCTAACTCATCCCCGATAGCGGCGCTAACCTTGAGCGGTTAGCGGCGTAATCCCATCTGACAACATGTACCTTTATTCTTTTCACCTCCCCATTCTACAAATGCATGTACACCATATTATTCAATCTTGACCGATCTTGGGGACTTCTGGAGTCACCTTTGGCTCTTTAAAAGACATGCAACTCTCTCTCATTTACACTCTTGGTCAAGTGAAGTTCAAAACACATAAGAAAACTTTAAGTGCTTGTTCTTGTGAGTGACAAAGAGAGTTCAAGAAAGAGTTTCTGGTTGTTCTTTAGGGTATTGTTCCAGAGTGCATTCAAGGATTGAAGTGTGCTCAAGGGGTGCTAGTACACCAAGGTCACCAAGTTCTCGGGGTGGACTTTGACAGCTCAAGGAGGAAAGGTTCAAGCTTGGAGCTTTGCATATCACAACCATCAGAGACACCAGGGGTACAAAACTCTCTTCTCTCTTTCTTTAAGTTGCAAATTTTAGTTGTAGAATATGGTACTTCCTTAGGGGTTCAAATGTGGTTCTTGTCATGTTTTAAAAATCCGTTTTTGCTTCCGGTGTGCCAAACCACGAACCCCAACAGTGGTATCAGAGCCACCTCTACACTAGATTTGCACTTGGTGGCCTGAAAAATGCGGAAAAATGTGATTTTGGTTATGTCCAGTAGTTAGCGGTGCTAACTTCTTGTAGTTATCGGCGATAATGACTATCGGTTTAACGGTGCTAAATGATGCCATAGTTAGCGGCATGATTTTGTTTAGTTTAGCGGCGCTAACTCCTTATTGTTAGCGGCGCGAAACCTGTACAGTGGCACAATGCATGTTTTTGTTAAAAATCAGTTTTGTTCGGATTTTTGGCTCGTTTGTACATTATGGAATTATTCCAGAATCTGTGTTTTTTATATGAATAAGTTGCCTTATATCATGGTTGGTGTATTTATATGTGGATTAACATTTTGGAATGAAAATGGTTAATTGCATATACTTACATTATGTATATATGACTATGGAATTTTGACTTGTTTAAGGTTCCTAATGCATATGTACATGGGATTATATGTGCCTTGAGTGTTTAGATAATCTTAACCAATATATATAAGATTTGCAGGGTTCATGTGTGGCACACCATGTTTAGATTTGTGTTGTTGTATGTGGTTAGTAATATATAATCCGGTGACACTGTCAGCTTTGGACCTATGTGATGTGTTTGGTTGTGTTTAAATTAATTTATTCATTCATTTGGTGGTTTGTACCACAATGGTTTGTTATATTAATTTAATTTATCCGGTTTCTAATATCTAATGGCTTGCATACCGATTTCTATTCTTTTTTATTTTTAGTATTAGTTTAGAATAGAGAATTGTGGCTTGCATGCCATTTCCTTTTTAATTTGTAAATTGTAAAAGGAGGATCGAAGACAACCAACGAGGACCATGAGAGGTGTCTTAGCTTAACTTGGATCCAGATGTCGATGGGAGACGCGATGGGTCAAAAGAGAGGAGCACACATCAAGTCATATGAATTATGTCCTTAGATGACTTAGCCTTTCCCGTTGGCTAACGGGCAAGGCGCATAGGATTTTCTGGCAAGTTACCGGTTAAAAGTTGTTTTTAACAGGAAAAACTAAATCCCGTTTTTCAAAAGTAAATCTCACACCACCCGTAAGATGACACCACCCGAATCTAGTTAAACAAGATCGGTCATCGAGCTTTAGCCGAGATCGGTATTGTGTAACTGTTTGGAAGGTGCGTGTGGCAACTCCCAAGGTTGGATGTCGAGCTCTAGCCGAACCGACCATTGGGCTAGAGTACCACAGTGTATTTTCACAGTCGATTTACAATTCCAAGATTTAATACGCCTTGGTAGTTGTGATGCCCATACCAAGATACCAAAGTGGATTAATGAGGAAACGGTGTGGAGGGATCAAACATGCCAAATGGGTGCTATGAGTACCTAGGATCCCGCAAGTGTCTAAGAGTTGCAATCTCGAATTGCATTTGATAAACTGTTTACCGGCCTAAATAACTTCATGAAGTGATCCGCGGAAAACCCGTAATGGATTGAAGTGAAATAAGATTCTTAGCCCTTGTTAATATAATTTGTTCCGCTATGCTTGTTTATGATATGTTTTATGCCCTAAAAACCCTTCAGTGGTATCAGAGCCACTTCTAACCTCATAGGGAACTACTTAGGTTTCTTCTTATTCTGATGAAAAAGGTTTGATTTATTAAGAAAAACGCTTCTTGATTATCCAGGATAATAAAAATCAAGTTTTGATATTCATTGGATAATTAATTACTTTTTTGATAAAAGGATTATTAGATTTAATAGTTTAATTAAATCTGTTTTTTTATTGTTGTTATTTGCGTAAAAATGAAAACCGAACCACCACCATCATCGGCGGCGGCCTCAGGTGCCGGAGGTTGATCCGGTGGTGGCGTCCCAGTCCGAGGGCGGCGCTAGTCGATGGAAGTCCCAGGCGAGGCGGCAGTCACCGATCGCAACTGGCTGGAAACGGTCGGCGGCAGGGCAGCGAACGGCGGCGTGGTGCGGCTTTGGCCCAAGAACCACGGCCCAAGACCGACCCGGCTGCGGTTTCAGGTCCGAAGGGGTTACGGCCCAACCAAGTTTTGTTTTTTTGTCCAAAGACCATCGTTATGACCCATGTTCATGTATTCGATCCAGTAAGTGTTTCGGGTATCCGTGCTCAAAGTGAAGTTAAAATACGGTTATTATTTTTTGTTAGAAAATACCCACTAATGCTCGTACGCCATATGTACCGCTGTTGATGATGTATGGGACTATTGGGTCATACACCGGGGTCTAACCTCACAGCAACTAAAGTAAAGGGACCAAATATGGCAAAAGACATAAGTTTCCATCGCAGGCCGCGTTAGCGCTGCTAACTTTAATGGTTAGCGCCGCTAAGCCCTAAAGTTTAGCACCGCTACGGCTGCATGTACTTTGTGTCATATCAATGACAGATCGCGTTAGCGCCGCTACCCGTAAGGGGTTAGTGCCGCTAACCCTTATGGGTTAGCGCCGCTAAGTCTGCATGTGTTTTTTTGTCAAATCCCCTCCAATTCTGGCCAATGCATGTGGGACACCTATGGAAGTCTTTGGACGGTTTTGGAGATAAGAGAGTGATCTGGAACATTTGAGGCATGTGCTTCTTTTTGTCTCTTTGGTGAAAAACACACACATGAAAACACTCTAAAGTTCCATAGAGACTTTGAGAGAGTTTGTGTAAGATAGAGAGCTCAAGAGAGTGTTCCAGTATTTTGGTCTCATTAGTTGTTGTTCCAAGGTGATATTCATAGAGGCGAGCTAGCACTCGAGGTTGGCGTGTTACCGGGGTATACCTCAATAGAAGATCCGTGTTTTGGTCTTGGAGGATCATCACCACGAGACAAGGAGTTTTCTGGAGCTAAGGAGAAAGGTATAACCACATCTTTCCTTCTTGCATGTTGCACTTCTTAACATAGAGTTTGGTCCTCTTTTGGTATTTCTTGTTTTTGTGCTTTCATGTGTTATACACTGGGCTATATTTGTTGTACTTTGCTTCCGCTGCTAGCCGACAAAATCCCAACAGTGGTATCAGAGCCACCTCTATGTTAGATTTGCACATGGTGGCCTGAAAAATCCTGAAATCGAAATGTTTGCTTTCTACTCGAACCGGGTTAGCGGCGCTAACCTCGAGTTAGCGGCGCTAACTCATAACACTTAGCGGCGCTAACGCGCTGTAACAGATTATGGTTTCAAGTTAAAAACAGTTTTGGTCTCGGGAATTTTTTGGCATTTTGAGTGTCTAGAAATTTTGTTCCAGATTTTAATATGGTAATTTTGTTACCATTTAGTATGTTGGTTATATGTGTTTGATTTTAGAATTGGTAACCTTGCCTTAGACCTTGTGGTTGATTTTGTGTGTTTGGTTGCAATTTGGTGATTTTAAATCACAAATGGGCTGTAATATTTATTAATTCAGATTTGTTTGTAATAATATTGTGGCTTGCATGCCATTTCATTCATCCGTGTAATTTGTAATAGATAAAATAGGAAAATTGTGGCTTGTATGCCATTTATTTTCTATTTGTATGTATTGTAAATTTTGGATGAAGACACACATATGGAGTCAAAAGGAGATAGAGGATGTCCAAAGAAACCAGTGAAATCCATTGGAGATGGCGGTTCTAGTGGGAGCTCGCATCGGACGCCTTTTGTCCGTAGATTGACCACGTTCTTCCTGTTTTGGCTCACTGGAAGAACGCATAGGACTTTTTGGCAAGGGTTACCAATTTGATATATTTATATGCGTGTGATGTGATTTTATATATCATGCATGGTTTACAATTCTCGCGCGTGCTCACATACAAGATTAACTCACCTAGTGGAAATAGGTTTTGTCACTAAACAAGTTAATCTGTAACCAAACCGGAAAAAAAGCCCGTTTTTCCATAAGACGTAAATCTTGCACCATCCGTATGTCGATACCACCCGAATCTAGATTTATGAGTTTTGGTTGTCGAGCTTAGCACAAGCCAACTTTCATAAAACTGTGTGGAAGGTGAGTATGGAAAATTCACAATTTTGGTTGCCGAGCTTAGCACGAGCCAATTTTGGTGGATTTCACATCGTATGTCATGACGGACAATTTACAATTACAAATTAAAATCCTTGTGTGATTGTCGAGCTTAGCACGAGTCCACCAAGAATTTTAATTTGGAATTGGTGCAGGTAGGGATCAAACATGCCAAACGACCGATGGTTGTCAGAGGATCCCGCAAGTGTCTAAGAGTTGAAATTTAGATTGCAATCGGTAAACTGGTTATCAGCCTAAATATCTCCATGAAGTGATCCGCGGCAAACCCGTCATGAATTGGAGTGAAATATGGTTCTTAGCCCTTGTTAAAATATTTTTCGAGACGATATTGGTAATTATTTTAACGAGGATTAAATCAAACTAACCAATTAGCGTACTCTTCTTTAATTATTTTAACTAATTCGAATAATAACCACACCACGTCGAACTTTTCACTACGGGTGTTCCTGGAAAGGCGGAAACTCAAGGGAGTGAACTTTGTTGACTGGCTTAGGTAATTGAGAATTGTCCTACGTGCCGAGTCTAAGTTGCACTTTCTTAAGAAACCCCTTCCTGAACCACCTGCTATCGATGCGGCATGGACCATCCAATACGCATATGAAAAGCGTGCTCGGGATACGCACGATGGTGCTTGTCTCATGTTATCAAGTATGAGCTTGAAACTGCGAAAGCAATTTGAGCACATGACTGTTTATGACATGATTAACGAGCTGAAGCATATATTCCAACAGCAAGTTAGGAAAGAACATTATGAGTGTGATAAAAGTCTAGCCGGTTGTAAGATGCGGGAAGGCGGGAGTGTTAGTGCCCATGTTTTGAAGATGAAATCATACATTGACCAAATGGAGAGGCTTGGATTTCCTATAGGGAGGGAGCTTAGTGTGAATTTCATACTTCAGTCTCTGCCCGCATCTTATGAATAGTTTGTCAAGGATTATCATATACATGGAAAGAAAATATCTATTGATGAATAGCATGGAATGTTGAAGGATGTAGAATCTAACATGTCCAAGCATAAATCAACCTCATCCACTCCCGTTCTTGGTTCTAAGGAACAACATATTATGAAGAAGAATATATCGATCCCATCAAAAGAAGAAGTTGGAAGCTTACTACAAGTTCTAAGTCTATGGACATTGATGATGTGCCTAAGGAAACTCAACAAGGGGTGGTTTGCTACTTCTGCGAAAGATTTGGGGATTGGGGCCGTCATGCCTACCCTTCGTGCCGAGAGGATATAAAACTTCTCAGAAAAGAGAGAGTTAATTTTTCTACATGAGGTACATTCATGATTATACTTCATTGCTATTCCTTAATAAGCTGGGTTGTTAACCCGAGCTATATAACTCAGGTTTGTCACAAATTTATTTTTGTTACAAAGTGTAGGTCTGTTCGTTGCAAGAAGGAAGAGCTAGAAGAACCGGAAATCTAAAGAAGAAACTCTATTAATTGTATTCTGCAAGAGTATTGGGAGTGTTAGTCTCGCCATTATTTCCGGATTAATTATTACTTTTGTTCTTATGCCCTGCGTGGCAAGACTTGCTTTGTTGTATGTTCTTTTGAAGATGATGGATGTTTTTGTATCTTGTATTTTTGATGAAAAGATTTTTCATTTTGATAGTTTCATTTCAAATTCGAACCATGTCTATGCTTATGTGTTATTTTTGACCATTTATGGTGCTCAAATACACATTTGATGACGATGGATATGACTTGAAATTGAAACATTTTGAAAAATTATTTTTAGATTTTTTTTTTATCAAAACTTATCCATATCATAGCATACATAAAGGTTCGTTATATGTAATAAGACAATCATGAATAATTGATTCTTAGATCCAAAAATAGTTTGGATACATTAGCTCTATGGCATAATCAAACTTGACCAAGTAAATAACATTTACATCACTTACATCCATGTGATTAGTATCTTTGTAAAAGTTTAGCCTCAGGCTAAATGAAAGATATAAATCTTGTTTATTGGACTTGGGTGATTAAGAAATCCTTCACCAATGTTGGTAGGAAGGATTGAGACTTGTTGGATTTTGATCACATTTATATGGATAATCCGTTCAAGTATGCCACATAGAGTGACACTAGTAAAATTCTCCATCACCATCTTTATGATAGTTGTTGGGAGAATGTTTAACTAGATAAAAGGTTTGTGTCTTGAAACCTGGAGGTGTTCGGAACTAACCTAAAGAAATTTAAGAATCAGTTAGGGCATATAGATATAAATACTTAGATCCAGAATAGATGCTAAGTTTTCTTATCTATATTGGTTTAAACATGAAATGGATCATGGGTTTAACCCATAATTCATTTTCTCTGGAAGACACATTTGTACATGGTGTCATATTAAAGAAAACCGGATATCTTTATTGATGATCTGGTGAAAGGCAGGCCTAAAAACATGTATTCTATGTGATTGGTATACATTAATTTTATGAACCAAGTCCTCAATCTAAATCCCAACATGATGGTCACTTAAGCATCAAATGAGATTTTGACTAGAAAGAGTCCTTTGCTTGTCAATCTCATAACTTAAAATTATCCAGTCTACATTCAGTGGGAGATGGATGAATTATAAATTGATGCTTATATTTTTAAGTAGTTCAACTAAGTTTTGGATAGTTATTTCTTGAACTTATGGGAACCATGTTTAGTTGCTCAAAAGGGAGAAAACAATATCCAAAAGCATTCCAGTGGAAGAATGTAAAACTTAAATAAGAGACCTAATGTTAACACTTGTATTTAATCAGCATATAGATGCTGGTAAAACCTAACAATATTCATTGCTTCTATAAATCTGATGGAAGTCAAGAAGGCTGTTTAGATATGAGGTTGTCATGTTTTAGTAACAGCAGCTTGATGTTGAATCATTGTGAGGTCACCATTCATTGGAAACATAGTGGACCCAGAGTTCACTAGTGTATATATATATAAGAACATAATGATATACATAGATGTAACCCATCTGATGCATCCAAGTACTTGACTTGGGTTAATCATACACCAAAGGTGTAATCCAAGAAGGGTAAAGGGACTAACATATATGCAATAATAGACGACTTCAAATACCGACTAGAGACAAAGTGTTTCATATTGATTATATGGAAACATGTTCTAGTAGCTATATTGAAGATGACTTGGATAAAGTGAAATATTGTTGTCACCTTGTGGAAACAAGTTAGTTCACTTGGACGTAGGAGACCTTTATCCTTCATAGGATTAAGTTGAGGAAATGCTTAAGGCACTTTCCGAAGGTCTTACACATCCGTAATATCCAGATTAAGTCTGGATTAAGTGAAGCATTGTTGTCGCTTTGGGGAGACAAGTAAGTTCACATAGAAATGAAAAGACCTAAATCCTTCACAGGATTAAGTTGAGGAAATGTTTGAAACGTGTTCCGAGGTCTTACATATCCGTTATATCCAAGTTATGTCCATGACTGAAGTCGGAAAAACTTGCATCTTATGGCTGTAATCTTGCTTTACGAGAAAGTCAAAGGAATGAGTTTTCATGAAAGCATAGATTAAGCCAGATTAACTTGTCAGGGCTAGTGGGAGCTTTATGTGTTCCTAGTAAAATATACTCAAATGAAAATAATGTCCTAATTTAGGGTTGTTTTCAAGCTATTGATGGAATTATTGTTCTACGAGTACAAATAGAGGATATGGAGTAAAGTGGATTCTAAAATTCATGAAATACTGAATAAACAAATTTTTATTGAACATATCAATATGAATTATACTTATCAATTTAAATTGGAACACACCAATTTTTAGTTGAACACACCAACTAATTACATAAATGAATAAGAACTTATCTTTTATTCATTAAGCTGAACTTATCAGACTTATAACTATGAACACATCATAATACAGTTGAACATACTAAACTTTATATTTGTATTAATAGAACTGATCATAATACAAAAGTTGTTGATCACATAGATCATGCACACATAGTGCTTACAAAATTAGAAATAATCTAGTATTTACAAAAGTAGAACTAATCTATTTGATGAACTCAGGATGTAGAAGCTCTCAGATGATGATCTCTTTATTGATCTCATCTAACAGTCTTTCAGCTTCATCGTTTACCTGAAGTTCCTTCTGTTGTACTCTAATGAGTTTATTCAGCTTATACTTTATTAACTGATTTGACTCCTCATTTCCACAACACTTTCTTATTCTCAAGGCATCCTCAGCTTTTAGATAGCAAATCTCATTTAGCTTAATAAAACTGGGATTACCTACCTGATCCTTAAACATAAAGCCTTTAATAGGAGTGTTGATGCTTTGATTTTCTCTGAATTATACTCCTACAAGCATGTCGAACAAATTTTGCCACTGCAGACCAGGAACTGGGACATACCTCAGTTCTTCAGCTCTAGCAATCAACTTGTAGACCTCAGACTGAATTTCTTGTTTGATTTGGCTCTGTTTGAACATCCTGAGCAGCATCATTATTCTTTGCCATTCAATGTAACCCATCATGTAAACATATCTCAGGTCCACTCCCACAGTTGATTTGTCACTTAGCACAAAAGTGAGAATGATGGATCCATTTGCTCTACTCAATGTCAATCCTCTGATCTCTTTGTTGAAGGTCCTTCGAAAGTAACATTCTTACAATTTTGCATCTGAGTAGGAAATAGGATCAGGTCTTGAACCAGTGTAAGTAGCTTCAGCTTGTGCTAAAGCTTTTCTTTCTTTTTCTTTTTCTTGTTCTTTTACTTCCTTCTCTTTTCTCTTTCTCAACTCTTCAAGAGAAATACCCAACTCATTGGCTTCCTCCTGTTCAAGCATTTCAATCATAAGCCTTGTGGCTTTATCCTATTCTGTTTCTTCCTCAGTTTCAGAAACACTGTCAGCTTCAGATTCATTTTCTATCACTTTTTGCTTTTTAGCTGCAGGTTCCTCTTTGTTCATTTCTGACTCCCCTTCAGTCTGAGTCTTCCTCTCTGCTCCTTTAGCTAGAACTAGCTAAGCTTCAGTATCAGCTTGAACTTTCTCCCCCTATTTTTCATCATCAATAGGGTTTGAAGTCCTTTGTTGTTGGAGTGCATCAACTGCAGTGGCAATCTCTTTAACATCCTCTGTCAGCTTTGCAAGTCTTTGATAGATTTGAGGAGGCAATGTAGTCCTTCAGCTACTGGATGCTTGAGGAGGCAGTTTAATTTGGAGGAGAGTCTTTGGGTGCATCATCCAAAGGTTGGTGATTACCTTAAAATTCATTTCCACCAGAGTTTGGACCCTGTGATTCATCCTGGTTTGAAGATGAAACATTGACAGGTCGTGCACTAGAGTGTGAGAAATGAATAGAACAAATAGGGCTCGAGACGTGAAGTGTATGGGTTGGTGGTTGGCTGTTGGGTATAGAGGGGGGTGATTGACCCTGGGGATTGGTCATATGTTCAATGTAACCTGAATGTGTCTGTTCAGGCACAGAAGTAGGCTCTCCCATGGCACGAGTAAGTGTAGGCTGAGTAGAAACCACACCCGGTTTAGGCTGTTGGATTTTAAAGAGCCTTGACACTGACACCTTGAGAGTAGGCGTCTCCCCCTCAACTCCTGTCGGAGGGATCAATGTGATCACAGCTCCAGTGATGCCTTTAGGAGTGACACCACCTTTGGCAGTTTTTCTTTGGTATGTATGGATATTCTCCCTAGCAGCAGTGGGCATACTAGGGGTGGCTTCAGATTAGAATTGTAGATAGAATGAAGGTGGTGGAGATGGGTTAGACTGAGTTGGTTCCACTGCAGTCTTATCTCCAAAGGTAGGTGGAGAAAAGTGAGAAGAAACTGAGAGAGGAGAGGTCTTACCAGAAGCAGCTTCAGTATGTTCTGGTTCAGCCTGAGTGGTGTGCTCAGCTTGAACTTCTGTGTCAGCCTGAGAAGCTCCCCCTAGATTTGATCCCTCAGCTTCACTCTCATAAGAAGCTCCCTCAGCTACCAAGAGCATTGGACCACTTAGTCCCTCTTGCTCAGGGAAGATGTCATTATTGAACATCTTGGAGCTGAGTGATGGAGCAGGAAACACATCCCATCCAGCTTCATGGAGATCTCCCAACTCAGCTTCAAGCACCAAGGACAAGTACCTTATGAATGGCACATGTAGGTCCCTGGTGGTCTTCAGTACTTGGACTTTCAGCTCGTTGAATATAAGTTGTGCATAGTCGATACGTCTGTCAAAGAACATATTGTATAACAGCTGCATTTCAAACTTGTTGACTTGGTCCAAGCCTCCATCTTTAGTCCCCAATGAACATACCACTGTTGACACCATGAAGCCCCAGCCAGTTGGGAAAGTGGCCTTCTTGATCACCCCTTCAGTTTGAGGGTGACCCATCAGAGGTAGAACTGACCTCGCCACTTGTCTAGACACGGTTAACTCGAACACATCTTGAATAGGAAGTTGAAGAACTTCCCTTATCCGTTGAACCGTGAGGACCACTGTTCTATCTCCATTACGAACCGTGCCTATGATCTCTCCTCTGTTCTGGTTGAAGGTGCATGTAAACCAGAACTCCAACAGGTGTTGGGGAACAAAGGTGAGTGATGCGCCACAGAAGGCGAATTCCAGGGGGCATTTACGGATATAATCAATCCAAATTTCATATCCTCTGCCTTGTTTCATCTAAGGAATCGCAAGACAGGCCCGTTGATTGTTGATTTTAATCACTGGCAGTCCATTGTTCTTAAAAGTAGCACCTCTGACCATCCGCTCACCTAGAACAACAGTGGTACTTTCCATCGTTGAATGTTTAGATTACACAGAGTAATCAATTTGTAACTCGCACTGAGCGATCGTCAATTGCGCACTGAGCGACTTAGGGTTTCGAATTCGATGGAACAGAAATTTGCACTTAGCAAAGAAAGTGAAAGGTATTTTAGTATGTGAGAATTCTGGATTGAAAGCGTAACTTCTCTAATTCGACTATGATCGATATATATACCTTTCCGAGGAGAGATAAAAGTAACCGTTGGAATCCCTTTTTAATCCGTTACGTCAAAAAATTATGGCTTGATGTAACAGTTAGAGGGTAGAAACACATCATTCTCCAACGGATACAAGTGTAAAATAATAATATTAACAAATAATAAGATTATAAACACTTTATAAATATATCAATACACAATTGATATACGATACGAATTGAAACTGATTCAAATACGTATGGACAGAAAAAATAATAACACTTAGTAATTAATGCATAGATTTGACACACCAAGCTGACTAAACATATTACTCAGTCTAAGTCAAGCACTCAGCTTGATTCAAGCACTTAGCTTGAGTGGAGCACTCAGCTTGAGATTGATAGTCAGCTTGAGTAGAGCACACAGCTCAGGCTCAATGACACTTAGTCATTTATGTTTAAGACTGACTTAAACATATAATTTTAGCTACACTAAGTAGGTAAAATATGTTTGGAACTTACCAAACGTGTGAACCAATCACACAGTGTGAGTTAAGCACATAGCTCAGACTCAATGACACTTAGTCATTTTGTTCGAGACTAACTCAAACTAACATTTCAACCACACTGAGTAGTTGAATTATGTTTGGAACTAACCAAACGTGTTAACTCATTATTCAGTTTGACATATAGATCAGTTTATGAAAACTTATTTAGAAACTGTGCACCCAGCTTAAGACACTTAGTATCTCTGAAACTGAGAACTCAAATTTTAGACACTTAGCTAGGGGTTGAGCATACCCAATTTAATTAGCAGTTACATAAACCTCTTTTCATCAAGGGGCTTAGTAAATATATCTGCTAATTGGTCATCAGTGGAGATAAATTTAATGTCAACTTTACCTTTTTTCACGATGTCCCTTATGAAGTGATGTCTAATTTCAATATGCTTAGTTCTTGAGTGAAATACTAGATTGTAAGTGATGCCTATTGCACTTTGGTTATCACAGAAGATAGGAGTTTTCTTGAAACTCATCCCAAAGTCCTGAAGCTGATGCTGCATCCACAAGATTTGAGCACAACAGCTCCCTGCTGCAACATACTCAGCTTCAGCAGTTGAAGTAGCCACTGAGTTCTGTTTCTTACTATCCCAGCTTACTAATTTACCACCAAGCAATTGACATCCTCTAGTGGTTGATTTTCTATCTAACATGCACCCAACATAGTCAGAATCAGAAAAAGATGTGATTCTTTAGGATCTGCCTGATATCTTGCACAAACACATGTTGCAAACATGATATCAGGTCTACTAGCTGTAAAATAGAGTAATGAACCTATCATTCCTCTATAGGTAGACTGACACACAGGCTTACCATCTGAGTCTTTACTCAGCTTGACAGCTGGTATCATGGGTGTTCTCATGGTTGAACATGAATCAAAACCATATTTCTTTATCAAATCCAAAACATATTTGCTTTGATTGTTGAAAATTGCATCAGGCTTTTGTTGAATTTGTAGGCCTAGGAAATATGTCATCTCACCCATCATACTCATCTTGTACTTTTGTGACATTATTTTGGAGAACCATTCACACAGAGACTCATTTGTAAGGCAAAAAATGATGTCATCCACATAGATTTGTACAAGAATTATATGTCCTTTACTATTTTTCAAAAAGAGTGTCTTATCTATACTGGCTCTGGTGAAATTCATGGATATTAGATAAGTGGACAGTGTATCATACCAAGCTCTTGGAGCTTGTTTAAGACCATACAAAGCCTTGTCCAACTTATAGACATGATGTGGAAACTTTGAACTTACAAAGCCAGGAGGTTGTTTCACATAGACTTCCTCCTGAAGTTTTCCATTCAGGAAAGCACTTTTCACATCCATTGGATAGACTTTGAAGTCTTTATATGCTGCATAAGCCAGGAACAGCCTTATAGCTTCAATTCTAGCAACAGTGGCAAAGGTCTCATTATAATCAATTCCTTCTTCTTGCCTATACCCTTGTGCTACCAGCCTGGCTTTGTTCCGAACTATCACTCCATCCTTCTCTATTTTGTTTCTATAGACCCACTTAGTGCCTATAATTGTATGATCTTCAGGGGCAGGGACAAGGGTCCAGACTTTATTCCTCTGAAACTCATTTAATTCCTCTTGCATAGCATCAATCCAATCCTCATCTGCTAAGGCTTCCTCAGTCTTCTTTGGTTCCATCTACGATAGAAAACCAAAGTGAGCAGCATAGTTAGCTGTAGCCTTAGATCTGGTCATGACTTTCTTTTGGACATTTCCAATGATTTGATCTTTAGGATGATCTTTGAGGAATTTAAATGTGGTAGTTGGAGAGTCTGGTTCTGAATCTGAGTGATGTTGAGGACCTCGAGGTGAACTTATCTCCTAAGTCTCAATAGCTACATTGTCAACAAACTGATTATCACTAAGATTCTCAGTCTGAGTGACATCAGCTCCAAAAGGATTGATGAGCTCACCATCTCTCTCAGCTTGAGAGTTCCTTGGAGCTAGTGATGATTTCTTGGATGAACACACATCCTCATCACTATCATCTCCTATGACATACATAGGATTTGACATGTTAATTTCCCTTGGCCTTTCAAGCTCACTGAGACTAACGGAGTCAACTTGACTTTTCTCAGCTTGATCAATACTGTCTTCATCAAATGAAACATGAATTGATTCTTCAATGGCCTTTCTCCTAGAGTTATATACTCTGTATGATTTGGAGATTGAGGAATAACCAACAAATATTCCAGGATCAGCTTTGGGTTCCAACTAATGGAGCTGATATCTTTGATTCAGCACATAGCATTTTGAACCAATGATATGGAAATAACCTATATTGGGCTTTCTAGACTTATACATTTCATATGAAGTCTTTCCATGTCTTTTGACAATGATTGACCTACTGTGAGTATAGCAGGCTGTACTAACAGCTTCATCCCAGAAATAGAGTTTCAATCCTGCCTCACATAGCATTGTCCTTGCAGCCTCAATTAAGGTTCTATTTCTCCTTTCAGCAACTCCATTTTGTTGTAGAATTCTGACAGATGAGAAATTTTGTAATATTCCTTTTTGTTCACAGAAGCTTTCAAGGGTTGAGTTCCTGAACTCAGTCCCATGATCACTTCTGAGTTGCTTTACGGACAAACCTCTATGCAACTCTTCCCTTTTGATGAAACTTATTATCTCCAGGGCAGCCTAACTTGTGGCTTTTAGGAATATTACCCAGGTGAATTGTGAGAACTCATCTACTATCACCAGAGTGTACTTCTTGCCACTTAGGGTTGGAGTACTTATGGGTCCAAACAGATCCATATGCAACATATGCAATGGGTCTGTTATTAAAAAATTTTGCTATGATTTAAAGGACCCTTTATGGTGTTTCCTTTGTTCACAAGCTGAACACAATTTGTCTTTGACAAATTTGATTTTTGGTAATCCAGAGACTAACTCTTTATTAGACAGCATATTTATATTTTTAAAGTTCAAATGAGACAAACGTTTATGCCATAACTAACTTAGCTCAGGAACAGAATGGGAATACAAGCAGGTTTCATTACTGGGATTAGCAGAATTAAGATCAAGTAGATACACATCTCTTTCTCTTTTAGCTATTAATACAGGCTTTCCCTTAGCATTATAAATTGTTCCTGCTTTCTTCCTAAAAGTAACAACATTGTCCTCATCACACAATTGCCTGTTACTAATCAGGTTGTGTTTGAGGCCTTTGACATATGCAACTCTCTGGAAAGTGACTTTACCAGCTTGCATCTTCCCATAGCCTTTGGTTCTTCCATGTGAGTTGTCACCAAATGTTACTTTAGGACCTTCATCTTCCTAGAAATCACTGAGAAGTCCTTTCCATCCGGTCATGTGCCTTGAACATCCACTATCCAAGTACCATTTACTTGAACCCTGCACATGATATAAAAACTAAACACATTAGTTTTGCTTGGGAATCCACTTCTTGGTGGGTTCAGATGAGGAGCACTTAGCAGCTTCATCTTGTTGAACTGACTGCTCAGCTTGAGCAGGAACTGAATCCTGTGTACGCTGATCAGTTTGTTCTTGTTCAGGCCTTGAGATTTCAGCATCACAGTCCTTAGCCTCATGACCTCTACTTCTGCATTTGTAGCATCTCCTTCTTCCAATGATGACAGGAGGTAGAGTGTCTAACAATCCTTGTGAGAATTTACTCTCAGTTTTAGTATTGTATATGGTGGATAACTTCTCAACTTTCTTTGCAAGCTGATTCACCTGGTGATCACTGACTTTGAACTTACTTTTGTCAGGTCTCTATTTGTTATCCTGAGAAGATTGACTAACAACCTTCTTGTTCATGACTTTGGACTTACCTTTTTCATGCTTACTAGACTCACCAGTTTCAATAGGTTTGGACTTACCACTGTTGATCTTCTTGGACTTACCAAGATCAACAACTTTGGACTTACCATTGTTGTGATTTGACCTCTGACTTACAGTGGTCTTCCTGTTCTTATAACTTCTCTCCGAGCCAGATAGAGAATTTTTTCTTTCGAAAGGATTTGGATTAAGCCTTTCTATGACTGAAGTTCTTTGAACAGGCTAAGTGCCTAATCTGTCCAACACAGACTTACCATGTTGTTTGGATATTGAGCACTCATTACCATGATCTTTGGCCTGCACAAACATATTGAATTTTAGGCTTGGATCATGTTGTTTCTCTGAGGCTGACTTCTGAGACTTAATCAGTTGTCTATCTTCCTCAGAATCTGTACTTGCTATCTTATCATCAGCTACATAAGCTGCTGTTTGATAGTCACCTCCAAGTACAGCCTTCACATGTTTAGGTATCTGTTGGTTTATGCACTGTTCAGCAAGCTTTGATGACTTACACCAAGACTCAGTGATCTTTTGGAGTTGATCAGCTTTGTCTTTATCTTCCTGAAGTTCTTCACTAAGAAGTTTGTTAATATGTCTTTGACATTCAAGGTCACACTTTGCTTTCTTACCAGTATCAATGAGAGATTGATTTTCCTTAATCTCATCTTTAAGTTTAGCTATTTTAACTTTGAGGTCAGTCTGAGACTTAAAGCTGGTCTTGAAATCATTTAGCAGATAATCGAATGCAAGACCCAGTAGAAATTACTGACCTTATATATGGAAGCAGGATCCCAATAACTGAGCTTGCTGTTTTCCTCAACTTCCTTCATGTCAGCTTCAAAGATTGATTTGAACATACCATAATCAACCTCATCGATTTCTATCTCTTCATCTTTTTGAGCCATCAGACATACATCATCATCTGATGTAGATGATTATGTATCATATGTTTTAGCAATTAATCCTTTTGCACTGGGTTTGTCTTCAGGCTTTCCTTTCTTGAGCTGAGTATATTTCTTCTTGTATTTATCAGCTCTGTAAGCATTCTTCTTAACAACTGATGTTGATTCCATCTTCTTTGATCTGCTCTCAGCAGCAATGTATCCCTTTTTCTAACAATTGAAGCACGCAACATTCTTGGGATCAAAAGAACTCTTTCCTTTGCCCCTGTCAGATCTTCCTCTTCCCCTTTGAGCTCTTCTCAAACGTCTGGCTAACATTGCCATTTGCTCATTGATATTCTGAACATCATCAGTATCACTTGAGTCTGAGTCTGAGTAGTCAGCTTGAGATTCTGACTCAGTCTCAGATTCAACAACTAGTGCCTTAGGACTTTTCTTCTTCTTTTTCTGTGCAACTAATGTAATATCAGTTTTATCCAAGGACTCCTTCAGTTGTTGTTGAGAAGATTTCTTGTTTTGAGTGATCTGTTCATGATTCAGCAAGAACCCATAGATATACTGTTACAGATATGCCCACTAATGCACGTACGCCATAGACCACTGCTGATGATGTATGGGCCTATTGGGTCATACACCGGGGTCAAATCTGACAGCAACTTAAGTTAAGGGACCAAATATGGCAAAAGACAAAAGTTGACATCGCAGGCCGTGTTAGCGCCACTAACTATTAGGGGTTAGCGTCGCTAAGTCCTTAAGGTTAGCGCCGCTACGGCTGCATGTACTTTGTGTCACATTTCTGACAGGAAGCGTTAGCGCCGCTAACTTTAGTGAGTTAGCGCCGCTAACTCTAGGTTAGCGCCGCTAACCCTGCAGACTTCCATTTGTCATTTCCACCTCCAAACTAGCCAATGCATGTGGGTTTTACACTTTTCGAAGAATGGCCGGTGGGGAGAGGGGTTATTTGGATCTGGAGGCAGATGAGAGAGTTATGGAACTCATTTTTTGAGATGGGGTTCTCTCTCTTCTCTCTCTCTAAGTTTATAACATATTCTTTCTTCTTTGGTGCTACTATGGCCAAGTGAAGATCCGAGAGGCTGCTCCAGATCCTTGGTCTCGTATAGCTGATGTTCCAAAGGTGGTATTCAAGGTGAAGTACCACTAGAGGCGAGCTAGCACTCGTGGTTGACGTATTCCCGGGGTATATCCCAATAGAAGATCCGGTTTTCGTTCTTGGAGGATCATCACCACGACTTGAAGTATTCTGGAGCTAAGGAGAAAGGTATAACACCTCTTTCCTTCTTGTTGCATTTCTTGAACATAGAGTTTGGTCCATTTTGGGATTTCCGGTTTTTCTTGCTTTAGATGCTTGTACTTTGGGCTTTATTTGTTGTACCTTGCTTCCGCTGTGAGCCCACGAAATCCCAACAGTGGTATCAGAGCCACCTCTATGTTAGATCTGCACTTGGTGACTTGAAAAATCCCGAAATAAAAATGGTTGTTTTCTGTTCGAACAGGGTTAGCGGCGCTAACCTCGGGTTAGCGGCGCTAACTCATAAATGTTAGTGGCGCTAACGCGCTGTAACAGTTTTAATTTTCAAAGTTAAAATCAGTTTTGGTCTCGGGAATTTTTAGCCTTTTTGTGATTCTGGAAATTTGTTCCAGTTTAGTGTTTGGTAATTTTGTTACCACCTTGTTTGTTTGGTTGTATGTGATAGATTTGAAATTGGTAACCTTGTCTTTGACCTTGTGGTTGAATTTGTGTGTTTGGATGCATTTGGTGATTTTTAATCACATGGGCTGTAATATTTATTAAAATTGTTATATTTGTAATAATATTGTGGCTTGCATGCCATTTCATTCATCCGTGTATTTGTACTAGATAAATAGGAAATTAGTGTGGCTTGTACGCCATTTCAATTTCTATTGTATTTGTTGTACAATTTGGATTAAAACACACAAGATGGAGTCGGAAGGAGATGGAGCGTGTCCATAGAAGCCGGTGAAGTCCATTGGTGATAGCGGTTCTAGTGGGAGCTCGCATTGAAGACCTTCCGTCCCTTAGTTGACCACGTTCTACCCGTTTTGGCTCACGGGAAGAACGTATGGGATTTTGGCAAGGGTTACCAATTTATTTCGTATATATGCGTGTGATGTGATTTTATTTTATTCTTGCATGGTTTGCTTAGGATTCGCATGCTAGAATTTTTTTTTTCGAAATTAATAAAATCACAAGAGATTTAGTAAAAATGGTTTACAACTCTCTCGCGCGCTCACATACAAGATTAACTCACCTAGCGAAAATAGGTTTTGTCACTAAACAAGTTAATCAGTAACCAAGCCGAAAACAAAAGCCCGTTTTCATAAAAACGTAAATCTTGCACCATCCAAAAGATGACACCAGCCAAATCTAGTGAAGCATGGAGTGATTGTCGAGCTTAGCACGAGTTATTCCATATGGATCTGTGTGGAAGGTGAGTGTGGGATCTTGAAATTATCGGTTGTCGAGCTTAGCACGAGCAGGTAGTTGTCGGGGTATCACCGTGTATCTTGTTGGACGATTTGCAATTACAAATTAGAATCCTTGAGTGATTGTCGAGCTTAGCACGAGTCAACCAAGAATTTTAATTTGGAATTGGTGCTAGTAGGGATCAAACATGCCAAACGACCGATGGTTGTCGTAGGATCCCGCAAGTGTCTAAGAGTTGCAATAGAGATTGCAATCGGTAAAGTGGTTATCGGCCTAAATAGCTCCATGAAGTGATCCGCGGCAACCCCGTCATGAATTGGAGTGAAATATGGTTCTTAGCCCTTGTTAAAATATTTTTCGAGACGATAAGGGTAATTATTTTAACGAGGATTTAAATCAAACTAACTAATTCGTGTACTCTACTTTAATATAGGATGTCGAATCAAAACCACAACACGTCGAATTTTTCACTTCGTATGATTCTACAAAGGGTGAAACTCACGGATGTGAACTTTGTTGACTGGCTTAGGCAATTGAGAATTGTCCTACGTGCTGAGTCTAAGTTGCACATTCTTGAGGAACCCCTTCCTGAACCACCTGCTATCAATGCGGAATGGGCTATCCGATATGCGTATGAAAAGCGTGTTCGGGATACACACGATGTTGCTAGTCTCATGTTATCAAGTATGAGCTCGGAACTGCGAAAGCAATTTGAGCACATGACTGTGTATGACATGATTAACAAGCTGAAGGATGTTTTCCGACAGCAAGTTAGACAAGAACATTTTGAGTGTGTTAAAAGTCTAACCGGTTGTAAGATGCGGGAAGGCGGGAGTGTAAGTGCCCATGTTTTGAAGATGAAATCATACATGGACCAGATGGAGAGATTAGGTTTTCCTATAGGGAGGGAGCTTGGTGTGAATTTCATACTTCAGTCTCTGCCCGCCACATATGAAAAGTTTGTAAAGGACTATCATATGCATGGAAAGGAAATATCTATAGATGAATTACATGGAATGTTGAAGGTTGTAGAATCTAACATGTCCAAGCATGAATCATCCTCATCCACTCCTATTCATGGTTCTAAGGAACAACTTTTAGCCAAGGAAAAGAAATCGATCCCATCGAATGAAGAAGTTGGAGTATCCAAGCTTGCTTCAAGTTTTGAGTCTATGGACATTGATGATGTGCCTAAGGAGACTCAACATGGGGTGGTTTGCTACTTCTGCGGTAGATTTGGGGATTGGGGCCGTCATGCCTGCCCTTCGTGCCGAAAGGATATAAAACATCTCAGACAAGAGAGAGTTAATTTTCCTACTTGAGGTACATTCATGATTATACTTCATTGCTATTCCTTATAAGCTGGGATGTTTACCCGAGCTATAAGACTCACGTTTGTCACAAATTTATTTTTGTTGCAAAGTGTAGGTCTATTCGTTGTAAAAAGGAAAGGCTTGAAGAACCGGATCTCTGAAGAAGAAATTTTGTTAATTGTATTCTACAAGAGAAATGGGAGTGTTGGTCTCGCCATTAAATCCGGATTTATTATTACTTTTGTTTGTATGCCCTGCGTGGCAAGAACTACTTTAGTGTATGCTCCTTTGGAGATGATGGATGTTTTTGAATCTTGTATTTTATAAAGATTTTTCATTTTAATAGTTTCATTTCAAATTCGATCCATGTCTATGCTTTTGTGTTATTTTGACAATTTTAGTGCTTAAATACACATTTGATGACGATGGATATGACTTAGAATTGAAACAATTTTGAAAAATTATTTTGAGATGATTTTATCAAAACTTATCCATATCATTGCATACATAAAGGCTCGTTATAAGTAATAAGACAATCATGAACAATTGATTCTTAAATCCAAAAGTGATTTGGATATATTAGCTCTATGGCATAATCAAACTTGACCAAGTAAACAACATTTGCATCGCTTAGATCCATGTGGTTATGATCTTTGTAAAAGTTTAGCCTCGGGCTAAATGAAAGATACAAATCTTGTTTATTGGAATAGGATGATTAATGAAATCCTTCACCAGTATTGGTAAGGAAGGATTGTGACTTGTTGGATATGATCATATTTGTGTGGATAATCCGTTCAAGTATGCCACAAAGAGTGACACTAGTGAAATTCTTCATCACTATCTTTATGCTAGTAGTTGAGAGAATGTTTACTAGAGAAAAGGCTTATGTCTGAAACTAGTGGTGTTCGGAACTAACCTAAAGAGAATTAAGAATCAATAAGGGCATATAGATATAAATTCTTAGATCTAGATTAGATGCTAAGTTTTCTTATCTATATTGGTTTAAACATAAAATGAATCATGGGTTTAACCCATAATTCGTTTTTCCGAAGAAACACATTTGCACATGGTGTTACTTTAAATAAAACCGGATATCTGTGTTGATGATCTGGTAAAAGGCAGGCCTAAAACATGTATTCAATGTGGTTGGTATACATTAATTTTATGAACCAAGTCCTCGATCTAAAACACAGCATTGTGGTCACTTAAGCATCGAATGAGATATTGACTAGAAAGAGTTCTTTGCTTGTCAATCTCATAACTTAAATTATCCAGTCTACATTCAGTGGGAGATGGATGAATTATAAGTTGATGCCTACATATTTAGGTAGTTCATCTGAGTTTTGGATAATTGTTTCTTGAACTTTTGGGAACCATGTTTGGTTGCGCAAAAGGGAAAGTACAATTTACAAAAGCAATCCAGTGGAAGAACGTAAAACTTAAATAAAAGACCTAATGTTTACACTAGCATTTAATCAGCATAGAGATGCTGGTAAAACCTGACAATATCCATTGCTTCTTTATATCTGATGGTAATCAAGAAGGTTGTTTAGATATGAGGTTGTCATATTTTACTAACAGCAGCTTGATGATAAATCATTGTGATGTTACCATTCATCGGAAACATAGTGGGACCCTGTGTTCACTAGTGAATAGAAGAAGATAATGGTGTAACCTATTTGCTGCATCCAAGTACTTGACTTGGGTTAATCCCACACCTAAGGTGTAATTCAAGAAGGGTGAAGGGACTAACATATATGCCATAATGGACAACTTCAAATACCGACTAGAGACAAAATGTTTCATATTGATTTTATGGAAACAAGTTCTAGTGGTTATGTTGAAGATAATTTGGATAAAGTGTAATTTTGTTGTCACCTTGTGGAAACAAGTTTGCTCACATGGACAAAAGAGATCTGAATCCTTCATAGGATCAAGTTGAGGAAATACTTAAGGCACTTTCCGAGGGTCTCATTCATCCATAAAAACCAGATTAAGTGTGGATTAAGCGAAACATTGTTGTCACTATGGGGAAACAAGTAATCTCGCATGGAAATAAAAGGCCAAGATCCTTTGCAGGATTAAATTGAGGAAATGTTTGAATCATGTTCCGAGGCCTTATATATCCATTATGTCCAAATTGTGTTCATGACTAAGGTCAGCAAAACTTGCATCTTGTGGCTGTAATCCTGCTTTATGAGAAAGTCAAAGGAATGAGTTTTCTAGAAAGCATAGATTAAGCCAAATACCCTTGTCAGGGCTAGTGGGAGCATCATGTGTTCCTAGTCAAATATGCTCTATGAAAATAATGTCCTAATTTAGGGTTGTTCTACAACCTAATGGTGGAATTGTTGTTCTATGAGTACAAATAGAAAATATGGAAACAAGTGGATTTTCTAATTCAAGAAGTACTGATGTATGTTCTTGATGTTCGACGAAAGTAGAATTGTCTTGAGTAAGTTATTACTGCAAGCAAATCTATGCTTATGAGACTGTCGATTTTATCGAAGTTTAGATTAATCAAGTATGTGGTATAGATACGACATTTAGACCTAAATGAGTGTCATCGACCCTATTGTGGACTTCGGTCACATTGAGGGTATGTCGACTTTGATAAACATGAGTGTCAATGACTCTATTGTGAACTTCGGTTACATTGAGAGTATGTCGACTCTGATAATCATAAGTGTCATTAATCCTATTGTTGACTTCTGTAACATTGAGGATATGATGACTATGATAACTTTGTAAATGATCTCTTTAATAAACACTTCGCTAGTGGTTTAATAAGAGAATACAAAAGAGTACAAAGGGATATCGGGTAAATGATCCCAAAATTAAGCCATTGTCAAATACTAGTGGTGACTTTCATACTAGGTATAAAAGTATTGTTCATGCTTATGACCAGGCTTAAATATCATTTTAGTATATGTTTGATTTACTTATAAGCTTTGGGAACGATACAAACAGTATTGTAATTTATGCTTGTTTCGATATGCGAGTGATTCGGTTACATTCATAAGACTTTACTGTGTTCCATCTTAGCATGTTTAACCACTTCCCAGAATGTTTATACATTCTAAAATTCCACAGTCAGTCATTCTTCAAGGGAAGGAAGTTTGAAATAAGGCTGAGGTTAGGTGTTGGTTATGCATTAATCAAGGATTGAATGCATGAAACGCAACAGTAACCTGTGCTTGAAAGGGGTTTCAAGTGACTGGAAGACCCACACCTGAGTTCACTTCATGGATCATGGTCACAAGTAACTCGGGATGATAATATCATTACGTCCTTCGACCCGAGATGTATGAATTGCCATAGCATGAAACTTTCTTACTTTGGTTATTTCAAAATGTAGTTCGTAACTGGCTATTATAAAGGGAATAGCTGGGTAAGACAAGGTTCATGTTATGGGATTGTACAGTCAACGGAATTTGTTCCTCCTGTATGAGAGATATCCCTGGGCCCCTCGATGATTGGGCGCTGACACCAAAATAAGCATGGCCATGCGCAAAGGAATATTGATTGAGAATCAGATATGTCCTTAAATTTTGGTCACCACCAATCTTGATCGAGAAACATAATCGTGAACGATCTGGAGTTTGACATATTAATCCATGTCTCGTGTTCACAAGGATATCGCGAACAAAAGGATGTTTGATCACTTATCTATAGGACCTCTACGTTTTATGTAGGTTATGGTTTTCTGCAAGGAAGCGGAACCCATACTGACTTGGGGGCATCGATGCTTTGCTAGAGGCCGCTCTTTGTCTGTGGTTACATGGGTACGGTGCATTATGTGCAAGTGGGAGTCTGTTAGAGATATGCCCACTAATGCACGTACGCTATAGACCACTGCTGATGATGTATGGGCCTATTGGGTCATACACCGGGGTCAAATCTGACAGCAACTTAAGTTAAGGGACCAAATATGGCAAAAAACAAAAGTTGACATCGCAGGCCGCGTTAGCGCCGCTAACTATTAGGGGTTAGCGTCGCTAAGTCCTTAAGGTTAGCGCCGCTACGGCTGCATGTACTTTGTGTCACATTTCTGACAGGAAGCGTTAGCGCCGCTAACTTTAGTGAGTTAGCGCCGCTAACTCTAGGTTAGCGCCGCTAACCCTGCAGACTTCCATTTGTCATTTCCACCTCCAAACTAGCCAATGCATGTGGGTTTTACACTTTTCGAAGAATGGCCGGTGGGGAGAGGGGTTATTTGGATTTGGAGGCAGATGAGAGAGTTATGGAAGTCATTTTTTGAGATGGGGTTCTCTCTCTTCTCTCTCTCTAAGTTTATCACATATTCTTTCTTCTTTGGTGCTACTATGGCCAACTGAAGATCCGAGAGGCTGCTCCAGATCCTTGGTCTCGTATAGCTGCTGTTCCAAAGGTGGTATTCAAGGTGAAGTACCACTGGAGGCGAGCTAGCACTCGTGGTTGACGTATTCCCGGGGTATATCCCAATAGAAGATCCGGTTTTCGTTCTTGGAGGATCATCACCACGACTTAAAGTATTCTGGAGCTAAGGAGAAAGGTATAACACCTCTTTCCTTCTTGTCGCATTTCTTGAACATAGAGTTTGGTCCATTTTGGGATTTCCGGTTTTTCTTGCTTTAGATACTTGTACTTTGGGATTTATTTGTTGTACCTTGCTTCCGCTGTGAGCCCACGAAATCCCAACATATACTATAGGTTGTACACGTGTAGTGTTCCTCCAGCCCTCAGTGCCGTAGTTACATCATTAAATCTTTCTGGTAACACATCCAGAAATTTCAGCACCAGTTCAGCTTCATCTTTCTTTACACCCACACTTAGTAGGTCATTTATCAAGCAGTGAAACCTTGTGAACAAATTTGACAAGGTTTCATTCTTCTTTTAAAAGAAGTTTTCATAGGATCTATTCAAATGATTTTTCTTTTGTTGCTTGACCAGATCAGTGCCTTCATACGTGACACTCAGCATATCCCAGATATCTTTTGCAGTTTGATACCCAGTCACAGTGTGTAATCTTTCATTTGACAGGGCATTCGCTAGAACACTTCTAGCCTTATCATCTAGATTGAAAAGTTTCCAATCTTCATAAGTCCTTGATGCAACAGGCTTTCTTGTTTCCTTTTCAGATCTGCCAGGAAACGAATCACTGACAGTGGCAGGAATCTTGGGGATAATTGGTCCTTTAGTGACAACATCCGACATACGGTTGTCAATGGACTTGAGGAACAACATGGCTCTGAACTTCCACATAGGATAGTCAGATCCATCAAATATGGGACAGCCTTTGGCAGACATCTGTGGAAAGTTTGAAGAATTATTGCTTGTAGACATTGTCATCTTTCTCAGAATCTAGAACTTTCAACTAATGAAATCGTTCAGCCTGCTCTGATACCAGTTGTTGGTCCCTTGTATGAGAGAGTAATAACAAGCAACAGGTGTGTAGAAGGGGGGTTGAATACATTTTCTGCGGAAATTGAACAAATCAAATAAAAGTGTTACACACAGTAAATCAAACCACAATCAATTGAATGCTTTTATTAAGAAGATGATTACAATGCTTTGAATAAGAAGATGATTACAATAACTATCCAGTAAGCAACTCTTGATATATAACCACCTAATATAAATCTCTCAATCTCTCAAACTTAGCTATCTATAATCAGCTTATGATTATAGATACTGACGACTCTCTAAACAGGATTTCACATAGATTGACAACTTACCAATATCACAACTGATGTGATAGTTCGAACACACGAACACTTGGGCAATCTGTGAGTTTTTCATGATCATGTTGAACTGACAAATAGTAATCAAGATTCGTAACACATACGGTGAGGGGAGGTTTGGCTCTGCAACACTTAGTTGTTTTTGTATCAAAGTCGTACCTCTAAACTTATCAGGAGATAAGTATTTATAATCCTGTGCCTACGGTTGCTAACAAACTAAGATTCAACTTAATTCGCTAACTAACTCTTGGATAATACGGAATCTTGAATGTTGAATCTTCTATCTTCAATCTTGATTCTGGAGTCTTCTTATCCGCACCGTAGATATAGAGAGATAAAGATGAATTTAAAACATATTTAAATTATCTTTAAACTGACTTCTTCACTCGGACTGAGTTACTCAGCTTGACACTCATCAAGCTGAGTTCTTCGAGAACAAATCCGAATTTATACATGAACTAACACGAATTTATACATGACTAAAACATATTTAGCAACTATGTCAACCTGACTCTGCTTTTGAGCTGAGTCACTCATCTTGAAACACATCAAGCTGATTACTCGAAGACCCACACCCGAGTTCACTTCATCAAAGTCAAACTGATGAGATCATTTTCCCAACAATAACCTATTCTTTAAAGGAGTTTCAAGTGACTGGAAGACCCACACCCGAGTTCACTTCATGGATCATGGTCACAAGTGACACTAAAATCCAACAGGTTCTAATTACGTCCTTCGACCTGAGATGTATGAATTGTTAGATTATGTGCATAGGTAGATAACATGTATCATCGTGTCCAATACTACGTGACACTAAAGAATCACACTGTTACACACCCAATTAGAACCTGTTGGATTTTACCTGTTTGTGTATCACAATAATTAATAGTTTAATTAATTATTGATAAAGAGAAACAATAATAAAAGTTATTTATTATTTAAAAAGAGAAGTTAATATTTAGTTTAAAAATTAACGGGACTAATTAATTAATAGTTATTAATTAATTAGAAAGGTCGAGGGTATTTTTTGTAATTGATTAATAGTTTAATTAAAGTTAGGCTTTAATTAAACGGGCTTGGGCCTAATAAGGGTTATTATATATAAACCTTATTTACCCCTCATTAATCATAAGTTAATTACAAGTCAAAAGAAGATAAACCTAAAAGCTCTCTCCCTCCTCTCTCTTTTTCGGCGGCGGTGCAAAGGAAAATCGAAGCACCGAGGGCAGTGGTCGGCGGCGACGCAACACAACACACATACACACGCGGGTCACGGTTTTGATCCGAGGTTTGATCCTTACGCGGTCTAGCAGCCAGTTCGAGGTGGTGCAGTAGCGGTGGATAACCTGCAGCAATCTAGAGGTCAATATTAAATTTTTTTCTGGTTTGCTCAAACGTATATCTTTTAATCCTCTACTTGTTTCAGTTCCTGTATAAGTTAGATGAGATCACTGGAGGGGGTTTTAATTTCCGCTATGCATGTTTCATAATATGTTTTTATACCCTACAAAACCCTTCAGTGGTATTAGAGCCATTTCTAACCTCGTAGGGATCTAGGTAGGATTCTTTTTATCATGATCAATAGTTTTTCTTTTATCAAGGTTTGACTTTTTCTTTTGTTTATCCAAGTATTTTAAAAATCAAGTTTTTGAATTTTAAATGGATAACAAGAATTAGTTATGATAAAAGGATAAGGTTTAAGTTTTAAATTTTATTATTGTTTGCGTAAAGAAGGAAGTCGGCGGCGGCTTCACCACAGCAACAGGCGGCGGCATTCGACAGAAACCACCGAGACAGCGGCATCGGCGGTCAGCTACACTGGTTGGTCGGCGTCGGCTGTTCATATCGCTGCCACCAGCTAGGTTGGCGGCAAGTGGTGATCGACGGCTAAGGGAATCGGCGGCGTAGGAGTTGCCCAGCCGTGGCCTGCTGCCTACGGCCCAGGTGATCTCGGCCCAGTAAAGTTGTCGGCCCACGGTTTCACATATTGGCCCAGTTTTGGTGTCCAAGAGTGTATGTTTAGTTTTTTGGGTTTAGGGTAATACCTAACAGGATTAAAACTAAAAATTACTATATGAGTTTTATTTTATAAAACTTATATATAAAATATTAATTTTTAATCAAGTATTGGTTAGAATTAATTATTTTTAGTAATTCTATACGCATAACAATAATTAAATAATTTTATTATTTTAAACAAGGTGATTTTAACAGTTTATTAAATTCAAGTTAATTCATCGAGATATGATAATCAGAATAAGTTCTTGTATGTATTTAGTTTAATACAGTTTGGGATGTCATAGCCGAGCCCTAGACCTTGTGGATTGTTTTATTTACTGCACTTGTGGTTGTGTTTTTGGTTTTATTTATTCTATGGTGTGGGGAGCCCTGCGTGCCACTTACAACCCCTATTCTTTTTTGTAAATGTACTAGAATTAGCGGGCCTGCGTGCCTTTGATTATCTTGTATTTTTTTTTTATTTCTAGCTTTTAGAAAATATAATAAAATAGTTTAATCAGAATAAATATGAAGCTGATACAAGAACCAAGGAGCAGGATTGGATGCTGGAGCCAGTGGGAGCTTTCAGAATGTCATGCCATGTGTGTTGTGTTTTTTCCACTTAGGTTTTGACAGTCGGGTTTTTTCGTGTAACTCACAAAACCGACATTAGTTAAGGGCAAGGTTAAGGCATAGTTGTTTGTGGTTGTTTTATTTCTTTACATATTATATATGTGTGGTTGTGATTCTCACGATGAAATAAAACAAGGGTTTTAATAATAGTTAATTATTCAAACAGATGTTTTAAAAAAACTGGCATTAATAGTTAATTATTCCTTTTTAGAAAAATCTTAGATCAGTGTGCTACCCACCTAATGGTACACCTTTCCTTGGGCATTCGGGTTCAAACTATTGCGGGGGAGGGTGTGAAAGACTCTGCGATAATCGGGAGTACCGGCCAGAGTTCACACGGTCTTAGGTGATGCGATCTATTTTGTTGATAATCGGGAGTCCTGGCCCAAAATGCACTAAAGGGACTAAACATGCTCGGTTCCTGTAACCGATGTCCCGCGGATCTAGGAGTCGTGTCCAGTTAGGATACGATTGGTATAGTTTTTACCTACCAGAAATAGCGTTGTCCCGGTGGGAAGTGCCCAAACCTTGCATCGGGAAATGTGAAATATGGATCTTAGTCTAATAATTTATTGTTTAAAATGTAATAATTATTAGAAGATGTAATCAATACTGAATCGGTTTTATCTTTTTCTTTTTTTGTAGATGTCTATTTTATCTGTTATTCCGTTTTATTCACCAAAGGAATCTCTATGTCTCTTCACTGGCAAGTGGAAGCTTTCAGGTCCAAACTTTGCTATTTGGAAGTTGCATCCGAAAAATGTTTTGGATGCACAGGGAAAGATTCACATTATTAAGACATTTCCTCCAGAGGGACAAGGAGTAGATGCTCAGGATAGTGAGTATGATACTTACTATCAGTATCTGGATGACGAGTCTGACGTTATATCGATTCTCATTCTCAGAACATCATCCGAGTTCATGGATGATCTCCGTGAGTAGTCGTCTTATGAGGTTGTTCAAGGACTGGAGCAGAAGTTCAAGTATAGTGAATGGATATGTCTCATGCTATTGATGAGGGAAATTCTTTCAGCCAAGATGAAAGAAAGTCAGCCTATTAGCGATCATCTCATTAATATGTGAAGGCTCCTAGATTGCTATGAGAGTTTTGGATCAAAATCAAAACCACATGAGCTAGTTATGCTCTTGTTCGGTTCCTTGTCGGACTATTACCATAAAAGAGTAATGTATGTCCTCGGTGATTTTGAGATGATTGTCGCATGGTTGCACGAAATCCTTATGTGCATTAGCGATGAGTTGAATCCAAAGCAGCTAGACTCAACAGAGGTGGACCCTATGCAGGAGGATGACTGGCTGGAAGAACTTGGAGAGATTTGTTGCCCAGACTGTGGCAGCAAGGATTCATGCGAGTACTCACTCGACATAGATCAGCTGGATATTGGTTCGCCCAATGTTACATGTATCTTTATGATATATTGTCTTATTACTTCTTATGAATCATGGGTATGGGAGAAGTAAGAGGCTGAGACAAGGAGATATGGACCTGCAGGTAGGCGAAGGCTCCATGGTTGGTGCAGAAGCTGTAGGAACATATTGTCTTAGTTTGCCCTCGGGCATGGTCTTAGAACTAGAACCTTGTTACTATGTTCCTAGACATTGTAGACTATGGTTTTAATTATGTTTTGAATGAAAAGATTATTTCATGTTTCAAAAACGATGTTTTCTATTTTAAAGCTACTCCAGAGAATGGTCTATATACGCTAAATCTAGATAACAAAGAAATCTATCATATAAGAAAGAGATCCAAGAGTAACTTGAATCAAACTTACCTCTGGCATTGTCATTTAGGACATATAAATGAGAAACGCATTGAGAAACTCCGAGATGACAGAATTCTAGAACCATTTGACTTAGAGTCATTGTTGGAACACGGTATGGAGCAGAGCACAGTGGTAGCACAAAACAAAAAGTTTAAAACCATACAAAAACGGGTCCGTATCGTGTTCCAAAGTGAGAATCGTTCTAGAAAACACAAATTCCAACTAAAAGGAAACAAGGAAGGAAGAAAATACCTCCTTACCATGTATGAAATCGGCTGTAGCAAAGCAAGAACGAGATGAATCCGAGAACCCAAATGTGTCCTCCTCTATTGCATGATCCACACCAAATAACCACGATCCCCGTATGCTAGTACACTTCCGAATGGACGTCACCAATGACTCCACTCTTATGGAACAGCCTTGAAGATTTTTCCTCTTGCACCCAAATTCACTCACATCAACACTCAATTTCCTCACTTAGTGTATTACTGTGTGTATCTTGCAACTTGGTGCAATGCAGAGATTCTAGAGAGAGAGAGACAGTAAGATGTATTCTCATGCATGTACAATCTGATCCAGACCCAAAATAATCACATCTGGCCGGATACAATACCTTCATTCCAATGGACCACAAGATGGACAAATCAGAAATAAGATTTTCATGCAGATGGTCCTTCACGGCCTTTCACGGCCCGTGAAGATAAAAATGCGCCACGACTGGCCATAATCCTTCACGTCCAGTGCCGCGTTCGAGTGACTCGTGAGGGAGTCTCCTTCACGACCCCTCCACGACCTCTCACGACCCGTGAAGACTCCACGAGCCGTATGAGAGTCGTTGAGTCAAACGTGAGGGCAGTGGGCTTCACGACCCGTGGAGCATCCCTCACGGCCATGATGCTCCAAAATTAAACAATTTGATTTTTGAACCTTCTCTCTTTATCAGTAAGCTGTCGGGATCAATCCTTGGTGTGTGACCCAATAGGCTCGCACTTCATCAGCAGTAACACCAATGTACCTGTGTTAGTGGGCAGACTCCAACAGACTCCCACTTACACATGACACAACGTTCCAAGAGGTATCACAGACAGGGAGCGGCATCTAGCAAGGCATCACTGCCCCCAGGTCAGTACGAGGTATGTCATCCCATAGACAAGTACCAATTCACAACTCAAAGGTTTGAAATGGCCCTATAGATAAGTGATCAACCATCCTTTTTGTTCGCTATATCCAAGCGAAGGCGAGACATGGTTCTAAGTCATTCTCAGTCCTTCACGATTATGTTTCTCGATCGAGATTGGTGGTGACCAAAATAAACAAGTTGCAATCGATTACCCAAATCATTGCATACTCGAGCACGGCCATGCATTTTGGTGTCAGCGTCCAATCATCGAGGGGCCCAGGGATATGTCTCTAAACAGATGAACAAATTCCTTTGACTACATTGCCCACCACAATGATCATACTCTGATCAGTTACTCCCTTTATAACAGCCAGTTACGGACTGCGTTTGAAAGCAACTAGAGCAAAGCAAACCAAAGTGATGCAGACACATGCATCTCCAGTGTGAGGATGAACTGATATTATCATCCTGAATCACTCATGACAAGTACCACAAAGTGAATTCAGGTGTGGGTCATTCAGTCACTTGAAACCCCTTTCAAGTACAGGCGAAGTATTGCATCCCTGTGTCCCAATCACCTTTGGACATTATCTAAATCGAGACATTATCTCCAAAATATCTCCAAAATATTTTGGAGATAATCGAGACATTATCTCCAAAATATAGTATGTTACCAAGCTAAATCGAGACATTATCTCCAAAATATAGTATGTTCTAGACATACCAAATAGGATTACAACAGCGCTCCCACTAGCTCTGGCATCTATCCAAGTTTCATCATTGTTTACTGAAAACGCAAACACTTGATTTTCTTAGCAAATATTCCAAAACATAGATTTATTCTATGCCCCAAAAGGACTCCATGTTTGTAGACTTCATAAGGATATTGAGGATGTAAAAAGACCCTCTGATAGCGTAATGAGCACTTCCTCATAAAATTCCTATAACGGAAGGAGGTCTTTGCATCATACTGCCATAAAATGGCATAAGCATCCGCTTAAACTTCAACATAACTACTGGGAGAATGTCTTCATATGATATCCTACCAGTCAGTATTTGAAGTTATCTACAAATTTATCCATGCAGATCTCATTCCCAAAATATCTATTTTACACCTTACAGTTCAAAACTTAGGTGTTGGATTTAACCAAGTTCACAACTTGAAATCCAGCATGGAATGTATCTTATGTTATTACACTCCTCATCTTAGCAGACTCAAGGGCCCACTACAGCTTCCGGTAGCTGATGCATACATCACTTATCATCAATAAGTCATCGTCCTCAGGTATAATAAATTATACCCTTCTGGTCTTATGACGACTCTTACCAGACATATGAAGAAGTAATAACATTATGCCAGATACTCCAACATAGCCATGTTGAGTTCCACTCATTTCTGATTTAATGCTAGTGCCAACATCAGGTCTTTTTATTTATATCTTATGTTCTTCCACTGGAATGCTTCAGTTATTCCTTTCACTTTTCGAGCAACCAAACCCGGTTCTCAAAAGATTATGAAATGAATATCTGAAACTCAGAAGAACTATTAAATACATTAGCATCCTCTAAGTTCAATCATCTCCCACTAAATGTAGACTGGATAACTCTGATATATGAGATTGAAAAGCAAAGAACACTTTCTAATCGAATCTCCTTAGATGCTAATTTGACCATCTTTGTTGATTTAAAACAAGAACATTGCCCGCCACTACTCAAGTACACCTATCCAGCAGGTTACTTAAGATTAATCCATCAAGACGGAACCATAACCAATATGTTCCATTCCTCCACTCAGCGATGCATTGAAAACATGTATCCTAGGAGAAGTGAATTATGAGGCAACCTCACAATTCTTATGATGGTTTAGAAATGTAGAACGTAGATGCTCAATATCTCACAAGATTTGAGTATCTTTATTCCATTTTGCCCTCTTTATCATCTAAATGTTAAGGGTGAGTCTTGAACACCTCACAGGTTTCAGACATTAGTCTAATAAATTTGACTTACCCATTCCTTCTACCATCATCGGTAAAGGTAACAAATCATATTGAGTTACTCCTTATGTTTTTCCTGAACGGTCTTTACACAAATGTGCACACGAAATCCAACAAGCCTTTATTCCTCTCACATTCACAAGTGAAGGATATGTTAGTTATTTAGCCTTGTAAGCAAGATTTGCAATCAACAATTGACCCATGGTCAAAAGATTCCAAGTTCCTAACCATATGGAGCTTGGTGATTCAAGTCTTGTTTATATCGTTAAATCAACTATTTCATAAGGATAACAATTCAATAATCATTCATAATCATTCCATTACTTCTTTAAGAAAAAGTTTATAATAAATGCCAAGACATGAATAAACTTTGAAATAAATCTCTAAAACCCACAATTTCATAATTCAAAGTAATATTCACCGTCATTAAAGACATAAAAGATACAATGCTTCCTGCCACGCAGGGCGTAAGACAAAGATCTAAATGAAGTAATAGTATAGCTGGATGGAATGGCAAGACTCTTCTTCCAATTCTTTTAGTTAGAGATAACCACCGTGTTTCCCTCTCTAAGGTCCAGCTCTCCATGCATCCATTACCTACTTTTGATAAACACCTGCACTTTGCAACAAACAAGTTTGTGACAAACGTGAGCGTTTTGACTAGCGTTCAAAACCCAGTCTTTAGAAGTAGAAGAATAATGGAGTTTGATCATGAATAAGTTGATGAGCTAATGTTCTTCCACTTTAGGATACTTAGCTCTTCCAGGCACTTAGGGCAGGCGTGACGGCGCCAATTTCCAATTTCCCCGCAAAAGTAGCAAACTACCCCATGTGGTACATCATCTTGAGGCACAATCTCATTGTCCTACGACTCCACAGTTACGGATGGCCCAGGTATACAAGGCTTTCCTTTTGAGGTAAATTTCTCCTTCTTGCTTACTTGTTTCTCCTTCAACATGTCTTGAAGTTCGATCAAGGATTTATCCAAATTGTCTTTGTGATAGTTCTTGACAAACTTCTCGTAAGACTCGGGCAGGGATTGGGGGATCATATCCACCGCAATCTCCCACCCTATTGGAAGTCCAAGTCTCTCCAATTGGTCCATGTATCCCTTCATCATAAGGAAATGGACATTTACATCCTCACCTTCCTGCATCCGACAACCGACCAAAGCCTTTATACACTCAAACCGTTCTTGTCTAACCTGCTGTGGGAATAATCGAAGTTTAAAGTTTGGTGTGGTGTCGTTAATATTTGCCGTCTATAAAAGAGTACACGTTTTAGTTAGTTTCGATATAATCCTTGTTAAAATAATTACCCAGCTGATTAAGAAAATCAAATTATCTTAACAAGGGCTAAGAACCTTATTTCACCCCAATCCATGACGGGTTTGCCGTGGATCACTTCATGGAGCTATTTAGGCCGGTAAACGCTTTACCAATTGTAATCCGAGATTACAACTCTTAGACACTTGCGGAATCCTAGGTACTCAAAGCACCCATTTGGCATGTTTGATCCCTTCTCTCACCGGTTCCTCATTAATCCGCTTTGACAGCTCGGCTAGAGCTCGACAACCACCAAGGCATATTAAGTCTTGGAATTGTAAATCGACCGTCAAGATACACGGTGGTACTCTAGCCCAATGATCGGCTCGGCTAAATCTCGACAACCGACCCTTGCGAGTTGCCACACGTACCTTCCACACAGTTACACAAAACAGACCTCGGCTAGAGCTCGACGACCGATCTATTTTCACTAGATTCGGGTGGTGTCATCTTACGGGAGGCGAATGATTTACATTTGATAAAATCGGGATTTTGTTTTTCAAGTGGTCTTGTGGCGCGCGAGGTTTGTAAACCAATTCAAAACTCTTGGTTTGTAAACCAATTTAAGCGAGCGAAGAACTAAACAACCACGTAAGAAAATAAACAAAACAGCAACCACGCACAAGTAATATCCGGTAACATGCCCCTAAACCCTATGCGCTTTCCCCGTGAGCCAAACGAGGAAAGCAAGGCCAAACAAAGGACACAGCCACTTGGCCCAGCTGGAAGTGCTTCCACTGAATCCGTCATCTCCAATGAACCTCCGGATCCTCCATAGCCGAGACGTCTCCTCCACGACTCTCGATGGTTGTCTTCGGTCTTCTTTTACAAATACATACAAAATATTTGAAAATAAACGGCGTGCAAGCCGCGGAATGCTAATCTAAGCTAATCTAACAATTACAAAGAGAAGCAACTGGCATGCAAGCCAAAATAAAGTATAAAATACAAGACCGAATTAATTTAAATATTACAAACCAATTGTGGTACAAACCACCAAATGAATGAATAATCAAATACAACCAAACAACCAACACATAGGTCTAATGGGCAAGGCGTTACCGGATCAAACAACAACTAGAAACAAAAACACGGTGTGCCACAACAAAACCGTGTAAAATGTATCTCTATTAAGATTGTTCAAACCTAGCTAAACACTCAAGGCACAAAGTGAACAATCCTAGTACATATGCATTAGTACCCCAAACATTTTGAGCATACATATTCATATATACACAATACAAGTATATGCATGTGTGCATTTCATGCCAAAAACCACCCAATACAAATAAATGTATGAATCAAGACACATATGGGGCTTTTCAAGTCCAAACAACTTTGGACGGATTCTGGAAAAACAGAATAAAAAAGAAGCTAAAACCGAAAATTATTTTTCTTTTACTAAAAGGACCAAAAACATTGTTCACGACATCCTTCACGGCCCAGAAGCCTTCACGGCCTCTCACGGCCCGTGAAGACCATGAGCACCCCACCAGACTGGTCGTGAACCTTCACGACCGTGAAGCACAAGTATTCACAACCCGTGAAGACATTCTGGACAGAATGTCCAGTTTCGGTTTTCAAGCCAAAAAAGTGCAATTTGTTTGTAGATTTGGCTCTGATACCACTGTTGGAATACGGTATGGAGCAGAGCACAGCGGAAGTACAAAACAAAAAGTTTAAAACCGAAAAAAAACAGGTCCGTATCATGTTCCAAAGTGAGAATCGTTCTACAAAACACAAATTGCAACTAAAAGAAAACAAGGAAGGAAGAAAATACCTCCTTACCATGTATGAAATCGGCTGTTGCAAAGCAAGAACGGGATGAACGTCACCAATGACTCCACTCTATTGCATGATCCACATCAAGTAACCACGATCCCCGTATGCTAGTACACCTCCGAATGGACGTCACCAATGACTCCACTCTTCTGGAACATCCTTGAAGGTTTCTCCTCTTGCACCCAAATTCACTCACATCAACACTCAAGATCCTCACTTATGGTATTAGTGTGTGTATCTTGCAACTTGGTGCAAAGAGAGATTCTAGAGAGAGAGAAAGAGAGAGTAAGATGTATTCTCATGCATGTACAATCTTATCCAGACCCAAAATAATCACATCTGGCCGGATACAATACCTTCATTCCATTGGACCACAAGATGGCCCAATCAGAAATAAGATTTTCATGCAGATGGTCCTTCACGGCCTCTCACGGCCCGTGAAGATAAAAATGCGCCATGACTGGCCATAATACTTCACGGCCCGTGCTGCGTTCGAGTGACTTGTGAGGGCGTCTCCTTCACGACCCCTCCACGACCTCTCACGACCCGTGAAGACTCCACGAGCCGTATGAGAGTCTTTGAGTCAAACGTGAGGGCAGTGTGCTTCACGACCCGTGGAGCATCCCTCACGGCCGTGAAGCTCCAAAATCAAACAATTTGATTTTTAAACCTTGTCTCTTTATCAGTAAGCTGTCGGGATCAATCCTTGGTGTGTGACCTAATAGGCTCGCACTTCATCAGCAGTAACACCAATGTACTTGTGTCAGTGGGCAGACTCCAACAGTCATATGATATTTTCGAATCTTGTTTGTCTAGTAAAATGACAAAACAGTCTTTCGACAGTGAAAATGAAAGAGCTAGTGAGTTATTAGGGATTATACATACAGATGTGTGTGAACCCTTTCGTCCAGAGGCTAGAGGAGGATACCGAAATTTCATAATCTTTATTGACGACTTCAGTAGGTTCGGTTATGTCTACCTCATGAGACTTAAATCTGAAAGTTTTGACAAGTTCAAATAGTTTCAGAATGAGGTACAAAATCAGCTGGACAAGAAGATAAAGTCGCTTCGGTCAGATCGAGGTGGCGAATATCTCAGTCAGGAATTCGACGATCATTTGAAGGAATGTGGGATTGTTTCACAACTCACACCTTCGTATACACCTCAGATGAATGGTGTATCAGAAAGGAGAAATCGTACACTGCTTGACATGGTACGATCAATGATGAGTCGAAGTTCACTCCCATTGTCATTTTGGGGGTACGCACTAGAGACAGCGGTGTTCATGCTGAACCGGGGTCCGACCAAATCGGTTGAAAAGACACCGTTCGAGATATGGACGGGGAAAAAGCCCAAATTGTCTTTTCTCAAGGTTTGGGGATGTGAGGTTTATGTTAAGCGAACATTCACAGATAAACTCAATCCCAAATAAAATAAGTGTATCTTCGTGGGTTATCCCAAGGAAACCATGGGTTACTATTTCTACGAACCAGATGAGAACAAAGTCTTTGTTGCTCGTAAAGGGGTGTTCTTGGAGGAGAAATTTATCAATTCAGAAACTCCAAGAAAAGAAATAGAGCTTCAAGAAATTGAAGAGGAGGAGATAACACCACCACCGATAATTGAACCCGTGGTTCAATAAAGAATTGTTGAATCTCAAGACATTCGCAGGTCTAGTAGGCCTCGTCATGAGCCAGATAGGTATCTGGGATTCCTAGTTGCTCAAGACGAAGGGGATCTTTTAGAACCCACTACCTACCAAGATGCTGCCTCATGTTTAGAATCTGAGAAATGGCTAGAAGCCATGAAGGCATAGATGCAATCCATGTATGACAACCAGGTCTGGGAGTTAGTAGATTTGCCGCAACACAGTAAAGTTGTTGGATGAAAATGGGTTTTCAAGAAGAAGACAGACATGGATGGAAAGGTGCATACTTTTAACGCAAGGCTAGTGGCAAAAGGTTTCACGCAAACTCATGGCATTGACTATGATGAAACTTTTTCCCCTAGTGGCAATTCTTAAGACCATTAGGATTCTTATGGCCATATCAGCATATTTTAACTATGAGATATGGCAGATGGATGTCAAAACCGCTTTCCTTAACAGGAAACTGACAGAGGATGTATATATGATACAACCGGATGGTTTTGCGGATCCAAAGAACCCTAATAAAGTATGCAAGTTGCTTAAATCCATTTATGGACTAACGCAAACATCTAGAAGTTGGAACTTACACTTTGATGAGGGTATCAAAGAGTTTGGTTTTACCAAAAGTGAGTTCGAGTCGTGTGTTTACACTAAATTCAGTGGGAGCGTGGTAACCTTCCTAGTCTTGTATGTAAATGACGTACTGTTAATAGGAAACAATATACCAGTATTACAAGGAGTAAAATCCTAGTTAGGTAAATGTTTCAAGATGAAGGACTTGGGAGAAGCTGCTTATATACTGGGTATAAGGATCTATAGGAATACATCTAAGCGGCTTATTAGACTTAGTCAAAGTACATATATTGAAAAAGTCGTGAAGAGATTCAAGATGGATGAATCCAAGAAAGGATTTATCCTATGAAATCTAACGTGATTTTGAGCAAGGCTCAGTGTCTTGTGTCTAGTCAAGATAAGGACAAGATGAAATTGATACCATATGCCTCGGCAGTTGGGTCAATCATGTATGCCATGCTGTGTACTAGACCCGATGTTTCCTACTCTGTCAGTGTCACGAGTAGATATCAGCAAAATCCTGGTGAAGCCCATTGGGTAGCCGTCAAGAATATTCTCAAGTACCTGAGAAGGACGAAAGACATATTCCTAGTTTATGGAGGTTCGATGGATGAGCTAAGTGTAACTGGTTACACTGATGCTAGTTTCCAGACCGACAGAGACGACTTCAGGTCACAGTCAGGATTTGTGTTTACCCTAAACGGAGGAGCCATATCTTGGAAAAGTCAGAAACAAGATACAATAGCAGATTCCACTACGAAAGCAGAGTATATTGCAACAAGTGATGCGGCAAAGGAAGCTGTCTGGCTGAAGAATTTTATCTCGGATCTTAGAGTTGTTGCTAGTATCTCTAGACCGATCGATATATTATGTGACAACTCAGGGGCTGTGGCGCAAGCTAAAGAGCCTAGAGATCATCAGCGGACTAGGCACGTACTCAGGAAATATCACTTCATCCGAGAGATCATTAGAAGAGATGATATTAGATTGCAAAAGATACCGACGGACAACAACGTTGCTGACCTGTTGACGAAGCCGCTAGCTAGGGCTAAGCATGAGAGGCATGCGAGTTCTATAGGAATGTAGTACTTAGAACATAGCAGCTAGTTCGTGTTTTTTATTATTACTATAGATGTAACTTGAGACTCTTTTATTATGTAATTACATTTCATGGTATTGAAATAGGAGGTTTTTACATAATTGTTTCTAGTTGTCTATTTTTAGCATGTTTAACCTATCCATGACAAGTCAAGTTATTAATTGTCTAAATACCCGTAGCTACTTAATGTAGTGGGAGCTACATTAGGGAGGTAACGCTATTATGGATATTTGATGATTTATTCGGGTATGAATAAAAGCACAAGGTTGTGACCAAGTATTCGTAGATATTTATCAGGGGATAAATATTGGGGTGATTCGCATCGAGTTTACTTCATGGAGCGTTAACATAAGTAAACTTGATAGGTTGTCCTTAGACCTGATATATTTGGTTTCGGGCATGGTAACTTCTGTACTTTAGCATGTTCTAACGTCACGCCGTAACAGGGTGATTATAAGAGGTTTGTCTAGGTGCAGCGGAAGCCATGTACTCAAATTGCAAATAGTCAAGATGGGATTTGCACCTCCTTTTTAGGAAAGATATTTTCTATGCTCCTCGACGATTGAGACTATTGAAAATGCGTGGTCGCGCTCGGTTAGAATGATAGTTTTTCATTCAGTAAACCGTAACTGCAGAGTGTCGAAATCAGAGTCGAGAAAATCTGAGTATTTAATAAGATCCCTGCTCCATGTCAAATACTCACATTACGGAATATCGCGATGCAAAAGGAAAAGCCTACATAATCCAAGGCCTGGATTATGTCTCTAGATATAAGAGATCTCATAGTCTGGTTAACCTAAGCGTCTGGCTAGGGACCTCCTTAGGCCAACGATGTACATGAAGTGTTACTTATCTTGCACAAGTGGGAGTCTGTTAGATTATGTGCAGAGATAGATAACATGTATCATCGTGTCCAATACTATGTGACACTAAAGGATCACACTGCTACACACCCAATTAGAACCTGTTGGATTTTACCTGTTTGTGTATCACAATAATTAATAGTTTAATTAATTATTGAGAAAGAGAAATAATAATAAAAGTTGTTTATTATTTAAAAGGAGAAGTTAGTTTTTTGTTTAAATATTAACGGGACCAATTAATTAATAGTTATTAATTATTTAGAAAGGTCGAAGGTATTTTCTGTAATTGATTAATAGTTTAATTAAACGGGCTTTGGCCTAATAAGGGTTATTATATATAAACCTTATTTACCCCTCATTAATCATAAGTTAATTACAAGTCAAAAGAAGATAACCCTAAAAGCTCTCTCCCTCCTCTCTCTTTCTCGGCGGCGGCGCAAAGGAAAACCGAACCACCGAGGGCGGTGGTCGGCGGCGACGCAACACAACATACACACACGCGGGTCACGGTTTTGATCCGAGGTTTTATCCTTAGGCGGTCTAGCAGCCAGTTCGAGGTGGTGCAGTAGCGGTGGATAACCTGCATCAATCTAGAGGTCAAGATTAAAAGTTTTTCTGGTTTGCTCAAAGGTATATCTTTTAATCCTCTACTTGTTTCAGTTCCTGTATGAGTTAGATGAGATCACTGGAGGGGGTTTTAATTTCCGCTGTGCATGTTTAATAATATGTTTTTATACCCTACAAAACCCTTCATGAATTACAATAGCATGAATCTTTCTTACTTTACCTATTTCAAAACGTAGTTCGTAACTGGCTATTATAAAGGGAATAGTTAAGTAAGATAAGATTCACGCTATGGGATTGTACAGTCAATGAAATTTGTTCCTCTGATATGAGAGATATCCCTGGGCCCCTCAATGATTGGGAGCTGACACCAAAACTAGCATGGCCATGCGCAAAGAAATATTGATTGAGAATCATATATGTCCTTAAATTTTGGTCACCACCAATCATGATCGAGAAACATAATCGTGAACGATCTGGAGATTGACATATTAATCCATGTCTCGTGTTCACAAGGATATCGCGAAAAAAAGGATGTTTGATCACTTATCTATAGGACCTCTACGTTCTTGTAGGTTATGGTTTTTTGTAGGGAGGCAGAACCCATACTGACTTGGGGGCATTGATGCTTTGCTAGAGGCCAATCTTTGTCTGTGGCTACATGGGTACGGTGCATTATGTGCAAGTGCGAGTTTGTTAGAAAATGCCCACTAATGTACGTACTCCATATGGACCGCTGCTGATGATGTATGGGCCTATTGGGTCATACACCGGGGTCTAACTAGACAGCAACTAAAGTAAAGGGACCAAATATGGCAAAAGACAAAAGTTGACATCGCAACCTGCTTTAGTGCCGCTAACTTTAATGGTTAGCGCCGCTAAGCCGTAAAGTTTATCGCTGCTACGGCTGCATGTACCTTATGGGTTAGCGCCGCTAATTTTGCATGTACTTTTTGTCAAATCACCTCGAAGGCTGGCCAATGCATGTGGGACACCTATGGAAGTCTTTGGCCGGTTTTGGAGTTAAGAGAGTGATCTGGAACATTTGAGGCAGGTGCTTCTTTTTCTCCCTTTGGTGATAAACAAACACACATGAAAACACTCTAAAGTTCCATAGAGACTTTGAGAGAGTTTGTGTAAGATAGAGAGCTCAAGAGAGTGTTCCAGTATTTTGGTCTCATTAGTTGTTGTTCCAAGGTGATATTCATGGTGAAGTATCACTAGAGGCGAGCTAGCACTTGAGGTTGGCGTGTTACCGGGGTATACCTCAATAGAAGATCCGTGTTTTGGTCTTGGAGGATCATCACAACGAGACAAGGAGTTTTCTGGAGCCAAGGAGAAAGGTATAACCACTTCTTTCCATCTTGGATGTTGCACTTCTTAACATAGAGTTTGGTCCTCTTTTGGGATTTCTTGTTCTTGTGCTTTGATGTGTTGTACACTGGGCTATATTTGTTGTACTTTGCTTCCGCTGCTAGTCCACGAAATCCCAACATTTTTAACTTCAAGTTCAAATATTATTTTCTGTTTTTGATTCATTATCATGTATGAAATTTAAAATATATATTTTATTGCTAATAACAGGGAAAACAATATAGGTGATTTGACAGATTGTTAAAATCCGTATTTTCATCAACATGAATAATTAGAAATCAGTTGATGTTTAATTCATGTATTAGTTTGTATATGTCTGGGATGCCATAGCCGAGCCCTAGACCTTGTGGATTGCTTTTTTTTTCTGCACTTGTGGTTGTGATTGGTTTTTCTATTCTATGGTGTGGGGAGGCCTGCGTGCCACTTACAACCCCTATTCTATGTGTAAAAGTACTAGATTAGCGGGCATGTGTGCCTTTGATTATCATGTAATTTTTCGTTTCTAGTTTTTACATCTTAGAATATAATAGATAGAATAGATTTGAAGCTGTTACAAGGACCAAGGAGCAAGGAGCAGGATTGGATGCAGGAGCCAGTGGGAGCTTCAGAGTTTCATGCCATGTGTGTTGTTTTCCACTTAGGTTTTGGACTGTCGGGTTTTTCATGTGGCTCACAAAACCGACATTAGTTAAGAGCAAGGCTAAGGCAAAGTTGTTGTGGTTGTTTTATTTCTTAACATATTATATATTTGTGGTTGTGATTCTCACGATGAAATAAAACAGGGTTTTAATAATATACATTATTAAATAGTGCTTTTATAAAGAAAACTGGCAAAATCCTTTTTTAAAAAATCTTAGATTAGTGTACTACCCACCTAATTGTACATCTTTCCTGTTAAACGGTACTCGGGTGTCGGAAGTGACCAAACCTTGGGGATTCGGGTTCAAACCATTGCGGGGAAGGGTGTGAAAGACTCTGCGATAATCGGGAGTCCCGGCCAAAGTTCACACTGTCTTAGGTGGTGCAATCTATTTTGGTGATAATCGGGAGTCCCGGCCCAAAATGCACTAGAGGGACTAAAGCATGCACGGTTCTTGTAGCCGATGACCCGCGGATCTAGGAGTCGTGTCCAGGTAGGATACGATTGGTATAGGTTTACCTACCGGAAATAGCATTGTCCCGGTGGGAAGTGCCCAAGCCTTGCATCGGGAAATATGAAATATGGATCCTAGTCTAATAATTTATTTTTAAAAGGTAATAATTATTAGAGGATAAAATCATATTACTGGATCGGTTTTATCTTTTCTCTTTTTTTTGATGTCTATTTTATCTGTTATTCCGTGTTACTCACCCAAGGAATCTCTAAGCCTTATCGTTAGCAAGTGGAAGCTTTCAGGTCCAAACTTTGCTGTTTGGAAGATGGATCTTAAGAATGTATTAGATGCACAGGTAAAGCTATACGTCATAGAGACTTTGTCTCTAGGACGACGAGAGGTTGATGCCCAGGATAGAGAGTATGATGTTTACTATCAGTATTTGGCTGATGAATCTGATGTTATGTTGAATCTCGTTCTCTCAACTTCATCCGAGTTTACGGATGATCTCTGGGAGAACTCATATTTTGAGGTTGTTCAAGCATTAGAGGAAATGTTCAAGAATAGTGAACTGGCATGTCGTTTCTTGCTAATGAAAAAATTCTTTCGCATAAAATGAAAGAAAACCAACCTATTAGTAATCATCTCATCAATATGAGAAGGCTTCTTGATTGCTATGTGACCCTTGGATCAGGATCAAAGCAACATGAGGTAGTCATGGTCTTGTTCGGTTCCCTATCTGACCTTTATCAGTCTAAGGTAATGGGTTTTATAGGAGGTTTTGATATGACTGTCGCAAGTCTACACGAGATCCTAATTTGGATTAGTGATGATCTAGATCCAAAGAAGCTAGAGTCGCCAGTGGTAGACCCTATGCTAGAGGATGAATGGTTTTGTGGTAGCAAGGATTCATGCAAGCACTCACTCGACGTAGATCAGCTGGACATTAGTAACTCCAATGACTCAAGTATCTTTATGATAAATTGCCTTATTACTTCTTATGAATCATGGGTAGGCGAAGGCTCCATGGCTGGTGCTGAAGCTGTAGGGACATATTGTCTTAGTTTCCCTTCGGGCATGGTCTTAGAACTAGAACCTTGCTATTATGTTCCTAGACTTATCAAGAACGTTATCTCATTTGATTTGCTTATAGCCTGTGGTTTTAACTATGTTTTAAATAGCAAAATTATTTCTTGTTTCAAAAATGATGTTTTCTATTTTAAAGCTATTCCTCAAAATGTTGTATACACGCTAAATCTAGATAACGATGACAAAGACATATATCATATAAATAAGAGATCCAAAAGTAACTTGAATCAGACTTATCTCTGGCATTGTCTTGTAGGACATATAAATGAGAATTTCATAGAGAAACTCCGTGATGACGGAATTCTAGAACCATTTGATTTGGAGTTATATGATATTTGCAATTCTTGTTTGTCTGGTAAAATGACAAAGCAGCCTTTCAATAATAAGAATGAAATGGCAAGTAGGCTACTGGGAATAATACACGCAGATGTGTGTGGATCCTTTACTCCAGAGGCTAGAGGAGGATACCGGTACTTCATTACCTTTACTGACGACTTCAGTAGGGTCGGTTATGTCTATCTTATGAGACTTAAATCTGAAAGTTTTGACAAGTTCAATCAGTTTCAGAATGAAGTACAACATCAGCTGGACAAGAAGATAAAGCTGCTTCGGTCCGACCAAGGTGGTGAGAATCTGAGTCAGGAATTCGACGATCATTTGAATGAATGTGGGATTGTTTCACAACTCACACCTCCGTATACACATTCAGATCAACGGTGTATCAGAAAGGAGGAATCGTACATTGCTTGACATGGTACGATTAATGATGAGTCAAAGTTCATTGCTTTTGTTGTTTGGGGGCACACACTTGAGACAGTGGCGTTTATGCTGAACCGGGTTCCAACAAAATCGGTGGAAAAGACACCGTTCGAGATATGGACGGGAAAAAAGCCCAAAATGTATTTTCTCATTGTTTGGGAATGTGAGGTGTATGTTAAGTGAACATTCACGAAAAAACTCAATCCCAAATCAGATAAGTGTATCTTTGTGGGTTATCCCAAGGAAACCATGGGATATTATTTCTATAACCCAAATGAGAAAAATGTTTTTGTAGCTCGTAAGGGGTGTTCTTGGAAGAGAAGTTTCTATACTCAGAGATTCCAAGAAAGGAAATAGAGCTTCAAGAAATTGAAGAGGAAGAGATAACACCATCACCGATAATCGAACCCGTAATTCAACAGAGAATTGTTGAATCTCAACCCGAGTCTGTGGTTGAGGAAGAAGTGCAAACACACGACCTTCGTAGGTCTAGTAGGCCTCGTATTGATCCAGATAGGTAACTAGGACTCCTAGTTGCTCAAGACAAAGGGGATCTTTCAGAACCCACCACCTACCAAGATGCTGCTTTAGGTTTAGAATATGAGAAATTGCTAGAAGCCATGAAGACAAAGATGCAATCTATGTATGACAACAAAGTTTGGAAGTTTGTGGATTTTCCTCAACACAGTAAAGTTGTTGAGTGCAAATGGGTCTTCAAGAAGAAGACCGACATGGACGGAAAGGTGCATACCTTTAAAGCTAGGCTAGTGGCAAAAGGTTTTACGCAAACTCATGGAGTTGACTATGATGAAACTTTTTCCCCAGTTGTAATGCCTAACACCATTAAAATTCTTATGGCTATATCAGCATATTTTGACTATGAGATATGGCAGATGGATGTCAAAACCGCCTTCCTTAACGGGAAGTTGACAGAGGATGTATATATGATACAACCGGATGGTTTTGCGGATCCAAAGAATCCTAATAGAGTATGCAAGTTGTTAAAATCCATTTATGGGTTGAAGCAGGCATCTAGGAGCTGGAACATACACTTTGATGAGCGCATTACAGAGTTTGGTTTTACCAAAACTGAGTTCGGGCATGTGTGTACACTAAATTTAGTGGGAACGCGGTAACCTTCCTAGTCTTGTATGTAGATGACATACTATTAGTAGGAAACAATATACCAGTATTACATAGAGTAAAATCCATGTTAGGTAAATGTTTCCAGATGAAAGACTTGGGAGAAGCTGCTTATATACTTGTTATTAAGATCTATAGGAATAGATCTAAGCGGCTTATCGGACTTAGTCAAAGTACATGCAATCTAGCACGGTTTTGAGCAAGGCTCAATGTTCAGTGTCTAGTCAAGAGTAGAACAAGATGAAGTTGAATCCTTATTCGTCGGCAATTGGATGAATTATGTATGCCATGCAATGTACTAGGCCCTACGTTGCCTATTCCATAAGTGTCACGAGTAGATACCAGCAAAATCCGCGTGAAGCACATTGGATAGTTGTCAAGAACCTTCTCAAGTATCTGAGAAGGACAAAAGACATGTTCCTAGTTTATGGATGTTCAATGGACGAGCTTAGTGTAACTTGTTACACTGATGCTAGTTTTCAAACCGATAGAGACGACTTTACGTCGCAGTCGGGATTTGTCTTTACCCTAAACGGAGGAGCTATATCTTGGAAAAGTCAGAAGCAAGATACAGTAGCAGATTCGACTACAGAGGTAGAATATATTGCAGCAAGTGATGCGGCAAAAGAAGTTGTCTGCCTGAAGAAATTTATCTCGGATCTTAGAATTGTTGCCAATATCTCTAGACCGATTGATATATTCTGTGATAACTCATGGGCTGTGGCGCAATCTAAAGAGCCAAGAGATCATCAGCGGACTAGGCATGTACTAAGAAAATATCACCAAATCCGAGAGATTATAGGAAGAGGGGATATTAGACTGCAAAAGATACCAACGGACGACAACGTTGCTGACCCGTTGACAAAGCCGCTATGTAGAGCTAAGCATTAGAGACATGCGAATTCTATAGGGATGCAGTACCTGGAATATAGCTGCTAGTTCAAGTTTTTGATTATTACTATAGATGTAACTTGAAACTCTGTTATTATGTATTTACACTTCATGGGATTGAAATAGGAGGTATTTAAATAATTGTTTCTTGTTGTCTATTTTTAGCATTTTTTAACTTATCCATGACGATTTCAAGCTATGAATTTTCTAAATGCCCGTAGCTACTTAATGTAGTGGGATCTACATTAGGGAGATAATGCTATTATGAATATTTGATGATTTTTTCGGGGTTGAATAAAAGCACAAGGTTGTGACTAAATATTCGTAGATATTTATAAAGAGTGATATTTATTGGGAGTGATCCGCATCCAGTTTACTTCATGTAGCACCATCATAAGTAAACTTGATACTTTGTCCTTACACCTGAGATATTTTGTTTAAGGCATAGTGACATCTATACTTTAGTGCTTTCTAACGTTACGCCGTAACAGGGTAATTATAAGGGTCTAGGTGCAGCTGAAGCTGTGTGCTCAAATTGCAAATAATCAAGATGGGATTTGCACGTCCTTTTTTGGAGAGATATTTCAGGGCCCCTCTACAATTGAGACTACTGAAAATTCGTGGCCGCATTCGGTTAGAATGATAGGTTTCATTCGGTAAACCGTAACTGCAGAGTGTGGAGATCAGAGTCGAGAAAATCTGAGTATTCAGAATAAGATCCCTGCTCCATGTCTAGTAATCACATTATGAAATATCGCGATGCAAAAGTTAAAGCCTAGATAGTCCAAGGGGTGGATTATATCTCTAGATGTAAGAGATCTTATAGCCTGGTTAACCTAAGTGTCTGGCTATGAACCTCTTTAGGCCAACGGTGTACAAGGAGTGTTACTTATCTTGCACAAGTGGGAGTCTCTTAGATTATGTGCAGAGATAGATAACATGTGACATCGTGTCCAATGCTATGAGACACTAAAGGATCACACTGCTACACACCCATTTAGAACCATTTGGATTTTACCAAGTTATGTGTAAGAATAATTAATTAGTTAATTGATTATTGAGAAGGAAAAATAATAATAGTTATTTATTATTTTAAAGGAGAAATTAATATTTAGTTTAAATATTAATTGGACCAATTAACTAATAGTTATTAATTAATTAGAAAGGTCAGATGGTGTTTTCTGCAATTAAGTAATAGTTTAATTAAAGTTGGGCTTTAATTAAACGGGCTTGGCCCTTAATAAGGTTTATTATATAAACCTTATAAGCCTTTGAATCACATAAGGATTATTACAAGTTGCAAAAAGAAACCCTAGCCTCTCCCTCTCCCTTTCTCTGTGTCGAACTCAAGGCAACCCCGGGGGGGGGGGGGGGGGGGGGGGGGGGGGGGTTCTCGGCCTCGTCGCACAACACACACACACACGGATTTTTGGTGTGATCATTTTTTGTTATATCATGTGGCGGTCTAGCAGCCAGTTCGTGGTGATGCAGTAGTGATGTTCTACCTTTATCTATCTAGATTAAAGTATCAAGTTTTTGCTGAAAGGTATAACCTTTAATCCTCTACTCTTGTTTAGTTTCCTGTACGAGTCAGATGAGATCACTGGAGGGGGTTTTTGGTTTTGTTCCGCTGTGCATGTTTATGATATGTTTTATATCCTACAAAACCCTTCATACTAAGGAGATGTTCTTAGTATATGGAGGTACGGAAGAGCTTAGGGTAACTGGTTACTCTGATGCCAGCTTCCAATCTATCAAAGATGATTGCCGATCTCAATCGGGGTTCGTGTTCCCGTTAAATAGTGGTGCTATCTTCTAGAGGAGCTCCAAGCAAGACACTGTGGCCAATTTGACGACTGAGTCAGAGTACATTGCGGCCATTGAAGCTGCGAAGGAGGCGGTTTCGATGAGAAAGTTCATCCAAGATCTAGGAGTGGTTCCTAGTATTACCGACCCTGTTGAGGTATTTTGTGACAACAAGGGTGTGATTTAATTTGATTATGTATATTTGGTTATTGTATTTGATGTATTTACCTTTTGGGAACATTCAGCAGTATTGTGTTTATTGTATTTATCGATAATTAAATGGAGATTTAGTAATACACAAGTTGCGGGTATTTTTTTTAAATCTTTACTGTGTTCCAACATAGAATGTTGTACTCTTCCCTTAATGTGTTAGCATTTTAAATGTCCACAGTTGGTCATTCTTCTTGGGAAAGAAGTCTGAATAAAGACTGAGGGAAGTGATTGGTCATGTATCCACGGAAATTGGGAACGGGGACGCAATACTTCGCCAGTACATGAAAGGGTTTCAAGTGACTGGACGACCCACACCTGAGTTCACTTTATGGTACAAGTCATGAGTGAATTAGGATGATAATATCAGTTCATCCTTATACTGGAGATGCATGTGTCTGCATCACTTTGGTCTGCTTTGTTCTAGTTGCTTTCAAGCACAGTCCGTAACTGGTGTTATAAAGGGAGTAATTGGGCAGAGTATACTCAATTTGGTCGGCAATGTAGTCAAAGAAATTTGTTCATCTCTTTAGAGAAATATCCCTGGGAAACTCGATGATTGGTCGCTGACACGAAAATGCATGGCTGTGCTCAGGTATGCAATAGTTTATGTAATCGATTGCAACTTGTATATTTTGGTCACCACGAGTCTCGATCGAGAAACATAATCATTAACGAATGGATAATGACTTAGTACCATGTCTCGTGTTCACTCGGATATCGCGAACAAAAGGATGTCTGATCCCTTATCTATAGGACCATTTCACACGGGCTGTAGTTTGGTTTTTGTACTGAAGAAAAAACCCATACTGACTTGGAGGCAAATATGTCTTACTAGAGGCCGCTATTTGTATGTGATGCATTGGGTATGGTGAATCATGTGCAAGTGGGAGTCTGTTGGAGTATGCCCACTGATACACGTACCCCAATCGATCACTACCGATGATGTATAGGCCTATCGGGTCACACGCCGGGGGTTGATCTTGACAACAGCCTAAAGGGGGGGGGGTGAGAAAGAATAATTAAATGTTGGTTGGCTTGTTGGATAGAGTTAGCGGCACTAACCAAGCTGTCACTAACTCGGCCCCGATAGCGGCGCTAACCTTGAGCGGTTAGCGGCGGTAACGTTGTGCGGTTAGCGGCGCGATCCCGTCTGACATCTTGCAACTTTATTCTTTTCACCTCCCCATTCTGCCAATGCATGTACACCCCATCATTCGGTCTTGGCGGACCTTGGGATTTCTGGAGTCACCTTTGGCTCTTTAAAATACATACAACTCTCTCTCATTTACACTCTTGGTCAAATGATGTCCAAAACACATAAGAAAGCTTTAAGTGCTTGTTCTTGGGAGTTACAAAGAGATTTCAAGAGAGAGTTTCTGGTGGTTCTTTAGGGTATTGTTCTATAGTACATTCAAGGATTGAAGTGTGCTCAAGTGGTGCTAGTACACCAAGGTCACCAAGTTCTCGGGGTGGACTTTGATAGCTCAAGGAGGAAAGGTTCAAGCTTGGACCTTTGCACATCACAACCATCAGAGACACCAGGGTTATAAAACTCGTTTCTCTCTTTATTTAAGTTGCATATTTCATTTGTAGAACATGGTACTTCCTTTGGGGTTCAAATGTGGTTCTTGCTTCCGTTGTTCGAAACCACGAACCCCAACATAATATTAATTAATTAACTATTAATTATTATATTCCAACCAAACGTAATAATTAAATATTAACTTTTATTTAATCTCTCCTTTTAATAATAAACGTCTATTTATTATTTCACTCCATAATAAATCAACTATTAATTTTATCTTTTACGCATATTGTACTGTTTCCTGGTCCATCGGTTTGGTGTGCAGCTGTGTAACTCTTTAGTGACTTATAGTGTTCATGGATATGATGACACGTGTACACTATCCCTACACAAAATCTATCAGACTCCCATTTGTGTACGATAGTTACACTCCCTTGTTCATCATGGGCCTACGGAGGTCCCCAGCCAAACACTTAGGTTAAACATGACTATAAGTTCTCTTATGTCCAGAGATTCTGTAATCGTTTTCTTCGATTACCCAGCTTTTCCTTTTGCATCACGATATTTCGTAGTGTGGATTTCAGACATGGAGCACGTGATCTATTCTGAAAAATCCGGATTATATTTCTTGACTTCTGATCTAGACAAAAATCCGGATTATATTTCATTTGAGCACACGTCTTCCAGTGCACACACATACGCCCGTTATAGTTACCCTTTACAGTGTACCATTAGAATGTTCCAAAGTACAGAAGTCCTCCTGCCCCAAACCAAACATCTCAGGTCTAAGGACAACCAATCAGATAACTCATGTCAAAAGGCTCCATGAAGTTAGTCTGATGCGTATCACCTCTAATATTTGTACCTCTGACAAATATCTATAAACACTTGGTCACATTCATGTGATGTTATCCTATCAGCTGATCATGGATCCTCTTCCGTTTGTTTAGCTGATCAAATATCACTTCAAACTCTTTTAATATGAGAAACTAAAAGTAAAAGACCTTTTGTTTACAAAAAGTCCCAGTCTGCCATACCTAAAGTTGATCATAAACTCATTTTAACTAAGGGTCAACCTAAGGTAACTGTAAACAAAGACTTTATCAGTTTACAGAATCAGTTGCAACAACTGAATGGTGAAATCTGTCAGCTGATGACCCATAGTCATCAGAAAACAGCTAAGACATCTGTTAGGCAATTACCAAAATATGTTAAAGGCTCTAAAAATAAAAAATGTTATAAATGTGGGAGCAAATAACATAAGGCATGTAATTGTTCTCTTGAAGGAAACTCAAGACAGCAGACTGATTATGATAACACAGTTGTTTCTCTCATTCATAAATAACCTAATATAAAGTGGATGGCTAGGTGGTAACCTTCATTCAATCACAACTATACAGGGGCTGAACACATGGTATCTTGACAGTGGATGCTCAAGGACCATGACAGGATGTAAAGCTTTGTTTAGTAACTACAAGAAGGAAAAAGGTCCAAGAGTGACCTTTGGTGATAACAACTGTTGGCAAACAAAAGGCTACGGAGAACTTCATAATGGGAACCTAACCTTGTCCAAGGTATCATATGTTAAAGGGCTTAAGTACAATCTCATCAGCATAAGTCAGTTATGTGATGGTGATCATAAAGTCCTCTTTACAAAGACAGGTGGTTCCATTTTAGATCAAGAAGGTAAAACAATAATTTGTGCAAAGAGAACCAAGGATGTATATACTCTTGATATGTCCTCTGGTGATCCATCCAAGTTAACCTGTTTGTATACCAAGTCTGTAACTGACACAAACTAGTTATGGCATAAAAGGCTTTCCCATTTAAACTTCAAAAACATTAACAAGTTGAGCAAGGGTGAACTAGTGTCAGGACTACCTTCACTGACGTATGTTAAGCCTAAACCTTGTTCTGCCTATGAGAAGGGAAAGCAGCACAAGACTTTGTTTCCATCTAAGCATGCCTTCTCCATTACTGAACCTTTCTACATGGTGCACATGGATCTATTTGGTCCTGTTGCTACTGCTAGTATTGGTGGAAGTAAGTATGAATTGGTAATGGTTTATGAATTCTCAAGATACACTTGGGTCATCTTCCTAAAAGAAAAGAGTGAGGCTGCTGAAGAGATTATAAGATTCATTAGAAAGATGGGAGTGCTTAATGGTAATATGGTAAGGATGCTTAGAAGTGATCATGGAACCGAATTTAGAAATCAAACTCTTGAAGGTTTCTGTGATGAGAAAGGTATATCTTAAAACTTATCTGCTCCAAGGACTCCACAACAGAATGGTGTAGCTGAAAGAAGAAACATAACTCTGATTGAAGCTGCAAGAACCATGTTGTGTGAGAGTGGGTTAGGATTCAACTTTTGGGCTGAAGCTGTCAGCTGTGCATGTTTTACTCAGAACAGATCCCTTGTAATCAAGAGGCACAACAAGACACCTTATGAAGTGCTCAAGGGAAGGAAGCCCAACATCAGATTTCTACACATATTTGGGTGTCAGTGTTTCATTCTGAACCAAAAAGATCAATTGAAGAAGTTTGCACCCAAGGCAGATGAAGGTGTCTTTGTTGGATATTCTGTGATCTCCAAAGCTTACAGAATTTACAACATCAGAACAAAGGTCATAGAAGAATCAATCAATGTAAGTTTTAATGAAAATGACTTTGTTACTTCCTGTTCTACTAATCCATCTACAGGTGAGGAATTTAATGATTTGCTACATACTGAAGATAACACTCTATCAGTTGATCCATTCCCAACAGCTGATCCATTCTCATCAGCAGACATAGATGACTTAGATGAACCTGTTCTAAATCTACAAAACACCTCTACACATTCTATCCTGAATCAACCCACACTTTTACTGAATAATGAGAATCATGATTCAACATCAATGGACTCTAATTCCATATCAAACATTCCTTCTTCAGTAGAAGTTTCATCAGCTGATATTCCTGAAATTCTGTCAACTGATCAACCAGAAGTCTCATCAGCTGACCCAAACCAAAGAAGTTCAACTCCATTAATCCAAAGAATTTCAACTCCCTTAATCCAAAATGCCTATAAAGACCACAAGGATCATCCTAGAGATTAGGTTATAGGTAACATAAAAGCACATGTACTAACAAGATCAAAAGCTTGTAATTTCTATTTATACACAGGTTTTGTTTCTATGATTGAACCAAAGAAGGTAGATGAAGCTCTAAATGATCCCCACTGGATAAATGCCATGCAAGAAGAATTGGCTGAATTCACTAGGAACAATGTATGGATTTTGGTGCTAAGACCAAAGGACAAATCCATCATTGGTACTAAGTGGGTGTTCAGAAACAAGATGGATGAACAAGGGCTAATCATCAGAAACAAGGCAAGATTGGTTGCACAAGGGTATTGTCAAGAAGAAGGTATTGATTATGATGAAACCTTTGCCCCTGTTGCAAGACTTGAAGCAATAAGACTGTTTCTTGCTTACGCTTCCTTCAAAGACTTCAAAGTATTCCAAATGGATGTTAAGAGTGCTTTCCTCAATGGTGACTTGAAGGAAGAAGTGTATGTCAAACAACCTCCAGGTTTTGAGGATGCTAACAAACCAGATCATGTATACTTCTTGAACAAAGCTTTGTATGGTCTGAAGCAAGCTCCAAGAGCCTGGTATGATACCCTCTCTTCTTTTCTCACAAATAAAGGATTTATAAGAGGAAGCATAGATAGCACTTTGTTTATAAGAAAAATCAAGGGTGATGTAATACTAGTACATATATATGTAGATGATATAATATTTGGGTCTACAAATGTTGATCATTGCAAAAAGTTTTCCAAACTCATGTCTGATAATTATCAAATGAGTATGATGGGTGAATTAAACTATTTTCTAGGTCTTCAAATCAAACAAGAGGTTGATGGAATTTTCATTCATCAAACAAAGTATGTAAATGACTTACTTAAGAAATTTGAGTTTGACAATTGTTCTTCAATGAAAACACCCATGTCCACTGCCTTAAAGCTTGGAAAGGACACTGATGGTAAATCAATGAACATTACAGCTTAAAGAGGTATGATAGGGTCTCTTTTATACCTCACTGCAAGTAGACCAGATATTATGTTTTCTACATGTCTTTGTGCTAGATACCAAGCAGATCCCAAAGAATCTCACTTAGCTGCAGTTAAAAAATTTTCAGGTATCTCAAAGGAACTCCTAATCTAGGTCTTTGGTACCCCAAAGACTTTGATTTTGAGTTAGTTGGATACACTGATTCTGACTTTGCAGGTTGCACACTAGACAGAAAGAGTACATCTGGGGGTTGTCAATTATTAGGTGGAAGATTAGTCAGCTGGTCAAGCAAGAGACAAAACTCTGTTTCAACTTCTACAGCTGAGGCAAAATACATTGCTACTAGAAGTTGTTGTGCTCAATTGCTATGGCTGCAAAATCAACTACTAGATTATGACTTACAGTTTGAAAACTCCCCAATTCTGTGTGACAACACAAGTGCTATATCTATCTCTAATAATCCTGTTTTGCATTAAAAAACTAAGCAAATTGAAATCAGACATCATTTTCTTAGAGATAATGTGTAGAAAAAGAAAGTCTCAATGCACTATATAAACACTGATGTTCAATTAGCTGACATTTTGAAAAAACCTTTGGATGAGTCTCGGTTCAACTTCCTAATATCCAAACTTGGCATGTTAAATTTGTAATATATTCATTTCTTAGGTAGTTAATTTTGTGTGAAAATAATTTTATTTGTGTGTGAAATGAAGTACTTATCTAAGCTTCTACATATTTTACTTATGGTAGATCAGCTAATGGAATTATGTCAGCTGACACTATACTTCAGCTGATAAACCATCAGCTAAGACTTAGAAGCTCAGCTAAGTGCATTCATTAGCTGACACTTATTTTATCTCAACATGGATCAGCTGACACTCTCGTTTGTCAGCTGATGATTTTCAAAAGTCAAAAATACTGTGTCCCCACACTTATTTTATTGATTTCTCATTTGTATTTATTATGTTACTAGGTATTAATTAATTTAGTTTAATTGTCTTTTTATTGTCTGTGTATTTAATGTATATTCCGTCTATTACCTTTTTGCAGAAGTGACAGTTACTTTTTACAAAATAGATTTCTGTGACAGTTTAGGTTTCAAGGAAGATTTAAAGGTGTTTTCGAGCGGTTCTTCATTTCTTACGCTTTCAAAATTCCCAAACACTCTATCTCTCTCAAATTTCAAACCCTAAACCTTTGTTGCACAGACTGCTTCACTCTGTAATCATGGTCTCCGTTAACCCTGCAACTTCTCCAAACGCCATTGCTGGTGAAAATGTCACACTGAACTCTGAAATCACAATATGTCCAAACAACTTTCTCATAAACACTGATATTCCTGCGAGCAAAGCAAACCAGGGATACGAACCTATGGTGGCTTTCATAACTGCCCATCCCCTGTTGGCATGTCTAACTGCTCATCCTATGTTCATCTTTCAAAACATTGTTGGTACCATCAACACAAACCTCACTACTGATTCTCTCAGACAAGCGATCTCCATACCCCATATGGCCCCATTTCAACCTTTTGCTACAATGGATCAATTTCTAGAGGTTTTGCCCCTGATTGGCTACCAAGGTGCTGTTTCCCATGGCCAGTATAAACTGTCTGCTCTAGGACACCCATGGAAGTATTTGGCTAGTGTAATCATTCGATGTTTTGGTCACAAGTCTGGCAGCCATGACCAAATGAACCAGTCTGAACTGATGGTGCTACATGCCTTGGTCACAGGGAGGAATATTGACTTCACAAAAGTCATATTCTCTAAAATGGTGGATAAGATCACTCTGGGCACATCAAAGAAATCAACCAGAACCCTAGTTCCTTACATCAGGTGTCTAAGTTTAATTGCACTTAGAGATGTTCAGAGGGAACACTATGCTGGGTTTGCTACTCACTTGCACAAAATGAAAATCCCTCAAATGGGTCAGAAAACTTTCCATTTGATAAGGGAAGATCAAGGTCCTGCTATAACTGCTCAGATGCAAGAGTTGATAGATGTTGCTGCTGAGGAGAATGTAAATGAAGAGGAAGTTGATGCTGAGAATCTTGATGGACAAATGGCTGATGATTCTAAGTCACCTGATATAATCACTGATCATTCTGAAGAGTCTATGTATCATGCTCCAGATGAAGCCTTAGTGGAAGAAGAATTGATGTTTAGAGCAGATGTGTTTGATGAACCAGCACAAAATGAGCCAGTTAATCCTGATGCTGAGGATAATAATGACATTAGTGCTGACAGTGGTAAAGATGATCATGATGAGGGAGATGATGACTTTCATGGTGGTGATGCTGGAATTACTTATGTTGAAAACATTCAAGATACTACCTCCTCATCTTCTCAAATTGGGATGCCACTCGCAAATTTCCCTGTTACTTCTAGCTCAAGCACCCCACAAAATCAATAAAGTGGTGATGCAGCTGATGGTGATGATGCCGAGGAAGACACAATTTCTGACAATCTCATTCAACTGATTGAGATCAGCAAGACTCAACACATCTCAGGTATAATCTCTACCACCCTTGAGGATAATCATTTGGTAAACCCCACCAGTGAGAACCCAACCTCTCCACTAGTTGTAACATCCCAACAACAGCCAAGCTCTAGTCAACTCCCAACAGTTGCTAGTTCTACTCCCTTAGTAACCCAAATAGAATCAAGGTCATTAGAGATGGTGCATACTGCACTTATCTCAGAGGAATTGCACATTGCACCTCTGACCTCAACTCCTATGGATACCTCTTATTTTGAGGGGGAGCTTATGGATGTTGATTACACCTTTATGCCAGTGGATGTGTCCTTACAACATGGCATATCTGTAAAGATGGGATTACTGCAATCTGGGTCACCCTCCCAACAGGGTGATGCCATTGAAAGACAGACCTTCTCCCAAGGTCATACTGTAATAAGGGATACCCATTTGAGTGCAACCCTCACTCACACTCACATATTTGCACCTATTTTTAATTCAATTCTTACACATGCTAGTGCACTACCTGTCAATAGTAGTGGCATAAACCAGTCATTAGAACAGGGTACAATTTCTGTTCCCATTTATCTTAGGCCTATAAACAAAGGTCTAAGTGAGGGACCTTAATCCATTCCAGTTCTAAGCACAACTTCTCAATCAACTCCCACTCAACCTCTTCCCTCTACTTCTTCAGAACCCTCACCCCAAATCCTTCAAAGCTTACTATCTATCTCTCAAAAGATGGATAGTCTTCAAGCCTCCTTTACCTCTTTCCAAACTCAAATAGAAACTCAACTTTCTCATCTAACCCAAGAGATTGAGTCATTCAAAACAACCTAATCCCAAACCCAACCCACCCCTGCCCCTGTTGATCTTTCACAAATTCTAACCAAATTGGATCAACTTCTTACCCAAACTTGTACTCCTACTCCTATTCCTTCACCTACCATCTCAAATCAAACCATTACCACCCTAAACCAAACCATATCCAACCTTCTCACCCAACTGTCTACCTTAAGACCTTCACCACCTAACATCTCTATAACCATCCATGACTCTATTCTAAGAGTACCCACCCTTCTCCATACCATAGATGCTGAGGTCACAAGACTAAGCCAGTACTCCAGGCAGAGGCACAGTGACACTCTCAGAGAGTTCACCAACATCACTTATGCTATTAGAAGGCTTAGACCTCTCATCTCCACCTCAACCCCTTCCCAAGCTTCCCAACCCTATTCTTTTACCACACCTGGTGCCTCTGCTAAGCCTACTGCTTTTCCTTCCTCTGATGATGACAAAAAGGGGGAGAATTCAAAGAAGTCAGTTAGAGAACCTTCCTCAGACACCATAAGGGCAGCTGTTGATGAATATACAGCTGAGGTTCAGGCTAAGCAAACAGAGAAAGCATCAGCCCCCAATGAAACAGAAGCTCAAAGAACATCTGATGTTGAGGGGGAGAATCTAGCTGAGTGGGAGAAATCTGCTCAAGAACAGCAAAGGCCAAAAAGAAGGCTTAAAACTGTTGCCAGAAGGAAGAGTGCTAAGAGATCAAAGCAAGGTGAATCCTGTGCTCCAATCTCCATATCAGAAGATGATTCTGATGATGATGAAGAAGATGATCAACCTCTGTCCTCTATGTTCAACATAAAGAAGCAGAGCCCCTCTACTATAGCTCCACCAGTCCAAGCTTCCTCTCCAGTTCAATCAAGTCAACCAACTCCTAGTAGTTCATCAAGAAGAAAAGGAAAAAAGATAATGACTGCTGAGGAGATTGAAGAAGAAGAAAGAAGAGAGGAACAGCTAACACAAGAAGAAGAGAGTCTCAGAGAGCTCAGTGAGTTAGCTGCTGCACTTGGTAATTCCATAGAAGAAGTTTTGAAAACCAAGGAAAGACATCAGGACTTCACTTCTCCTGAAGATCATGCTGCAATTATTGGTGTTACTGATGATGAGTTGAGGAGCTACAAGAAGAAGAGCTGATTATGATGACCTCTCAATCACATCAAGTACTGGATACACCACAACAAGATGACCCTTCTACCAAGAAAGCTCCTATGAGAGGAAAGACTCACAAGGAAGCCATTCAAGCTCTGCTGAACTTCAACTTTGGAGGATTAGCTCAACAAACTGAAAGGCAAGCGAAGGAGTAAAGAGACAACAAAGAAAACTTGGTAAACAGAAGATGTGAAGACATCATCTCAAGGGTTACTCCATACAAAGGTACTGATGAGGGTCCTTATCTCAGAGTGGTGAGAAGAGATGAAAGAAAGACTTATGAAGATACCTATCTATTGGGATTTCAAGAACACGCAACGGAAGCGAGAACAACATAAAACATGCATTCAAGTGTTAAAAACTATGAAATCCCAAGCATGGATGTACTCTATGTAACAAATAGCAACTAAACAAGAAGGAAAGGGAGTTATACCAGCTCCTTAGCTCCAGCAAAGTCCTTGTTGTTGGCTGAACTTGGTGGTAAAAGCAAGAACCTCCTTCTTCTTGCCCTTCTTCGAAATCTCACCCGGGAACAAGTCTAACAAGGAGTGCTAGCAACCTTGGTGATATCTTCTGCTCGAAATAACCCCCAAGAACAGCAATAAGTCTTCTGGAACTCGAGATCTCTCCTTCACCAAGTCACCAAAAGCTAGGTATATAGTGAGAGAGAAGTATGAGTGTTTCTAAGAGGATTTGACCAAGAGTAAATAAAGTCCAGCTATTGAGTCTTTTATAGACTCAAAACCGACCCTCTATATCCCCTTTAACCGGCCAAGTCGGTTCTAGAACCTCCCACTCATTGGCTTCAAGTGGAGGTGACTTGTACATAAAGTCCATGCAGGTTTAGCGGCGCTAATCAAGAGTTAGCGGCGCTAAACCTTAACCCGTAGCGGCGCTAACGCGGCCTGACTTCGATTAGACGTAAAGCACATGCAGCCTTAGCGGCGCTAACCTCTAACAGTTAGCGGCGCTAACTCGTTATAGTTAGCGGCGCTAACGTGGCCTGCATTGCCAACTTCCACTTCTGCCATCTTTGATCCCTCAACTTTATTTGCTGTCATGTTAGACCCCGGTGTGTGACCCTTATAGGCTCATACATCATCAGCAGTGCTTTAAGGCGTACATATATTATCGGGCAGATTCTAACAAACACCCACTTGAACATAATATACTGTACCCAGGCAAGCACAGACAAAGAGCGGCCTCTAGCAAAGCATCAATGCCCCCAAGTCTGTATGAGTTCTGAATACCTGCAGAAAACCATCATACTCAAAGTAGTGGTCCTAGATAAGTGATCTTAGACATCCTTTTGTTCGCGATATCCTTGTGAACATGAGACATGGATTGATAAATGTCAATCTCCAGATCGGTCACGATTATGTTTCTCGATCTTGATTGGTGGTGACCAAAAGGTAAGGACATATCTGATTCTCAATCAATAGTCCTTGTGCATGGCCATGCAATATTTTGGCGTCAGCTCCCAATCATCGAGGGGCCCAGGGATATCTCTCATACAGGAGGAACAAATCCCTTTGACTGCATAATCCCATACCATACCTCTTGACTTACCTAGTCATTCCCTTTATCACAGCCATTTACGAACTGCTTTTGAAAAAGGCTAAAGCAAGTAAGAACTATGATATAGCGATTCATACATCTCGGGTCTGAGGATGTAAGATTTTATCATCCCAAGTTACTCGTGACTATAATCCATGAAGTATACTTGGGTGTGGGTCTTCCAGTCACTTGAAACTCCTTTCAAGTACAGGTTACTGTTGCGTTTCATGCATTCAATCCTTGATTAATGCATAACCAACACCTAACCTCAGCCTTATTTCAAACTTCCTTCCCTTGAAGAATGACTGACTGTGGAAATTTAGAATGTATAAACATTCTGGGAAGTGGTTAAACATGCTAAGATGGAACACAATAAAGTCTTATGAATGTAACCGAATCACTCGCATATCGAAACAAGCATAATTACAATACTGTCTGTATCGTTCCCAAAATAAATTAATACATATCAAATAAACTAATATATATACAACTCAAGCCAAATCGCTAGCAAATCTTACACCTATCCCTCTAGTGTGATAACGGCTTAGTGAATGGATCTGCCAGGTTTCCATTCGATGCTACTCTGATAATGATGACTTCACCACTTTCAATTACATCCCGAATAAAGTGGTATTTGCGCGAAATGTGTCTTGTCCTCTTGTGAGCTCTTGGTTCCTTTGCCAAAGCCACCGCACCCTCATTGTCACAAAAGATCTCAATAGGGTCAGCGATGCTTGGAACCACTTGTAGATCTTGGATGAGTTTCTTCATCCACACGGCTTCTTTTGCTACTTCACTAGCCGCAATGTACTCCGATTCGGTAGTCGAATCAGCCACCGTGTCTTGTTTTGAGCTCCTCCAGCTGACAGCACCACCATTTAACAGGAACACAAACCCCGATTGAGATCGGCAGTCATCCCTGTCAGTTTGGAAGCTAGCGTCCGAGTAACCCTTTACTCTCAGCTCTTCTTCCCCACCATATACCAAGAACATCTCTTTCGTACGTCTCAAGTACTTAAGAATGTTCTTCACTGCCCTCCAGTGAGGTTCTCCTGGGTTCGCCTGATATCTACTAGTCATGCTTAAAGCACATGACACATCAGGACGAGTGCATAGCATGGCGTACATGATCGAGCCCACAGCCGAAGCATATGGTACTCGCTTCATTACTTCTATCTCCTCTTTGGAGGTAGGACATTGAGTTTTGCTCAAAGTCAAACCATGCAACATAGGGAGGTTTCCTTTCTTGGATTCCTCCATCTTAAAGCGTCTCACGACCTTTTCTATGTATGCACTTTGAGAAAGCCCTAACAGCCTTCTCGATCTATCTCTATAGATCTTTATACCCAGAATACAGCTCGCATTGCCTAGGTCCTTCATTGAAAAGCAATTCCCTAGCCAAGCTTTGACACTCCTTAAGCTTGGGATATGATTTCCAATAAGTAGAATATCATCTACATACAGAACCAAGAAGACTATGGTGCTCCCACTAGCCCTGACATATACGCAAGGTTCATCTTTACTCTTCAAAAAACCAAACTCTTTGATTTTCTCATCAAAGCAAAGATTCCAGCTTCGAGATGCTTGCTTAAGTCCATAAATGGACTTCATAAGCTTACAAACCTTGTTCGGATACTTTGGATGTTCAAAACCGTCAGGCTGTCTCATATACACCTCTTCATTAAGCTTCCCGTTAAGGAAGGCGGTCTTTACATCCATTTGCCAAATTTCATAATCATGAAACGCAACAATGGCAAGTAGTATCCTGATTGACTTCAACATGGCCACTGGGGAGAAGGTTTCATCATAATCAATCCCTTGAGTCTGAGTGAAACCCTTTGCCACCAGTCGGGCTTTGAAGATATCCAAGGTTCCATCTATACCGGGTTTCTTCTTAAAAACCCATTTACACCGGACGGGTTTAATCCCTGGTGTAAGATCAACCAGTTCCCAAACCTGGTTATCCGACATAGATTGCATCTCGCTCTACATTGCCTTCCTCCATTGAGCAGACTCAGGGCCTGCCATGGCTTCCTTGTAGCTGGTGGGATCATCATGATCCACCAATAACTCATCGCCCTCAGATATGAGAAACCCATATCTCTCTGGCTCAAAACGAGTTCTACTAGAACGCCTAGGAGTAGACATAGCAAGAGTGTCAGTTACCGCAACATTATCTTGCTCGGTATTTTGGCTAGTGCCAACCTTAAGTCCTTTATCGGCCGACCCTTGATCTTCCTCAAGGTCAACTTCCTTACTGCCGTGTTTGGATAGCAACTCTCTTTCAAGGAAGAATGCCCTTCGAGTAACAAATACCTTGTTCTCTGAAGGTTTATAAAATAAATATCCAACACCGTTAGGAGGATAACCGATAAAAAAACACCTCTCCGAACGAGGTTCAAGTTTGTCTTCAGCCTCACGTCTCACGTAGGCTTGACAACCCCAAACTCGTAAATATGAAAGTGTCAGCTTCTTACCATGCCACATTTCATAAGGTGTTTTATCGACTTTCTTGGTTGGTGCGAGGTTAAGGATTCTTACCGCAGTTTCTAAGGCATATCCCCAGAAACCAATAGGTACCTCCGCTCGACACATCATAGACCTTACCATATCAAGAAAAGTCCTGTTCCTCCTCTCAGCGACCCCATTTAATTGTGGAGTCCTCGGAGGTGTTAATTGTGAAACAATTCCACAATTTTTAAGATGATCGATGAATTCGGAACTAAGATACTCTCCACCTCTATCAGACCGGAGTATCTTTATAGTCTTGCCCAACTGATTCTGAACTTCGTTTTGGAATGTCTTGAACACCTCAAAGGTTTCATTCTTGTGTTTAACAAGATAGACATACCCGTACCTGCTATAATCATCTATAAAGGTTACGAAGTATCTTGAATTATTCCTTGTGACATGCTTGAAAGGTCCACATACATCCGTATGGATTATGTCTAAAAGGTCCTTTCCCCTCTCACTTGTTCCCGTGAAGGGTGCTTTTGTCATTTTGCCCAATAAGCAAGATTCGCATACTTCATTTGATCCTTGATCAAATGATTCCAAGATCCCATCCACTTGGAGCTTGGTGATACGAGTCTTGTTTATATGGCCAAGACGACTATGCCACATGGAATATTTATCCAAACCATTTTTGGAGTCAGAATCAATATTCATGATAGATTTTCTTGATTCAATGTATGCATTTGCCTCATATATGCCATGACATGGTATAGCTTTAAAATAAACAATTTCATTTTTAAAGCAAATGATTGTACCACTTACAAATTTAAAATCAAAACCATCGTCATACAACTTGTGAAAAGAAATAATGTTTCTAGCCACATTGGGCGAATAGCATACATCCTTTAACAAAATAGAAAAACCGGTCTTGAATGAAAGCTCCAAGTCACCTTTAGCTTCCACAGGGACAACCTCCGAGTTTCCCATGACAAGATCCAGTTCTCCCCGCTCCAAGCTCCTACTTTCCTTTAGCACCTGCACCATATTACATATGTGAGTGCCACAGCCAGTATCCAATACCCAGCCTTTAGAAGTAGAAGTATGGTGGAGTTCTATCATGAACGTACCTGACGTATCCGGACCCGATATGCTCATTGCCTTGAGCTTGTTGAGTCCCTCCAGGTACTTTGGGCAGCTACGGCGGTAATGGCCCTTGCCCCCGCAGAAAAAGCACTCCGCATCCTCCGGAGCCTTGGCTTGGGGAAGCTTCCCTTTGCCCTTGCCCTCAGAGGCCGGGTTAGGCTTGGCCCCGCCAACCTTTCCCTTACCCTTCCTTTTAGAGGAAGAGGCGGCCTTCTTCTTCGTGATGCGGCCTTCCCGGATGGCGAGAACTTGAGAGGTGGAGGAGGATGGCTTGTTCTTGGTCATGCTAGACTCAGCAGTCTTCAACATACCATGAAGTTCCATCAAGGTCTTATCCATGCTGTGCATATGATAACTCATAACGAATTGATCGTATGCACCGGGCAGGGATTGGAGGATTAAATCAACCGCCATCTCCCTCCCTATGGTAAAACCTAATTTCTCCATGCGCTCGATGTTTGCTTTCATACGCAACACATGCGCGCTCACGTTCCCACCCTCTTGCATCTTGCAAGCAAGGGTTGTCTTGAGGCACTCGTACCTCTCTTGCCTCGCCTGCTGCTGGAACATGTCCTTTAGCTGCACGAGCAAGTCGTAAGCACTAAGATGATCCATTTGCTTTTGCAAATCTTGGTTCATCGTGCTCAACATGAGGCACGTGACTTCCTCAGTCTCCTTGAGGCGCTTTTCATACGCCTCACGGACGGCGCTTGTTGCACCAGCAGGAGGTGCCTCGGGGAGGGGTTCCTCTATGGTATGCAACTTTCCTTCATAGCGTAAGACCAACCTCAGTTGTCTATGCCAATCCATGAAATTGCTACCATCGAGTTTCTCCTTTTCAAGGAAAACCCTAAGAGAAACGTTGGTCGTGGTGTTTGTTGCGCTTGTTGATGCCATCTAAAATTTGCAAAGTAGATATTAGTTATTATGATATTTTATCTTGTTTAATAATTTACCCAATAAGAATTAGTTAAACAAGGCTAAGAACCGTATTTCATCCTACCATGTGACGGGGTTACCGCGGATCACATGAAAAAACTATTTAGGTCGGCAACCATTTTGCCAATTGCAATCTCCATCGCAATCCTTAGCACATGCGGGATCCTACGACATCCAATGGTCGTTTGGCATGTTTGATCCCTTCTTGCACCATTTTAAGTCTTGAAATTTTGGTTAACTCGTGCTAAGCTCGACAATCAACAAAGATTTCAAACCTAAAATTGCAAATCATCCGTCAAGACATACGGTAACAAATCCACCAAAATTGGCTCGTGCTATGCTCGACAACCAAAGTTGTGAATTCGCCACACTCACCTTCCACACAGTTTCATGAGAAATGGCTCGTGCTAAGCTCGACAACCAAGTCCCATAAAACTAGATTTGGGTGGTATCGACTTACGGATGGTGCATGATTTACTTTTTGTGGAAAAACGGGCCTTTTGTTTCCGGTTTGGTTTTGATTAACTTATTAGTGACAAATCCTATTTTCACTAGGTGGGTTAATCAATGTATGTGATCGCGCGCGAGAGGAAACCAATTTTATCAAAACTCTTGTGATTTTATTAATTTTATCAAAAATTTTCTAGCATGCGAAACCTACAATCCATGCATAGAATAATAAAATCACATCACACGCAAAATACAACATAGTCGGTAATTCTTGCCATAAAACCTATGTGTTCCTCCCGTAAGCCAAAACGGGAAGAACTCGGTCAAACTAAGGGACAAAACAAACTTGACGCGAGCTCCCACTAGAACCACCATCGCCATCGGATTTCTTTGGCTTCTAAGGGCACCATGCTCCATCTTGTTTTGCCTCCTCTTGTGTCTTCATCTCTCCATCATACAATACATAATACAATAGAAAACAAATGGCATACAAGCCACATAATTTTCCTATTTATCTAATACTTGTACATGGATGAATGAAATGGCATGCAAGCCACAAATTATTACAATCAAACTGAATTTAATAAATTTACAGCCCCAAATGTGGATCAAAACCACCAAATTGCATGCACAACACAAAACAACCAAATGGGCAAAGGCAAGATTACCAACTCATGTTAACACATACAACCAAACAAATCATGCTACTACTGGAACAACATGAAAAACATCTTTGGAATAAAATTCCAGAAGGTACAAGTGCTAAAAATCCCGAGACCTAAGCTGTTTTATTCAAGATTTTCGAAAACAAATTTCCAGTGGCGTTAGCGCCGCTAACCCTAGAGACTTAGCGTCGCTAACTCTAGGATAGCGCCGCTAACCCTAACGGCATAATACAAACACTTTGATTTCGGGTTTTTCAAGCCACCAAGTGCTATTCTAACATAGAGGTGTCTCTGATACCACTGTTGGGATTTCAAGAACACGCAACGGAAGCGAGAACAACATAAAACATGCATGCAAGTGTTAAAAACTATGAAATCCCAAGCATGGATGTACTCTATGTAACAAATAGCAACTAAACAAGAAGGAAAGGGAGTTATACCAGCTCCTTAGCTCCAGCAAAGTCCTTGTTGTTGGCTGAACTTGGTGGTAAAAGCAAGAACCTCCTTCTTCTTGCCCTTCTTCGAAATCTCACCCCGGGAACAAGTCTAACAAGGAGTGCTAGCAACCTTGGTGATATCTTCTGCTCGAAATAACCCCCAAGAACAGCAATAAGTCTTCTGGAACTCGAGATCTCTCCTTCACCAAGTCACCAAAAGCTAGGTATATAGTGAGAGAGAAGTATGAGTGTTTCTAAGAGGATTTGACCAAGAGTAAATAAAGTCCAGCTATTGAGTCTTTTATAGACTCAAAACCGACCCTCTATATCCCCTTTAACCGGCCAAGTCGGTTCTAGAACCACCCACTCATTGGCTTCAAGTTGAGGTGACTTGTACATAAAGTCCATGCAGGTTTAGCGGCGCTAATCAAGAGTTAGCGGCGCTAAACCTTAACCCGTAGCGGCGCTAACGCGGCCTGACTTCGATTAGACGTAAAGCACATGTAGCCTTAGCGGCGCTAACCTCTAACAGTTAGCGGCGCTAACTCGTTATAGTTAGCGGCGCTAACGTGGCCTGCATTGCCAACTTCCACTTCTGCCATCTTTGATCCCTCAACTTTATTTGCTGTCATGTTAGACCCCGGTGTGTGACCCTTATAGGCTCATACATCATCAGCAGTGCTTTAAGGCGTACATATATTATCGGGCATATTCTACCAAACTCCCACTTGCACATAATATACTGTACCCAGGCAAGCACAGACAAAGAGCGGCCTCTAGCAAAGCATCAATGCCCCCAAGTCTGTATGAGTTTTGAATACCTGCAGAAAACCATCATACTCAAAGTAGTGGTCCTAGATAAGTGATCTTAGACATCCTTTTGTTCGCGATATCCTTGTGAACACGAGACATGGATTGATAAATGTCAATCTCCAGATCGTTCACGATTATGTTTCTCGATCTTGATTGGTGGTGTCCAAAAAGTAAGGACATATCTGATTCTCAATCAATAGTCCTTGTGCATGGCCATGCAATATTTTGGCGTCAGCTCCCAATCATCGAGGGGCCCAGGGATATCTCTCATACAGGAGGAACAAATCCCTTTGACTGCATAATCCCATACCATACCTCTTGACTTACCTAGTCATTCCCTTTATCACAGCCATTTACGAACTGCTTTTGAAAAAGGCTAAAGCAAGTAAGAACTATGATATAGCGATTCATACATCTCGGGTCTGAGGATGTAAGATTTTATCATCCCAAGTTACTAGTGACTATAATCCATGAAGTATACTTGGGTGTGGGTCTTCCAGTCACTTGAAACTCCTTTCAAGTACAGGTTACTGTTGCGTTTCATGCATTCAATCCTTGATTAATGCATAACCAACACCTAACCTCAGCCTTATTTCAAACTTCCTTCCCTTGAAGAATGACTGACTGTGGAAATTTAGAATGTATAAACATTCTGGGAAGTGGTTAAACATGCTAAGATGGAAATTTAGTATGAGTGTTTCTAAGAGGATTTGACCAAGAGTAAATAAAGTCCAGCTATTGAGTCTTTTATAGACTCAAAACCGACCCTCTATATCCCCTTTAACCGACCAAGTCGGTTCTAGAACCTCCCACTCATTGGCTTCAAGTGAAGGTGACTTGTACATAAAGTCCATGCAGGTTTAGCGGCGCTAATCAAGAGTTAGCGGCGCTAAACCTTAACCCGTAGCGGCGCTAACGCGGCCTGACTTCGATTAGACGTAAAGCACATGCAGCCTTAGCGGCGCTAACCTCTAACAGTTAGCGGCGCTAACTCGTTATAGTTAGCGGCGCTAACGTGGCCTGCATTGCCAACTTCCACTTCTGCCATCTTTGATCCCTCAACTTTATTTGCTGTCATGTTAGACCCCGGTGTGTGACCCTTATAGGCTCATACATCATCAGCAGTGCTTTAAGGCGTACATATATTATCGGGCAGATTCTAACACTATCTTCAACACTGCAAACTACTCTCCTTCTTTGAAATGATAGAGATCCTGTACCATCTCCTCAAGTCCAAAAGTGAAATTGTTCAAAGGTTCATGCCAAAATTAGAATACTGGATTCGGATGTCAATCTGCAATAGGCACTTCACACATGATCAGTTCATTGAACACATCAATCTGATTGAAGATGCTTTCAAAGAGAATTCAAAAGCTTTTGTCACCATTGAACAGATCATTGTAAATCCTGACTATCCTTTTCTTTCTGCTTATGAAAGTATCAACACTATTTTGCCCTCCAATATTGAGCCAGAAATATTTAAGTACATAACTGAGCCTGAAAGAGGGATGTTCTTCAAGAACAGAGCTGGTGATTGGAGATTCCTAAGAGAAGCTGACATATGAAGAGCGCCAAGAGCTTTAATTTTTCAAGCTGTAAGACTGGCAAGAGGACAGACATGAAGTCAACACTTTGAAAGTCTGATGGAGACTAAAGCTGATAAACTAATTGCCACCATTCCAGTTGAACATCGTCCAGACATCAAAGAAGAACCTTGGTGGGAATGAAGACCACTTCATAACTATATTAGATGTAATTTCAATTCCTAGAATAGTTCAACTTCTGTACTTAGTTTAACTCATAGTTAGATTGCTTTGTAAAAACTCTGATGTAAATACTTTGTTGTGTAATCAAGTTTGAAACTTTGATCATGGACTACTTAGGTAAAATGCTAGTATAGATGACTCTTAGTAGATAGCTCACATAGTGTAAATATAGAAAATATCAAAAATCCAAAAAACAGAAAAAGGATAGAAAAGATACCACAAAAACAGAACAATGGTACTTCATAAATGAAAAGATTCCTAAAAACAGAATTTCAAGGAACATACTTAAAAGAGTTACCAAAAACAGATAGCTAGGTAACCAAATTGCACTTAAAAGTTTTATCCTTACAAATTCGAGTCAAACTGATTCTTCTTAAACATATGAGGTTTTGTCATCATCAAATAGGGGGAGATTGTTGGGGAGATAGTAATATCAAACCTAAATCAAACCTATCTATTTAGTAAAATAGGATTTGATGATTAACAAAACCATATATTCAGTTTTGGACTTAGATTGATGAAAAACATGTGTTGTTTTTTATCTAAGACTTAAAGAACTTCTAAGTAAGATATGTCAGCTGACGAATCATAGTATCAGCTGAACACTTAGTATCAGCCAAAGGACCAGTTTCCGGAAGATCATCTGAGAAGAAAAGATCAGTAAAAAAGCATCAGCTGAGGAATCACATTGGATCAGCTGATGGCCTAACCATCAGCTAATGAAGATTTCAAGATCAGCTGAGCAGTCTAGGATCAGCTGACACAATAACATTTATCAGCTGATGCCTCCCATTTGTCAGTTAAGGTATTTATTACTTATCCAATCTTTTCTTCATAAGATAACACTACTCAAAATGACTAGCTGAGCCCTTGGGAACAGCTGACAGTTTAGTTTGATCAATTTATTAGCTGCACGTTGAGTTTTGTTATCAGCTGAGCAATTTGATCAGCTGAGCAAATCTAGTCAGCTGAGTCTTTCACATTCAACCTTGGCTGAACAAAATTATATTTGCAGTTCAGTGTCTGCTAGCTGAGTCTTTATTGTATATCTCAGATAATAGCTTTTCTATGTAATATTTTCTTTAGTCAAAGGCAGAACATGTCTTGTTCTTATTATGCCTTAGATCTTTTGTTGTAAAAGTACTTAGCACTTTTTGGATCTGTAAAGATACAAAAAGGATAGATCTTTATCTCCTGGAAAAAGAGAAAGATACTTTTGAAAAGAAGATCTCGAAGATATGATGTTAAGTATGGCTGGAAACTCCATACTTGGTAAAGTCACATCTTCAGAAAGCATCGTGTTGATTAAAGCACAAGCATGAAAGGAGAAGGTTACTTTTTCAAGTTATAAAGGTAGTACTTTATATAATATAATAATAGATAGTGGGTACACTAATTACTGAAAAGAATGTTCACTTTACACACTTTGTGTATAAAGTTAACTTACTTTTCACCCACTAACTTTATCTATTATAATATTATTAAACCAAGTACCTTTGTCTCCTTCTGTCTTCATCAACCCGGACACACCTTGCTTATAAATACTCATGCATGGAAACATGCTATGAATACATTGAAATAGCACTGAAATCTCATAAGTTGAGAATTAGAAGAGTTAGCATTTTACTTTCAGTGTAACAAACTTGTTCATGTGTTGAACATCTTAGACATTAGTTGTTTAAGATTAGCATTGTCTATGTGTTAGAAAAATCTAGTTGCCACCTTTTATTGAACTTAGATTTTCTGCATCTAGTTCATGTAATTCTTGATTAACATCAATAAGAATTATTTAAAAGTAAACCGTGTGTATCTTAAATTTTAAATTACTAAAATTTGTATTCAAACCCCCTTCTACAAACATTTGTTGTTGTAGTATCCATTCGGGACCAACAGTACGTTTTATATATATACACACACACATACACACACACATACACACATATATATATATATATATATATATATATATATATATATATATATATATATATATATATATATATAGGTTTCTCTAATCAGTCAAGGGACCCGGAAATATCTCTCCTAAAAAGAAGGTGCAATTACCATCTTGCATATTTGCATCTAGAAATACGGCTCCCACTTAATCTAGACACGCTCCTGATGACCACCCTGTTACGGCGTGGCGTTAAAACGCGCTAAGAAGACAACAGTTACCGCATCCCAAACCAAATACCTCAGGCTTAAGGATAACCTATGTGATAAATACTTTTGACATGAATCCACGAAATATTTTTCACAGTGGGTCAATCCAATATTCGTAAACCTAACGAATATCCGTCAATTTTGGTCTACAAAATCCTTTTGCAGCTATATTCGACATACTTTCGAATCTACCCCAAAATTACGATGACTTTATAGCCCTATCATAGTTCCCACCACGATAAGTAGTCACGGATAATGTTTTGAATAAACATAGTTTATTCCTGGATGAACCAAAACATACAAAAATTTGTAAAGAATAATGAAACTAATTTCTACACCCTTCCATATTCCGCCCTGGAATAAAAATGCATAATTTCTACCATTTCATTGACTCGATTCACGGTGTATATCTGAATTACTTATTATTTTTGCATTGTAACTTATCACAGATTACAAGGAAAAATTAATATGGTTATAAACCTAAAACTCAAGACTAGTACCCTAAAGTACTCATTCTTGGTTTCGCTAGAAATCATTCTTGCAACCTTGCAACAATTATAGACTTACTTATTTTATAAAATTCCTTAAACTTGGAGAAACTAGAAATAACTCCTATGTTTCTGATTTTATAAAATAACCTCCCTGAAATAATAAACCTTCTTACACCTACTTGTAAGAAACTTGAAATTAGATTTCCTGTGTATACCAACACTAATCTAATATCATTACTAAGAATGTTAAAGAACATCCTATTTCATCATTTCTAACGTTGACCAACCAACAATCATTTAATTAAGCTGACTTACTGAACATTTTAGAACGTGTATAATTTTATTTAAGTCATAACATGACTCAAAAACTTGCAATGATATCTTTATTGAGTATCTCTCAATAAATCATGCATTCCTCGGATTAGTCCTTTTTCAAGAATTTATTATTTTAGATAACTTCTAAAATCATCCGATAATTATATACTCTAAAAGTTCAATCTTGTATTTATCATACTAGTTAAAAACTTTTATTAACTTTGATAAATACATTAGTCAGATGCTCCAACTATCTTTTATGAAAAAATACATTAGTTTAAAACATCCTTTTAGGCTTAGTCAATCTTTGACTATCATGCCTAAAACTTGTGTTCTAAACACATGTTTTAAAACTTAGTTTTTGTAAGAAATTTGTTTTATGAAACCAAAAACTTGGATCTCCATATATCCATCTTTCTAGTTATAGAAAGTGGTTTCATCAAACTTACCATAAGTGCAAAAACACTTGTGAAGGCATTTTAAATTTCTTTCTCTTAAAACATTTAGTATAAAACTCTGTTGATTATAGTGACTACCATAATCACTTTTATACTATCTTAAATGTTTTATTAAAAATATTTTTTCTATTTGTTCAAGACCTTGAACATTTGCTTTTCATAAAAACTTAAACACTTGTTAAATTAGAAAAACTATATAATTTTACATACAACACTTGTGAAATTAAGTATTTGAATAGTGGAGCCAGCATTTATGTAATTACAACAAATCACAGTATAAGATCACTATGAATCACCAATCAAGTGAAGACTTGACTTAATGGTATTCTCTTAGTCACAGCTGGACTAATCATGATTCATAAAAAAATACGTGCACGGATATGAACTAAACAATTAAATTTCCATAATCACAATCCAAAAGTTTCCAAAAACAATCAAGATAAATTTGTTCAAATAAACTTTAAAAAGAGTTTCATAAACTAGGAAATAGAATTATTAATAATATCCGTAAGCTGCACGTGGGATCTCTTCATGCCGGGCCGCATCACTTTCCATCTCCTCCGGCAAGAAACGATTGCAAGATATTAGAATACTCGTAAAAACTTTTACAAGTGGAAAGTGATAAAGAAGCTATTCACACGATACCTGAGGGGCCAGCCTTGCCACTTGCCTCGTTACCCTTCGGACAATCTCTTTTCTAATGTCCGACCTCACCGTACTTGAAGCACCGATTCTCGGTTCTTGCTTTGTTCGGCTTCGGCTTCTTGCCCTTGTTGTCATTATTAGCCCTGGGTACATTCTGGCTCCCTTTCCATTGCGCCCTTTCCTCTTCTTATGTCTGCACACCATGAGAATGTCCTAAGACCTGGTCCCGATACTCTGCTCCGCTGTCTTAAGCATGGAGTGCAACTCAGCCATGGATTTCTCCATGTTGTTCATTTATAGTCGACTATGAAAGGCTTATCGTCATCTGACAACGAGTTGAGTATCGTATCCGTTGCTAGCTGCAACGGTACTGGGTGACCAAGTCTCTCCAGGTTGTCCATGTAACCCTTCATTTTCATGACGTGTTTACTTACCGAGGTCCCCTTAGCCATCTTGCACGAGTTAAAAGCCCTGGTCGCATCATAACGTTCTGTGCGAGCTTGCTCCTGGAACATATCCCTCAGCTGGTGGATCATGTCATAAGCAAGAGTCTCCATCATGCTAGACTGCAACCCTAGACTCATAGTTGCAAGCATGAGGCAGCTGACATCTAGCGCGTTGTTGGAGCGCTTCTGAAAAGCCTCCCTCACATCTAGCCTTGCATTGCTGGCATGAGGATTTCCTAGAGGTTGTTCTATGACATGGCACTTTCTCTCGTGCCTAAGCATGATCCGGATATTTCTCTCCCACGTGAGAAAGTTTGGTCCGGCAAGCTTATCCTTCTCAAGGATAGAGCGGAGAGAGAGATTGTTAGTACTAGTAATGTTGGTTGCCATCTACAAATTAAAAACTTGGTTTAATTAGTAATCATATATCATCAAACACATAAATAATATATATTAGACCTAGGACCCATATTTCACATACTTGACGCAAGGTTTGGGCACTTCCCGCCAAGTCATGCTATTTCTGGTAGGTAACACCCTGTACCAATCGTACCTAACTGATACGACTCATAGAAACTCGTAGAGCACTAGACCCAGTCTAGTATGTTTAACTCTACTCTAGTGCTTTTTGGGCCGGGACTCCCAATTATCACCAAAATAGATCGCACCACTTAAGACAACATGAATTATGGCCGGGACTCCCGATTATCGCATAATCTTTCATGCCCCTTCCCGCAATGGTTTGAACCCGGATGCCTAAGGTTTGGGCACGTCCGACACCCGAGTACCGTTTAACAGCAAGGGTGTACCATTAGGTGGGTAGCACACTGATCTAAGATTTTCTTGGGTTTTACTATTAAGTTTAAAAACATAATTTTCCAGTTTTTGAAAACCCATTTCAAAACTAACTGTTTTAAAAAAATATGATTTATATGTGTACCTAAACTAGGTGCACAAAACGGCTTTTATAAGTTCCAAACTTATAACTTTGACAAAACTTTAAATTTATAAAAAAAAATTAGTTAATACGACTACTAAACTGAAGTCATATTTTAGTTTGTCATAAAAACGTGGTTTTTCACTATTTAATAACAAACCGTTATTAAACCCCTTTTATTTAGCATCATATAAATTTCACATATAAATATGAATAAGAGGTAAATAAAAAACACAACCACGCACGTAATAATAAACATATGAACCCTATAGTTTTGCCAACTAATCCTAAGGTCACACCTAAGGATAAAGTGACTTGGATTCAACTTCTTGATGTGCTACACCCACTAGCCTTGACACCTCCTCGAAGTATCCGTGCTTCGTGTGAACACACCATTTTCTTGATCACCTTCTTGGAGTCCATTTTGGTTAAGGGATTAAACTACTACTAATCTATTACAAATACAATATTGAATGGGGTTGTAAGTGGCACGCAGGCCTCCCTGAACCAGTACAATATTACAAATAAGAAAAGGATTTTAATTGGTATGCAGGACTTCCCAAAACCAAAATAAAAGAAGAAAAAGAAAAAACGAGTCCTGAGTCGTCAAAACTATAGGTATATGTTACAACCACAAAATTATAAATAAGCACCATATATATATAAAAAAAAACAACCACGCAGTTATAATATATATAACAATAAACTGTGATGTTAAGCACATAACCTGATTTGTTTATTCTTTCCCATTTACCCTTTGATTAATACTGTTGTTCCCAAAATTATGAATAATACTAACTTAACGAAATATTAAGTGCGGAAAAAGTAATTATAAAGACAGTAAGAAATGTCTAAAGTTGTTAATATTGATATAACGAACTTTACAGACTAGAATTTAAGAAGAACAGACTTCTTAAATTCAACCAACACTCAAGGACAGACTTGAGAGAATACAGACGCACAAAGCTCTTGCAATCTCTGAACACGCAGAATTCGCAAGCCTACTCTTCTCTATTAAGAGAAGAGTATTTATACATTTCCCTTATCAATCCTAGCCGTTGAACTAGTGACACACGTCACAATCTTGTAGATTGATAAGTAACATATTTCCTCATGCATAACCATCTTGAAAGGGACACCTGATGACGTCACCGAGGGGACCATCTGCTGAAGATAAACTTCAGTAGACATCAACTGAAAGTTTCAGTGATGAAACTTTCAGCCCTTCAGATGAACCTTATTTGAGACGAGAGGCAAATCTTCAGAAATATTCTTTTGCTGAAATCTTCTTTGAATAGTTCAGCGCTGATGGAGTGTAAACAAATCAAGACTAACAATCTCCCCCTATTTGTTTACAATCCATCATTATATACAAAGAATAAACAAATAGAACTATTTACAAAATGGAACTTATATGTACATGATCCATACTGACTGTTTTTGGATTCTTTTCATTTTTCAATGTTTTTGAATTTTTCAGATTTACAAGGGTAAAGAAAATATGGTACACAGAGAATTAAGAGCTTTTTGAAGGCTTGAGCGTTTGAGTGCTTTCTAAGACCTTGGCCTTTTCTTCCCATATATCAGTTTTAGAATCTCTAGGCTTCTTGGCTTCAAACAGTTTGACAATCTTCAGACGAATGTCTGCCGTTTCAGGATCCCTTGAATCAAAGTAGGATAAAATGGCTTTCAGATGCATCCAATTAGCATTGTCAAGTTCAGATGCTCTCTGAAATCTGGGTCTTTCATAAGCATCTTTGAAGAAAAATCCTCTAGGATTTTCAAGAACCTGTTTAACAATGAATACGAAGCCTGGAGGGATTAAACAATCCATATTTCTACAATTTGGAAGAACACCAGCGGCCATAAGCTTTATGATCTCTTCTTCAGATCTCGTAGAAGACCTTCTACTTCTTTTCTTTAATAGTTGATCCTTTTTCTGGATTTTCAGAGTCACCTTCAGAAGGTTGAAAACTTTTCTTCAGATTATCATAGGACTCTTGTAGATAAGAAAGCCTTCTTTTAACTGTCCTAATCAGTTCCATTAGTTTCAGTTTGTTCAGACAGTTTCCAATTTCAACCCATTCAGACAAACTGAATTTTGTAAGATTGGTATTGGTGACATATTGAATCTTGAGGCGATTTTTATTTCTTGCTATCTCCACTACGATTTCACGTTTATCTTTGGTAACCCTGACTGCTGTGATTGGATCAGGATCAACTCTAGTCATTTTAGCTTCAAACCACTCTTTTTCTTTTTGTTCTCTGATTAGCATAGCTTCTTCCTTTTCGATTCTTTCTTCCTCAACTTCTTGTTCAACCGCACATTGAAGAGACTGAGGAGACATTTTCTTTTTTGCCTTTTGTTGTTCAGCTTCTAGTTCAGCTGCTTTCAAGGCTTCAGCTTCAGATAAATTTTTTAATCTGGCATATTCTTCAGCTCTCTGTTTTTCTGTTCTGAAATCTTCCACAGTCATCCCAAATAAAGCAGCTTCTTCTTCTTCAGTGACATAAAGTTCAGTTCTTCCTCCCCCTGTGTTGGTCAACTAATTTATAATAGCCTTCATACTGTCACCTAATAGCTTTTCAGTGTTAATAGCCTTTGGTTTTATGATTTTAGTGTCATCTGCAATCCCTTTACCTTTATCAGGATTTCTAATGGGTGAGGTAGCTTTCTCAGTGAGAGCTGAGGTGAACTCAGTTTTGGGAATTATCAGCGGAATCTGCTCTAAGTATGATGGTTTCAGAATGTTGGAGGTTAGTTTCTTTGGACTAAGAACATCAACATTCATCTTTGTTTCAGATGCAGATATTGAACTACCATCGGTATGAGGTGCATTGGGATGTATTATCAGGGCAGTTTCAGGTTGAATAATATTCTGAGGGGAGGGTTGAATTATTATGTTGAATTATTACGAGGGTCACTAAGAGATACCTCAAATATTCTGTTTAACTTCTCCCTTTGTTTTTCATTTTGATCTCTAATCACTGAATATTCTTCAATTGTTTGTTTCAGCCGACAAATTTCTTCCTTATCTCTTATCGACTCTGCTTTCCTTTTCTTCATCTAAGTTTTATAGCTTTAGCCACAGCTGAATGTTTCAAAAATCTCTCCCCCTTAGAAGCGGAGGAGGAGACTGTAGCAGCTTTTACCCGTTGTAGTCGGGGAACAATATGTTTGTTCAGTGTGGCGACCATCATACGTTGCATATCTTTCAGAACTACCTTTTTGTGACAGGACTGAAGATAGCGTTTGGAAGGATAAGCTTTCAGAGAGTCTTTGAGTTGCAAGAGAGTTTCAGAAAAGGACTTTAGGAAGAAGACTTGAAATTTGGACAGTGACTCAGAGAGAGAATACTGAGAAGAGGAGAGTTGAGATAATACATCCTCGTAACGTCTATTACCTTTTGCAATATAGTCACGAAGTTATTTGAAGAGAGTGACCCGTAGTTGATTATAAAACTGAAATTCCTTATTTAAAGTGCACATGTAGTCAACCAAGAGTGAAGTAAGAAGTTTAATTTCCTCAGCAAAGTTAACATTTGACATATGCTAAAGATGGAAACGATGAAACTCTTTGGTGACTTGACTCTGAAGAAGACGAAATGTATCATCAAGCTTGGAATAGGCATCATGAACATACATAGAGTCGTCATCAACCTCATGGGGAGAACGCATGAAGGCAGGAGACAAAGGGGTTGTGGAATCATCCAAAAAATCATAATCAGTGGACGAGGAGGAAGAGTCAGATTTCTCAGAACCGTCGAGAGGATCGGTCACTAATTTGGCAGAGATTACACTTTGGAGAGAGGGAAACTGAGTTTGAAGGTCAGTTGAGAAGCCCTGCCCAGAAGCCAGTAGCTGATCAAGATGAGATTGATTGGCAGTGGGAGGAAGAAGATTGACAGAGTACTCAAAACCCGAAACAGGATCCCAAATGAGACCTTGTTCTTTGTTTAAATTTTTAAAATTTATGGGTAGAGGTGGGGCAGATTTAGACATAGAAACATTTGGGTTTAATGAATCATCAGGGGCCAAAATTGTCTGTGCTTCAGTAGTAGTTTTGTGTATAGCTACATCTTCATGAGCAAAATAAATAGCCATAGGTTCAGTTGGGTTAGCTGAACCATGAGTGGCCAAGGTGGTAGAGAAAGGAATGACTTCAGTATCAGGGATATCTGAAACGTCATGAGTCAAGGGTCTCTCAGAATCAGATGGTTTGGCTGATTCATCACGGAGGGGAAATACATCAGGCTCAGATTGTTTTGGTTCTGAGAGATCATATGTATTGGAAAAATCCATAGGATCAGTTCGGACTACTGAACCATAAAGGGATTGTAGCTGAACGGCGATTTCAGTTGGAGATACGGAAACGTTAATAATGGTAGCATCTGAAGCAGGGGGATTACCTGTATCTGAAGTGGCAAGAACCTTAGTGGAGATTGTGATTTTCTCAACATCATTGGTTCGGAGAGCCTCAGAGTGTGAGGGAGATTTACACTCATCATTGGTAGTGGGTGATTTAGCAACTTTAACAAATGGGTTGACAAATGCATCATGAGTTGCAAAGGCAAACCCAAGTTTAGTTGGTATAGCTGAACTCTGTGCGGGCTGAAATGGTTGTGCTTCAGATTCGGTTTGGTGTTGAGCCGATATATCCTGAGCAATTTAGTGGACCAGTAAACTAGTTGGGTCGACTAAATTACTAAGGGTCTATGATGCCAGTGAACCAATTTGAGCAGAGGAGAGAGGACTTACAGTGGAGATCGGATTCAGAATAATCAATTTGGTTTTTGTTGTTGGGGCGGAATGTCCAATATAGGAACCTTTGGGACGAACAAGTCGTTGTGAGTCAGCAGCAGTTGCATCAGTAGGTGTTGAGTCAGAGGAAGCAGTAGAAGAAGATGGAATAGGACGCTTCAGTTTCTTTGACTTTGTAGCAGGACTAGAATAAGATTGTCCGTGTACGGTAGAAGACTTGTGAAGCAGGTGCTTCCTTTTCTTTGTAGCAGGTGAAGGTGCAACTGAAGGAGCAGCAGGCTGTTCAGTAGCCTCTGAATCTGAAGGCTTAGCAAGGATTTCAGTAGAAGGATATGGTCGAACTGAAATAGCAGGAGAGGTATCCATCCTAGCATAAACCATCATGGCTTCAGTAAGTGGAATGGGATCAGCAGAGTTGATACTGGTCCAGACAGAGGGAGGCAGAGAAGACAACTCAACTGAATGTGTGGCTGAATTATAATGAGAGCTTCAGAGCAGTTGTTGAAACAGTAGGGATAGAAATCGAGGAAAAGGAATGTGGAAATTTCTCTTTTTCATCTTGACTTGGGTGAGAAGAAGATTGAAGACAAAGGCAGCATAGGCGACCTTTGTGTCATACAATAATTCATGACCTAAACTCAGCACATTGTCAGCGATTTGATCCATTCCGCCAGTTTTAGCAGTCATACAAAAGGAGAGAAGACTGAAGAAACTGCACCAGACGGTAGGAAGTTTGTTCCGGACTAGGGTTTTTCCTTTGATGTAGGAAGTTGCAGGCAGCCGCAGATAATCAACAATAAGATCCATTGCTGATTTTGTGAAATGAACACAGGGAGACTCATCATCAGTGGGTAGATGCAGGGTTTTGGCAAGAAAGTATTTATCAATACGACATTTTTGCTTGCTGTTCAGTAGAGAGAAAGCAATTTTAGGGTTTTCAGAGGTTTCATCGATGACAGTAGCAGTCATCCAAAATTCACAAAGATGCTCTTCAAACATGGGAATTTGGGCGGTTAGAGCATAGTTGATCGGGCAATGACGGAGAAGGTTTATAAGATTAAATAACTTAGATTTAGAGGAAACATGAGATAGGGACACAGAAATGTTGTTGGATTTGAAAACAATTTCATCATTGGAGATGATCGGTACAACGGAGGCTGGGAGATGAACACACAAGGATGCTGGGTGAGACATGATGATTTGAGAGAAGAAAAGTGAAGTCGCAAGAATGGTGAAACAGTAGAGAGAAGAATGAAGAAGATGAGGGAGTGTTATATAGGTTTTAGAGGTAGAGGGCGGTTAACGAAGAAAAGAGAAAAGAACGGCGAGTTCAAAAATAGGTTCAATTTAATTGATATTTAACCGTTGGATGAAACCGCAGAAACTAACCATAGGTAACATGAGAAAGCATTAACCTATTTATACTTGTTATTTATTAACAGTTAATAATTGTTATCTGAAAGGCTGTTAATCATGTTATTCCTGGGAAACAACATTAAGTGAAAATAACTAAGAATTACATTGACTTATTAATAAAAACAAACAATAAATAATATGAAGAATGCAACGAAGAACACAGAACAACTCATAGAAACTCCATCCATTAATAAGATAGATTAAACAATACATTTACAGTGGAGCATTCAACAAAGAAATAAGCTAAAGCAAATAGCCCAAAGAGAATAAATGTGAAATGCATCCACGCCAAAACAAAAATCGCCACAGTTGGTTAATCAAGAAGATTAACAGCGATTTGAACTGATGCTCCAACTACAATGTTGTTGATCCGTAGGGTGATGGTGTACAGAAAAAGGGTGATTGACAACGACAAATGTGAGTTCCATGAGTGAAGATTACGAAAAGAGAAAAGGGAGGGAAGAAGATGACAGAAGTGAGAATGAAGTGGAGTAGATTAACAAAGAGATAAGCAAGGATAAATAAAGAAAGAAAGTAATCATTATTTGGATGGATACTGAACATGAAATGACGGCTGTAATAAATGCTACCCCAAATAAAGATAAATTGAGTAAACCAAACGAATACAAATCCAGCAGATATTTTATTAACAAAAATGTAAAAGAATACTTACCTTGCAGCTGAAGACTTTCAGATGAGAAGTTTAGTTGATTATGTTTCAGTGACCATGTTTCACCAGAGGAGTTCAGTTGACTATTCTTCAATCAGTAGTTCAGCATGCCAAGTTCAGAAACAAGAAATTTGAATCGTACTTCATCCAGAGCTTTGGTGAAGATATAAGCTAATTGGTGTTTAGTTGGAACAAAGTACAGCTCAATATTATTTTTAGCAATGTGATCTATGATGAAGTGATGACGAACATCAATATGCTTAGTTCGCATATGAAGCACAGGATTGTTGGAGATGGCTATGGCACTGGTGTTGTCACAGTAGATGGGAGTCTTGACTAGCGAAACACCATAGTCAGCAAGCTGATGCTGAATATATAAGATTTGAGCACAACAACTCCCTGCTGAAATATATTCAGCTTCAGCAGTGGTTAGTGAGATTGAATTTTGTTTCTTGCTTTGCCAACTGACTAGTTTGCGTCCGAGTAGCTGACATCCACCAGTAGTACTCTTTCTATCTAAGTGACATCCTGCATAATCAGAATCTGAAAAGCCCATTAGATCAAAACCTGAGTCTCTAGGATACCAAAGACCCAGATAAGGAGTACCTTTCAGGTATCTGAAGATCCTTGACATAGCAGACATATGAGACTCTTTTGAGTTTGCTTGAAATCGGGCACATAAGCATGTAGAAAACATTATATCAGGTCTACTAGCAGTTAAATAAAGTAAAGAACCAATCATTCCTCGAAAAGTAGTCAAGTCAACTGCATTTCCATCAAGATCAGCAGTTAACTTGGTCTTGGGAGCTATGGGTGTTTTCATTACTGAACATTCAGTGAAGTTGAACTTGTTCCGTAATTCAGAAATATACTTTCCTTGATTGATAAAAATTCCAGTGTCAGTTTGCTTACTCTGAAGTCCTAAAAAGTAAGTTAGTTCACCCATCCTACTCATTTGAAACTTTTTGGTCATGATTCTTTCAAATTCTTTACACAAATTTTCATTAGTAGACCCAAATATTATGTCATCAACATAGATTTGAACAAGAAGTAAATCACCTTTTTCCCGACCAAGAAAGACAGTTTTGTCGATTGTACCTCGTTTGAAGCACTTTTTAAGAAGATATGCTGAAAGAGTATCATACCAGGCTCGAGGTGCTTGTTTTAATCCATACAATGCTTTGTCTAGCTTGTATACTTGATTTGGATATTTGGGATTTTCGAAACCGGGAGGTTACTGAACATATACCTCTTCTTTCAGTTCGCCATTAAGAAAAGCATATTTGATGCCATCTGATAAACTTTGAATCCTTTATGTTAGCAAAAGCAAGAAATATGCGAATTGCTTCCATTCTTGCAACAGGAGCAAATGTTTCATCATAATCAATTCCTTCTTCCTGGCAGTATCCCTTTGCAACAAGTCTAGCTTTGTTTCGGATCACTACCCCTGATTCATCTTTCTTGTTCCTGAACACCCACTTGGTTCCTATCAGAGACTGATTCAAAGGAGGTGGAACGAGATTCCATACCTTATTCCTTGTGAATTCATTCAGTTGGTATTAGGAGGTAAAGGGTTGTCAGTTGGAGGAGGTTCAGTTGTAGTTTCAGAAATAGGAGTGTTTATTTCACGAAAAGGATAAGTGGAAACTTCAGTCATTGAAGGATACTAAAATTCAATTTCAATCAGTGGTACTTCATGATTAATAGGCTCAGGAATGGGTGTGTTTTGAAGAAGTGTTTATGGAAATGGGTGTTGAAGGAGCAGGAGGTATGCCATTATCATTATAATTATCGTATACTGTTTCTGATTGCTGAGCAGCTGAACTGTCTTCAAATGGATAGGAAAGCAACTCATCACAGTCTTCTGAAGATGCAGTATTTTGATCTGAGTGTCTTGACTGAAGTTCTAACTCATCAAAGGTGACATCCATTGTTTCAAAGATTGTATTGCTTTTGAAGTTGAATACTCTGTATGCCTTTGAAATGCTGGAATACCCAAGAAATATTACTTCATCAGCCTTGGGAGCAAACTTACTTAGATGATCCTTACTATTCAGAATAAAGCAAGTACTGCCAAAGATTCTCAAATGACCAACATTTGGAATTTTGTTGTGCAGCAATTCATAAGGAGTTTTCAAGTGCCTTTTGACTACCAAAGATCTGTTTTGAGTATAACATGCTGTATTGATGGCCTCAGCCCAGAAGCGTAATGATATCTTTGATTCAGCAAGCATAGTTCGTGCATCTTCAATTAGTGTGCGATTCTTTCTTTCAGCAACTCCATTCTGTTGAGGTGTGTATGCAGAGTCTTCAAGAGTTCTATTTCTACATTCAGTACCATGATCACTTCTTAGCTGTTTTACATGAATATCGTACTGACTATTCATTCTGATGATAAAGCTAATTATGATCTCTGCTGTTTCACTCTTTTTAGACAGAAAGAATACCCAAGTGAAATGTTTATATTCATCCACAATCACAAGAGTGTATTTCTTACCACTGAGACTTGGAGTGCTGACCGGGCCAAAAAGATCCATATGAAGCAATTGAAATGCTTGGTTGATCTGATCACAGTTCTTTGATTTGTGAATAGACTTCTTTTGCTTTCCTTTTTCACGAGCATGACAAACTTTGTCTTTCACATAATTAATCTTAGGCAATCCTTTTGCTAGCTGCCCTTGTGCAAGTGTACTCATATTCTTGAAATTCAGATAGGACAATCTTTTGTGCCACAACCAATTCAGTTCTTTGACTGACTGAGAAATGAAGCATACATATGAGGGAGAAGTAACTGAATTAAAATCGAGAACGTACATGTTATCTATTCTCTTGGCTTGAAGGACTTCAGTGCCTTCTTTGTTTCTAATAGAACACTTGTATTTCTTGAAAATAACAGAATAGTCTTCATCACACATCTGGCTTATGCTTATCAGATTATGCTCAAGTCAGGTGACATGAGCGATATTCTTGATGTGAATAACGCCTTTCTTCAATTGACCATATGCATATGTTTTTCCACATTTTCCTCCACCAAATATAACTTTTGGACCATCAATTGGAGTAACTTTTGTTAGTAACGTTTTGCACCCAGTCATGTGACGGGAGCATCCACTGTCAAGGTACCAGGTGTTATTTCCTTGACTTCCCTGCACAAGGTAACAAAGAGTTAAATTCAATTTTTGAACCCACCTACTGATGTGCTCAGAGGAAGTGTTACAAGTAGCAACAGGAGTATTACATATTTTGGCTTCATGAACTCTAATACCACATTTGTAACACTTACCTGTAGATTTGGTATCGTTATGATGTTTGGCACTATCTTTTTGAGAACTAGATGTCGTTAATTCTTTTAACTGAACCATCATGATCTTCAGTGTTGATTCAAATTTTTTAAATTTGTTCAACCTTTTTGACCTTGGTTTTTCATAAAGAGCACTCTGTGTTTCAGATATTTTGAACTTTTGACTGTGTTTTGAATGGTTAGATTCAAGTGAGGTTTCAGCTTTCAGAGGTTCAGTGATGATGTGAACTGAAGGGGATTCAGTTTTGACCAAAGCTATGGGTTTAGGTTCAGTGGAATTGGAAAGTTCAGATTCAGTAATCACAGAAGGTTCAGATTCAGTGGATTTGGAAAAATCTTGCTGAGGATCATTCTGATTCTCAAAATTATCGGAGGGCAACTGTATGTTTCTAATTTAAGAATTTGTCTCCTCATTGAAGACAGGAACATTACTGACTGCCTTAGTAAATCTTTTATAAAGCATATCTGAGTTTCCTATGTTTTCACATTTGAACTCACATAAAAACATCTCATCAACAGTTTTACACTTTTTGCTGAATGAGGCAGCTTCTTTGATTTTACCTAACCCAACTCTTTCTCTCTGAATGATCATTTGATGATTGATACTTTCAAAAGTAAGTTTATTTGGACTAAGCCAGAGATCAATGATGGACTGACGATCTTTGAGTTTACCGTTTGTTAAAGAAAGCTCAGTTTTAGCCATTTTTAGTTCATTTGCTAATAACTCTAGATGACATTTCAAGGCACATGACTCTTGAACAAGAGTATCATTCTCAGTTTCAGTTTTCTGAATTTGGATCTGTTGATCAGAAAAGATTTTCTTGATTTTGTTTTGTTCATTATGAGTAAAAATTAAATTAGACACCAAGTAAGCTGATCTGTTGATCAGAAAAGTTTTCTGAATTTGGATCTGTTGATCTGAATTTCAAGGCACATATCATTTTTCTCATTAGAATCATAATTCTGAAAGTTTGATACCTTGTACATCATAGAGAAATTCCAGCCTTCAGTTGAACTCAATCGTTCAACAGTAGCTAGGTCTTTCTTGAACTAGCTTTCAGTAGCCATCAGACATATGTCGGGCTGAGCACATCCTGAAAATTCTTCTGCGAACATAGCTTTTTCAGATTCTTCATCATCATCAGAAGTGTCAGAATCAGTCCAGTACAATTCTCCAGCTATCATAGCCTTTTCTTTCTTCTTTTCAAACGAACTTTGATTTTTCAGCTTCAGTGCTTTGTACTTGGACTTGTACTTGTCAGCCTTTGACGGATAACCCTTATTTGGAGTCTTGACGACACAGAAGGGGTACTAGTCAACCAAGGTCACCAAGTTTCTCGTGGTGGACTTCGATAGCTCAAGAAGGAGGTTACAAAGGCTTGGAGCTTAGCACACAACAAATCTAGAGACATCAAGGGTATAACTCTTCTCTCTTTTCTGTTTTAGTTCAAAATCTTAGTTGTAGAGATTGGTACTTCATTTGGAGTTCTCATGTGGTTCTTGTTCATGATTTTAAATTCGATTTTGTATTTTTTTTGCTTCCATTGCGCCCAAACACGAACCCCAACAGTGGTATTAAAGGCACCTCTACACTAGATTTGCACTTGGTTGCTTGAAAAATCCGGAAAATATGGTTTTTGGTTCTGTCCAGGGTTTAGCGGCGCTAACCTGACCATGTTAGCGACTCTAAACCAGCTGTAGCGGTCGCTAAGCCGTCTGGCTTTAGCGGATCTAACATAGGATTAGCGGCGCTAACCCTTTATGGTTAGCGGCGCTATCTCTCTTCGGGCAGAATGCATTTTATGCCTTCAATCAATTTTGTTGCATTTTTAGCTCAACTTGTACTTTCTTGAATTGTTCCAGAATTTTGGATATTTTTAACTTTAGTTGCCTCATGTCTTGGTTGGTGTGTTTATATGTTGATTAACATTTTTGCATGAAAATGGTTAATTGCATATACTTACATTGTGTAGATATGAATATGGAATTTTAAAATGTTTAAGGTTCCTAATGCATATGTACATAGGATTGTTAGTGCCTTGAGTGTTTAAATAATCTTAACTAAGACATATAAGATTTGCATGGTCTTGTGTGGCACACCTTGCCTTAAAATTTATATATGATGCATGTGATTGTAATATTTGTGTCCGGTAACAATTTTGAGCCTTTTACATATATGTGATGTGTTTGGTTGACTAAATTAATGTATTCATTCATTTGGTGGTTTGTACCACATTGGTTTGTAATAATTAATTCGATTTGTATATTTGAAGGCTTGCATGCCAATTTCTATTCTTTGTAATTTGTAGCATTAGCTTAGAATAGTAAATTGTGGCTTGCATGCCATTTCCTTTTAATTTTGTAAATTGTAAAAGGAAGACCGAAGCAACCATCAAAGACCATGGAGGGTGTCTTGGCGAACTTGGATCCGGAGGTCGGTGGGAGAAGCAATGGATCAAGAGGGAGAGCATACATCAAAGTCATGGATTGTTGTCCTTAGTAGACTTGTCTTGCACATTAGCTCATGGGCAAGATGCATAGGGTTATATGGCTCGTTACAGGACTTATATTGCATGCGTGGTTGGTTTTATTTTGTCCTTTTCTTGCTTGGTTATTTAGGATCTTCGTTTGCTAGAAAACTTTTCAAAAACAATAAAACCAAAGATTTTTAAATTCGTTTACAAAGTCCTCACGCCTCATACATAAGAAATAACCTAAAAACGTTTTAACCGGAAAAACAAAAACCTGTTTTTCAAAAGTAAATCTCACACCACTCGTAAGATGACACCGCCCGAATCTAGTGAAACAAGATTGGTCGTCGAGCTCTAGCCGTGATTGGTTTTGTGTAACTGTGTCTAAGGCGCGTGTGGCAACTCGCAAGTTCGGTTATTAAGCTCTAGCTGAGCCGGCCATTGGGCTAGAGTACCACCGTGTATCGTGACGGACGATTTACAATTCCAAGACTTAAAACGACTTGGTAGTTGTCAAGCTCTAGCCGAGCTATCAAAGTGGATTAATGAGGAATTGGTGTGAAGGGATCAAACATGCCAAATAGGTACTATGAGTACCTAGGATCCTGCAAACGTCTAAGAGTTGTAGTCACGGACTACAATCGGTAAAATGTTTACCGGCCTAAAATAAGTGATCCGCGGCAAACCCGTCATAGATTGGGGTATTTTGAGGTTCTTAGCCCTTGTTAATATAATTTGTTTTTATAACAAGTGGGTAACTATTTAACAAGGATTTAAATACGTCATAACTAACCAAATTCGTACTTTGCTTGTAGATGACATCTACTATCAACACCAACACCACAAACATATCACTCCGTCCGTTTTTGGAGAAGGAGAAACTCACCGGACCGAACTTCATGGATTGGCATAGGACTTTGAGAATCGTCCTCCGCCAATAAATGAAGCTTGAAGTTCTTGAGTCACCTCTTCCGGACGCTCCAGCAGCCAATGCGTCAAGGGCCTTGAAAGACGATCACCAAAAGCGTATCAAAGACACAAATGATGTTACTTACCTAATGCTTACGACCACGAGTCCTGAATTGAAAAGGCAATTCGAGAAAGTGAGTGCGTACGAGATGATTTCTCAGCTGAAGGACATGTTCCAATAGCAAGCAAGGCAAGAGCTTTATGAATGTGTCAAGGCTTTTGTCGGTTGTAAGATGCCGGAGGGCGGAAATGTGAGCTCCCACGTTGTTAAGATGAAAGGGTACGTGGACCAGCTCGAGGAGTTGGGCTTTCCCATGGGGAAAGAGTTGGCGGTTGAATTAATCCTCCAATCTTTGCCTCCGTTATATGGACCGTTCATTGTGAACTTCCATATGCATAGTATGGATAAAACCATTATGGAATTGCATGGAATGCTTAAGACTACCGAGTCCGAGCATGCCAAAGCAAAGCCCTCCATGTCCACTGTCATCCTAGCCATTAACGAAGGTAGTAAGAAGCTGCCCGCTTCGCGCTCGAAGGGCAAAGGGAAGGGGAATGCCAAGGCCAATGCGCCAAAGCCCAAACCTAACCCAACCCCGGAGCCAAAGGGGACACAAGTGGCTACCGCTGCCACCTCACTGGAAGAAACAACCTGCTTCTTCTGCGAGGAGAAGGGACACTACCGGCGTAGTGGCCACAAGTACTTAGAGGAGCTCAAGAAGCTACGAGCAAAAGGTGCAGCGTGCCACTGCCTCGGGTACGTACATGATTGAACTCCATAACACCGCTACTTCTAACGCCTGGGTTTTAGACAGCGGGTGTGGTACTCACGTTTGTAATAATGTGTAGGTACTAAGAAGAAGTAGGTACTTAGTTGATGGAGAGCTGGATCTCATCATGGGAAACAAGGCAGTTGTCCCGGTTGAGAAGATTGGGAGTGTGGAGCTTGCCTTTCCATCCGAATTATATATTGTTTTGTATGATGTATCTTATTTGCCACATGTGGCTAGAAACATTATTTCCTTATATGCTTTGTATGACAATGGCTTTGATTTTAAGTTTGAGAATGATAGCATCTTATGTTACAAGAATCATGTCTTTTATTTTGAAGCATTTCCATGTCATGGCATATATGAGACAAGCGTAACCTTGCAAAACAATAGAGCAATCATGAATGTTGATTCGGGATCCAAATATGTTTTGGATAAATTATCTCTATGGCATGGTCGGTTAGGCCACATAAACAAGAAACGCATCGCCCAGCTCCAAGCGGATGGGATCATGGAATCATTTGACAACGGGTCTAATGAAGTATGCGAATCTTGTGTATTTGGCAAGATGACCAAAGCACCCTTTACCGGTGTGTGTGAAAGGGCGCAAGACTTGTTGGGTATCGTACATACGGATGTGTGTGGCCCGTTCAACCATGCCACAAGAGATCATTCCCGCTACTACGTTACCTTTATTGACGATTATAGTCGACATGGGTATGTCTACTTAGTGAGACAAAAGTCGGATACATTTGAGGTATTTAAGACTTATCAAAATGAAGTAGAGAATCAACTAGGGAAAAGAATTAAGACACTACGTTCCGATAGAGGCGGTGAGTATCTTAGTTCTGAGTTTCGTGAACATCTTAGGAATTGTGGGATAGTCTCGCAATTAACCCCTCCTAGGACACCGCAATTGAATGGTGTCGCCGAGAGGAGGAACCGAACATTATTAGATATGGTTCGGTCAATGATGTGTCATTCCGACGTTCCTGTTACACTTTAGGGATACGCAATTGAAACCGATGGTAGAATCCTTAACCTCGTACTAACAAAGAAGGTTGAGAAAACACCGTATGAAATGTGGCATGGAAAGGTTCCATCCATTTCATATTTAAAGCTCTGGGTTGTCCTGCCTACGTGAGACGTGAGGTTGAGGATAAATTGGAGCCCAGGGCCGAAAGGTGCTTTTTCATTGGTTATCCTACTGGGTCTATGGGATATTTGTTCTACTAACCTTCGGAGAACAAGGTATTTGTTGCTCGAAGGGCAGTGTTCCTTGAGAGGGAGATGCTATCCAAAGACGCTAGTGGGAGGAGGGTTGATCTTGAAGAAATTCAAGAACCTGCCAATGTAGAACCTGAAGTTGGCACTAGCTCACAACCTGCAAAGGTTTATTCTCAGCATGATGATGTTGGAGATGGTGTAATCCCATTGCCTGTTAGAAGATCTGGTAGAAGTCGTCATGAGCCCGAGAGATATGGTTTTCTCATGTCTGAGGTTACCGACATGGTAGTAGTCTCTGATGAGCCTACCAAATATCAGGACGCTGTGGTGGGCTCTGAGTCTGCCAAGTGGCAAGAAGCAATGGAATCCGAGATAAAATCCATTTCCGATAACCAAGTTTGGGACTTGCTAGATCCTGTGCCTAGGTGCAAACCCGTAGGGTGCAAATGGGTCTACAAGAAAAAGGTAGTTGTGGATGGCGAGGTAGACACCTTCAAAGTTCGACTGGTGGCTAAGGGTTTCACTCAAACTAATGGTGTAGACTATGAGGAAACCTTTTCCCCGGTGGCTATGTTGAAGTTTATCCAGATACTCATGGCCATTGCTGCATTTCATGATTATGAAATCTGGCAAATGGATGTCAAAACCGCGTTCCTTAATCGAACACTTTCAGAGGAAGTGTATATGACATAACCAGAGGGTTTTGTACATCCTGAGTTTCCGGACAAAGTCTTCAAGCTTAAGAAGTCCATTTATGGGCATAAGCAAGCTTCCCGGAGCTGGAACCTGTGCTTCGATGAGAAGGTCCAAGAGCTAGTGGGAGCATAGTTGTATTCCTAGTTCTTTATGTGGATGATATTCTACTAATTGGGAACGACGTCCCAACATTAAATGGTGTAAAAGCCTAGCTAGGGAGTTGTTTCTCAATGAAAGATCTAGTGGATGCGGCTTATATCCTTGGGATAAAGATCTATAGAGATAGATCCCGCAGGTTGATCGGCTTGAGCCATAGTACATATATTGACAAGGTCCTAAAGAGGTTAAGGGTGGAGGACTCCAAGAAGGGGTTCATACCTATGTCACATGGTTTAGTGTTAAGCAAGGCCCAAAGCCCGAGTTCACCTGAGGAACGGGAAGTAATGAGGTGAGTTCCTTATGCTTCGGCAATTGGCTTGATCATGTACGCCATGTTATGTACTGGGCCTGACATATCTTGTGCATTGAGTATGACAAGTTGATATCAAGCCAATCCTAGTGAGGCACATTGGACGGCAGTGAAGAACATTCTCAAGTATCTTCGGAGGACAAAGGAGATGTTCTTAGTGTATGGAGGTGCGGAAGAGCTTCGGGTAATTGGTTAGTCCGACGCCAGCTTCTAAACCTATCGTGACGACTGCCGACCTCAATCGAGGTTTTTGTTCCTGTTAAATGGTGGTGCTATATCCTGGAGAAGCTCCAAGCAAGACACCATGGCTGATTCTACTACCGAATTGGAGTATATTGCGGCCAGTGAAGCTGCGAAGGAGACTGGGTGGATGAGATAGTTCATCCAAGATCTGGGCGTGGTTCCTAGTATTGCCGACCCTGTTGAGGTATTTTGTGACAACGAGGGTGTGGTTGCTCTAGCGAAGGAACCAAGGTCTCACCGACGCACGAGACATATTCCGCTGAAGTATCGTTACATCTGGGACGTGGTCGATAGTGGAGATATTGTCATTAGCAGAGTACACATTTATAGCAACGTGGCAGATCCGTTCACCAAACCATTATCACAAGCAAAGCACGATGCTCACACACTTGTTATTGGGATTAGATTTGCTAGTGTTTTAGTTTGATCATGCATTTATATTTTGGTTAGTATATTTTATGTATTTACCCTTTTCGGGAACATTCAGCAGTATTGTATTTATTGAATTTATCGATTATTAAATGAAGATTTAGTAATGCGCAAGTTGCGGATATTTCTTTAAATCTTTACTGTGTTCCAGTTTAGCATGTTTTATTATTCCCTGAATGTGTTAAACATTCTAAATGTCCACAGTCGGTCATTCTTCTAGGGAAGGAAGTCTGAACCAAGACTGAGGGAAGTGATTGGTCATGTGTTCAATATGGATTGAAACACCGGGACGCAATATTTCGCCTGTACTTGAATTGTTCATGTGACTGGATGACCCACACCTGATTTCACTTCATGGTACTCGTCATGAGTAAATCAGGATGATAATATCAGTTCATCCTCATACCTGAGATGCATGTGTCTGCATCACTTTGGTTTCCCTTGTTCTAGTTACTTTTAAACGCAGTTCGTAACTTGCTCTTATAAAGGGAGTAATTGGACAAAGTATGATCACTTTGCTGGGCAGTGTAGTCAAAAGAAATTAGTTCCTCTGTTTAGAGAGATATCCCTGGGCCCCTCGATGATTGGTCGCTGAAACCAAAATGCATGGCCATGCTCAAAGCTTGCAATGATTTATGATCGATTGCAACTTGTATATTTTGGTCACCACCAATCTAGATCGAGAAACATAATCGTGAACGAACGGAGAATGAGTAAGTACCATGTCTCGTGTTCACACGGATATCGTGAACAAAAGGATGTTTGATCCCTTATCTATAGGGCCAATTCACACGGGATGCAGTTTGGTTTTTGTGCTGAAGGCAAAACCCATACTGACTTGGGGACAGAGATGTCTTACTAGAGGCCGCTCTCTGTCTGTGATGCATTGGGTACGCTGAGTCATGTGCAAGTGGGAGTTTGTTGGAATGCACCACCGATACACGTACCCAAATGATCACTGCCGCTGACGTATGGGCCTATCGGGTCACACGCCGGGGGGTGATCTTGACAACAACCTAAAAGATGAGGGTGAGAAAGAATAAAAAATGATAGTTGGTAATCTGGCTAGAGTTAGCGGCGCTATCTCAACCATCGCTAACTCTGCCGCGTTAGCAGCGCTAACTTTAGGCGGTTAGCGGCGCTAGCCCTGGGCTGTAAGCGGCGCTAACCCCTCTGAAAAATTACACCTTTATTCCTTTCACCTTCACAAATCCACCAATGCATGGCTTTCTCATCATTCGGCCTTGGCCGACCTTGGGTAGTCCTGGGGTCATGTTGAGCTCTATAAAAGACATGTAACTCTCTCTTATTAATACTCTTGCCTAACTTGGTTTAAAACACTTAGAAACATTTGTGATTTGTCTAAGCAAAGTAAGAGAGAGTTCAAATCTAGAGACATCAAGGGTATAACTCTTCTCTCTTTTTTGTTTTAGTTGCAAATCTTAGTTGTAGAGATTTATACTTCATTTAGGTTCTCATGTGGTTCTTGTTCGTTCTTTTAAATTTGATTTCGTATTTGTTTGCTTCCATTGCGCCTAACCACGAACCCCAAGAATCCATACCTACTACAATCATCTATAAAGGTTACGAAGTATCTGGAGTTATTCCTTGTGACATACTTGAAAGGTCCACATACATCCGTATGAATGATATCTAAAAGGTCCTTTCCCCTCTCACTAGTTCCCGTGAAGAGTGCTTTTGTCATCTTGTGTAATAAGCAAGATTCACATACATCATTCGACCCATGGTCAAATGATTCCAAGCTCCCATCCACTTGGAGCTTGGTGATGCGAGTCTTGTTTATGTGACCAAGACGACTATGCCACAAATTAAACTTGTCCAAACCATTTTTTGAATTAGAATCAATGTTCATGATAGATTCTTTAGATTCAATGTATGCGTTTGCCTCATATATGCCATGACACAGTAATGCTTTAAAATAAACAACATCATTTTTAAAGAAAATGATAACACCATCAATAAATTTGAAGTTAAAACCGTCGTCATAGCATACATTTTTCAATAAAATAGAATAGCCGTTCTTGAATGAAAGCTCCAAGTCACCCTTTGCTTCCACTGGCACAATTTCTGAATTTCCCATTACAAGATCCAGCTTACCCCGCTCCAAGCTCCTACTTGTCGTTAACACCTGCACCATATTACATATGTGAGGGCCAATGCCTGTGTTAAAACTCAGCTTTTAGAAGTAGAAGTTTGATGGAGTTCTATCTTGAATGTACCTGAAGAGTCGTGCCCCGATATGCTCATGGCCTTGAGCTTATTGAGCCCCTCAACGTACTTTGGGCAGCTTTGGCAGTAATGGCCCTTGCCCCTGCAAAAGAAGCATTGGGCATCCTCCGGGGTCTTGGCTTGGGGAGCTTTCCCCTTGCCCTTACCGTCGGAGGTAGGGTTGGGCTTGGTGTCACCAACCTTTCCCTTACCATGTGACGGGGTTACCGCGGATCACATGGTAAAACTATTTGGGTCGGCAACCATTTTTCCAAGTGCAATCTCTATTGCAATCCTTAGCACTAATTTTAAGTCTTGAAGTATTGGTTAACTCGTGCTAAACTCGACAATTAAACAAGATTTCAAACCTAAAATTGCAAATCGTCCGTCAAGACAGACGGTAACAAACTTACCAAAGTTGGCTCGTGCTAAGCTCGACAACCAAAATTGTGAATTTGCCACACTCACCTTCCACAAAGTTTTATGAGAATTAGGTGGTATCGACTTACGGAGGTGCATGATTTACGTTTTGTGGAAACACGGGCTTTTGTTTCCGGTTTGGTTTTAGATTAACTTATTAGTGACAATTTCCTAATTTAACTAGGTGAGTTAATCTTGTATGTGAGCGCGCGAGTGAATTGTACACCATTTTTAGCAAATCTCTTGTGATTTTGTCAATTTTCAAAAAATTATGTAGCATGCGAATCCTAAGCAATCCATGCAAACAAAATCAAATCACACGCATAATATACTATAATTGGTAACCCTTGCCATAAAAACCTATGCGTTCTTCCCGTGAGCCGAACGGGAAGAACATGGTCAAATCTAAGGGACAAAGTCTTCGATGCGAGCTCCCACTAAAACCGCTATCTCCATTGGATTTTACTTGCTTCATGGACACCATGCTCCATCTTCTTTGACCCCTTCTTTTGTGTCTTCATCCACCAAGATTATAATACATACAATAGAATAAAATGGCATGCAAGCCACAATATACCTATTTATCTATTACAATTACATGGATGAATGAAATAGCATGCAAGCCACATTATTATTACAAATTTATCAAATGAATAATAATACAACCAAACAAGCATCCAAACACACAAACAACCACAAGGTCTTTGCAAGGTTACCAACTTATAAATGAACATACAACCAAACATACATGATAGCTACTGGAATAACATACTATAACATGAAATTAAAAATTCCAGAAGCTCAAAATAATGCCAAAAACCCGAGACCATAAACTGTTTTTAACTAAGAACAAAAAACTGTTACAGCGGGGTTAGCGCTGCTAACTTTTAAGTGTTAGCGCCGCTAACCCTGTTCGACAGAACATTTTTGATTTCCGGTTTTTTCAGGCCGCCATGTGCATAACTAACCTAGAGGTGGCTCTGATACCACTGTTGGGGTTTCTAAGGCACGTAATAGAAGCAAAATACAACATACAAAGCCTACGGTACAGGCATATAAAGCACAAAAAATGAAACCCCATACATGGATCAAACTCTATGTATAAGAAATGCAAGATAAAGAGGAAAGAGAAGAGGTTATACCAGCCTCCTTAGCTCCAGAAAAAGTGATGAGGTCTTGTTGTTACTCCTAGAAGCAAATCAACGAATCTTCTAGTGGGTTATACCCCGGGAACATGCAAACCTCAAGTGCTAGCAAGCTCTTGTGATCCTTCTCTCAAGAAAATCACCAGAGAACAACAACCAATGTCTAATTTCCTGGAACCCTCTTCTGAATTCTATGTAAGTCTTGTAAAAGAACTTAAGAGTATATGGTATTAGTACAAATGAGGTTCCAATGGGGACTTTTATAAACCTCTAGGGGTCACTTGGTATGCCCAAGGCCGGCCAAGACCACATCATGAGTCCCACAAGCATTGGCCAAGTCTAGAGGTGATTTGACCAAAAGCACATGCAGCAGTAGCGGCGCTAACACTCAAGGGTTAGCGGCGCTAGCCCCTTAAAGTTACCGGCCTGCTATCGTGGCCTGCCAAGTGATTTGACATAAAGTACATGCAGTCGTAGTGGCTCTAACCCATAAGTGTTAGCGATGCTAACACCTCTGGTTAGCTGCGCTAACGTGGCCTGCGATGTCAACTTTTGTCTTTTGTCAATTTTGGTCCCTTTTCTTTAGTTGCTGTCAGGTATTACCCCGGTGTATGACCCAATAGGCCTATACATCATAGGTAGTGATTTAAATAGTGTATACGCATCAGTGGGCATATTCTAACAAGAGCAACTTCATAGTGATGGAGTTCTAGGGTCATTTCATCTTAAATCAATTGACAATTGCGAATCTTGTTTGTACGGCAAGATGACAAAGAAACCTTTCGACAGTTTGAATGAAAGTCAAAGGAACTGCTAGGAATTATACACACAGATATGTGTGATCCTTTCAGTCAGGAGGCCAGAGGTGGATACCGGTATTTTATTACCTTTACTTATGACTTTAGTAGGTATGGTTATGTGTATCTAATGAGACACAAGTCTGAGAGTTTTGATTTCTTCAAACAATTTCAGACTGAAGTACAAAACCTGCTTGACAAGAAGATAAAGCTACTGCGGTGTAACCGGGGCGGTGAATATCTGAATATTGTTCACAACTCACGCTTCCATATACGCCACAGTGGAATGGTGTACCGGAAAGGAGGAATAGGACCTTACTTGACATGGTTCGGTCTATGATGAGTCAAACTAGTTTACCAATATCGTTATGTGGAGAAGGGAAAGACACCGTTCGAGTTATGGAGAAGAAGTCCAAATTGTCTTACATAAAGATCTGGGGTTGTGAGGCGTTTGTTAAACGACCATTCTTAGATAAACTCAAGCCCAAATCGGATAGGTGTATCTTTGGGGGTTATCCTAAGGAAACCTTAGGAGACTATTTGTATGATCCCGATGAGAACAAAGTTTTTGTAGCTCGGTCAAGGACATTTCTAGAGGATAAGTTTCTAAGCTCTGAAACTTCTAGAAATGAAATAGATCTTCAAGAAATTAAAGTCGATGAAGGTATACCTCCACCATTTGTGGAACCCATAATTCAACAAAGAATTGTTGAATCCCAACCTGAGTAAGTGGAAACACATGTCCTTTACAGGTCTAGTATGATTCGGACTGAGCCAGGTAGATATCTGGGATTTCTAATTGCTCAAGAAGAAGGGAATCTTTATGAACCCATATCCTACGAGGATGGTATGTCAGGTAGTGAGTCTGACAAATGGTTAGACGCCATGAAGGCAGAGATGTAATCCATGAATGACAACCATGTTTGGGAGTTAGTAGACTTGCACAACACAGTAGAGCTGTTGGATGCAAGTGCGTCTTCAAGAAGAAGACGGACATGGAAGGAAATGTGCATACTTTCAAAGCTACGCATGTTGCAAAAGGTTACACTCAGACTCATAGTATTGATTATGATGAAACATTTTCGTCAGTAGCCATATATGCATACTTCTATTATGAGATACGTAAAATTGATGTCAAAACCACTTTCCTTAACGGGAAACTAACAGAGGATGTGTATATGGCACAACCGGACGGTTTTGAGGATTCCCAGAATCCAGGAAAAGTATTCATGTTGCTGAAATCCATTTATGGATTAAGGCAAGCATCTAGGAGCTGGAACTTGCACTTTGATGAGCGTACCAAAGAGTTTGGTTTTACCAAAAGCGAGTTGGAGTCCTGTGTTTACACGAAGTTTAGTGGGAGCATAGTAATCTTCCAGGTCCTGTATGTGGATGACATACTGATCATAGGAAATGATGTGCCACCTTTACAAGGAGTAAAATCCTGGTTAGGCAAATGTTTCCAGATGAAGGACCTAGGAGAAGCCGCATACATACTTGGTATTAAGATCTATAGAGATAGATCTAGGCGGCTAATTGGACTTAGTCATAGTACATACATAGGTAAAATGTTGAAGCTCTTTAAATGGAAGATTCCAAGAAAGGATTCATCCTTATGAGATCTGGTATACCATTGAGCAAGGCTCAATGCCCTACTTCTCCAGATGAGCAGAAGAGGATGAAATTGGTTCCTTATGCTTAAGCAGTAGGATCAATTATGTATGCCATATTATGTACTAGGCCCGATGTCGCTTACTCCATAAGCCTTACGAGTAGCTACCAGGAAAATCCATGTGAACCCCATTGGGTGGCTTCCAAGAACATTCTCAAGGAACTAGATCTTCAAGAAATTGAAGAGGATGAAGGTATACTTCCACCATTTGTGGAACCCGTAATTCAACAAAGAATTGTTGAATCCCAACCTGAATCCGTGGTTGAGGAAGGAGTGGAAAGACATGACCTTCACTGGTCCAGTAGAATTCGGACTGAGCCAAGTAGATATCTGAGATTTCTAATTGCTCAAAAAGAAGGGGATCTTGATGAACCCACATCCTACCGGGATGCTACGTCAGGCAGTGAGTCTGACAAATGGCTAGACACCCTGAAGGCAGAGATGCAATCCATGTATGACAACCAAGTTTGGGAGTTAGTAGAATTTCACAACACATTAGAGTTGTTGGATGCAAGTGGGTCTTCAAGAAGAAAACGGACATCGAAGGAAAGGCTCATACTTTCAAAGCTAGGCTTGTTGCAATAGGTTACACTTAGACTCATGATATTAGCCATGCTTAAGTCTATTAAGATTCTTATGGCCATATCTGCATACTTCAATTATGAGATATGGCAAATTGATGTCAAAACCACTTTCCTTAATGGGAAACTAAAAGGGGATGTGCATATGGCACAACCGAACGGTTTTGAGGATTCCAAGAATAAAGGAAAATTATGCATGTTGCTGAAATCCATTTATGTATTAAAGCAAGCATTTAGGAGCTGGAACTTGCACTTTGAAGAGCGTATCAAAGAGTTTGGTTTTACCAAAAGCGAGTTTGAGTCCTGTGTTTACACGAAGTTCAGTGGGAGCATAGCAATCATCCTGGTCCTGTATGTGGATGACCTACTGATCATAGGAAACGATTTGCCAGCATTACAAGGAGTAAAATCCTTGTTAGACAAATGTTTCCAGATGAAGGACTTAGGAGAAGCCACATACGTACTTGGTATTAAGATCTATAGAGATAGATCTACGCGGCTGACAGACTTAGTCAGAGTACATACATAGATATAGTGTTGAATTGCATTAAGATGGATGATTCTAAGAAAGGATTCATCCCTATGAGATCTGGTATACCATTGAGCAAGACTCAATGTCATACTTCTCAAGAGGAGCAGAGGAGGATGAAATCGGTTCCTTATGCTTCGGCAGTAGGATCGATTATGTATGCCATGTTATGCAATAGGCCTTATGTTGCTTACTCCATAAGCCTTACGAGTAACTACCAGGAAAATCCGGGTGAACCCCATTGGGTGGCTATCATGAACATTCTCAAGTATTTGAAAAGAACAAAGGATATGTTCTTGTTCTTTGGTGGAAGCACGGATGAAATCAGTATTACTCGTTACACAGATGCGAGCTTCTAGACAGATAGAGAGAACTTTAAGTCGCAGTCAAGGTTTCTTTTTACTCTAAACGGTGGAGCTGTATCTTCTACAAGATAGAAGTAAGATACTATAGCAAATTCAACTACAGAGGCTGAGTACATTGCAGCAAGTAATGTGGCAAAGGAAGCAGTTTGGCTGCGGAATTTTATCCCGGATCTTAGAGTGGTTGCCAGTATCTCTAGACCGATTGATATATTGTGTGATAATAATGGAGCTTTGGCGCAAGCGAAAGAATCAAGAGATAAGTAGTGGACCAGGCACGTACTTAGAAGTATCACATCATCCGAGAGATTATCGTAAGAGAAGATGTGAGGATATGCAAGATACCAACAAAGGACAACGTTGCTTATCCGTTTTCCAAGGCGCTAGCTAGAGAGAAGCATGAGAGACATGATAGTTCCATAGGAATGCAGTACATGGGACCTAGCACCTAGTTTTTCAGTATTTAATTAAATTGTATGGATTGATATTTATCGTTTATCATTATGTATTAAACATTTCTGCGTGATGGAAATAGTGTTGGAGTATGCCTACTGACACACATATGTCGTATCACTGTCGATAAAGTGCGCGCATATTGGGTCATACACAAAACTTCTACCCAAATAGCCCTAAGTGGAAATAGCTGGTCAAAATGGTCAAATTCCAGTTTACCTAGGCTTCACGACCGTGAAGGATGCTACACGGGTCGTGAAGCACCTAGTCCCCATGAGTTCCTACATGGGCCATGTGGCCTATGGACCAGAGTGGCTTCACGTCCCTATACAGGTCATGAAAGGGATCGTGAATGTAAAATGCGCCACGAGTACCTCGACGACTTCCAGAACACAGCACGGGCCGTGAAGCCTTTTAGCTTCACGGATCGTGAGAGCCCATGAAAGGTCGTGAAACTGGGAAAACTAAGTGGCACTTAGATTTCATTGGCTTTGTGGTGTTGGTCAAATAGGAATTCAAGTTTTGGCAGGCTAGAGCAAGCAAAGGGTCGGTTTTCAGCTCTATATATTGATAGAGTTTGATTATACTTGGATCCTTTTTGCCACTTTTACTTACATACTCTTGAGAGCTTCAAAGTATTGTTCTTGTGAGGTTTGCTTGAGTGTTCCTAGAAATAAGGGTCATAGATTAGTGTTGTTACTTGATAGAAGTGAACAACATAATCGTTTGCTAGCACAAAGGGTGAGGTTACTTTGTGTATCACTTCGGTAGGAGGTTTGATGGCATTTTATTCGAATCAAGTTCATCCTACACATCATCACCTACCATTTCAGCAGCAAGGAGCTTAGGAGGAAGGTATAAACCTCTTCCCTTTGTGTTTCTTCTGTCTTGGTTCCATGCATATTGATATCCAGTTTTTTATACCATGGTTGGAGTTCATGAAACTTGCTTTTAAAATCCATTTTCTTTAGCTTCCGTTGGGTTTTGTAGTTTCCATGAACTCCTACAGCGGTATCAGAGCCACCTTGATGCAATGTATGCACCATCTAGGCCTGAAAATTCATTTTTGTGAAAATGGACATTGTGTCCAGTGAGTCTTCACGGGCCATGAAAAGGCCGTGAAGCGGCTGTGAAGACTCCACGATCTAAGTGTGGGGCTGGGGTCGTGAAAAGGGTTGTTGAAAATTTTCATGAGTCGTGGGACTTACTGCCTTCATGGGCCGTGAGAGGTCGTGAAGGCGTCTGCAAAATGATTTTTTTGACCCATTTTAAAAGAAAATTTTGTAAAAACGAATTTTGCCTTCTCTGGATTTTTCCAGTAGTTAAATATGGTCCCTTTTTGACCATTTTGAAAACCCCATATTGTCCTAACTTGCGTATTTATATGTATCGGATGGTTTTTCCATGAAAACGCACACGTGCATATACTTATGTATTGTATGTATGAATATGGTTTTTCAAAGTGTTTGGAATTCCTAATGCATATGTACAAGATTTATTCACTCGTTCCTTGAGTGTTTTAAGTAGTTTTGGAATAAATCTCGTTGGGATATTTTTACACGGTTTGGTGTGCCACACTGTGTTGTGTTTTGTGTTTGTTGTGGTTGTTTGTATAATCCGGTAACATTTGAGCCTTTAAGACCTATGTGATGAGTTTGGTTGTATGAAATTGTGTATTCATTTATTTGGTGGTTTGTACCACATTTGGTTTGTAATAGTTAATTAATTCATTTGGTTTGTATTATTTAACGGCTTACATGCTGATTTTTTATTCATTGTAATTGTAAGTATTAGCTTAGAATAGATATCGTGGCTTGCATGCCATTTCCTTTTACACTTGTATATTGTAAAAGGAGAACCGAAGATAACCAAAGAGAACCAAAAAGAACCAAAGAGAACCATGGAGGAGGTGTTTTGGCTCGAACTTGGATCCGGAGGTCGTTGGGAGACGCAATGGGTCGAACTTGCCCGTTAGCTCACCGGCAAGATGCATAGGATTTTCCTTAGATGTCTTAGTCTTGCCCGTTGTTTTACATGCGTGGTTGTTTATTTATTTTGTATTTTCTTGCATGGTTGTTTAGGATATTTGCATGCTAGAACATTTTTCAAAATAATTAAAACCAAGAGTTTTAAATTGGTTAACAAATCTCGCGCACCACATAGACTATAATTGGTTAAAAATTCTTTTTAACCGGAAAAAAAAAGTGAAACAAGATCGGTCGTCGAGCTCTAGCCGAGGTCGGTTTTGCGTAACTGTTGTTGATTGTCCTCTGCAAGAGTATTGGGAGTGTTAGTCTCGCCATTATTTCCTGATTAATTATTATGCTGTGATTTGTTGTAGTTATATAAATGTTGGCTCCACTATTCAAATGCTTAAATAAACAAGTATTTGTTAGAATCTGCCCGATAATATATGTACGCCTTAAAGCACTGCTGATGATGTATGAGCCTATAAGGGTCACACACCGGGGTCTAACATGACAGCAAATAAAGTGGAGGGATCAAAGATGGCAGAAGTGGAAGTTGGCAATGCAGGCCACGTTAGCGCCGCTAACTATAACGAGTTAGCGCCGCTAAGGCTGCATGTGCTTTACGTCTAATCGAAGTCAGGCCGCGTTAGCGCCGCTACGGGTTAAGGTTTAGCGCCGCTAACTCTTGATTAGCGCCGCTAAACCTGCATGGACTTTATGTACAAGTCACCTCCAATTGAAGCCAATGAGTGGGAGGTTCTAGAACCGACTTGGCCGGTTAAAGGGGATATAGAGGGTCGGTTTTGAGTCTATAAAAGACTCAATAGCTGGACTTTATTTACTCTTGGTCAAATCCTCTTAGAAACACTCATACTTCTCTCTCACTATATACCTAGCTTTTGGTGAGTTGGTGAAGGAGAGATCTCGAGTTCCAGAAGACTTATTGCTGTTCTTGGGGGTTATTTCGAGCAGAAGATATCACCAAGGTTGCTAGCACTCCTTGTTAGACTTGTTCCCGGGGTGAGATTTCGAAGAAGGGCAAGAAGAAGGAGGTTCTTGCTTTTACCACCAAGTTCAGCCAACAACAAGGACTTTGCTGGAGCTAAGGAGCTGGTATAACTCCCTTTCCTTCTTGTTTAGTTGCTATTTGTTACATAGAGTAGATCCATGCTTGGGATTTCATAGTTTTTAACACTTGCATGCATGTTTTATGTTGTTCTCGCTTCCGTTGCGTGTTCTTGAAATCCCAACAGTGGTATCAGAGCCACCTCTATGTTAGAATAGCACTTGGTGGCTTGAAAAACCCGAAATCAAAGTGTTTGTATTCTGCCGTAAGGGTTAGCGGCGCTATCCTAGAGTTAGCGACGCTAAGTCTCTAGGGTTAGCGGCGCTAACGCCACTGGAAATTTGTTTTCGAAAATCTTGAATAAAACAGCTTAGGTCTCGGGATTTTTAGCACTTGTACCTTCTGGAATTTTATTCCAAAGATGTTTTTCATGTTGTTCCAGTAGTAGCATGATTTGTTTGGTTGTATGTGTTAACATGAGTTGGTAATCTTGCCTTGGCCCATTTGGTTGTTTTGTGTTGTGCATGCAATTTGGTGGTTTTGATCCACATTTGGGGTTGTAAATTTATTAAATTCAGTTTGATTGTAATAATTTGTGGCTTGCATGCCATTTCATTCATCCATGTACAAGTATTAGATAAATAGGAAAATTATGTGGCTTGTATGCCATTTGTTTTCTATTGTATTATGTATTGTATGATGGAGAGATGAAGACACAAGAGGAGGCAAAACAAGATGGAACATGGTGCCCTTAGAAGCCAAAGAAATCCGATGGCGATGGTGGTTCTAGTGGGAGCTCGCGTCAAGTTTGTTTTGTCCCTTAGTTTGACCGAGTTCTTCCCGTTTTGGCTCACGGGAGGAACACATAGGTTTTATGGCAAGAATTACCGACTATGTTGTATTTTGCGTGTGATGTGATTTTATTATTCTATGCATGGATTGTAGGTTGCGCATGCTAGAAAAATTTTGATAAAATTAATAAAATCACAAGAGTTTTGATAAAATTGGTTTCCTCTCGCGCGCGATTACATACATTGATTAACCCACCTAGTGAAAATAGGATTTGTCACTAATAAGTTAATCAAAACCAAACCGGAAACAAAAGGCCCGGTTTTCCACAAAACGTAAATCATGCACCATCCGTAAGTCGATACCACCCAAATCTAGTTTTATGGGTCTTGGTTGTCGAGCTTAGCACGAGCCATTTCTCATGAAACTGTGTGGAAGGTGAGTGTGGCGAATTCACAACTTTGGTTGTCGAGCATAGCACGAGCCAATTTTGGTGGATTTGTTACCGTATGTCTTGACGGATGATTTGCAATTTTAGGTTTGAAATCTTGGTTGATTGTCGAGCTTAGCACGAGTTAACCAAAATTTCAAGACTTAAAATGGTGCAAGAAGGGATCAAACATGCCAAACGACCATTGGAAGTCGTAGGATCCCGCATGTGCTAAGGATTGCGATGGAGATTGCAATTGGCAAAATGGTTGCCGACCTAAATAGTTTTATCATGTGATCCGCGGTAACCCCGTCACATGGTAGGATGAAATACGGTTCTTAGCCTTGTTTAACTAATTCTTATTGGGTAAATTATTAAACAAGATAAAATATCATAATAACAAATATCTACTTTGCAAATTTTAGATGGCATCAACAAGCGCAACAAACACCACCACCAACGTTTCTCTTAGGGTTTTCCTTGAAAAGGAGAAACTCGATGGTAGCAATTTCATGGATTGGCATAGATAACTGAGGTTGGTCTTACGCTATGAAGGAAAGTTGCATACCATAGAGGAACCCCTCCCCGAGGCACCTCCTGCTGGTGCAACAAGGGCCGTCTGTGAGGCGTATGAAAAGCGCCTCAAGGAGACTGAGGAAGTCACGTGCCTCATGTTGAGCACGATGAACCAAGATTTGCAAAAGCAAATGGATCATCTTAGTGCTTACGACTTGCTCGTGCAGCTAAAGGACATGTTCCAGCAGCAGGCGAGGCAAGAGAGGTACGAGTGCCTCAAGACAACCCTTGCTTGCAAGATGCAAGAGGGTGGGAACGTGAGCGCGCATGTGTTGCGTATGAAAGCAAACATTGAGCGCATGGAGAAATTAGGTTTTACCATAGGGAGGGAGATGGCGGTTGATTTAATCCTCCAATCCCTGCCCGGTGCATACGATCAATTCGTTATGAGTTATCATATGCACAGCATGGATAAGACCTTGATGGAACTTCATGGTATGTTGAAGACTGCTGAGTCTAGCATGACCAAGAACAAGCCATCCTCCTCCACCTCTCAAGTTCTCGCCATCCGGGAAGGCCGCATCACGAAGAAGAAGGCCGCCTCTTCCTCTAAAAGGAAGGGTAAGGGAAAGGTTGGCGGGGCCAAGCCTAACCCGGCCTCCGAGGGCAAGGGCAAAGGGAAGCTTCCCCAAGCCAAGGCTCCGGAGGATGCGGAGTGCTTTTTATGCGGGGGCAAGGGCCATTACCGCCGTAGCTGCCCAAAGTACCTGGAGGGACTCAACAAGCTCAAGGCAATGAGCATATCGGGTCCGGATACGTCAGGTACGTTCATGATAGAACTCCACCATACTTCTACTTCTAAAGGCTGGGTATTGGATACTGGCTGTGGCACTAACATATGTAATATGATGCAGGTGCTAAAGGAAAGTAGGAGCTTGGAGCGGGGAGAACTGGATCTTGTCATGGGAAACTCGGAGGTTGTCCCTGTGGAAGCTAAAGGTGACTTGGAGCTTTCATTCAAGACCGGTTTTTCTATTTTGTTAAAGGATGTATGCTATTCGCCCAATGTGGCTAGAAACATTATTTCTTTTCACAAGTTGTATGACGATGGTTTTGATTTTAAATTTGTAAGTGGTACAATCATTTGCTTTAAAAATGAAATTGTTTATTTTAAAGCTATACCATGTCATGGCATATATGAGGCAAATGCATACATTGAATCAAGAAAATCTATCATGAATATTGATTCTGACTCCAAAAATGGTTTGGATAAATATTCCATGTGGCATAGTCGTCTTGGCCATATAAACAAGACTCGTATCACCAAGCTCCAAGTGGATGGGATCTTGGAATCATTTGATCAAGGATCAAATGAAGTATGCGAATCTTGCTTATTGGGCAAAATGACAAAAGCACCATTCACGGGAACAAGTGAGAGGGGAAAGGACCTTTTAGACATAATCCATACGGATGTATGTGGACCTTTCAAGCATGTCACAAGGAATAATTCAAGATACTTCGTAACCTTTATAGATAATTATAGCAGGTACGGGTATGTCTATCTTGTTAAACACAAGAATGAAACCTTTGAGGTGTTCAAGACATTCCAAAACGAAGTTCAGAATAAATTGGGCAAGACTATAAAGATACTCCGGTCTGATAGAGGTGGAGAGTATCTTAGTACCGAATTCGTCGATCATCTTAAAAATTGTGGAATTGTTTCACAATTAACACCTCCGAGGACTCCACAGTTAAATGGGGTCGCTGAGAGGAGGAACCGGACTTTGCGACGTCGATCACGCAAGCACACACAAGGATCGAGTTTTTGATCCAAGGTTTAATCCTTAGGCGGTCTAGCAGCCAGTTCAAGGTGGTGCAGTAGCGGTGGATAACCTGCAGCTGTCTAGAGGTTTAAAGAAAAAGTTTTTGGGTTTGTTCAAGGTATAACTTTTTAACCCTCTTCCTCTTTTAGTTTATGTACGAGTTAGTTGAGATCACTGGAGGGGGTTTTATTCCGCTGTGCATGTTTAATAATATGTTTTTATTCCCTACAAAACCCTTCAGTGGTATCAGAGCCACTTCTAACCTCGTAGGGAACTAGGTAGGTTTATTTTATTCTGTTGAAAAAGGTTTATCTTTTATCAAGAAAAAGGTTTTTATTTATTATCCAAAATAATAAAAATCATGTTTTGATTTTTATTGGATAAACCTTTGATAAAAGATTATTAGATTTAATTTTTAAATTAAATCTGTTTTTTTTATTTTTTATTGTTGTTATTTGCAAAAACCGAAACCACCACCCTCATCGGCGGCGGCCTCAGACGGTGGCCGTGGTCGGTCGACGGCACCCAGCAGCGGCATTGTTGATCGACGGCAGTCCCAGGCGGGGCGGCGGCTGCCAGCGATGGTCGACAGCAGCCAAGTTGCGGCGGAAGTCGACCGGTCCACCAAGTATGGTGGTCTGCGACGTGGTGGTGCTCGGCGTCCAGGTCACCGACGGCTACAACGTGGTGGGCTACGGCCCAGCCGATTCACGGGTCCGAAGGTGGCTACGGCCCATTTCTTTCCTCAGCCCAGGTTCTTTTTGTTTCGATCCAGTATTAAATGTTTGGCCCAGTTTGTGGTTCGGATATTTATGGCTGATATAAAAATTAAAATACAGTTGTTATTTTTAATTTTTAAGGTTTAAATATTATTTTAAGTTTTTGATTAAATATCAAAGTATAAAACTTGAGATATATATTTATTGCAAATAACAGAAAAAGAATATAGAGGTTTTAACAGGTTGTTAAAATCAGTAATTTTCATCGAGATGAATAATTAGAAATCATTTGTTGTTTAACTTTCATGTATTAGTTTAGTACAAGTTTGGGATGTCATAGCCGAGCCCTAGACCTTGTGGATTGTTTTAATTTCCTGCACTTGTGGTTGTTGATAGATTTATTATTTTATGGTGTGGGGAGGCCTGCGTGCCACTTACAACCCCTATTCTATTTTGTAAAAAGTTTTAGATTAGCGGGCCTGCGTGCCTTTGATTATCTTGTATTTTTTATTATTTCTAGTTTTTTAGACAATAGAATAGAATGTTTTTGGAATAAATATGAAGCCGATTCAAGAACCAAGGAGCAAGGAGGAGGGAGCAGGATTAGATGCTGAAGCCAGTGGGAGCTTCAGAATGCCATGCCATGTGTGTTGTGTTTTTCCATTTAGGTTTTGACGGTCGGGTTTTTCGTGTGGCTCACGAAACCGACATTAGTTAAGGGCAAGGCTAAGGCATAGTTGTTTGTGGTTGTTTTATTTGTTTACATATTATATATGCGTGGTTGTGATTCTCACGATGAAATAAAACAAGGGTTTTAATAATAGTTAATTATTGAAACAGATGTTTTTAAAAGAAAACAGGCATTAAAGTTTTTCTCGTCAAAAACTTTGAAATCCTTTTTTAGAAAAATCTTAGATCAGTGTGCTACCCACCTAATGGTACAACTTTCCTGTTCAACGGTACTCGGGTGTCGGAAGTGACCAAACCTTGGGCATTCGGGTTCATACCATTGCGGGGGAGGGTGTGAAAGACTCTGCGATAATGGGGAGTCCCGGCCAGAGTTCACACTGTCTTAGGTGGTGCGATCTATTTTGGTGATAATCGTGAGTCCCTGCCCAAAATGCACTGGAGGGACTAAACATGCACGGTTTTTGTAACCGATGTCCCGCGGATCTAGGAGTCGTGTCCAGTTAGGATACGATTGGTATAGTTTTTACCTACCAGAAATAGCATTGTCCCGGTGGGAAGTGCCCAAACCTTGCATCGGGAAATGTGAAATATGGATCCTAGTCTAATAATTTATTGTTTAAAAGGAAATAATTATTAGAAGATGTAATCAATACTGAATCGGTTTTATCTATTTCTTTTTCTGTAGATGTCTTTTATATATGTTATTCCGTTTTATTCACCAAGAGAATCTCTAAGTCTCATCACTGGCAAGTGGAAGCTTTCAGGTCCAAACTTTGCTGTTTGGAAGATGCATCTGAAAAATATTTTGGATACACAGGGATAGCTTCACATTATTGAGACATTACCTCTAGAGCGACCAGGAGTAGATGCCCAGGATAGTGAGTATGAAAATTACTATCAGGATCTGGATGGCGAGTCTGACGTTATGTCGATTCTCATTCTCACAGCATCATCCGAGTTTACGGATGATCTCCGTGAGAAGTTGTCTTATGAGGTTGTTCAAGGACTGGAGCGGAAGTTCAAGTATAGTGAACGGATATGTCGCATGCTATTGATGAAGGAAATTATTTCAGCTAAAATGAAAGAAAGCCAGCCAAATTAGCGATCATCTCATTAATATGAGAAGACTCCTAGATTGCTATGAGAGCTTTGGGTCAAAATCAAAACCACATGGGCTACTTATGTTCTTGTTCGGTTCCTTGTCGGACTATTACCAGAAAAGAGTAATGTATGTCCTCGGTGATTTTGAGTTGTCGGTCGCAGGGTTGCACGAAATCCTTATGTGCATCAGCGATGAGTTAAATCCAAAGCAGCTAGAGTCAACAGTTGTGGACCCTATGCAAGGGGATGACTGGCTGGAAGAACTTGGAGAGATTTGTTGCCCAGACTGTGGCAGCAAGGATTCATGCGAGCACTCACTCGACAAAGATCAGCTGGACATTGGTTCGCCCAATGACACAGGTATCTTTATGATAGATTGTCTTATTACTTCTTATGAATCATGGGTATTGGATACCGGATGTGGTCATCACATATGCAATCATTTGCAGGGATTCAAGAGAAGTAAGAAGCTGAGACAAGGATATATGGACCTGCGGGTAGGCGAAGGCTCCATGGTTGGTGCCGAAGTTGTAGGGACATATTGTCTTAGTTTGCCCTCGGGCATGGTCTTAGAACTAGAACCTTGTTATTATGTTCCTAGACTAATTAAAAATGTTATCTCGTTTGATTTGCTCATAGACTGTGAATTTGCTTATGTTTTGAATGAAAAAGTTATTTCATGTTTTTAGAATGATATTTTCTTCTTTAAAGCTACTCCAGAAAATGGTCTATATACGCTAAATCTAGATAACAATGACATCTATCATATAAGTAAGAGATCCAAGAGTAACTTGAATCAGACTTACCTCAGGCATTGTCGTTTAGGACATATAAACGAGAAACGCATAGAGAAACTCCGAGATGACGAAATTTTAGAACCATTTGACTTAGAGTCATATGATATTTGTTAATCTTGTTTGTCTGGTAAAATGACAAAGCAGCCTTTCAGCAATGATTTGACCCCGGTGTATGACCCAATAGGCCCATACATCATCGGTAGTGATTCAAATGGTGTACACGCATCAGTGGGCATATTCTAACAACAACAATATTTCATCTTATCCAAGTCATCTTCAACATAGCCACTAGAACATGTTTCCATATAATCAATATGAAACACTTTGTCTCTAGTAGGTATTTGAATATGTCTATGATTGCATATATGTTAGTCCCTTCAACCTTCTTGGATTACACCTTCGGTGTGGGATTAACCCAAGTCAAGTACTTGGATGCAGCAAATGAGTTACATCTATATGTACCAGTTGGAGTATGCCCACGAACACACGTACGCCAAATGATCACTACCGATGATGTATGGGCCTATCGGATCAAACGCCGGGGGTTGACCTTGACACAACCTAAAAGATGAGGGTGAGAAAGGATAAATAATGATAGTTGCTATGGCGTTTGATAAATCAGCCGCGTTAGCGGCGCTAACCATGGGAGGTTAGCGGCGCTAACCATGGGCGGTTAGCGGCGCTAACCCTGTCTGACAGAAACAACTTTATTCCTTTCACCTCTAGCCTCCACCAATGCATGTGTTTTGTGATGATTAGCCTTGGGCCGACTTTGGGAGACCTGGGGTCGTGGCTTGGCTTATAAAACATGCATGAATCTCTCATTTCTCTTCTTGACCTTTTTGCTACAAAAATACACTTAGAACTATATTGAGAGTTGCTAAGTTCAAACAAGAGAGAGAGAGAGAGCTAGATTCACTGGTGGTTTCGTGGGTTGTTGTTCCAGTAGCTTCTTCATCTTGTGGATTAGGCTAAGGGGTGCTAGTACACCAAGGTTGCCAAGTGTCTCGGTGTGGACTTAGATAGCCGAAGAAGAAGTTCAAGGAGAGATCAAGGCTTGAAGCTAGCTACACACAACCATCAGAGACATCAGGGGTATATATCCTCTCTTTTCTTTCTGTTTTGTTGCATAACTTTGTTGTAGAGTTAGATCCACTTATGGGGTTCATCTTGTGGTCTTGTTTTTTGTTTGAAAAATTCGTTTATGACCTTGCATGCTTCCGTTGCTGTGTACCACGAACCCCAACAGTGGTATCAGAGCCAGCTCTACACTGGTTTTGCACTAAATGGCCAAGAAAATCCGAAAAATGTGATTTTTGGTTCTGTCCAGTGTTTAGCGGTGCTAACTTATCTATGTTAGCGGCGCTAAACCTTAGTTAACGGCGCTAAAGTCGGAGTCAACAGTCCTCTTTGGTAAACTGACTTGTTTTAATGTCGTCTCGCGATAGCGGCGCTAAACTGAGTTAGCGGCGCTAACTCTTTATAGTTAGCGGCGCTAACCCCTTACTGGCAGAATGCATGGTTTTGCCTTAAATCAATTTTGTTGGATTTTTGGGCTATTTGTACTTGCTGGAATTGTTCCAGATTTGAGTTGTGTTTAGATTAAAGTTGCCTTATGTCTTGGTTGATGTATTTATATGTGGATTAACATTTAGGCATGAAAATGATTAATTGCATATACTTACATTGTGTATATATGACTATGGAATTTTGACTTGTTTGAGGTTCCTAATGCATATGTACATAGGATTATGAGTGCCTTGAGTGATTAGATAATCTTAACCAAGACATATAAGATTTACATGGTTTTGTGTGGCACACCATGTGTTGATGTGTGATTTCTTGTATGTGGTTGTAGTATGCGTATCCGGTAACAATTTTTGAGCCATATGACCTATGAGATGTGTTTGGTTGATTTAGATTAATGTATTAATTCATTTGGTGGTTTGTACCACATTGGTTTGTAATAATTAATCTATTTATTCGGTTTCTAATTTTAACGGCTTGCATGCCGATTTCGTATTCTTTGTAATTTGTAGAATTAGCTTAGAATAGAAATTGTGGCTTGCATGCCATTTCCTTTTAAATTTGTAAATTGTAAAAGATGAACCGAAGCAACCAACAAGAACCGTGTGGAGGGTGTCTTGGCGTACTTGGATCCGGAGGTCGGTAGGAGACGCAATGGATCAAGTGGGAGGAGCACACATCGGGTCATTCGGTCTAGTCCTTAGAAGACTTAGTCTTGCCCGTTGGCTCACGGGCAAGACGCATAGGATTTGGCTCGTTACCGGATTATATTACATGCGTGGTTGATTTTATTTTGTATTTTTCTTGCATGGATGTTTAGGTTCTTCGCATGCTAGAAAATTTTTCAAAATAATAAAATCAAAGAGTTTTAAATTGGTTTACAAACTCCGCGCGCCACATAGACAAGAATTGGTTAAAAGTGTTTTAACCGGAAAAACTAAAACCCGTTTTTCAAAAGTAAATCTCACACCACCCGTAAGATGACACCGCCCGATTCTAGTGAAACAAGATCGGTTTGTCGAGCTCTAGCCGAGACCGGTTTTGCGTAACTGTGTGGAAGGCGCGTGTGGCAACTCGCAAGGTCGGTTGTCGAGCTCTAGCCGAGCCAGCCATTGGGCTAGAGTACCACCGTGTATCTTGACGGACGATTTACAATTCCAAGACATAAAACGCATTGGTAGTTGTCGAGCTCTAGCCGAGCTACCAAAGTGGGTTAATGAGGAATTGGTGTGGAGGGATCAAACATGCCAAATGGGTGCTAAGAGTACCTAGGATCCCGCAAGTGCCTAAGAGTTGTGATCACGGATTGCAATTGGTAAATAGTTTACCGGGCTAAAATAGCTCTATGAAGTGATCCGCGGAAAACCCGTCATGGATTAGGGTATTTTGAGGTTCTTAGCCCTTGTTAATATAATTTGTTTTTATAACAAGAGGGTAATTATCTTAACAAGGATTTAATACAACAATAACTAACCATTTCGTACTTTGCTTGTAGATGGCATCTACTAGCAACACCAACACCACCAACATGTCACTCCGTCCATTTTTGGAGAAGGAGAAACTCACGGGGCCAAACTTTATGGATTGGCATAGGACTTTGAGTATTGTCCTACGTCATGAAATGAAGCTAGAGGTCCTTGAGTAACCTCTTCCGGAGGCTCCTGCTACCAACGCGGCGAGGGCCGTCCGCGAGGCGTATGAAAAACGCCTCAAGGACACAAATGACGTGACTTGCCTTATGCTAACGACCATGAGTCCCGAATTGCAAAGGCAATTCGAGAAAGTGAGTGCGTTTGAGATGATTTCTCAGCTGAAGGACATGTTCCAACTGCGAGCTAGGCAAGAACTCTATGAGTGCGTCAAGGCCTTCATCGGTTGCCGGATGCAGGAGGGCGGCAATGTGAGCTCCCACGTACTTAAGATGAAAGGGTACGTGGATCAGCTCGAGGAGTTGGGCTTTCCCATGGGGAAGGAGTTGACGGTTGATATCATCCTCCAATCCTTGCCTCCTGCATATGGTCCGTTCATTGTGAACTTCCACATGCATAGTATGGACAAGTCCATTATGGAATTGCATGGCATGCTAAAGACCGCCGAGGGCGAGCTTGCCAAGTCAAAGCCCACCACCTCCACTGCCGTTCTCACCATCAACGAGGGTAGTAACAAGCGGAAGCAACCCGCTTCGGGCTCCAAGGGGAAGGGAAAGAAGAAGGCCAAGGCCCAAGGGCTGAAGCCCAAACCTAACCCAACCCCGGAGCCGAAGGGGAAGCAAGTGGCTCCCGCTGCCACCTCACCGGAAGAGGCAACCTGCTACTTCTGCGGGGAGAAGGGTCACTACCGGCGTAGTTGCCCCAAGTACACGGAGAAGCTCAAGAAGCTTCGCTCTAAAGGTGCCGCTGCCTCCGGTACGTACATGATTGAACTCCATAACACTTCTACTTCTAACGCCTGGGTTTTAGACAGCGGGTGTGGTACTCACGTTTGTAATAATGTGCAGGTACTAAGAAGAAGTAGGGACTTGGTTGATGGAGAGCTGGATCTCATCATGGGAAACAAGGCGGTTGTCCCGGTTGAGAAGATTGGGAGTGTGGAGCTCGCCTTTCCTTCTGGCTTATCTATTGTTTTGTTAAATGTATCTTTTGCGCCATGTGTGGCAAGAAACATTATTTCATTGTATGCCTTGTATGACGATGGTTTTACTTTTAAATTTGAGAATGGTAGCATTTTATGTTACAAAGATGATGTTTTTTATTTCAAAGCATTTCCATGTCATGGCATATATGAAACAAGCGTAAGCTTGCAAAGCACTAGATCAATCATGAATGTTGATTCGGGTCCCAAAAACGTTTTGGATAAATTGTCTCTATGGCATGGTCGGTTAGGCCACATAAACAAGAAACGCATCGCCAAGCTCCAAGTGGATGGGATCTTGGAATCATTTGACCACGGGTCTAATGACGTATGCGAATCTTGTATATTGGGCAAGATGACCAAAGCACCCTTCACCGGTGTTTGTGAGAGGGCGCAAGACTTGTTGGATATCGTTCACACAGATGTGTGTTGTCCGTTCAAGCATGCCACAAGAGATCATTCCCGCTACTTCGTTACCTTTATTGATGATTATAGTCGATACGGGTATGTCTACTTGTTGAGACAAAAGTCGGATACCTTTGAGGTATTTAAGACTTATCAAAACGAGGTAGAAAATCAATTAGGGAAAAGGATTAAGATGCTACGATCCGATAGAGGCGGTGAGTATCTTAGTTCCGAGTTCCGTGAACATCTAAGGGATTGTGGGATTATCTCGCAATTAACCCCTCCTAGGACGCCACAATTAAATGGTGTCGCCGAGAGGAGGAACCGAACATTGTTGGATATGGTTCGATCTATGATGGTTCGTACGGACGTTCCCGTTATGTTTTGGGGATATGCGCTTGAGACGGCCGGTAGAATCCTTAACCTCGTACCAACAAAGAAGGTTAAGAGAACACCGTATGAGATGTGGCATGGAAAGGTTCCATCCATTTCATATTTAAAGGTCTGGGGTTGTCCTGCCTACGTAAGACGTGAGGTTGAGGACAAGTTGGAGCCCAGGGCCGAAAGGTGCTTTTTGATTGGTCATCCTGCTGGGTCTATGGGATATTTGTTTTACAAACCTTCGGAGAACAAGGTGTTTGTTGCTCGAAGAGCGATGTTCCTTGAAAGGGAACTGTTATCCAAAGACGCTAGTGGGAGAAAGGTTGATCTTGAAGAAATTCAAGAGACTGCCAATGTAGAACCTGATGTTGGGACTAGCTCACAACCTGAGAGGGTTGAATATCAGCATAATGAAGCTGGAGATGATGTAAACCCGTTGCCTATTAGAAGATCTGGTAGAAGTCGGCATGAGCCAAAGAGATATGGTTTTCACATATCTGAGGGCACCGACATGGTAGTGGTCTCTGATGAGCCTACCAAATACCAGGACGCTGTGGTGGGCCCTGAGTCCGCCAAGTGGCTAGAGACAATGGAATCCGAGATTCAGTCCATGTCGGATAATCAAGTCTGGGACTTGGTTGATCCCGTGCCGGGATGCAAACCCGTAGGGTGCAAGTGGGTCTTCAAGAAGAAGATCGACATGGATGGCGAGGTAGACACCTTCAAGGCCCGACTGGTGGCTAAGGGTTTCACTCAAACTCATGGTATAGACTATGAGGAAACCTTTTCACCGGTGGCTATGATGAAGTCTATCCGGATACTTTTGTCCATTGCCGCATTTCATGATTATGAGATTTGGCAAATGGACGTCAAAACCGCGTTCCTTAATGGAACACTAGCAGAGGATGTGTATATGACACAGCCTGAGGGTTTTGTACATCCTGAGTTTCCGGATAAAGTCTGCAAGCTTAAGAAGTCCATTTATGGGCTTAAGCAAGCCTCTCGGAGCTGGAACCTGTGCTTCGACGAGAAGGTCAAAGAGTTTGGCTTCTCTAAAAGCAAGGATGAGCCATGCGTTTACATTAGAGCTAGTGGGAGCATAGTTGTATTCCTGGTTCTTTATGTAGATGATATTCTACTAATTGGGAACGACGTCCCAACTTTGCAAGGGGTAAAAGCCTGGCTAGGGAGTTGTTTCTCAATGAAGGATCTTGGGGATGCAGCTTACATTCTTGGGATCAAGATCTATAGAGATAGATCCCGCAGGTTGATCGGATTGAGTCAAAGTACATACATAGACAAGGTCCTAAAGAGATTTAGGATGGAGGATTCCAAGAAGGGGTTCATACCTATGTCGCATGGTTTAGTGTTGAGCAAGGCTCAAAGCCCGAGTTCCCTTGAGGAACGGGGAGTAATGAGTCGAGTTCCATATGCTTCGGCAATTGGCTCGATCATGTACGCCATGTTATGTACTAGGCCTGATATATCTTGTGCATTGAGTATGACAAGTAGATATCAAGCCAATCCTGGTGAAGCTCATTGGACAGCAGTAAAGAACATTCTCAAGTATCTTCGGAGGACTAAGGAGATGTTCTTGGTGTATGGAGGTGCGTAAGAGCTACGGGTGACTGGTTACTCAGATGCTAGCTTCCAAACCGATCGGGACGACTGCCGATCTCAATCGGGGTTTGTGTTCCTACTCAATGGTGGTGCTATTTCCTGGAGAAGCTCCAAGCAAGACACTGTGGCCGATTCTACTACCGAGTCGGAGTACATTGTGGCCAGTGAAGCTGTGAAGGAGGCTGTATGGATGAAGAAATTCATCCAAGATCTGGGAGTGGTTCCTAGCATTGCCGACCCTGTTGAGGTGTTCTGTGACAACGAGGGTGCGGTTGCTCTTGCCAAGGAACCAAGGTCTCACCGACGCACGAGACATATTCCGCGGAAGTATCATTACATCCGGGACGTGGTCGAATGTGGAGACATTGTTATCAGCAGAGTACACACGGATAGTAATGTGGCGGATCCGTTCACCAAACCTTTATCGCAAGCAAAGCATGACGCTCATACTCGAGCTATTGGGATTAGATTTGCTAGTGATTTGGTTTGATCATGCCTTTGTATTTGGTTAGTATATTTGTTGTATTTTCCCTTTTGGGAACATGAAGCAGTATTGTATTTATTGTATTTATCGATTATTAAATGGGATTTAGTAATACGCAAGTTGCGGGTATTTCTTTAAATCTTTACTGTGTTCCAACTTAGCATGTTTTACTCTTCCCTGAATGCGCAAGCATTCTAAATCTCCACAGTCGGTCATTCTTCTCGGGAAGGAAATATGAACTAAGACTGAGGGAAGTAATTGGTCATGTGTCCAATGGGGATTGGGGCACGGGGACGCAATTCTTCGCCTGTACTTGAAAGTGTTTCAAGTGACTGGACGACCCACACCTGATTTTACTTTATGGTACATGTCATGAGTAAATCAGGATGATAATATCAGTTCATCCTAAGACTGGAGATGCACGTGGCTGCATCACTTTGGTTTGCTTTGTTCTAATTGCTTTCAAACGCAGTCCGTAACTGGCTGTTATAAAGGGAGTAGTTGGGCAGAGTATGATCACTGTGGTGGGCAGTGTAAGTCAAAGGAATTTGTTCCTCTGTTTAGAGAGATATCCTTGGGCCCCTCGATGATTGGTCGCTGACACCAAAATGCATGGCCATGCTCAAAGCTTGCAATAATTTATGATTGATTGCAACTTGTATATTTTGGTCACCACCAGTCTAGATCGAGAAACATAATCGTGAACGAACGGAGAATGACTTTGTACCATGTCTCGTGTTCACATTGGATATCGCGAACAAAAGGATGATTGATCACTTATCGATAGGACCTTTTCACATGGGTTGCAGATTGGTTTTTGTGCTGAAGACAAAACCCATACAGACTTGGGGGCAGAGATGTCTTACTAGAGGCCGCTCTTTGTCTGTGATGCATTGGGTACGTAGAGTCATGTGCAAGTGGGAGTCTGTTGGAGTATGCCCACGAACACACGTACGCCAAATGATCACTACCGATGATGTATGGGCCTATCGGGTCACACGCCGGGGGTTGACCTTGACACAACCTAAAAGATGAGGGTGAGAAAGGATAAATAATGATAGTTGGTTTCCCGCAGGGGTTAGCGGCGCTAACTATGGCGTCGCTAAATCAGCCGCGTTAGCGGCGCTAACCATGGGAGGTTAGCGGCGCTAACCATGGGCGGTTAGCGGCGCTAACCCTGTCTGACAGAAACAACTTTATTCCTTTCACCTCTAGCCTCCACCAATGCATGTGTTTTGTGATGATTAGCCTTGGGCCGACTTGGGGAGACCTGGGGTCGTGGCTTGGCTTATAAAACATGCATGAATCTCTCATTTCTCTTCTTGACCTTTTTGCTACAAAAATACACTTAGAACTATATTGAGAGTTGCTAAGTTCAAACAAGAGAGAGAGAGAGAGCTAGATTCACTGGTGGTTTCGTGGGTTGTTGTTCCAGTAGCTTCTTCATCTTGTGGATTAGGCTAAGGGGTGCTAGTACACCAAGGTTGCCAAGGGTCTCGGTGTGGACTTAGATAGCCGAAGAAGAAGTTCAAGGAGAGATCAAGGCTTGAAGCTAGCTACACACAACCATCAGAGACATCAGGGGTATATATCCTCTCTTTTCTTTCTGTTTTGTTGCATAACTTTGTTGTAGAGTTAGATCCACTTATGGGGTTCATCTTGTGGTCTTGTTTTTTGTTTGAAAAATTCGTTTATGACCTTGCATGCTTCCGTTGCTGTGTACCACGAACCCCAACAGTACCATCTTCTTATATTCACTAGTGAACTCTGGGTCCCACTATGTTTCCGATAAATGGTGACCTCACACTGATTCACCATCAAGCTGTTGTTACTAAAATATGACAACCTCATATCTAAACTGCCATCTTGACTTCCATTAGATTATATAGAAGCAATGGATATTGTCAGGTTTTACCAGCATCTCTATGTTGATTAAATGCCAGTGTCAACATTAGGTCTCTTATTTATGTTTTACGTTCTTCCACTGGAATGCTTTTGGATATTGTCTTCTCTCTTTTGAGCAACCAAACATGGTTCCCATAAAGTTCAAGAGACAACTATCCAAAACTCAGATGAACTACTTAAATATATATATATATATAAGCATCAACTTAATTTATAATTCATCCATCTACCACTGAATGTAGACTGGATAATTTTAAGTTATGAGATTGACAAGCAAAGGGCTCTTTCTAGTCAAAACCTCATTTGATGCTTAGGTGACCATCATGTTAGGTTTTAGATTGAGGACTTGGTTCATAAAAATTAATGTATACCAATCACATTGAATACATGTTTTAGGCCTGCCTTTCACCAGATCATCAACAAAGATATGCGGTTTTCAACAATGTGACACCATATACAAATGTGTCTTTTAGAAAACGAATTATGAGTTAAACCCATAACCCTTTTCCATGTTTAAACCAATATAGATAAGAAATCTTAGCATCTTGTCTGGATCTAAGAATTGGTATCTATATGCCCTTACTGATTCTTAGTTATCCTTATGTTAGTTCCGAACACCACTAGGTTTCAAACACAAACCTTTTGTCTATTTAAACATTCTCCCAACTACTATCATAAAGATGTTGATGGAGAATTTCACTATTGTCACTCTATGTGGCATACTTGACGGATTATCCACACAAGTGTGATAAAAAATCCAACAAGTTTCAATCCTTCCATCAGTTGATTTGGGATCCAAAAATGTTCTGGATAAATTATCTTCATGGCATGGTCGGCTAGGGAGGAAGATTATTATATTGTTTATGCATGAGTTGTGGGACTATTGCATGCTAGACAATTTTTGATAAATAATAAAACCCAAGAGTTTTAAAATTGGTCTAACAACTCTCGCGCGCTCACTTGATTAACAAACGGATATTACATTGGTTTAGTATCCCATTAGTGAAAACTTTTGGTTTTTGTCACCTTTTGTTAATCAAACTCAAAATGTTTTTTCAACCGCAAAACTAAATCCCGTTTTCTAAATGTAAATCGTACACCACCCATAAGATGACACCGCCCGAATCTAGCCGTGTAAGGGTTGATTGTCGAGCTCTAGCCGAGTTAGCCTTTGAATGAGCTGTGTGGAAGGCGCGTGTGGCAACTCACAAGGTCGATAGTCGAGCTCTAGCCTAGTCGATTTTTGGGCAAGAGTACCACCGTGTATCTTGATGATTGATTTACGATTTCAATGTAATATTTTGGATGATTGTCGAGCTCTAGCCGAGTTATGCAAAATATTAATTGAGAATCGGTGTGGAGGGATCAAACATGCCGAACTTGGCACGATGATTGTCAAGTATGATCCCGCAAGGAACTAAGAGTTGCAATAATGGATTACAATCGGTCAATGGTTGCCGGTCTAAATAGCTTTGCCACGTGATCCGCGGAAAACCCATCACGGTGCAAGGTGAAATAAGGTTCTTAGCCCTTGTTAAAATAGTTGTTTTTCTTAAACACATGGGGTAATTATTTTAACAAGGATTTCAATCGAACTAACTAAAACTACTCTGCTTTTATAGATGACGTCGATTAGTATCAACAACACCAACTTGTCGTTACGTAAGTTTCTTGAGAAGGAGAAACTCGATGGGAGTAACTTTATGGATTGGTCTAGGAAATTGCGGATTGTCCTACAACACGAAGATAAGTTGCCCACCATTGAGGAACCCCTTACGCAAGCCCCTGCTACCAATGCAAGTAGGGTCATTCGGGATGCGTATAATAAACGTGTCAAAGACACCAATAAGGTCTCTTTCCTCATGATGTGCTTACGAGATGATTCTTGTATTGCAGGACATGTTCCAGCAACAATCGAGGCAAGAACGGTATGGGTGTTTGAATGACTTACTTGGTTGCCGGCTGCAGGATGGCAAGGATATAAGCTTTCACATTCTTGATCTGAAGGCACTTGTGGAGCGCTTGGAGAGGTTAGGATTTACCATTGAAAGGGAGATGGCGGTGGATATTATCCTATGATCCCTTCCACCATCATATGAACAATTCATTATGAATTATCACATGCATGTTATGGACAAATCTTTAATGGAGATTCATGGCATGCTGAAGGCTCTTGAGCCTAACATGGTTAGGGGAAAGCTCACCTCGTCCACTCTCGCTATGGCTACCGAAAAGCGAGCTACCTCAAATGGGAAGCTTGGTTCTACTAAGCTCACCATGTCCGTGGAGTCAAAGGGCAATGAGATTACACCTCAAGATGAGACTCCGAATGGGGAAGTTTGCTACTTTTGTGGAAAAGATGGAAATTGGCGCCACCACGCCTGCCCTATGTGCCTGGATGAGCTAAGGATGCACAAGATGAGAAATATTTGCTCCAAAGCTTCAAGTACATTAATGATCAAACTCTATTACTTATCTACTTCTATGGGCAAGTTTTGGATACTAGCCACAATACTCACGCTTGTCACAAATTTGTTTGTTGCAAAGTATACGTGTTAGTAAGAAGTAGAAGCTATAGAGAGCTGGACATCATAACGGGAAACAATATGGTTGTCCTTATTTGAAAAGGATTGGAAGATGGGGTCTTTCCACTCCTTCCAGCTAGTCTATTACTTCACTAGATCTATGTTTTACGCCTTGCGTGGCTAGAAACAATATATCTTCTATGCCTTTAATAACGATGGATAAACTTCCCCTGAATTATGTATTTTATGGTGTTTTATTTCAAAGTTTATCCATGTTGTGGCATTTATTATAAGCGTTTTCTTATGAAGTAATAGATTGATCGTGAATGATTTATACATGTTACTCTTATTACTATAGTCAATTTAACTATATAAATAAAACTTGCATCACCAAGCTCCATGTGGTTAGTGTTGGGGTTCTCAGGGCACGCAGCGGAAGCAAGGTACAACATAAAAGGCCCAAAGTACAAGCATGTAAAGCATAAAACGTAAAAACCCCAAACAAGGATCATTCTCTATGAAACGAAATGCAACAAAGACAGAGAGTAAAGGAGGTTATACCAGCTCCTTAGCTCCAGAGAATTGATGAAGATGATGTGGTTGCTCCTTGTGGCTAGAACGAATTGACTATCGAGTGGATACCCCGGCAACAGGCCAAATCTCTTGAGCTAGCAAGCTCCCTTTGATTCTTCACGGTAGAAAATCAGTAGGAAAACAACAACCCACGAGCAAGGATCAATCTCTGGAACCAAAAACTCTCTTGAACTCACAAAGTCTATATATGCACTAAAGAGTTCTCTCAAGTGTGTGTATTGCCAAGAAGTCAAACAAATGAGAGAGTTAAGTCCATTTTATA